>JARQOC010000003.1:346595447-347197930 GCA_033576535.1 Allobates femoralis
GATGGGCAGAGATAATGGCCACCATCCATTGAGAAACACAGAGGGGTGGAGAAGGGGACTTATCAGGACTCCACCCTGGGCGACCAGAGGCTGTATTGAAGGCCTCATGGAAAAGGCATTTCACTCCTGAGGAACCCACCGGGACATCATTTGGTTGGGGGAAACGCGTTGAGTGAGCTATCCTCTGCAGGATGAGATGAGTATAACTGATACCTACATGGTCTAAAAAGTTTAACTGTTTCCCTGCCTGTAATTTGGTCCTTTCTGGTACGACTCGCTAAATTGGGGTTGAGGTAGGATTACTGAGCATGGTTGAGTCTGGTATTATCCGTTTGGGTCTGTTTTATTTTAGTGTATGGTGTGTGCACTCTTGGGATATACTATTTGAAAGAACAGACAACATGTATAAGGAATGGAGCGATCACCCGATTCAAGAAAATCAGAAAAGTGTTTTTATTTTTAATTCCAAACTACAAAAGCACACACAAAGACAAATTAAAAACAATTAAAAAAGGGCAAGTAGCCCTTCTCATCCAGGTGGTCCCTGCAGATGGAAAATGCCAGCCAAAAGTAAATTACAATCTACGGTAACAGAGGGTGGAATCTCTGGACTCTTAAACCCTTTTTTGGGATCAGTGTACATCTATTATATAATCGCGAATCGGAAAAGCGCCCCTCCGCGCGCTACTTCCGGCGTGGTCATGTGGATACGAATTTCACATTGGGAGCGAAGCGCCCAATGCTGCGCGAGCAATGGCCGCGAGGCCATTGCGAGTCGCTGGCTGAGGGCGAGCAATGGCCGCGAAGCGGCCATTGCGAGTCGCTGCCCGAAAATCCATCCACAGGCTCGGCCACAACCTTACCGATTTACCGCTCAGGTAGCGCGAGCAATGGCCGCGAGGCCATTGCGAGTCGCTGCCTGAGCCGCAACTCGCTCCCAGGGGACCATGGAGCGGAGGCGGCACAGCCGCCTCCGCTCCCCACTACCCACAATTCGCCCCCCCCCATGTCCGCACAGCCTCCCCCCATGTCCGCACAGCCCCCCCCCATGTCCGCACAGCCCCTCCCATGTCTGCACAGCCCCCCCCATGTCCGCACAGCCCCACCCATGTCCGCACAGCCCCCCCATGTCCACACAGCCCCCCCCATGTCCACACAGCCCCCCCATGTCCACACAGCCCCCCATCTCCGCACAGCCACCCCCATGTTCGCACAGCCACCCCCATGTCGTCCACACAGCCCCCCACATGTCGCCCACACAGCCCCCCCATGTCCGCACACCCACCCCGCAATGTCCGCACAGCCACCCCGCACCTAAGCTCCTACCCCCTAACTCCGCCGCCCCTAAGTCCCTACCCTCTAAGCTCCGCCGCATCCTAAGCCCCGACCCGCCGCACCTAAGCCCCTACCCCCTAAGCACCGCCGCACCTAATCCCCTACCCCCTAAGCCCCGCCGCACCTAAAAGCCCCGTGACACCTAAGCCCCTACCCCATAAGCCCCGCCACACCTAACCCCCTACCCCCTAAGCCCCGCCGCACCTAAGCCCCTACCCCCTAAGCCCCGCCGCACCTAAAAGCCCCCACCCGCCGCACCTAAGCCCCTACCCCCTAAGTCCGCCGCACCCCTACCCCCTAAGCCCCGCCGCACCTAAGCCCCTACCCTCTAAGCCCCCCCGCACCTAAGCCCCTACCCCCTAACACCCGCCGCACCTAAGCCCCTACCGTCCGCCGCCAAGCCCCCACCTGCCGCACCTAAACCCCTACCCCCTAAGTCCGCCGCACCCCTACACCCTAAGCCCCGACCCGCCGCACCTAAGCCCCTACCCCCTAAGTCCGCCGCACCCCTACACCCTAAGCCCCGACCCGCCGCACCTATGCCCCTACCCCCTAAGCCCCGCCGCACCTAACCCCCTACCCTCTAAGCCCCGCCGCACCTAAGCCCCTACCCCCTAAGCCCCGCCGCGTCCTAAGCTCCCGCCGCTTTCCCCCGCCGCTGTCGCTAACACCTAAAGCCCTACACCCGAAGCCCCCGCCGTCCCCTACCCTAACGTCCCCGTCGATCACTTGCATGCCTTCTTAGTCATCTGATCGTCCGTCCGATCCACAAGTCCTCCGTCCGGCCAGGCGTCCTCTTCCTCCGGCCCCGGGGGTCTTCTCTCTTCTTTCCGCCATCTCCGCCTCTTCGTCCGGCCCCGGGGATCTTCTGTCTTCTTTCCGCCAACTTCCAGCTCCGACGTCCTCTTCACTTATCATTAACATAGAATGGACGACAAATCCACCATTCTATGTCAATGAGATGTGAGGGGCTCTTCTGATTGGTCGCTGTCTACTGCCCTCAGCCAATCAGAAGAGCCCCTCATTTCCCATTGACATTACCGGTGTGTCGGCGATTTTATGGCCGGCCACCTGGTTCTATTTGTCGGCCCTAAAATCGCCGACACACCGCTAATGCATCTCTATGGGCAGTCAGCCCGATTTCTGATTGGTCGCTCTCTGCTGACGCGACCAATCAGAATTCGAGCTGACTGCCATAGACATGCATTAGCGTGTGTTCCGCGATTTTAGGGCCGACAAATAGAACCAGGTGGGCGGCCATAAAATCGCCGACACACCGCTAATGTATTTCAATGGGAACAAATAAATTTAATAATAAAATAAATAAATAAAAAATAATTAAAAAATAATAAAAAAATAAATAAAAAATAATAAATAATTCAATTAAAAATAATAATAAAAAAAAATAAATACATGCTAAGAATATCAGCCCTTTCAGCGGACCTGAAAGAGAACTGGGTCTCAGCCTAAATAATAAATGTAACAATAAAAAAAATAATTAAAAAATAATTAAAAAATAATAAAAAAATAAATAAAAAATAATAAATAATTAAATTAAAAAAATAATAAAAAAATTAAATATATGCTAATAATATCAGCCCTTTCAGCGGACCTGAAAGAGAACTGGGTCTCAGCCTAAATAATAAATTTAATAATAAAAAAAATAATTAAAAAATAATTAAAAAATAATAAAAAAATACATAAAAAATAATAAATAATTAAATAAAAAAAATAATAAAAAAAATAAATATATGCTAATAATATCAGCCCTTTCAGCGGACCTGAAAGAGAACTGGGTCTCAGCCTAAATAATAAATTTAATAATAAAAAAAATAATTAAAAAATAATTAAAAAATAATAAAAAAATAAATAAAAAATAATAAATAATTAAATAAAAAAAATAATAAAAAAAATAAATATATGCTAATAATATCAGCCCTTTCAGCGGACCTGAAAGAGAACTGGGTCTCAGCCTAAATAATAAATTTAATAATAAAAAAAATAATTAAAAAATAATTAAAAAATAATAAAAAAATAAATAAAAAATAATAAATAATTAAATAAAAAAAATAATAAAAAAATTAAATATATGCTAATAATATCAGCCCTTTCAGCGGACCTGAAAGAGAACTGGGTCTCAGCCTAAATAATAAATTTAATAATAAAAAAAATAATTAAAAAATAATTAAAAAATAATAAAAAAATAAATAAAAAATAATAAATAATTAAATAAAAAATAATAAAAAAAAATAAATATATGCTAATAATAATTCAGCCCTTTCAGCGGACTGAAAGAGAACTGGTCTCAGCCTAAATAATAAATTATAATAATAAAAAATAATATTAATAAATATATTAAAAAATAGATAAATAAAATATAAAAATTAAATAATATAATAAATAATAATAAATAAAAATATATAAAAAAATGTAATATATGCTAATTAATAATGCCCTTTCAGCGGACCTGAATAAAATGGTATCATGCTAATATATATGCATTAATATAATAATGTATATATAAAAATAATTATTATATAATAATGTATATATAATTATAATAATAATAATGCTATAATCATTAATAGATATAATTATAATATTAATATAAAAAATATAATAATTTAAATATTAATAATTATAATAGCTAAAATAATGTATAATAATATTAAATTAATTATTAATGCTATTAATGCTAATAATAATGATATTAATTATGCTAATAATATCATTAATGCTATTAATAATGTATTAATGCTATATTAATGCTAATAATGATTATAATGCTATTAATGCATAATTATATAATGCTATTAAGCTAATTATTATGCTATTATGCTAATTCAAAATGCTATTATGCTATTATAATTTATTAATATCTCTTTAATGCTAATATAATGCTATTAATGCTATTTTTATGCTATTAATCTATTATTTATGCTATTAATGCTATTAATAATGCTATTAATAATGCTATTAATCCTATTAATGCTATTAATAATGCTATTCATGCTATTAATAATATATTAATGCTATTAATGTCATAATAATGCTATTAATGCTATTAATAATGTTATGAATGCTATTATTAATGCTAATAATGCTATTATTAATGCTATAATGCTAATAATATGCTATTAATGCTATTAATAATGTTATTAATGCTATTATAATGCTAATAATGCTATTATTAATGCTATTTATGCTAATAATAATGCTATTAATGCTATTAATAATGCTATTAATGCTATTATTTATGCTATTAATGCTATTAATGCTAATATTTATCTATTAATGGTATTATTAATGCTATTAATGCTAATAATAATGCTATTAATGCTATTAATGCTAATATAATGCTATTATGCTATTAATAATGTTATTAATGCTATTATTAATGCTAATAATGCTATTATTAATGCTATTAATGCTAAATAATAATGCTATTAAATGCTTATTAATTATGCTATTAATGCTATTAATGCTATATTTATCCTATTAATGCTATTAATGTATTAATAATGCTATATGTAATATTATATTAATGCTTTTATGCTATTAATAATGCTATTAATGCTATTTTCTTTTATTCTATTAATCTATATTTATCTATTAATGTATTATAATGCTATTAAAATAAATGCTATTAATCTATTAATGCTAATAATAATGCTATTATGCTATTAATAATCTATTAATGCTATTAATGCTAATATTATCTATTAATGCTATATTAAAATGTATTAATGCTATATATGAATAATGCTAATTAATGCTAATTTAATGCTAATAATAATGCTATTAATGTATTTAAATGTATTAATGCTATATTTAATGCAATTATGCTATTATAATGCTATTAATGCTATAATAATGCTATAATGCTATTAATTTAATGCTAATTATGCTATTAATGTATTATTTATTCCTATTAATGTAATTATTAATGCTATTAATTGCAAATTAATAATGCTATTAATGCTATTAATTAATGCTATTAATGCTATTAATAATGTTATTAAATGCTTATTTAATGCTTATAATGCTATTATAATGCTAATAATAATGCTATATAATGCTATTAAGCTATTATAATGCTATTAATGCTATATTAATGCTAATGCTATTATATGCTAATTAATGCTATATTATATATGCTATTAATATGCTATAATATTATTAATTTAATGCTATGATATGTTTATAATTTTACTATTAAATGCTATTAATGCTATTTGTATATGCTATTAATTGTATATGCTATTATGCTATTTTATGCTTTAATGTATTATTATTAATGCTATTAATAATGCTATTAATGCTATTAATAATCTATTAATGCTATTATGTTCATATAATTTTATCTATTAATGTTATAATGCTTATTAATGCTATAATGCTATAAATGCTATTAATGCTAATAATAATGCTATAATGATTAATAATGTATATTAATGCATTATTAATCTAATTGCTAATAATGCTATTATGCATTATAATGCTATTAATGCATTATTATGCTATTAATGCTATTAATGCTAATATTATTATATGCTATTAATAATGCTATTAATGCTAATTATATGCTATTAATGCTATAATGCTATTATTATGCTATTAATGCTATTATAATGCTATTAATAATGTTATTAATGCTATATATCTATTAATGCTATTAATGCTAATATTAATGCTATTAATGCTATTAATGCTATTAATTTTATTATAATGCTATTAATATGCTATTAATGCTATTAATGCTAATTATTAATGCTAATATTATATGCTATTAATTATAATGCTATTAATGCTATATAATATAATGCTATTAATGCTATTAATAATGTATTAATGCTATTATTAATGCTATAATGCTATTATTAATGCTATTAATGCTAATAATATGCTATTAATGCTATTAATAATGTTATTAATGCTATTATTAATGCTAATAATGCTATTAATAATGCTATTAATGCTAATAATAATGCTATATGCTATTATAATGCTATTAATGCTATTATAATGCTATAATGCTATTAATAATGCTATTAATGCTATAATAATGCTATATATGCTATTAATTTTAATTTAAAGCTATTAATGCTAATAATGCTAATCTAATAATGCTATTAATGCTAATTAATTGCTATTAATGCTATAATAATGTTAATTAATGCTATTATTAATGCTAATAATGCTATTATTAATGCTATTAATGCAATAATATCTTTAATGCTATTAATAATGCTTATTATATGCTATTAATTGCTAATATTTATCCTATTAATGCTAATAATAATGCTATTAATGCTATTAATTAATGCTATTAATGCTATTAATTACTATTAATGCTATCAATGCTATAATTATTTATCCTATTAATGGCAAATTATTAATGCTATTAATGCTAATAATAATGCTATTAATGCTATTAATGCTATATAATATTAATGCTAATAATGCTATTAATAATGCAATTAATGCTAATAATAATGCTGTTAATGCTATTAATACTGTTATTAATGCTCATAATACTGCTAATCATGCTATTAATACTGCTATTACTGCTAATAATAATGCTATCGCTTATATTATTGCTATTGATGATGCGATTATTATTTAAAAATCTTTAAAAAAAACAATAAACATATTTTAGATACCCGATGCATTTGCATCAGGCTAACAGCTATAACTACTATAATCAAATTAATGCACGTTCTAGAATCCCGATGCATTTGCATCGGGCTCACAGCTAGTAAATTATAACCAACCAAAATATTCTATGGCTCACAGACTATTGTTGGAATGGTCAATGGTCCAGCCGGTATAAAAAATTGGATGGGAATATGGCTGGGGGGGTTGGTGAAGTGAGTGGGGGGCGCACAATGTGTGGATATATGTTATAAGTCAATAAACAGAAATGTATTTTGAGCATACCTTTGGACTACAGCACTTTTTTCTCTTTTTTGATGTTTTGTTGACTATATTTTTCCTTACTCAGATACTTTTTTCCTTTGTATTCTCTGCAATCTTTAGCTCTGATCTTTTAAGGTCCCAATTGGGTCCTCTTTGTTCAATTATAATTGAACAAGGTGACTGTATCAAGCCTTTTACCCTATAGGTTTGATTATCAAAAAAATGTTTGATTTTAGGTATTTACCTATCGATATGTCTTATAGGTTTTGATTTGTTATAAAAAAACAGTATATGGGGAACCCCATGAACAGGAGGAGGCTTTGCCACTCTATAGCTCTGTTTAGTTTAACTACAATTACCCAAATAATTATCAAAATATAAAAATATTAAAAAAGGTCCCTTCTGGATCTATTTATTTTCACGCCCTTTGATTAAGGTTAGGAAATTCATCTTAAAAGCTGTTCAGGTCCGTCCCTTCGGGACATTATGTTTCATCATGCTCTATAAAAAAAAAAATACATTTATGCTGGCAGCACAACCAAGTTCACAATTTTGTAAGTTAGATGGGTTGTGCCTTCCTATTCCTTGTCCTAACACATTCCCATGCCATTTTAGAAGTCATTTCTCAAAATTTATACTTCTAAACCTATTTTTCTGGTTGCTATGCAACTAGAAGCCTTCCATAGAATCTTACCTCATAGCTCCGCCCACTCCTCCTTCTGCACATGCCCGGCGGCCATTTTGGGACTCCAAATGAAGCCCTGTACTCCTGATGTCTCCCGGTGATGACGCACTTCCTGTAACGTCATCAGACCGGGACAATACCGGCAATAAGCTGCAATAACCAGCTGATTCCACTCTATTATGATGTGAATACTATTTAAACCCTACTCCGGACTCTGATAGCACACACCCCCTGAGGAAGTCACCTTTCTGGTGTACGATACGAGTGGGGCCGCAGTGTGCATCCCTGCTTGTCAGCCAGCCAGCAATCTAGGTATGCCTCATAACTGGTAACTGATCAGTTCCAGTTCTCTTCTCCAAATTGATCTGCAACTTTTCTCTCTGCAGGCTCTTAATCTATGATAGGCTTAATTATACCTGGTGCTTATTTTTCATCGATTCTCAATTCTTTCCTCCCCTTCTCTTGACAGCTTTTTGACTGACTATTTGTCCTAACTGACTCCCTTCCCCTTTCCATAGGGACCTTATTAGAGGTGGGGACAACCGTATATTAAAACACTTTTTTTTTTTTGGTTCAGTTTTTTTTTTTTTGCAATATTGTGGCTATAAATAAGGGGTTGGATGTTTTTTGTATGTGTGTTCTTTACGAAACCAGGTATCGAATATTCTAAGGATTATTGTTTTTGGTTTGCAATAACTGATATTGGCATTTGACTGTTTCCGTAGATTGTAATTTACTTTTGGCTGGCATTTTCCATCTGCAGGGACCACCTTGATGAGTAGGGCTACTTGCCCTGTTTTAATTGTTTTTAATTTGTTTTTGTGTGTGCTTTTGTAGTTTGGAATTAAAAATAAAAACACTTTTCAGAATTTTTTTAATCGGGTGATCGCTCCATTCCTTATACATGTTGTCTGTTCTTTCTAATAGTATATTCGCTCTCTGACATGTAGGAGCAGATCCCTGAGCACTAATTTGTTGTGGTGCCCCTAGCAAAAAAACCCTTTCTCTTGCACTCTTGGGATGGGGGATGCTAGACCTGGAATGCAGATCTGCATGTGAGTGGAGGAGTATGTCACTCAGATACCTTCTATAGTGACATTATCTATCACTCTAAGGGCCACGTCACACACACAGATATTTGTGCAGATATTGTTCACAGATCTCTGGTTGCAGTGAAATCTTGGACACATTGCTCCATTTTGTGGCTGTGTACAAATGGAACATTGTGTCCATGATTTCACTGCAACCAGAGAACAATATCTGCACAAATATCTGTGTGTGTGACGTGGCCCTAAGTTTAAGCTTCCATCCCGCCAAGGTGTGATATATATATATATATATATATATATATATATATTATATATATAGAAGATGAGAGTAGAGTAGAGAGAGAGAGAGAGAGAGAGAGAAGAAAAACCACCATATTATTGGTCATTATTGATCCCAAAGGTTAGTATACCATTTTTTACCACCGAGTCTAAGGGGATTGACCCGGACTCCCAGGGCTGTTAACAGTAAGACTGGACACCCGGGTATAACATAAGAAGGGCAGGTTCTGCACAGATATGTTCTTAACCCCAATAAGATTTAGGACCAGAAGGGTGAGCCGTCGAGGAACGGGGACACCAATCAGGGGTTTTTATTTTTAAGTGTTGAAAGCTCTGTTGTCAGGCAGGGAGAGAGCTAGGGATAGAACAGGGTGACCTTCCCTCTCCCCTTCTTTAACAAAAAGCACCATACCGTATGACATAAAGGGTACATGTCCCTATCTTAAACTAACAAATAAAAGTTAAATTTTAATAAGTATAACCTTGATATAGCTGCATGAATATTAGGTTTATCTTTCTATGGTGAGCTACCCTTAAGGATTTTACCAACCTACAAGAACTACCTGAAATCCTGGTGGGCAATTAAGGCTCTGGAGAGCAATCTAAAATATAATATTGTACTTAAGGGGTTAAGGCTTTATATATTACCCTCTCCAAGGACCAGTAGCCTGGGCCTTTAAAAAGCCTGGAAGGAAGAATCCATATACTCATCTCTGAGGTTTATGAACTTGCTACTTGAGGAAGAGAAAAACTACTGAATAGTTATAGCTTGTCACTGAATGATCTGATAGACACAACTCAGATTTAAATTGGGTTCAGAATTCAATAAGTCTATTTTACAGACAAATATAGAGAGGTTTCAACTCCAAAGAAGGAAAATGCACGATTTTTGATGAATCTCAGTGACTTTAAATAGAATAAAGCTTATACTAACCTTGAGTTAGCTGATCCCCCATCGTCTAAACCAGGGGTCCCAAACTCCCGGCCCGCGGGCCGCATGCAGCCCCTGGGGCCCCTCAGTGCGGCCCCCGACACAGTGGAGAGTGAATCATGTCGGTGGTCCTGTGCGGGGGCTGCTGCGATACTGCTTTATTATCACTTCCGGCCCCTTCATTGACACTTCACTGCCGCTCGCTCTGCAGCTTGCTCTGTGCCCTGTAAGTTCAATACAAGCCACCTGCCAATCAGAGGCGCATGACGTCACCTGCGGGCCTCTCATTGGTTGGCGGCTTGCATAGGGCACAGAGCGAGCAGCAGTGAAGTGTCAATGAAGGGGCCGGAAGTGATAATAAAGCAGTATCGCAGCAGCCCCCGCACAGGACCGCCGGCTAGGTTCCCTGCATAGGGCGCAGAGTGAGTGGCAGTGAAGTGTCAGTGAAGGGGCCAGACGTAATAATACAGCAGTATCGCGGCGGCCCCCTGCATAGGACCACCGGCTAGGTTAGTTTTACAAAAGAGTCTGTGTCTGTGAGTTAGTTAGTGTGTGTATGTTGTGTGTGAGTTTTGTGAGTGTGTGAGCCTGAGTAGTGTGTGAGCCTGAGCCTGAGTGTGTGAGCCTGAGCCTGAGTGTGTGAGCCTGAGCCTGAGTGTGTGAGCCTGAGCCTGAGTGTGTGAGCCTGAGCCTGAGTGTGTGAGCCTGAGCTGTGTGTGGCCTGAGTGTGTGAGCCTGAGTGTGTGAGCCTGAGCCTGAGTGTGTGAGCCTGAGCCTGAGTGTGTGAGCCTGAGCCTGAGTGTGTGAGCCTGAGCCTGAGTGTGTGAGCCTGAGCCTGAGTGTGTGAGCCTGAGTGTGTGAGTGTGAGCCTGAGCTGAGTGTGAGCTGGCTAGTGTGAGCCTGAGCCTGAGTGTGTGAGCCTGAGTGTGTGAGCCTGAGTGTGTGAGCCTGAGTTGTGTGAGCCTGAGTGTGTGAGCCTGAGTGTGTGAGCCTGAGTGTGTGATGGTCTGAGCCTGTGAGTGCGTCTGGTCTGAGCCTGTGCCTGTGAGTGCGTCTGAGCCTGTGCCTGTGAGTGCGTCTGTGCCTGTGAGTGCGTCTGTGCCTGTGAGTGCGTCTGTGCCTGTGAGTGTGTCTGAGCCTGTGAATGCGTCTGAGCCTGTGAGTGCGTCTGAGCCTGTGAGTGCGTCTGAGCCTGTGAGTGCGTCTGAGCCTGTGAGTGCGTCTGTGCCTGTGAGTGCGTCTGTGCCTGTGAGTGTATCTGAGCCTGTGCCTGTGAGTGCGTCTGAGCCTGTAAGTGCATCTGAGCCTGAGTGCGTCTGAGCCTGTGAGTGCGTCTGAGCCTGTGCCTGTGAGTGCGTCTGAGCTTGTGAGTGCGTCTGAGCCTGTGAGTGCGTCTGAGCTTATGAGTGCATCTGAGCCTGTGCCTGTGAGTGCGTCTGAGCCTGTGAGTGCGTCTGAGCCTGTGAGTGCGTCTGAGCCTGTGAGTGCGTCTGAGCCTGTGCCTGTGAGCGTAGCGTGAGGCATCTAGCCTGTGAGTGCCTGAGCCTGTGAGTGCTCTAGCCTGTGCCTGTGAGTGCATCTAGAGCCTGTGCCTAGTGGTCATCTGAGCTGTGCCTGTGAGTGCGTTGAGCTGTGCTGTGAGTGTGTCTGAGCCTGAACCTGTGAGTGCGTCTGAGCCTGTGCCTGTGAGTGAATGTGTGTGTGTGTGTGTGTGTGTGTGGTGTTTAAAAAGAATGTAGACTAGGTTGGGGACATCAGTACAAAAGGGGATCAGGATGGGGATATTAGTACAAGAAAGGGACCAAGATGGGGACATTACTACAAGAAGGGGATAAGGATTTGGACAGTACTACATTGAGCAAAAAATTCTGGTATTACTAAAAATGTCACTTAGGGCGGCTTCAGACTGCGGCAGCGTCCGGTCCGGGGCTGTCAGGAGTGACAGGCTGGAGCGGAGTTTTTCTGCATAGAATCCTGTCGGGCTGCACGGAGCTGGATCGCGGCGGGTGGTAATTAGCTGCTATCCGGCTGCTGTGTCGCCGGATGTATCCTGCAGAAGTGGGGAATTGTCTGCCGATTCCAAAAACGGTGCATGCAACGTTTCTGCAGTCGGCAGACAAATCCCCACTTCTGCAGGATTCATCCGGCGACACAGCAGCCGGATAGCAGCTAATTACCACCCGCCGCGATCCAGCTCCGTGCAGCCCGATAGTCTCCTATGCTGCAAAACTCCGGTCCAGGCTGTCAATCCTGCCGCAGTGTGAACCCAGCCTTAGTCCTACCAGCAATGCGGCCCCCGATAAAAATTTTTTCCATGTGCAGCCCACCAACCCAGCCGAGTTTGAGACCCCTGGTCTAAACATTCTACCTCCAATACTGACCTATCTGACTGGAAAGGTCAGAGACATCCCGATATGAGCAGAAATAGAGGTCGAGGAAGCGGAAGAGGTAAGAAGGGACAATGGTGGGATCCGAGGAACAGACCGGAGGGGAGGAGTGAGAGAGGTTTGGACTTACTAAACGGAGGGAGAACAAGAAGGGAGCATAAAGTGGTTGGAGATCAACCGGGGGGCTCTGGTGGAAACCCTGGTTGTCCTCCCTATGGAATGCCACAGCCTTTTTTTAGGGCAACAGGCACCGATTGGGTATCCACTACGCAATCGGCAATGAAGATCATAAATCTGAGCTCTTATACACTCACTAATGATCAAATGGATGCATTAGTCAGGGAATTTTCTTTTGTTCCCACTATCCAATATCACACTTTTTCTTAGGTCAAAGAGCTCAAACTATTTAGTCGTAGACTGAAATGGAAGAAATTCTTCGCTCTAAATGATAGGGAGGAATGTACCAAATTTGGGATTTATGAGGAAGATCTGTAAAGTGTGAGGGAACTAGTTGAATTATTGGAAACCAATTTGAAAGAGGGGTCTGGAATCATTTACTGACCTAAGATTAACATTGATCTGTTTTTGAGACTTGTGGAAAGAGACCTGAGAAGGATCAGATTTAATGATCGGGGTGGTCCCCAAAATCTTAGTTCTGAGAAATGGAAAGCTTTAGAAAAACTGGAAAGGAATAAGGACATTATTCTTAAACTCTCTGATAAGGGTAGAAACACAGTGATCTTTGACCACAAGAAATATGTTGATATGTGATTGTCTATGTTAGGGGATAAGAAAAACTATGATATTATGGCAAGAGACCCTACTTCTACATTCATAGAGATTCTCATTGGTATTGTTGATGAGGTCCTTGATAAAGGTCTGTTCCCAGTTACCCTAGAGTCCCCACGTTTTATGCCCTCCCTAAGGTTAAACCCTCTGAAAGGGAGGCCAATTGTATCAGGTACCAATTCTATCAGTCAGAATGTTGGAATTTACATTGACAAGATCCTACGCCCCTTCGTGCTATCACTCCCCTCATATCTGAGGGATACCTCAGACTTGTTAATAAAACTTGATGGGTTGGTGGTGGAGGAGCATGCGTTCCTGGTTTCCATCGATGTAGAAGCCCTTTACAGCAGCATAGTGCATTAAAAGGGTCTGGGAGCAGTGGATCATGATCTGTCTAGTAGAGTAACACATTTCACTGAGCATAATGATTTTGTGAGGGAATTACTATCCTTCATATTACATCATAAGTACTTTGTGTTAAATGGATGTTCCACCAGCTATGGGTCACCACTGGGCGCCCAGTTATGCAAATCTTTCCTGGGTTGGTGGGAAGAGCTGTGTTTGTGGAGGAGAGCAACTGTTGGCAGCTCCTGATTACCACCGGGTACAGATACATCGATGATGTATTTGCCATGTGGGTGGAAATGAGAGAGAGAGGAATTTTCTAGGTTTATAAAAGAACTCAATGTAAATGATTTTAACCTCAAATTCACCTTTGAGATTGACCAGCGCAAGTTGTCCTTCTTGGATCTTAAAATTAACAGGGGAAAAGGAAATTCTTGGAGACAAGAATATACAGGAAACCTACTGCCACCCATGGGTTACTTCAGTGGGATAGTGTCCACCCCCTCCCACTAAGACGGTGATCCCAAAAGGACAATATTTGAGAACAAAGAGAAACTGCTCAAATAATGAGGTGTTCAGAGGAGAGGCTTATAACTTGTGCAAAAGGCTTCAGAATAGTGGATATCCTGATGATGTCCTGACTGTAGGCTTCAAGAATGATAGGAAGGCTGGGGGTGTGGCCTAGCTGCATATGGCTGAGGCTGCTTGAGTCAGGAGCTCCCGGACCCCAGGACACTGAAGCGGCTCTTAAACTTCACTGACCAGACTGGAATACCCAAAACCGACCTTCTGGAAGCCTAAAGGTCCCCTGCACAGATGGGAAAGGTCAAAAACCGCCAAGAAGCCCTACCTAGAAAGGTATCTGACTTTTTTGCCACAGGCAGAACGGGCCCTGATCTTTCCAAAATGGCGCCCCCCTCCCCCGTGCTGCCTGCGCTTCTCGGCGCGAGACCCTCATGCATGAGATACAACCTTCTCACCTTCAACTGACGCTCCGATCACACACGCCAACATGAGAGCTCTGTTCGCCGAGCTCCGCCCCTCCATCCAAGACGACATGCGCTCTATAGTAACGGAGCTTAGGGGAGAAGTGGCGGATTTAGGTGCCCGGACCGATCGCCTAGAGACTAAGCTGGGGGAGCTTGTTGCGTCGCACAACGCTCTGATAGATGAAAATGAACAGCTCCAAGAAAAGGTCCATCATATGCAACTTAAGCAATTTGATATGGAGGATCGCAATCGAAGAAATAACGTTCGTCTCCGGGGCGTGGCGGAATCCGTTCCTCAAGCTGACTTGCGTCCTCTGCTTCAAGAATTTATCGCAGAAGCGTTGCCAGATTTAGATCGCAGAGATCTGTTAGTTGACAGGATACACCGGGTTCCGAAACCTCCAGGAGTCCGTGCAGATCTCCCACGCGACGTCCTAGCTCGGATACATTTTGCTGAAACTAAAGAGGACTTCCTCCGAGCGTTGCGAGAATCTCCGACTCTTTCAGAGCGATTCCTAAATATTGAAGTGTTTCCAGATCTCTCCCCGGGCACGCTGGCTCTACGCAGGTCATTCAAGCCGTACACGACGCTTATCCGTGACAAAGACATCTCCTATATCTGGGGGCACCTGACCAAGCTGATTATCAAGAAAGACGGAACAACTCATGTCTGTTCCCTACCGTCACAGACAGAGCGCCTACTACGTTCCTGGGGACTTCTTCCAACCGACAATTCAACATCACCGGAGCGATCTTCTGCCCGACGCTCGATCGTCCCAGAACGTAAGAAAAGAAGAAAAATTGATCCAGAATGGGTTGTCACCTGAAAATTGGAATTTTCGACTAGTCAGGTCTTGTTTTCATCTTTAAGTCCTGGGACCGTCTTCCTGGACGATTTTTTTCCCGTGATCTCAGGATAACACCTACATACCTGAGATCCTTTATCTCCCCGTTGAGCACATTTTTGCTGCTCTTGTGTTTTATTCTTAGGTTCTCCTTTCGAGGTTTGTGAACCATTTTTGCTTCTTTTTTTTTTCCTTCTTCTCCTTTTTAGGACCAATAATTTTTTTGACTTGGTCTTTTGTTTTTGAATTTGCTTCTATTGTCCGTACTTGAGTTATTTCTCGCTTTTACAGTCAGGCTAAGTCCTGATGACTCTCGGGCGGTAGCCCTTTTACCGGCAACGCCCGAGTGTCAAGTTTAATGTTGACTTTAATTCCCAATATTTTTACCCCCCCCTTTTTTTCTCCTGCACCTCTGAATTCATTACTCTCCAGATGGGAGACCTTGAGCTTTTATTGTTGCTTAAATCTCTAATATGCCTGTTTCATTTCTAGCGTTGAATGTTAACGGACTAAATTCACCACAAAAAAGATCCCTGCTTTATGGACAATTGAAGAGATACGTCCGGATGTGGTGTTTCTGCAAGAGACTCATTTGTTAGAATCTGATAACTTTCGAGTTACCTCACGTTTTTACCCCCAGAGATATTTTGCTAATGCTCGGGATAAACGGGCAGGTGTAGCTATTCTCATTGGATCCTCTTTATCCTTTGAGATGGTAAAGTTCGTACCGGATCCCGAAGGCCGTTATTTATTATTAATTTGTCGACTTAATGATGTTCTCTACTCTTTCCTAGTCCTATATGTCCCCAACGCCAAGCAAGTCACGTATCTTAGGTCGACCTTGAATGCTCTTACCCCTGTCATGGTAGGACATAAACTGATTGCGGGTGATCTCAATGCCCTATAAACAGATCTCTAGACTGCTCAGCTCCGACGACCTCTAGAACGGAACTCTCCTCCCTTACTCTTTCTTTCCACTTTCACGACATCTGGAGGTATTTGCATGCCATGGAACGTGACTACACTTTTTACTCTGCTCGGCATAAAACATTCACTCGCATAGACTATCTGTTGGTAAATGACTCCCTACTACCCCTCTGCATTAAAGCTGACATTGCTCCCATTACGTGGTCAGACCATGCTCCCCTGACCCTGACAATCTCTGACTCTACTCCACGGCCCCAGCTATCCACCTGGAAGCTTAATGAGTACCTCCTGACTTTCCAAACTAACCAAGACTCCTTGACAACGCATTTGAAGGAATTCTTTCTACTCAATGCCACAGATGGGATTGCTCCAGATGGTCTATGGTTTGCCCACAAGGCAGTAATGAGAGGACACTTCATCAAATTAGCGTCCATTGCCAAAAAACAACACTCAGCGACTCTTGACTCTCTGCTCCTAAAGATTAAGGATTTAGAACAGAAATACACCCTCCGTACTCGCTGACCTTGTCACTACTAGACATCATCTCCGAAATCATCTTCTTTCTCAAGTAGAATTACTCTTGAAAAAATCAAGGGCGCGCTATTATGGGATGGGTGACAGAGCGGGAGCGTTACTTGCACGCAGAATCCGTAAAACTGAGACCCGTTCCAGAATTTCCCATATTATCTCTCCTCGAGGCTCTACAGTCCGGAATCCAATCCACATTGCAGAGCAGTTCAGAACTTATTATAGCGACCTTTATAATCTAGCATCCTCTCAAACATCCCCGCAACCTTCTTCTGCCTCTATTGCTGCCTTTCTGTCCCGAGCGAAACTTCCCTCCCTTTCTATTGAACAACAAACTTTCCTCAATGCTCCATTTACTCTCACTGAAATTCTGGAAGTCATCCGTTCCTCGAAAAAACAATCTGCTCCTGGCCCGGATGGCTTCCCCTATCTCTACTACTCTACCTTTGCTCCCCTACTTGCCCCACATCTCTTAGCTTTATTTCTTCTCTGGCAAAAGGAGGGCTGCATCAGACGGGAGGGTCTAACATCATCTATTTCTACAATCTTGAAACCGGGTAAACCCCCCACGGAGCCGAGCAGCTATCGCCCAATAGCCTTACTCAATTGTGACCTTAAAATTTTTTCTAAACTGCTGGCGGACCGTCTCAAGGTCGTACTCCCGTCCTTGATCGCCTTGGATCAGGTGGGCTTTATCCCTGGCCGTCAGGCGAGAGATGCCACAAGGAGGGTAATCAATCTATTAGAGATTTTAGAGAGGAGAGGTTACCCCAGTGTGCTCGTGTCCCTTGACGCAGAAAAAGCTTTTGACCGGGTTCACTGGGGTTATCTGGCAGCCGTTCTAGATAAATTTGCCTTCTCGGGGAATATTAAGTCTGCAATTCTAGCATTATACTCATCGCCCAGTGCCTTTGTAAAAGCGGGGGGCTTTTCCTCCTCCGAATTTACTATTACCAACGGCACAAGACAAGGCTGCCCCCTCTCCCCTCTCATTTTCGCCCTTGTGATGGAACCGCTGGCAGAAGTTATCCGCTCACATCCTGACATATCAGGTGTACCAACGGGTCACGTGGACCATAAAATCAGCCTCTACGCTGATGACGTCCTCCTCTCCTGTACGAACCCTTCTACTTCCCTCCCAACTATACTTTCGGTCTTATCTGACTTCTCTCTTGCCTCTTTCTATAAACTTAACCTCTCTAAGTCTTCTGTTTTCCCTGTCAATCTTCCCTCCTCTGAACAACAACTTCTTTCCCAGCAGTTCCCCTTTCAATGGTCAACCCGGGGATTTCGATAGTTAGGCATCCACATCACCCCTCTAAAGACGTTAATGAGATCTAATTATGACTCCTTAGTCTTGGACCTCCGTGCCGCCTGTGCTGACTATGCTAACTTTCAATTATCCTGGATAGCTCGTATCCAAACCATTAAAATGATGCTTCTCCCCAAAATACTCTATCTGCTCCGTTGTATTCCCCTCACCTTCCCCAGGAAGTACCTGAACACTATTCAATCCATCCTTGGCCGCTTTATCTGGAACAATAAGCCTGCTAGAGTTGCCATGTCTACATTGACTCTGCCATATGCAGAAGGAGGTTTTGGAGTTCCTGATATCACAGCGTATTATTTCGCAGTCGTATTGGACATAGCTAGGATTTGGTGGACAGAATCTCCGAACCCGCTGTGGTGGCAGATCGAGACTCAATTCGCTCCTGATAAATCTACTAGATTATTGCTAGAAATGAACCTTATCAGGTACTCCCCCCCCTCTCCCACTTACTGCGGTAACTTGCCTCCTTGGTATTTGGTGCAAGTTTGCTAGAACTCTTCTACCCTTTCTATACCGCTATATATCTCTGAGAGCAATCGAGGCTCTTATGGGGGATATATCCTTTTCAGATTGGGGTGCAGGTCCCGCCACACTCCTGTTCTCAGTTTTAGACAAGGGGTTTCTCCCTCCTTTTACACTTCTTTCAGCAAAATTAGGTCTCCCCTTTTCGAGTTACTTCACATATCTGAGACTCAAACACTTCCTCCATTCGATAACTATCCCAATCTATGATCTCACACAGATATCTTTCCCTCTACAATCTTTTTTTAAAAGCTCTGGTCCAGTAGCTCATGGGATCTCTATTGCGGTCAAAGCCATACTACGCACCAGACTCTCCACCAAATTACCATATATGCTCTGCTGGGAATCACGACTCGCCTTTACGGCCACACTAGACCAATGGTTGGTTGCATCTGGACATGCGGCACATTATACGAGCTGTATCAACCATCTGGAGCAATCCAAAAAGTTAATGTTCAATTGGTATCTGACCCCCGAAAGACTGGCTAAATTCTCTTCCCGGACTCATGTCTCTACTACTGCGTCGTCATGTTGGAAGGGCTGCTCTCTCCCGGGCTCTGAACTCCATGTGTGGTGGTCCTGCCCGGGGGTGTTAGCCTTTTGGAAAGAAGTTGAATCCCTATTGACGTCACTTACAGGCCTTCCTCTGGACCTCTCGCCTCCCCTAGCTCTTTTAGGTCTAGACTTAGACTCTTTCCCCGCTCCACTCCGCCCTATCATTACCAACACTCTAATAGCTGCTAGGCAAACACTGGAAGACCCCAGATCTGCCTGCGCTTGCTGAACTTATAACGAGACTGAATACACACTGTGCTCACAAGATCATACTTGCCCATGATTTGAAACGGAAAACTCGAATTGAAAATTGGTGGGATCCCTGGCTTTCCTCCCCTTACAATACAGTTAGACTCCCTACTTAACTCACATCCCCTACACTAAGAGATATAGTTATCTTACCTTCGCGAATGTTTTAACATAAGGTACATGACTTCTACTCCTATCTCTGTTTGCTAATTTCCTGTATAAATGATAATGGTGCATACCCCTTTCCTTTTTTTTTTTACTTTATTCCCCCACCCCCCTCCTTCTTCATTTGTCCTATAGAATTATGATAAGAACTATGATTCTTGTCTATGTTTACATCTAATTTGTGTTTGATTTAGTAAAATGTTCAATAAAAACTTACTGGTTTAAAAAAAAAAAGAATGATAGGAAGGCTGAAAGACACTCCTTTTTAGTGCCAAGAAGTAAAGGGGAGGTTAGGGTGCTAAGTATTGTGGGCACTTTTGATAATCAGGCAACCAAGGTACAGGGCATCATAAAGAAGTATTGGGATGTCCTAAAGGCAGATGAGGATATTAAGACATTCATTCCTGAGGTCCCCAAAATCACGTATAGGTGAAGAAAATCATTACATGACCATAGAGACGTGCATGAGGGCCTCTTTAAATATTGTTCCCATTTTAAGGAAGTGGGTCTTTTGTAGTATTGCCCTAGGCAGGGCAGCCAAAAATTGTGTGGCACTCCCATGCCCCTGGGAAGAGACGTACATGAAGGCCTCTTTAAATAATGTGCCCATTTTAAGGAAGTGGGTCTTTTGTAGTATTACCCTAGGCAAGGCAGCCAAAAATTGGCAGACACCCCAATGCCCCTGGATAGAGACGTGCATGAGGGCCTCTTTAAATATTGTGCCCTATTATAAGGAAGTAGGTCTTTTGTAGTATTGCCCGAGGCAGAGGGCAGCCAAAAATTGTGTGGCACTCCCATGCCCCTGAGAAGAGACGCACATGAAAGCCTCTTTAAATAATGTGCCCATTTTAAGGAAGTGGGTCTTTTGTAGTATTGCCCTGGGCAAGGCTGCCAAAAATTGTGATGCACGCCTCTATTCAGGTGCATTTGGGTGCCAGAGGGCCTCTTTTAATATTGTGTCCATTTTAAGGAAGTGGGTCATTTGTAGTATTGCCCTAGGCAGGGCTGCCAAAAGCTGGGAGGCACTTCAATGCCCCTGGATAGAGACGTGCATGAGGGCCTCTTTAAATAATGTGCCCATTATAAGGAAGTGGGTCTTTTGTAGTATTGCCCTAGGCAGGACAGACAAAAATTGGGAGGCACTTCAATGCCCCTGTAAAAAAACATGGAGGAGTGACGGGGCAATTTAACTCTTCCACTCCTCCACCGGTCACTCCAAATCAGACTATGAACATATGGTACCAGGTAAGAGTAAATCGGATGGAGAATCTGGTTCAAACTTAATATGTTCGTTGCTTTATTAAGCAATGGCAAGATATACACAGCAACAACCCCTACATTTCCGGATACACTACATTTTATAATTCATGGAATGGGCGTACATAATCAGAGAGCAAGGTGGGATTATGTGAAAAGTCAGGTGGGTTTAAGCTAATGTCTATGAGTATATTGGCTAGTTTAATGAGTCCTTTGTCTTCTTTCTTGTATTCACGCCTCCTGGCCGGGTGTCATCCTCAAGCTGGTAGCTGGTAACATGCAAGGTCATTTCACATTCCATCCTTGATACTCCTTTCAATACAGGCCTCATCCTGGCACCTTATCTGTCTGTTTCCCATTCATCCCACGTCCTTTGTCCAGATGGATCTACACAGCTTCTGCAAAACTCAACTTAAACCATAAAATAGTCAAGAACAGCAAGGGGGTTGGGGATACAGAGTAGAAAGCGAGAAATGAAACTCAGAGAGATAAACAAGCAGAGATATATAAAATATATGGAAGAAAATAGACAAGATGGAGGCAGAAAGGAAACCAGTATAGTCAGGAAAGCAGTTGAAGGAAATACTGACAGAAAGAGGGGAAAAACATATAGAGAAACTATGAAAGGGAGAGAGAGAAGAGAACAACTCTTATTGTTAATATACATATTAATTGATATAGAAAAACTTAATATTTTATCCAGAATATTAGTACTTTGGTTATATTTGTGATATTAACATATAATATGATCTCTAATAGCTACATATTGATAAGGAAATATAATAATTTCCCCCACAATCCCCCCTAAATATTAATTTTTCTATTTACAACTTCTCCTAATGTTTCCCTAGAGAACTCAGGAACCTCTGAGACTGTCCATGTGATGGGAAAAAGGGAAAAGGATTTCTTCATCCAAGCATCTCAGAGACCCTTTCCTTGTGAAAGGTCCCCAGACACCTGAATCCTACTCTAGCCTCACATGGAGTTCTCCCACTGTCCCTTAACTCAAATCCCTCAACTGGGTGTGATAATAGGGGAGATTCTTAGACTGCTTATGGGATTTTCCTTTGGGCATTTCCTCCTCTTTCACCATTCCACAGACCACGCCCTTTTCAGCTAAAAACATATCAAGGGCCAACCTGTTTTGTAGTGTCATTCTAGTATTGGGACCTAGTTCCTCAACTATACCCTGGAAAGCATCTCAACCATAGTTGACAAACCTTTGCTCACTGTAATATATATAATTAATCCAATCAACGTTCTTATTGATCTGTACCTGTGGAATTAAGGAAGCAAATCCAGCATATACCTGATTTTGGGCCTTAAACTGGTCAGACACCCCCTTGGCACACCAATAGCATCAATATATACCTGAGGGTCTTCCTCATATCCCATGTGTAACTGATCAAGGCTTCTTTGTTTTCTGGCTATTTTATAAACAGACATTGGGTCCCATGGCAAGATTCTGAACTACATTCCTAATTTAATCAAGATACATTGTCCTGTCCAGACTATAGGTAACCTAGATCGGAGCTTACCATCCCCACACAGCTAGTAAATATCATACATATATCATATATATTAACTGAATAAATTTATACTTACAGAGCTGTTTTCATTACAAAATCCCAGTTTAAAGGTTCCTACTAACGAAAACCTCAGAACATATTAGAAACGGCCTGGGGAATTGTGTATCAGTTTTACACTATTAGTAACATATAACCTTAAAAATACAAGACTCATTCTCCCTTGAACACTTTATCATATACCACTATCATTATGGAGGGTATACAAAAGGATATAAACTTCGTAAATATCTGCAAATAAGCACAGTTATCCACACGCGAAAGACACATTACAAAAATCATAACCCATTGATTTGTAAAGAGAAAGTACGTAAGAACAAAAACATGAGATATACAGCCCTTTGACGATTGACCTGACCACTCATAATAGTCAAACAGATATAATAATATCAGACAATATAATTATACTTTAAACAATA
Organism: Allobates femoralis; assembly: GCA_033576535.1. Lineage (NCBI taxonomy): Eukaryota > Metazoa > Chordata > Amphibia > Anura > Aromobatidae > Allobates > Allobates femoralis. The sequence goes on from JARQOC010000003.1 coordinate 346,618,539, forward strand.
TAAATATACTTATCAATGGTCATCCAACTTTCCTAAAAGACAGATCAAAGGGAAATAACAAAACAGCATAGCAAAAAGCATACAGCTATTCACTTATCATAATATGATTAGTATACAGTTAAGCAGGCAAGAATCATATTATTTACTTATTTATTTACTTACTCTACTTAATAACATTTTAACCAGGGTATGTTTGACATTCTATAATACCTTGGATAGAAGAAAGAGATTTACACATATATTAGGACAATTTTTATACAGTTTTCTTGGTTTCCTTGTCCGCTCACTATTTGCAATTTCCAAACCCATGGAGCAATCGCCGCTCGAAGCCCGTACCTTTCTGAGTTGTGTTGTGTGCAAGAATAATGCAGGATAGTATACACAGCTTACCTGTACCAGGAGCGAACTAGGAGGTACTCACCTGATCTCACCCGTGACCTATTTTGAGGCGTAAAGTGAGGCCAAGCAGAGACCAGTCTAACCTTTGCTGATAAAAGACATCATGGCCTGCCCTGTCCCCTCTCACGACTCCTAGTTTAACACTGTTAGTGGTTCGGTCAGTCCCTATAAGGCAGTCGACTATAGAGAGAGCTCAGGCCGCCAGACGCAATCCGGCTGGGATGGGGCAACCACCCGCCACTACCTTTCCTACCTTTTGTGGTAGCTTGCCTTCTACCTCCGAGAGGACAGGACACCTGTGGTGATTGTCAGTGTGATTATACCATCCTAGACTGATAACATGGTGTCTACCTCACCGTAATATACCAATACTGCATTTAGTAGGCTTACCGTATTGTTAAGGAATTCTTCAACCGGAAATCGCTCCATTCGCTCAGAAAGTGCAAGTCAGAACCAAACATTCTGATTACCTCATATGAGGATTCTACCTGCGTCCAATGTAAGAAATCATATCTCCTATACCTGAAAAACAACTCAAAAATCTATTAATGTCAAAGATCAGAAAATTCTTATTCAACATTATAATTATAATTTTCTGCTAGTTATTTTGAATATATTTCTATTACTGGACAATAAATGGTAGAAAATACTATATGGGCGCTGTATATCAGAGCAGACATGTGTAACATCACCTTTAATTCAAAATTCCTGCTACCAGCATTTTCTCTAGAAAGCCTCCGATAACGGACTACAAGAAATATTCTCACACAGTAGGGAACAAAGACTGCTCTGGTAGAAGGAATTTAAGGAGGTGTGGAGGAGTGGTTCACTCCCTTCCATATTTTCAAATCCTTTGGCCTTGACATACCTACAAAATGTCCATAAAGAATACACTCAGAAATATCAGTTCACCTTCCCACAGCATTAATATATATATTATTTCCCCTTGGGCGCTCAGTATATTAATCTTCCCTCTAGGTAGCTTAATTTTTGAAAGGCCTGAATCATAAGAATATATTTGAGGATATCTTTGTTATCCTGACATTACGTCTTATATTTCAGCATATTACAGTTTACACAAACCTTTGTAAGATAATTTGAATACAAGAGAGTCCTAATTACAGCTTCATTTAATACTATATATATTAGTTATATCTCCCTAAAGCAGTTAAATCTACCTGGCGTCATACACACACACGCACCAGCATTGGTCCAGGACACTGGTCAAATTATTCCTAGACACAGGTTTAACTACTTGAATTCCAGGGCAAACCAGGCATCCCCAGGGATTGACTCCTCAGCACATATTCTACAGGTCACCAGCCGCTCCCAGGTCTGCCATCACAGGTCCAGACCTCCATAACAGTGACTGCACCAGAACACACCATCGCAAGTAACTTCAGGTTTAACCCGTCTTCCCCACTGGAGGGGCTACAAGAGCCTCAGTCTTCTAACCTCATATCTCTATACACACGAGCTAGGCACTACTTTTAGTACACATGCATACAAACTTTTTTTTTTTTTTTTTCATATAAATCAATAAAAATCTGATTATTATTATTGCATCCAATATTAGGCATTATTATTAATACCAAACTACCATAAATGTGAAAAATCCATCTTTGCCTTTCAGAATCCCTGGAAAGATGGGTAAGATTCCAGTGTACATGTCACAGTGTGCAGATTCCACCCTTCACTCGGCCCCCCTCTCTTTGGCTCGCTCCCTCCTTGCAACACAGACAGCTTCTACAAGGTTACGCGCACACAGCTATTTAGATAAGGAATTCTGAAACTTATACAATAGGAAAAAAGAAATCTTTCTCTTCCAAACATAGCTCACAAATTTGATTAACTGTTTCACACTTGTAGCTATATACAACTAACAACTCTAGCCATTATCTGAAACCCCCTGGCTTAATATCTAACTTTTCATTTATTCTTTATAACTTCAAAAACTTTCTATAACAGGAAAAAATAGTAAAATATATTGATAGACAGACCGTGAATAGAGTGTAGTGACAGTCGGCATGACTTCAATGAAACAGAATAATCTCCATAAGATTATATACACTTTACCCTAATTTACCCTAATCACTCTGGAGCTAGAAACACACCCACACATCCGGGGACTTTGTGTCGCCGCCATGATAGGGTGGTGGCTGGGATAGCATATTTGCCAACAATGGCATGGCGGCCATTTTACACTGTATAAAATTATTGTTAGGAAGCAGCTTATAACCAAACACAGGCTCTGCATCATCTTTTCCCCTTTCTCCATCTACTTCTCTCCATTCCTCACGTTTCAGACTACATGCAACCCGTAAATAAGCTTGTGCCTGATCTAGCAGCCCTTGGTCTTTCAGCTTGCCTTTTTCTCTCTGGATGAGATTATTTCATATAAATAACTGCAATTTCCTTGACAAAGCAATCCTACCTACTTGTATACCCTTTTTTACATTTTTAACAGCCTGTTTGCCTTCCCGTGATTCTACCACTATCTTTACTTCTACAGCATTTTCATCTAATTTGTGGGGTACGGTCTTTTTCCGCTTTAGGAGACGCAATCATGACTCAGAATACTACGGCCTGCTGCAGCTCAGTCCGCTGACAGCGACAATCAACACTGTGCCCCTAAAGCGTGGCACGGCTCATCACGCTTACTCCAAGCGTGGCACGGCTCATCACGCTTACTCCAAGCGTGGCACGGCTCATCAAGCTTACTCCAAGCGTGGCATGGCTCTTCACGCTTACTATATTCTGCCCCTAGGCTAGACACCAGTGCTTACAGATTGTCCTGTCACGATATTCCAACCGGGAGGCAGTCTCCTCTCCCAAAATATAGGTGCCCAAACACCTTAGTCACGTGCAGATATAATAACGTCTCCTATTTTCCTATCTACACCGTCCCCAATCTATACCCTTCTCAGTATCTCACAGTGTCTCTAGATTGGAATTTGAACAATAAAGTTAAACAACAGTCACGGGCAATAAAGTTACACCTCAATTCACAAGCTAACAGCAGGCACAGAAAGGGTTAATTTGCAAGTGAGGAATGAATAATGACCGTGGAGGAGGCGTGGTGCATGAGCGAGCACGTGCATAAGGCAATATATCTCGCGTTGCTGGTTCGGAACATAGCTCTGGATCACGCTTAGTCTCACCACTCGACCAGTCACCCCCCTAGACCCAAAGGACACCCCAGACTTAACCAATATCGGCTGAAACACTGTAAGGGCGACACACATATGAATGCGAACTCCACTTACCGTGTTTGGAGGTCGACCAGGGGTCAGCCAATACGGGCGTCATCCAGGGGCATCCGGGCACGGGTCCGTGGGGGTCGCGGATCACTGGCTATGTCCCATCTGGGGTGCCAATTGACGGGGCAATTTAACTCTTCCACTCCTCCACCGGTCACTCCAAATCAGACTATGAACATATGGTACCAGGTAAGAGTAAATCAGATGGAGAATCTGGTTTCAAACTTAATATGTTCGTTGCTTTATTAAGCAATGGCAAGATATACACAGCAACAACCCCTACATTTCCGGATACACTACATTTTATAATTCATGGAATGGGCATACATAATCAGAGAGCAAGGTGGGATTATGTGAAAAGTCAGGTGGGTTTAAGCTAATGTCTATGAGTACATTGGCTAGTTTAATGGGTCCTTTGTCTTCTTTCTTGTATTCACGCCTCCTGGCCGGGTGTCATCCTCAAGCTGGTAGCTGGTAACATGCAAGGTCATTCCACATTCCATCCTTGATACTCCTTTCAATACAGGCCTCATCCTGGCACCTTATCTGTCTGTTTCCCATTCATCCCACGTCCTTTGTCCAGATGGATCTACACAGCTTCTGCAAAACTCAACTTAAACCATAAAATAGTCAAGAACAGCAAGGGGCTTGGGGATACAGAGTAGAAAGCGAGAAATGAAACTCAGAGAGATAAACAAGCAGAGATATATAAAATATATGGAAGAAAATAGACAAGATGGAGGCAGAAAGGAAACCAGTATAGTCAGGAAAGCAGTTGAAGGAAATACTGACAGAAAGAGGGGAAAAACATATAGAGAAACTATGAAAGGGAGAGAGAGAAGAGAACAACTCTTATCTGTTAATATACATATTAATTGATATAGAAAAACTTAATATTTTATCCAGAATATTAGTACTTTGGTTATATTTGTGATATTAACATATAATATGATCTCTAATAGCTACATATTGATAAGGAAATATAATAATTTCCCCCACAGGAGAGCCTCTAAATATTGTTCCCATTACAAAGGAGCGGGTCTCCTGTACTTGTAATGCCCATTCTGTAAGCATGGACTAAAACATTTGCCCCTGGGGGGTATACATGAAACTACTGCCTAACTTTTGAACGGTTAGGGTCATCATCATCATAAATATGATGTACACAAATTATGTCTTCGTGGCATCATGAACCACGGTCGCACTGATCATATGATGGTGGCGGATGAGGAGAAGGAGGAGCAGTACAGCAAGTAGCCAAAGACATGAAGTGTGTACCGATGTGTGGGTGTGCGGAGGTGCATGGCAATCTACCGGCACAAAATTTAAATTCCGCTATAATTTGGTGGTGGTGTGGTGAAGTCAGGACCAATCCAACCCTTGTTCATCTTGATCAGAGTCAGCCTGTCAGCATTTTCAGTTGACAGGCGGGTGCGTTTATCAGTAATGATTCCACCTGCGGCACTAAAAACATGCTCTGACAAAACGCTAGTGGTAGGGCAGGCCAGGACTTTCAAAGCGTAGAGAGCCAATTCCTGCCACGTGTCCAGCTTGGATACCCAATAATTATAAGGCACAGAGGAGTCTAGGAGCACTTTAGTACAATCGGCAAGGTACTCCCTCAGCATCTTGGCAAACTTTGCAGTCCTTGTGACACTACCCTGCACCTCAGTGTCTGTGGTACGGGAGGTGCTGAGAAAAGTATCCCAGATCTTTGAGAGTGTTCCCCTACTTCTGCTGGATTGGACTTATGCCTCTCTCGGCCGGGCGCCTTGGTTGTCCACCGAATCGTGACCTCTGCCGCTAGCGTTTTCAGAAGGGAATTTTTTGACTAATTCCGCGACTATGGTCTTCTGGTACTGCAGCATTTTTGTAGACCTCTCCTCCTCGGGAATAAGAGAAATAAAGTTCTCCTTGTAGCGTGGGTCTAAAAGTGTCACCAACCAGTAATGAGTGTCCGCCAAGATGTTGATAACGCGAGGGTCACAACACAGGCAGCGTAACATAAAGTCAGCCATGTGTGCCAGACTGTTAACAGGCAAGACTTCAGGGTCCTCACCAACAGCATGATTGGCCAGGCTGGCCTCATCAATCTCCTCCTTCTCCTCTTCTCCCCTGTCCTCTGGCCATCCACGCTGAACCAACGGTCTGACGGTTGTGCATGTATTACCGTGAATTCCGCATGAAAGTAGCTCTATTTCTTCATCCTCCTCCTTGTCATCGTCCTCCAATGCACGTTAGGATGAGATGATACTGGGCTGTGTGCAATCACCGAGTACGGTTTCTTGCTACAACTCATCGTGCTCCGCCTGCAATGCATCGTCTTTGATTTTGAGCAGAGAGTGTTTTAGAAGACAGAGAATCGGGATGGTGACACTAATGATGGCGTCATCGCCGCTCACCATCTTGATGGAGTCCTCAAAGTTTTGGAGGACGGTACATATGTCGGACATCCATGTCCACTCCTGAGGTCTTGTGTGGAGTTTGAACCGTACACCGACGGCCTAGTTGATGCTGGTACTCAACAACTGCCCTCTTCTGCTCACAAATCCTGTCCAACATGTGAAGTGTGGAATTCCAACGCGTGGGGACATCACACACCAGTCTGTGAGCTGGAAGCTGCAAACGCAGCTGAAAGCCGGCAAGGGCATCAGAAGCATTAGGGCCACGTCACACACACAGATATCTGTGCAGATATTGTTCGCAGATCTCTGGTTGCAGTGAAATCATGGACACATTGTTCCATTTGTACACAAAATGGAACAATGTGTCCGCGATTTCACTGCAACCAGAGATCTGCAAACAATATCGGCACAGATAACTGTGTGTGTGATGTGGCCCTTAGGTGACTTTCTAAAATGGGCACATAGGCGGCGTACGTTGACGAGCAGATCAGACCGCTTCGGGTATGATTTAATAAACCGCTGAACCACGAGGTTGAGCACATGGGCCATGCATGGAACATGTTTCAGCTCACCTCGCCTCAGAGCCGCCACAAGGTTCCGGCCATTGCCACACACAACCATGCCTGGCTGTAGGTTCAGAGGTGTGAGCCAGTGATCTGCCTGCTGTTTCAGAGCTGTCCACAACTCTTCAGCGTTGTAGGGTTTGTCACCTACGCATATTAGCTTCAGCACAGCCTGTTGCCGCCTAGCCGAGGCAGTGCTGCAGTGCTTCCAGCTTGGGACTGGTGTGGAGGGTGAAGTGGAGGAGGAGGAGAAGAAGGAGGCTGAGGAGCTTGACGTTACGTACACTGTGGCTGAAACCCTGACTGAGTTAGGGCCTGCAATCCTTGGTGTCTGAAGGACGTGTTCTGTCCCAAGCTCAGACTGGGTCCCGGCTTCCAGAATATTAACACAGTGTGCTGTCAGCGAGATGTAGCGGCCCTGCCCACAAGCATTTGTCCACGTGTCCGTGGTTAGGTGGACTTTGCCTGAAACTGCATTGTTAAGGGCACGTATGATGTTTTGTGACACGTGCTTATGTAATGCGGGGACGGCACACCGGGAAAAATAGTGGCGGCTGTGGACCAAGTAACGTGGGACAGCTGCCGCCATCAGGTTGCGGAATGCTTCCGTCTCCACCAGCCTAAAAGGCAACATTACCAGTGCAAGCAGTCGCGAAATGTGTGCATTTAGGACTGTGGCATGTGGGGAGTTGTCAGTGAATTTGCGCCTGCGTTCCAAAGATTGGTGTATGGATAACTGAACGCTGCGCTGGGACAAGGACGTGGTTGATGATAGTGCTATTTCTGCTTGTGCAACTACAGGTGAAGGACAGGAGGCATCTTCACATGCAGTATGGACAGGGGATTGTCTTGAACGCACAACAGAGCAAGACGCAGCGGTGTCGCCCGCAGACACTGCTCCTGGACTCTGCTGTACATCCCACAAAGTCGGGTGCTTTGCTGCCATGTGCCTGATCATGTTGGTGGTGATCAGGCTGCTAGTTTTGCTACCCATGCTGATGCTGGCATGGCAGGTGTTGCAAATAGCCTTTTTGGAATTATCTGCAGACACCTTAAAAAACAACTAGACTCGGGAAGACCTAACAGTTGTACTGGCAACTTCTGTCATGTTGTTGTTCCGGGGAACAGTTGCCTGCCTTCTGCCTGCGGACACCACCCTGGTTCTTCCGACCTGTTGTGATGCTATGCCTAACTCCCCCTGTGCACTGCTGCCCTCGCTCTGCATGTCCTCCTGCCAGGTTGGGTCAGTTACTGGATCATCCACCACGTCGTCTTCCACTTCCGCACCCTGGTCCTCCTCCTGACTTTCTGGCAATTGTGTCTCATCATTGTCCACCTCTTGTTGAGACACATTCCCACCGTTGCTTTCGTGAGACCGTGGCTGCTCAAATATTTGGGCATCGGTACATACGATCTCCTCATGACCCACTTCAACTGGAGCTGGCGAGAGGCCAGAATCTACGAATGGATAAGTGAACAGCTCTTCAGAGTGTCCAAGTGTGGGATCAGTTATGTCCGGGGCCGGGCACTCAGCATGGTGGGAGGAAGGAGTATCAGGGTCTGGAATGTGCGGTCCAGTCTCACGGCTACTGACACTTGACCGTGTGGAAGACAGGGTATTTGTGGTGGTGCCAAACTGACTGGAAGCATTATCCGCTATCCAACTAACAACCTGTTGACACTGGTCTTGGTTTAATAGTGGTGTACTGCTGCGGTCCCCTAGTAATTGGGACAGGAAGGTCGAGCGAGATGATGTCGGCGTTTGTCGTGGCGCAAGTCGAGCTTGCCTCGGCCTCTGCCTGCACAACCATTCACGTCCAGTTCTTTGTCCCTTGCCACCGGCCTTGCGCATTTTCAATGTTGTGCTGCCTGTATACAGCTAAATGAAGGCATCCAAAAGATGGTTTTAAACTGCAAACTGAGATTACAGATTACAGTGGTTTAATCCCGGCAGCTGGAACGGTCACACACAAACGCTGACGCGTATACCGTGTTTTGGCATATACTACTTGGAGCTACAAGCCACTCCTGCTGCACTAAGATGCTAAATGAATGCAGACAAGAGTTGGTTTTTAGCTGGACACTGAGATTAGAGATTAAGGCCCTGCAGGGGAATTGGTTAGACACAAACACTGACGAGAATACCGAGTCTTTTGGCGTAACCTAATTTGCGCTACAACCTACTCCTGCCAATAGAGAGCTAAATTAATCCCTAAAAGCACTGTTTTGGGATGGATGAGCCTGTACATCAGCCCCAGATATAATGCAGGCTGGTATACTGGCACAACGAAGTTTGCTATATACCCTGCCTCCCTGCCTGCCTGTATACAGCTCTATTAGTCCTCAGAAGGACTGTTGTGGTAATTATGTTGTCATCCCTGCGCCTACACTAGCTGAAAGGCCACAAATCTGTCCCTCAATCAGCAGCACCTCTCACTACACTGACTGTCTGTGGAGCAGAGTGACGAGCACAGCGCGGTCAGGTCTTATAAAGACCCGATGACGCTGTGCGGCCAGCCAATCAATGTAATGCCACAACCAACATGGCTGTGGCATTACAGTGTCTGTCAGCCAATCCTTGCATGCGGGCCGGCTCTGTAAAGAGCGCCAACATGCAGGAAGATGGACCCCGAGCATAACAAGAGTATTGCAAGATTGCTCGGTACTCGCCGAGTACCCCAAGTACCGAGATATTCGTGCGAGTACTGAGTAGTGACAAGCATACTCGCTCATCCCTATATCTCATCTAACTGCTTGCAAGACTGCGCCCGAGAATCCCCCATCCTCTGGAGTTCTGCACCTCAAAACATCCTACTATCCTCTTCACTCGGAACCTTCAAGCGGAAACTGAAAACTCATCTCTTCAGAACAGCCTACAGCCTGCAATGACCATAGTGCCACTTCACCACTACTGGACCCGGCGCTCCACCACCACTGAACTTTGCGCTCCACCACCACTGGGCACGGCGCTCCACCACCACCCGAGCAGACCTAACCTACTGTTTCTCACCTCATTGCCCTGTAGAATGTAAGCCTGCAAGGGCAGGGTCCTCTCTCCCCTCTGTACTAGTCTGTCACTGTTAGTTTGTTCATTGTATTTTTAACTTGTTTATATGTATCCCTTTCTCATGTACAGCATCATGGAATCAATGGTGCTCTATAAATAAGTAATAATAATGTAGGGAAAACAAAAAAGGATTGAGAAGGTGTATTGGCGAACACCTTGGTGATATTCGCCATAAACGTGACACCCCCATCTCTAGATAAATCAGAGAGTATCATGGGGGGAATGATAGGGAGATTTACTTCTGTGTAGTTGGGGTGGTAAGAGAAAACGTAAGAGGCGACAATTGGAACAAGTTAATCCTTCAGCGAGAATCTGAATGGATTGTCAGGCTTGATATAGTGTCACCCAGGGGACTGAATGAAGTGCTAACCTATGGGTGGGTATATTCTTTGATTTAAATTCCTCATTTCTGGGATTTTTACCCACTGATTCAAATTACTGTAATGGTTCTAGGATATGAATCATTCTTACTAACCAGTGTCTTTAATGTATCTTATTGCTGAAATATTAATTCCTGATGGAATATAAAAAATTGGAGCTTTGGCTCTATATCATCAATGTGAGTGGTACCTGTTCTTATAGTGGTGTCCATTGATGCCACTATAGGATTACTTGCTAACAAAGGGATCCATTTCCCTAATAATTCCCATCTCTGATAGGCCCTCACCACCCTAAAAATAGCAGGCCACAGCAGCTCTAGAACTGGTGACTTGATAAGGTGCACCACTCCTGTTGCTTCGACCTGGCTCTTCCCGACTCCCTGGTGCAGTGCCAGTTGGGGTAATAGAAGGGATTAATGACAGATGAGTATTGACTGCTGTCCCAACCCCCGGATTGGTATTATTGAGGTGACTATGATACCCCCAAGAAATTGGGATAAAAAATACTATGATTAAGAATCCCTTGGGAGTTTGAAATGCATAAGGCCTTCACCTTACACATTATTTTATTACATCTGTTCTAAGGAATTTATTAAAATCAATGTTTTAATCTAATTTTCACTTCTTTGTGAATCTGGAGAAAGTGAAAGTATTTTTTTCCCAATTTCTTCAATATTTCCCATCGAAGGCTTGCTACCAAGCATTACCATGTGGATCCATAAGAGCTTTTTATACAGAAGGCTGATATAACCTTTTTCAACATATCAAGGAAGAGTACGTGTCCAGCATCTAGCTGTACTCACTGATATGTATGCACCATTTAAAAGGAACCTGTTACCAGGTTTTTGCAACCCAATCTGATAGTAGCATAATATAGGACCCGAGATTCTGATTTAAGAGATGTGTCACTTACTAGGCTGCTCAGTGTAGTTTTGGTAAAAATCACTTTTTAGGGGGCGCGGTTAGCCTATGGCGGAGTAAGTCACTTCCTATAGCAGCTCTGTGCCGCCGAGCCCTTACAGCCGTTACCACACAGTGCTAGATCCGTCCCGAAACAATGGGGAAGTCTAGGAGACCCACCGGAGGAGCGGGAGCTGAGGATTCGGGAGAACAGGGCTCCCTGGACCGCTATCTCCGCTGCACAGCACCCCTCACTCCAGGAACGCGGCTCAGAACATGGCGTCGTCTGCTCATCACATTGGAGCCTCCCAGCGGGAAAGCAGCAGAGAGGACCGTGCACAATCCATGCAGGGAAAAGAGACCAGCAACGAGGAAGGCTGACTGCACTATGGCTGAGCTAAGTGCACACATTAAGCTGCTCCCCACTAAGAGGGATTTAGAGCTGTTTGCCCGCAGACCAGAAGGGTCATATAAAAAAGAAATCAGCTCCCTCAGGAATGAGTTCACTAACAGGGTGGAGGAGGTGGAGAAGTCACAGGACAGGGTCTTGAAGGAGCTGTGGGCCCATAGACAGATACTGGAGGCCCATACCTGTAAGATTGAGGAACTGCTCTATGGCCAAGAGGATTTAGAGAACTGTAACAGGCTCAATAACATTAGGATCCACGGCCTGCCGGAGTCCGTGGCCCCCCTAGATCTCAACAGCACGGTCCAGCGACTGTTTAATCAGGTCCTCGGCTCTGATCCAGATGATGTTATTGAACTTGATCGGGTCAATGGGGCCTTGGCCCCCATGCCCTCAGCTGAGGCTAAGCCCCGCGATGTCATATGTAGAGTCCATTTCTACAACATCAAGGAACCTATTATGTCCGCCGCCAGGCAGAAGGGCCAGATCTCATTTCTAGATGCCCCCATCATGCTGATGCAAGATCTAGCAAGGCGCACGTTGCAGCAACGCCGGAGCCTGAGGCCGCTCCTAGCCCTACTGAGAGAGAATGAAATACCATATAGGTGGGGACTTCCATTCCAACTAGTGGCCACCAAGGAGGGCAGATCAGCGACGTTTCGGAGGCTGGATGATCTCCTCCACCTCCTTGATACCTTCGGATTACCCACCATCACTCTACCGGACTGGCCCAGACTCCCTCAGCTGTCTGCCTCATCACCATCACGCTGGCAGAGTGTCAGAATGGGTAGGGTCACCAGGCACCCCCCTCCCCGCAGTGGAGACTCTTGACTTTTATAGGTGATCAACGCCCTTTTCATCGTTTGGACGCCCCGTTGTTTTTCTTGGGGGCGAAGTGACATTTCTGGATCTCCACATGTCATTATATATCGCCATTGATTCAGTTACCCTCAAGATCCTTCTTACCGGGGTCACTCCAGGATCAAACTCTGTTACTGTTTTTGCATCTTCTCGCATCTTTGCTAATGTGTCTTTACCTGCTTCCATTTTTTTTTTTTTTCGCTCTCAAGGCTACTCTCAAGTTTATGGACTATAATCCGTACTGTTTTTATTAATTAATTATTTTCTGCGTGGGATTGGTTGATCCATTTAAGGTACCTTTACACGCCGCGACGGCAGGCTGGATACATCCCGCTACTTCACGTGCACGAGCACGCTCAAACGGTTACAAACGGTCAACGCATCACCTTTACATGCCGCGACAAGATGCGCTACGCCACGCTACATCTATAGCTAGCTACATCGCCGGGTGTCTCAAGTAGCCAGCTGTAGCTCATTTACACACCGCTACAACCAGCTACTATGGGCGTACCTGGTGCAGCAGGGACAGCACATAGGCGTGCTACAATTGTGGATTACGAGACGTCCGTACGCTGATAGGACAAAGCAATAATACCATGATTGGCCAGGCATCGCAGGAGGCTGATTAATATTTGACGCTCGAGCAATTGTGTAGTGTGACTCGTCAGCTCCTTAAACATGCCGCCCTGTGCGGCGACAACCAATCGGACCGCACCATCTTCCACCAATGATCGCAGATGGGGCGCGGTAACACGGAGCCTAGGTGACGCCTTAGCTACATTGCAGCTACATCGCAGGCTGTCCCGAGTTCCCTTCCGTTGCTTCTTTACACGCCGATACAGCTCGCTACCATCGGCGTTGTAGCCATCAGTTTTCGAGCAGAGCTAGGAAACAGATGTATCTGTTGCCGGCTGTATCGTCACGTCTTCAGACGCCGCTACGACGGGCTACATTGGCGCTACAAGCTACATTTGTAGCCTGTAGCGGGATGTATCCAGCCTGCCGTCGCGGCGTGTAAAGGTACCTTTAGTGCCACCCCAACACTTCTTTTTGCAAAAACCGTACTGTTTTTACTGCACCCGTTAACCTGAGTACCAAGACTTCCGAGAAAACTCTCTCGTTTGCACCATATGTTTATATATTCCTATTCTAACATTGTTACCACTATACTGCAATGTACGGCTGGGGGGGATAGTGCCGGGGCTGTGGCCTCCTTGGGCTGACACCCACCCTCACCAGTGCTGGATTGCTTTGTTGCATCCTAAAACTGCACCTTTGTAGACTATTCTTGTACCGTTCAATTTCTCGTATGCCTACATTCCTTTCTTCCTCTCTATGTCTTACCCTTCTTCCCTCCTCTCAACCCCTTTTCTGTCCCCCCACCCGTTCGAGGGGTGGTCGTGCGTCTATTGTAATCTGTACCTCCCCCTTATCCCCTACGGCTAATCTGAAGTTTTGTTCTTACAATGTCAAGGGCCTTAACCAACCGGAAAAAAGGCGGCAAATCACATATTCTTCCCATAAAAATAGGGTATCAATCCTCCTGCTGCAAGAGACCCACTTTAGATCTGATGCCATCCTAAAATGTGATACAAATTATTACCCTATCTGGTACCATAGTACCAATTCATCAGCAAGGTCAAAGGGAGCTTCCATTGCATTCCACAAATCCTTTACCCCGACAGTCCTCAAGTCTCTGATAGATTCACAGGGTCGCTATGTATTTCTGCAGGTGTCATGGAATGTCAACACATTTGTCATTGCTAACCTCTATTTTCCCAACAGCGGCCTGAGGAGATTCGGAGTGGACTGCCGTAGAAAGCTGGATGAGTTTGCGGGATCCTGTCCTATTATCCTTGGCGGGGACTTTAACTTCCCTATGCACCCGACCATAGATGTCTCTTCAGGTAATCATATCACTCTGCACCATCTCTCCACCACCTCAGACAACAATGGGAGACCCTTCATTTGGTAGACGTGTGGCGGATCCTCCACCCTGATGCCAAAGACTTCACATACTTCTCCCCGATCTACTCAATTTACAGTAGGATCAACAGATTTCTGATATCCCATGAACTCCAAGACAGACGAGTAGAAGCAGAGATAGGCTCCATCCTGTGGTCGGACGCCCCTGTGTTCTTTTCTCTTGCCACAGATGATGGTTCCAAACCGACCTACAGCTGGTGTCTCAACGAGGACCTACTCCATGACCCTATGTGCCTATGAGATCTGAAGGACACTATAAAAAACTTTGCCACAGATCACACCCAGGACCACATCACCATCCATATAATGGGAGGCTCTCAAAAGTGTCATGTGGGAAGTCCTCATTTCACACGGTACGTGTCTAAAAAAAGCCAGAACGTCAGATATAAGCTCCCTTATGTCTCAGATATCACAATTGGAGTCACAACACAAACAGGACCCTACTCCCCAACAATTTGCCCAATTGTCTTCTCTTAGACAAACTCCCCTATCTATTCTTGACCAGAAAGATAGAATCAACAGGGACAAACTCAGGGAACGTTTCTACAAACATGGCAACAGGTGTGGCCAGATGCTATCTCGGGCCCTCCACCCTCACATTACTCGCACTTACATCCCGTATATCAAAAATAGTCCCAATTCTACAGTCCACAAGCCAAAAGACATTCTGTCCTCCTTCCAAAAATTTTACTCCTCCCTGTATAATATTAAGAGCCAATTCCAGGACCTAGCAAAACCGCAATTCAGAGAAATGATTTCCTCTTTTCTCCGCAAATTTCGACTTCCACCTCTGTCAGAAGCCGCAGCCTCAGAACTGGAGATCCCGATTACTCTCGACAAACTGGCTTCCTTGGTCAAAGAGATGAAACCTGGTAAAAGCCCCGGGCCCGATGGCTACTAGGCAGGCTTTTATAAAGTCCTTGCCGACCCCATGAACCCCATTTTATTGAGAGCTTTTAACCATGTCTCGACGGGAGGTTCCTTCCCATCCCCAGGCCCTCTTGGTGCACATCGTTGTCCTACCTAAGCCAGGGAGGGACCCGGCTTGTTGCGGTAACTATCATCCAATCTCACTCATAAATTTAGATATTAAACTGTTCACCAAGATTTTGGCGAACAGGTTACGCTCTCACCTGCCGGGTGTAATAGATCCAGATCAGGTTGGTTTTGTTCCTGGCTGCGAGGCTAGGGACAACACCATTCGCTCGGTCGCCCTGATAGATATTGCCAGACGCAGAGGCCTACCCATGTGCATCCTGTCGATAGATGTCGAAAAGGCGTTCGACAGGGTGCACTGGGACTTTATGTTCCAGGTCTTGGAGTCTTGGGGCTGGGCGATACCATGTTGCGTAGAATCAGAGCTCTATACACCCTTCCCTCTGCTCGCGTCAGAGAGAATGGATCCTTGTCCGACTCTTTCGAGATACGCAATGGTACGCGCCAGGGTTGCCCCCTGTCCCCAATCCTGTATATGTTAACAATGGAACACCTGGCTGTAGCTGTGAGAGGCAATCCGGATATTCACGGTATTAAAACCACCAAGAAAGAACACAAACTTGCTTTGTTCGCAGATGATTTGCTCCTCTGTCACCCAGCCGATGGACAGTCTCCCCAACATAATTTCGGACCTCCACTTATTTGGCACATTGAGCAACTCCAAAATGAACTCTAACAAATGAGAAATCTTTAATATTTCCCTCCAGCGAGACATGGTGGCGACGCTGAGGGACTCGTTTCCATTTGACTGAAAGTCAGATTGTCTCAAATATTTGGGAATCAAATTAACTGCGGATCCCACGTGTTTGCTTTGCTCCAATTACACTGGACTCCAGCGAACAGTTGATAATGACCTCCACAGATGGCACAAACTCCAACTTACATGGTTGAGAGGAGTTAACACAATCCGCATGGATCTCTTTCCGCGGCTGCTCTTCTTTTTCCAGACGATCCCCCTACTATTGCCCGCTTCTTTCTTTTCCAGCCTCAAAAGCTCTATTATAAAATGTATTTGGTCACATGGCAGATCGAGGCTCGGTTACTCACGTCTCACCAGGCGGGTGGAGGGGGAGGTGTTGGTCTGCCGGACTTTCAAAAATATCATCACGCTGCCCTAGGAACATGCATACTAGACCTCTTTCACACCTCGTCTGGGAAGAGATGGGTTGACGTGGAGACATTCCAATGTGCCTCAAACCCTCTAGACAAACTTTGGTCACGGGGAACTCCCAAAGATAAAACACTCCCCTTCATTACACGCAGCCTACAATTATTCCTAAAACAAGCCAGACAGACATATTGTTTGACATCCATACCAGGCCCACTAACTCCGATCTTTCATAACCAAGATTTTGCATTAGATCCAAGCCAACTTTGGTTTCTCCATAAACCCGGGGCTCCTATCCGACCCTGTCCCATTACGTGACTCTATCCGGGATTCGTTCCCTCCATGATCTCTTCCCTACCACTCTAACTCCCCCGGGATCATGGTTCTAACTACGCAAATTACACAAGTATATCTCCACACTCCCCCACTCCTGTGTCTTTCGAGTCCCATCACCGTTTGAGGTGCTCTGTTTGGGGGACCGTCCTCCATATCATCCCGTGTCAACGATCTATAAACTACTCCAGGAGGGGGCCACCCTTCACCGGAGCCAATCCCCAGCCTTCATGGGTAAATGGGAGAGAGATTTGAATAGAATTTTCACCCCAGTTGAAAGGGATAAAATACTGTTGTGTACACACAAAGCTTCCCTCTACGCTATCTCCCAAGAGCGTAATTATAGGATGATGGCGAGATGGTATAGGTGCCCTGAAGAGATCCATTGGATATTCCCCTCAGCTCAAGCCGATTGTCGGAGATGCTCGGCTGCTAGAGGATCGTATCTACATATTGGTGGTCCTGTCCTCTGATCCAACTATTTTGGCACCAGGTGTTCAACCTATATAATGCAGTTACCCACCACCAGGTTAACCTGTCTCCAGAATTAGCTCTTCTGAATCTCTCGTTGGACTCAATCACAGGCTTCAAGCGGGGTCTGCTTCACCACTTCTTAACAGCCACCAGACGACTAATACGGAGATATTGGAAACAGTTTCGGTGTCCATCTCGGGAAGAATTAATAACAGAGGTAAATGACATCTGCAGAATGGAGGACCTATTACACCAGTCTTGTCTCTCAGACCCAGACAACAATATGTTCTTCCAGACCTGGTCTTCTTGGCTTCTGTTCAGAGACTCCCCAGCCCTTGCCACGTGGCTAGCTTCATAGTGGACATTGCGTGAGGCAGCGACTACCCCTCCGACGTTCCCCACTCTCTCCTGTTCCTCCCATCTTTTTCCTCTTCTCCCTCTCACCCCCTGTAACCCCTATCCCAAACCTATTTCCTATGCTGACTACTAGGCCCCTCCCTTCCCTTCTCGTCTTCGCTCCCCTTTTCTCTCACCTCCCCCTTTTTACCCTCTTCTTCACAAATCACCCCCACGGGCTGATTTATTCCACAATATTAGCTTCTATATAAGTTTGCTACTCTTTTTTTTTTTTTTGAAACATCATTTTTATTGATTTTCACCGTACACAGAAAGTGAAATATAAACATCAAGAACAAAGGTGAAAATGACTCGTTTGTCACAAGATACATATACCGGAATATATTTATATATTTACCCCACAAACATAGTGAAAACACCCCCCGCCCACACCAGCTACTTAGTTTTCGATCTCCTCTCGCTAAAAGCGAGTTCTTAATGATCTCCCGTCATCAAGTGGCCATATGCCTCCCCTAAAGTGACTCGTCTCCAGTCCTGTCGAGAAGTCCCAGCCCATGGGTGTTCACATCGCCAGTCTGCCCAACGACCCGCCTATAGATTCTAGAAGGTACCAAGCTGATTGCGTGAATGGTCCCATTAGGTCTCCAATTTCCGAGTCAGACAGTTGCTGTTCAATGAATACCCTCCATTTCGCCATGAATTTACCCAACATCTCATCTTTGTCCCTCAGTGCCTCTCGTCTATCTATATCCAGTGCCCTCTTTAGACCCGAGATAAGTGCATCCTCCCCTGGCACATCTGGTTTGAGCCAGAATGTCAACAGTAGCCTTTTAGCTAGTAAGACCAGTGTGTGTATCAGGCGCGGGTTCCCTCCTCCCCCCCGCGGCATCACTAGATCTTGGAATATCCAATATCTAGGATCTAGGTCGTATGTGGAACCCTGCAATCGTAGGACCATGCTACTGACCAATTCCCAATATTTCCGGGCTTTCTGTCACCCCCACATGCTACTCTTATTCCTTATTACGATATGGCATGCCCCCGAGCGGGCTGTGTACAAGACTAGGATTTGTGGACTACTTGGACATATGATACGCTTAACATGCATCTGAATTTGTCTGATATGTTGATCTCTGTTTATACCTGCTGCACAGCCTGTTACGGTTTACTTATGTTTCAATAAAAATTGATTTACCACAAAATCACTTTTTAATCAGTTGGAGATTATCATTAGAAGACTACTTGTCCTGCTTCCTGGTAGTCTGGAGCACTCGCAAACTGCTAAATTTGCAGCAGAGAAAACACTAATTTTATCAAAATGACAGCAAGCAGCTCAGTAAGTGTCACATCACTAAAATCAGGGTCTCTAGTTCTACATTATGCTTCTCTCAGATGGGATGGCAAAAACCTGGTGACAAGTTCCCTTTAACGTCTGGGTCTCGAAATTCGACACATGACGTGAGCTTGCACAATATGCCTTAGACTGAA
This sequence comes from Allobates femoralis, assembly GCA_033576535.1. Classification (NCBI taxonomy): domain Eukaryota; kingdom Metazoa; phylum Chordata; class Amphibia; order Anura; family Aromobatidae; genus Allobates; species Allobates femoralis. The sequence goes on from JARQOC010000003.1 coordinate 346,637,522, forward strand.
AACACACTGCCCGAGTGACATGCGAGTTACTCGCATGAGTCTCGGATCATTCACCCGACAGACCCCTGCCTCTTTGGACGGGATACTGTCAGTGTTATGTTTTTCTATGTAGCTTCACTGCTCCCATCGAGAGGGGGAGGCCATCCTAGTAAATGGTCCGAGACTCGTGTGAGTAAGGGCCACGTCACACACACAGATATCAGTGCAGATATTGTTCGCAGATCACTGGTTGCAGTGAAATCATGGACACATTGGTCCGTTATGTGGCCGTGTACAAATGGAACAAGATGTCCATGATTTCACTGCAACCAGAGATCTGCGAACAATATCTGCACAGATATCTGTGTGTGTGACGTGGCCCTAACTCGCATATCACTCGAACAGTGTGTTTCCAGCCTAAGAGGTGCTGGCCTCCATGCTGCAAATGTACTGACTAAATGTGTGTTTGGCACGGCAGGAGGGGTCATCACAGACAGCATCCGCCTGTTCACAGCTAACATGGACAAGGTCACTTTCATTAAAATGAATAAGTCATGGATTACTTTGGACTTTTGGCTGGCTATACAACTATACCACCCGCAAACAGACATTGGTATATTCTATTTGCCATTACCAATGTTTTGGAGCCTCAAAAAATACAGTAACACCAAAAAAAAAAAGAAACCCCTCGTAAAAAATGGTTTGCAGCCTCCTTCTGCGCCTCTTCGACCTACACTAATACATCCACCTCAACCTCATCCTCCACTTGGACCTCCTTCTCCTCCTCCTGGTTCCATTTTTTTTTTTTGTTTTGGGGGGATTCTAGCTTTATGTAAGTTATTTAGCCTATGGCTGAGAAGCACAGTGTATTTAAGGCACCTTCCCGAGTAGCCTGAACAAAGTGGCCTTACCCCATGACACGTTGCTTGTTCTCAGGTCCCCGTCCTGTATTCCTGTGCCCTGCACCTGCCTACACTGTAACTGTTGCCTTGGGCCTTGTCCAATAACAGTGTGACTAATCATAGAGTCCTGCTTGCTTCTGCTGTGCCATATACTAGTGTGCACCTGCCTGCATCTGTCATGTCATGTACCATTCTGCATCTGCCTGCATATGCTGTGCCATATACTAGTCTGCACCTGCCTGCATCTGCCATGTCATGTACCATTCTGCATCTGCCTGCATATGCTGTGCCATATACTAGTATTCACCTGTCTGCATCTGCTGTGCCATACACCAGTGTGCACCTGCCTGCATCTGCCATACTGTGTACCAGTCTGCACCTGTCTGTGACCACAGAACCCTGCTAGCAGCCAGCCTCTGCCATCCAACTGCACCACATATTTCAGAGACTCTGTTCATAAGAGCCGGCCCCCTGATGTCAGCAGTCATGGCATTTAGATCCCCTGGGGATGCACCTAGCGACTACCTACCAGCTAAGTCTGTCTCCATCTCCAATGGTTGTAGTAGAAGTCTTGGTGGCCCTCCCATGCTCGCTCTTCCAGTCAAATTTTGATGTCACGACCCAGTGGGTCTACTCCTGCATGCTTGCTGCCCTCTGTGTAACTGTTTGCCCTACTGGCTTCAAATCTCCAGCCAAGAGCTTGCCAAACTCCAGGAGAATCAGAATTAGTTTCCTTTATGCAATCAATGAATATCCGTCTGAACTCCCTGCAAGCAGATTCCTCTAATACTGCTCACCTTTTAGGTCAACAACAGGAGCTCACCTGTAAACGAGAGGTGCAGACTCACATGCTAGATTTTATGACCCCCGTCATCAGCCGTCTGTATACCCTGCAATCAGCAGTCACTCCACTTCCAGCCCTCTGCTCCAGATACTTTGGTAACTCCTGCATCCATTCCTCCCCCTTGTCTGTGCATGCCACCGTGCTATAATGGGGATCCAAAATTGTGGATAAAGGAGAAATCCGGTGTCTTATATTGCCTTGTCGTGCTTTATTCACATTATGTATAACAACATCACATACCCTGTTGGGTTACGCTATACGCATTTCAGAGGTGCTCCCCTTAGTCATTAGTCGTTGTGAATAAACCACGACAAGGCAATATAAGACACCAGATTTCTCCTTTATTCATTTGGTACTGGTGGTTGCCATACCATCAGTCCGGTGCCTGGAATCCTGGAGTAATTGCAAGAGGAGCTGCTTCTCCCCTTCCCATTTTCTCACGAAACTTGATCCAAAATTGCGCTAAGGGTTCTTAAACCAGTGTCAGTTGCACATTGATCTCCTTCCTCTCCAATACTCTATGGTTTGAACCATTGTGGCCTTCCTTGTATCTCATCTGGAGGGAGAAGCCCAAACTCGGCTCACCCCCTAATCAAGAAAAATTACCCTATCATCTCTAACCTGTCAGCCTTCCTGGAGACCTTTCATAAGGTGTTTGAGAACCGGGTCGAGATACCTCTGCTACAGCCTCACTCTTTAGTCTGCACCAGGGTTCCCTCACAGTCAGCTAGTACGCCATAATATTCCATACTGTATCATCATGTATGGAGCAATAAGGCTCTGGTCAGTGCCTTCTGGCAGAATTAAGGCCCAGTTACACACACAGATAATTGTGCAGAGATTGTTCGCAAATCTCTGGTTGCAGTGAAATCATGGACACATTGTTGCATTTGAACTAGGCCTTTAAGAACAAGTTGGCCGGTCGTGATGTTCCCTCAACCCTGGCTGACTCAATGTCTCTCTCCAAGTGGTTTGACCTAAGCTTTCAAGAACAGTCCCAAGAAAGGAGTTTCCCTCGCCTTGCTCCGGCCTCCCAGAAGCTTTCCTCTCTCCGAGCCACCGCATCCTCTTATGTGCCAGAACCCATGAAGGTTGATTGAGTCAAGGTAACATAGCAACGACATAATGAGAGACTGACCCAGGATTTGTATTTCTACTGTGGCAGCGCAACTCACTTGTTCAGTACTTGTCCTGAAATGCTGAGACCTTCACCTATGCCAGGTTGAAGAGGCCTCCATAGGCGCGAAGATGTCTTTTCTTCATGTTTGATCCTGACCATGCAGGTAACCCTTGTGGGGTTTGGTTCTATGTAGAAACTCAGGATCTTCAGGGAACTTCAGACTGCAGTGGTAGACCAGTACCTGATCCCGGTTATGCCTCCCCTTAATCCCCTTCTCGTCCCTTCCGTACATGACAAACCGTTGTAGGAAACCATTCCAGGTGTCACCAAGCAGGTAGAGCTGCAGATAGGAGCCCTGCACAAAGAGAGGATTATGTCCTACATGTTTCACAATCTGTCACACTCACTTCTTCCGTGACTACCTTGGTTATGAAGACACCTGTTCTAGAACCTGCTCTAGATTGGCGCAATGGAGATATGCCACGCTGGGGACAATCCTGTCAAGAGAGGTGTAACAATTATGTAGATACTTAGGAATCTGATAGCATGAGATAATGATGAAACTGAGACAAGGGTTTGGGGTAACTATATTATATATATAGATGTATAAATATAATTAATAAATTCAAGTTGATCTCCCTTTCGTCACCTTGACTTCCAACTTTCATCATCACTGGGCATAACATTGATGATAAGACGGTCCCATTGGCCAGTCATTACAATGAGCCTCCTTGTCTTTTAGAAGGATAATATGGGCTGGGCACCAAGTATGCCCCCTTACTTAACCTGTCTACTGCCAATTCAATAAATTGTGTGCATGTGTGCAATAAGGCTACTTTCACATTAAAGTTTTTCACCATTCGCAGCAGATCCGGCAGTTTTGCCACATCTGTCGCGTAACGGATCAGTTATGGGACTTGCGGACATAAAACAAGTTTTTTTTTCTGTTACCGCAAGTGCTGGATATAAATGTAAGAGGTGCTGCACAGCCAATACTTTGAAAATTATAGTTGACAGGGGTGCTACAATATGTATGAGAGCGGAGAACTTATTATATAAAAAGGTCATACGTAATACTTTGTGCGCACCACATATGTTTTTTATATGATCTTTATTACAAAAATTACAAAAAATTGGTGCAAAACAACAAGTTAAAAACATCTAAAAACAATGCAGGTCCCATATCCTCTGTTGCAAAATCAAACAATTTGCCAGAATAAATCAATTATAAATAGCAGAGGCAGAATGCAATCCCTCAATGAAATGCTAACCCCAATAAAGCATAGAGAAGTTCAGTCAAAATGACCCTGTGTTCTCCTATAAATCAATCAATGCAAGGATCCTCTATATCAATCAGTGCAAGAATACCAGCCATAATATTTAAGGGGAAAATAATATAGTGGCAGAGGCAATCTGCACACACCATTCACATCATGTTACCTGTAGCTTGGCTGCAACCTGGAGGTATGGGAGCCTCCAGGTTGCAGCCAAGTGCTGGATTGGCTGGATTGTGGCAAAACCGCAAGTCCCATATGAAATGCATTAGGCCAAAACGTGTCTTGCCGCAAGTAATCCGTTACATGGCAGATGCGGCAAAACTCCCGGATTAAAGCGAATGGCGAGAAACACTGATGTGAAAGCAGCCTAACTTACGCTTGAAACAATGTCAAATACATTAGCTTGCCTTATTATAAAGATTGATATTAAAGCCTTACATAGATATTAGTTCCTCTTTTCTTTAAACACTAGTTGCATTAACAAATAACTGATTACTTCACCTTTTCTTGTATACGTTTGTTACATGTTACCTAATATCAGCAATTAAATATGCAGTATTCTTATTAAGTAGATATGCAATAGAAGTTATCAATAAGTCTTTAGATATCTTCATCTTGTGATCTTATTTCCTTAACAGTCCCTAGTGGATAATATCCCTCGTAATGGACTCGTACAGGAAGAAGTCAGATCCTAAAGTGGCCCCACTCTTCTGTTTTCTTCCTCTATATCCTCCATTTCTGTCTGTACCACTATTACAGATAATAATCCCATACAATCTGTAAAAAGGATGTAAGTGACGGTTAGTCACTCCATCCTACAGACTCCAAATAACATAATAAACAAGGAAAAAACGGAGAGAAAACGTGCGTAGATATGGCAAGATTTTTACTTAATATCGCAGTGCCAAAAAGAACAAGAATTCATGGTGTTGAGCGCTTTAGCCGGCTGCCTGCAGTGTTTTCTTGAACTGGTCTCCCTGAGATCAGTGAATACTTTGTTTTTTTGGTCTACTAGGCATTGCTCCCACCTAGCCAGAATCCTACTCCACACTGATGAGGGGCAACACCCCGAAACAGCTGTCTGTGGATGGATACCTGGCCTTGGTATTCCCTTGTCATATCTTTACGCTTGTAAAGAGCTGGATATTGACTCAAAGGGCCACTTAATATGGTGGTTATCATGGCTGGGTCCTTCACTAGAGGAAGATCTGGCTAGTCCTGTGTTGAGACTCCTAAACAAGGCTCCACAGACTCTATTTGCATATTCATATTTCCCAGGGGGCAATGTGCCTAGGAATTCACTGTGTTGAGCGCTTTAGCCAGCTGCCCGCAGTGTTTTCTTGAACTGGTCTCCCTGAGATCAGTGAATACTTTGTTTTTAAAAAGAACAAGAAGGCAGCTCACTAGGAGCAACACAATGACCAAATTACACAGTAAAGATCATACAATATGTACAGGGAACATGGTAATAAAGTGCATTATAAACAGAGGCGCAATAAAATCCCTAACACCTGTAATGACAATAATACAGTTCAAAATAAAGTGCAAGTGCATGAATTCTATATTGGCAGCAGATGCTAACAAAAATATCCATCTGACAATGCACAGTTCACATTACAGACTCCATATACAATGTAAAAGGATAACATGTCTAGCACAAAGGCTAGATCACATACACAAACATAATACCATAGGTCACAGTGCATACCCCACAGTGGAAAATCCCCCGCTTACTGTCCCCAACGTACGTTTCCTTAGGTCATAAACTTCATCAGGGGGGAGTGTTTGAGTGGCAGCGAACCACCCATAGCTGCCTTATATACCGTCCGGTGATTGCAATTATATCAGAGAATACATAAACTGTGGGACCTCCAGTGTGGTGTATTACGCCACCTGTGGATGTCCACTAGTTTATGTGGGTCTCACGTCAAGAGAATTACGTAAACGTATCGGGGAGCATGTGAGGGGCATTGCTGCAGCTCGCACAGTGGAGGACATTTCCACTTTAAAGACGTTACCTCGCCATTTTAAGACCCACCATGATTGTGACCACTCCTCTTTAAAGTTCAGGGGGATTGAAATCATCCATGGTGGGATCCGTGGCGGTAACACACGGAAGGTCCTAGCCCAGCACGAAACCAGATGGATAGTGACCTTGGGGACTATGTCTCCTAATGGACTTAACGAATCTCTTAGTTTTGCCTCTTTTTTGTGATCATTCTCCACCCAGTCTTCTGAGTATTGAACCTTACATCTTATTTTTGTTTTTATAGTTATTTCCAGCCTGTTTGAGTAGCACCTCTACTCCATCTGTCTTTTTATGGACTGGTTCTGCTGCGAAAAGTCTTCGTTTTTTTTATCTTGGTGGACCTGGACATCGCGCACAAGGATCATCCTAATATGGAGAATATTCAGCATTGGAGGTTTTCACATGAGCCTGCGGACCTTTTGTATCAACACTGGGATTCAATCTATGTTTTGAACGTTTCCTTTCCCCCCTTTTTTGTTTCTTGCTGTATTGCTTAGGGAGGTGCATAATATCTCCAGCAGGTCTGCATTATCTTTGTGTGGTAACTTCCGTTTCCCTGTGCACTGTCACTTTATAGGTAGCTCCAAGCTATCTGGACCATCCTTATCTCTTTCTGTGCGTGAGCGCTGCTATTGCTCTCGCACTCCTCCCTCCGGGGGGCGTGGCGTCTATGTTGTGGCCACGCATGTCCGGGAGCCATGGTGACGCATCCCCGCTCCGGGACATGCGCAATACACCTGCCGCACTGACGCCGCGTCACTTCCGGTCACGGAGGAGAGGCCGGAAGCGAGGCAGCGCTACTTTACAAGCGCACATGTTCCGGTAATTGCAATCACCGGACGGTATATAAGGCAACTATGGGTGGTTCGCTGCTACTCAAACACTCCCCCCTGATTAAGTTTATGACCTAAGGAAACATACGTTGGGGACAGTAAGCAGGGGATTTTACACTGTGGGGTATGCACTGTGACCTATGGTATTATGTTTGTGTATGTGATCTAGCCTTTGTGCTAGACATGTTATCCTTTTACATTGTATATGGAGCCGAGTCTTTGTAATGTGAACTGTGCATTGTCAGATGGATATTTTTGTTAGCATCTGCTGCCAATATAGAATTCATGCACTTGCACTTTATTTTGAACTGTATTATTGTCATTACAGGTGTTAGGGATTTTATTCCCCCTCTGTTTATAATACACTTTATTACCATGTTCCCTGTACATATTGTATGATCTTTACTGTGTAATTTGGTCATTGTGCTGCTCCTAGTGAGCTGCCTTCTTGTTCTTTTTGGCACTGCGATATTAAGTAAAAATCTTGCCATATCTACACACGCTTTCTCTCCATTTTTTCCTTGTTTACCACTATTACAGAGTCACTCAATCTTCTCATGGTCTTTGACATCATCTTTTTCATGCAAGGGGCTACGCAACACATGATTAAGGCCAATACAATCAAGATGGAGATGAAATTATGAAGCAAGCGTACTCTTCCACTCACTTAACCAGCCACACCAAGTATCTCATGGATCATGAATTACTTTTTTTTTTTAACCATTCAAATTTTTATTAAGCAAGGTTTACAAAATATACAGAATTAAACCATAAAAGGGGAAGAGGAGGGAGGGGGGAAGGTATAGGGAAATAAGCAGGTCAAACAGATAAAAAATAAAAGAAAGATATATATGCAAATTGAGATTCAAAATTGCAAACTCAGAAAATTGTAGACATACAGAACATAAGTGCAGAATACTGAAGGCGACAATACCATTAAAAATGACATGAGGAAAGTTGCAAATCTGAAGCAACGGGTGATGAGGTCCATGGATCCCACCAAGTCAGAACCCTGTTTTTTTTTAGAGAGAATTCGCAGCCATGAGTTCGTAACAGTAACGGAGATTAATTTTGGCTGTGAGTTCTGCTCTGGTGGGGATCGCAGAGGACCTCCAATGCTTGGCTAAACACTGCCTAGCCGCGGTCAGAATGTTTGAAATTATTGGTTGGAAGGGAGAGGGGAAATCAATCAAAGATATTCCTAGAATTGCTAGTTGTTTGGATAATGTGAAGGGGAAAGGGATGACTTCACCTATCACCACCTCAACATTTCTCCAAAAGGCATATACCTGTGGACAGTCCCACCATACGTGGGCCATGGTGCCCCTGTTACCGCATCCCTTCCAGCAGAGAGGGGAGGATGATAAGTGAAACTTAGCCAATTTTACAGGGGTTAAACACCATTGTAGCTGTATTTTTTTTTGGACAGCTCAAGATGAGCTATGCAAGAGGAAAATTTGGATGAATGAGTCATTGCAAACTGCCAGTCTTCAGGTGAGGCATCAAAGGAGAGTAACGATTCCCAAGAGGTCATGAATTGGAGTTTATTGCTGGTGTCGTTGCATAACAGGGATTTGTATAAAATGGAAAGACCATGATTCATCCTTGTTCCCGGTTTGAAGAATCGCTGGACAGGAGAGTCCGTAAGAGATGGAGGGTTACTAAATAGGTGATTATCCCGTAGGAGGGCACGAAGTTGCCAATAGCTGAATCAGGAATGAGATATTGTTTCTTCAGATCTGGAAAGGCTTTCATCCCAGATGAATGGAAGAGATACATCACTCGCTTCACTCCACACCTCAGCCAAGATGACAAGTTCAAATTGGGAATGACACATGCAGCGGATTGTAGTGAGACATATTGAGCCACAGAGGGAAAGGACGAGGGACACTCCGCGGACCAGATTTTGATCGCAGCTACCTGCGCCTCCAACAGTAATCTAAGGGAGCATTGGGGGGCATGATAGGATTCAATCGTGAGCCAGGGAAGCGAAGAGTCCTCCTGCCACCAGCTCCCGACGGGATCCAATAGGGCAGCTTTGTGATAAAGGGCTATTTTGGGCGATCCCAGGCCCCCTCGATTATAAGGAAGTGACATTATTTGGCGTTTAATTCTGTGTTTTTTTTTATTCCAGATAAAGTTGTTGATTATGGTTTGGAATTGAGATAAGTATTTAGCAGGGAAAGTCAGAGGGAGACACCTAAACAAATAGATGAGTTTAGGTAGTAGAAGCATTTTGGCGGCCTGGATCCTCGCCATCCACGAGAGGGGAGCTTTAGAAAAACTATCTATCTATCTCTCCCTTCAACTCTGCGGAAACTGATTCGAAGTTGATGCGAATTATGTCAGCCAGACGCATCAATTGTATCCCAAGATATGTAAAGCCCGTTGGGGACCAGATGAAGGGGTAAAGGGACTGTATTTGATTTTGAAGATGGGGGGGAGGAATAGAGGAAAAAGAGTGGATTTAGTCAAGTTGAGCTTGTAAAACGAGGCTTCAGAAAAGTCACCGATGAGAGAGGAGATTGCCTTCAATGAAGACAACGGGTCAATGCAGGTGAGAACCACGTCATCCGCATATAGTCCAATTTTATATTCAGAGTTTCCTACCGGTATGCCTTTGATGCCGGGAGATTGTCTGACTATGGCGGCGAGAGGCTCCATGACTAAAGCAAATACAATGGGAAGAGGGGACAACCTTGGCTCGTACCATTGGATATTTGGAATGTCCCTGATGCAAAACCCGAAGCTCTTACATAGGCACAGGGGTTAGAGTAAAGTGCCATAATTGCTTTGGAAATCAAACCTGTAAGGCCAAATCTCTCCAAGGTGTTGTGAATATATCCCCAGTGTACCCTGTCAGAACGCTTTTTCAGCGTCAAGGGACAGGAATACACTGGGGAGTCAGCCCCTCTCCACCACGTCCAGCAGGTCAATCAACCGCCTCGTGCCGTCTCTTGTCTGTCTCCCCGGCACAAACCCAACTTGATCGGGGTGGATAAGGGAAGGGAGGACAGCCATGAGTCTATTGGCCCAGAGTTTTGCATATATTTTAATGTCTGTATTGAGAAGGGCTATTGGGCGAAAGTTGCCCGGGAAAGTAGGGGCCTTCCCTGGTTTCGGGAGAGTGGCGATAGAGGCCCTAAGTCCCTCCGGCTTAACAGAGGCAGAGGTGGACCAAAAATCGTAAAGGCGTCGAAGGTATGGGGCTAGAATTGGGAGGAATTGGGCATAGTAAGAAAAGGAGAAGCCATCTGGACCAGGGGCAGTTTTTTTTTTTGGATTCTTTAATAATTTGGGATATTTCGGAGTCCTGAAGGGGAGCATTTAAAAAGGAGAGTTGTGCAGGGGAAACTTTAGGTAGGTGCGCCCGGTCTAAGAAAGAGGAAATAATAGATTGAGAAGGTTGAGGAATAGACGGGTCTGAGTTGAGGTTATAAAGGGAGGAGTAATAAGAGGCAAACTCATCCGCTATGTCAATGGGATTATAGACCCGGGAAGAGTTTGATTTGCACAAAAAGGGGATCCTGGATTGCAATTCTTTTTTCTTGACACGCCTGGCTAACAACGCACCAGCTCGGTCTCCCATAGAGTAGAATTTAGCCCTTGATTTCCTGAGAGCATTTTCAGTTTTTTGTAGTAAGAGCTGTCGAACCTGAAGCCTAACGGCATTTAGTTCAGAGAAAATTTGTTGTGTAGGGTCTTGCTTGTGGCGAGACTCCAGATCCGCCAGTAGAGCAAGGGCCTCCCGGAGGGTTTTGGTATATTACCGCTTTGTGGGTGAACCACAGATTCTCAATCTGTGTGTCGCCAGAGTCGTTGATTGAGAAAAATTCTTTAAGAGATTCCTCAATGAAGGACGAGTTGGATTGGTCCACTAACAAGTGGTCATTCAAACGCTTACTGCGAAGGGGGAGTGATGGCCAGGGGGTCCGCCAAGGAGACAGAGACCGGGGCATGGTCCAACCAGGAGATGTTACCTATTGATGCAGAGATACAGTGTGGAAGGGCGACATCATCTACCAGTACATAGTCGATCCTGCTGTAGGAACCATGCCTCGGTGACATATATGCAAAATCCTGTTCATTGCAATGGAGATACCTCCATATGTCGTGTAGACCAAATGAGTGAACAAGAGGGCCAACCTCCCCCCTGGAGAACGAGGAGGAGGAACAGTCTAAGGATTTAGATATAGGTATGTTAAAGTCTCCAGCAATGAGTTTATAGCCATGTTGTATTTCACTCATGGTCTGGAGGAATTTTCTCAAAAATTTAAACTGGCCGATGTTAGGCGCATATACAGACGCAATGGTATAGGGTACACTATTAATAATACATAGAATTATTAGGAATCTGCCCATAGGGTCAGGGATCGATTTTACTAATTGAAAGGAGAGTGATTTATTGAAAAATATGGCTACTCCTGCTTTTTTTTAACTATTATAAGCAAAGAACTGGTGTGGATATAAACCGCATTGCATTCTTAAATTATCACGTTCGAGGAGGTGCGTTTCCTGTAAACAAATTATTTGGTTATTGGATTTGAGTAATTGTCGCGAGACTAACGACCTCTTACACGGCGAATTGAGGCCGTTAACATTAACAGAAGTGAGAGAGATACTCATAGTACAATTATAACATTACGCTTATGGTTTGCAATATTTAGGGGTATCATAATAATCTCGAACTGGCAAAACTTAACGCTACAATGCCTGCAGAAAGGGAATGGGAATGGGTAAAGGGAGGGAAGAACAGACAAGACAAACAAACAATGAACAACAACTTGTAAGTCCATTCAGCCGAAGCTGGATGCCCAGGTGAAAAAAATGAACAAGATCACCAAGAAGAAGGCTCAGTATCAAGAAAAAATTAGGAAAAAGAAAAAGAAAAGTCCATCTGGAAAGGAAAAACCAAAAACAAGTCTATCCAATCAACAGAGGACCAAGATGTTGGCGGGAAAAGTGAAGCCAGGAACCTGCCACATCGCACTCCCTCAGGCAACATCCCAGTCTGGGTTGACACGAGGCTTGGAGATCTTCTCAGCTTTAGATCTTGAGGAACTTGCAGCGGCAGGAGAGTCAGGTGGTCTCAATCCCCATTGAGTCAGATATTTCGCAGCTTGAGGCGGAGTCAGACATGTTGTCATCGTGCCTTCCCTTCTGATTAGGAGCTTCGTGGGGAACCCCCAGCGGTAAGGGATGCCTTTATCTCTCAGAATTGATGTGTAGGGGGCAAAGGTCCTGCGGAGAGCCAATGTTCCAGGAGATAAAACAGGGTATACTGTGATGTGAGCAAAGCGCTCATCCAATGTGGGGTTCCCCCTTAGGGCTGAGAGGAATTCTTCTTTAATTTCGAAAAAATGCACTCGTGCCAGTACGTCTCTAGGGACTGAGGGAGCTAGACCCGCAGGCTTAGGGATGCGATGAATACGGTCTATGACCACAGTCTGCTTATTGGTGTGCGGGAGGACTGCCATGATAAAATCTTGCAGAAATGGTTTAAGGTCTGGAGCTAATAGTCTCCTTTATCCCCCTTATCTTTATATTGTTGCGCCTGGACCTGTCTTCTAGGTCCAGGGTCTTGTATTGAGTTTTGGTAGCTAGGGAGTGCAGGGAATCATGAGCGTCCCACAGCTCGTTATGAGAGGCCACCAGCTCCTCCATTTTGCGCTCCAGCCTATCCGTGCGGCTGCCCAGTTCTTCCACCTCTCCCCTCAAATCCGCCATCATATTACGCATATCTGCTTGGAGGGATGATCTGAGCTCCCCAAGCATGACTTTGCGGAGAACTGCCGTGACCGGGGCATCAGGATCAGTGGCAGCAGCTGCACCGGCCGCCCCGGCTGATATTGCAGGCTGGGAGTTTCTGCGTGCGGCGCGGGCTGTTCTGGGGGATGGAGGCGCCATTTTGTCCAAGTGAGAGGACTGGAGAGGGGCCGCAAAGAAGTCCGCGATGTGCCTGGAGGGGTCGCGGAATCTGGGCTTAGATTCCCCATGCACTCACCGGGCTCTTGGCTACTGATAGCTGCAGACCGGGAAGACGGCGGGCAAGCTGGGACCGTGCTTTGAGCTGCTTCTCGGTTCCTGGGTGCGGAGCTCCAACGATGTGCGACCTACTCCATGCAAGGTTAGGCCACGCCCCGGGATCATGAATTACTGGCCAACTCATTTGACAGAACAGTAAGCCCTTTTAAAGCTGTGCTTATGCTCCCTGCCGGGACAGCAATGTTAGGTAAGTAAGAACAGCAGTTGTTTCCAATCATTTTACAAACACCTCCATCTTTGTACAAGATAATTTCCAGTGCCATTCTATTTTGGTAAGTGATTATTGATGTGGGGCTAACTGTTCAACAATTCTTTTCAGGGCATCTCTAGTGTTATTTCAAAACCTCTTCTGATTGTAATAGACGTAGTTAGTCCAGACCACATTATTTTTATGGTTATATAGGAAAGTATTGATTCAAATCCAGTTGCTACCTGTTTTCTAGCTTTAAATTCATCATGGACCCCCATTTGAACATCTATGGAGTTTATGTATACATGTAGGTCAAGAGATCCTTTCACTTCACCTTTTGTTCTTTTCCCTGACTGATCCTTACTGGGGCTCCGGATACCATCCAGGTAAGTCAAAGATATGAATGGCATGAGCACTTTTAGCAATGTGCACTGTCCCACCCAGGGCATTTTTAGTTTGGATCTAATCTTCATAACCCCACATAACCAGTACACATCAGGGAGCTGGTAGGTATGGTTTACCAGGTAAGCATTATAATACTGGGCCCTGCCTTGTATTTTTATGGTTTGATTACAATAAGAAGGTGGTATCCTAGGGTTGTCAGGATGTGTCAAAGCGAGCAGTGGTGTTAGGCCATATTAAATCACATGGTCCCTCTATCACATGTATTCAGGAGCCGCATTTAATGAGAGATAAAATAGATGTATTGAAAAGAAAATTGATTATGAGGGCATACCATTCTATCTATTCGGCCTACGCTGGGGGGGTATCGATCTTGATTCACCAAGGGACGCCATATGAAGAATTGGAGGTTCACATTGATAATGAGGGTCAATATGTCTTTCTGTATTGTAAACTTTCTGGGCTGACAGTGGGAATTGCTGCTATATATATACCGGCTCCGTACTCTGGAAAGAAAATACATGACATTATAGAATTGTCACGGAAGTGGCCTGACACTCCTCTGCTGATTATTGGGGATGTAAATAATGTAATAAATAAAAATGGGGATAGAGCCAAATAGACCAGAAGTGCAGAAGGGCATAAGTTAACCCCCTTTGGATGCTACCTGAAAGAAATTGGGTTGGTGGATCTGTGGAAGGTGAGGAATCCAGAATGCCATAGCTATTCCTGCTACTCGACCACACATCACATTCCATCCCGTATAGATTTGGCATTGGGCAACAAATGATTTGATGGTTTGGTGGGGGAGGCAGCTTACCTCCCGAGAGTACTGTCGGTTCGTAGCCCCATAATGGTCACTATATGTGCGGGTAGGGAAGGTTGCAAGAGGATGGCAGTTTGGGTTTCACCATGGTGAAATCCATTTAGATATTGATAGTCTTGAGAGGGAGCTGGAGGACTTCTTCAAAATGAATGAGGGCAGTGTGCCTATACTTGTCACTTAGGATACCATGAAGGCCTATCTGTGGGGATTGCTTATTAGGGACATTTCTAGACACAAGACACACAGTCGTAAAGAAGGCCAGGCAGTGATTGAGGAACACCGTAAAGCAGAGGAGGAGTGTTCAATTCCACTCCAGAGGCTGACCGCAGGCTCAATTTAGCTCATGAGGAAATTAATAAGATGCACATGAGGAGAGCGGTATACAAGAGAGCGTTGCAGAAGGCAGTCTTTTTCGAGGAGGGAGAGAAAGTCATTACAGCGCACAGTGGGACTCAGCCCGGCTATATGGGATTACTGGGGAAGACGGACGATACATTACTGAGACAGGGGACATACTGGAGGCGTTCCCCATCACTGATCCAATCGGCAGTGTTATCATCAGCTGAGATGTGTAGCTATCAGCTGAGATGTGGGGGGGGGGAAGATGTGAGCTCACCACAGGAGCTCACATCAAAGGGAGGGAGCCGGGACATGATGTACTGTGTACGTCATTTGTTGTAAAGTGGTTAATCACACTGGCTGTTGCAGGTAAAGTGGTGGACATTGTGCTGCCGAAGGTCTGTGTGACACCAGTGCCCACAGTGAAAGAGGATGAAGAAGCTGCAGATGCCCTTGATGGGACAGTCGGTGGTTGGCCAGGCCTCTAGGCCGCATTGTAGCAGAGTGAGCTTCCCACTGTAACTTATGCTGCATCTCCATGTGACAGTTCATGTACGAAGTAGTCAAATTATTCATTTTTTTGCCTTTACTCAGAGTTTGATGACATACAGTTAGGGCCAGAAATATTTGGACAATGACACAAGTTTTGTTATTTTAGCTGTTTACAAAAACATGTTCAGAAATACAATTATATATATAATATGGGCTGAAAGTGCACACTCCCAGCTGCAATATGAGAGTTTCCACATCCAAATCGGAGAAAGGGTTTAGGATTCATAGCTCTGTAATGCATAGCCTCCTCTTTTTCAAGGGACCAAAAGTAATTGGACAATGGACTCTAAGGGCTGCAATTAACTCTGAAGGCGTCTCCCTCGTTAACCTGTAATCAATGAAGTAGTTAAAAGGTCAGGGGTGGATTCCAGGTGTGTGGTTTTGCATTTGGAAGCTGTTGCTGTGACCAGACAACATGCGGTCAAAGGAACTCTCAATTGAGGTGAAGCAGAACATCCTGAGGCTGAAAAAAAAAGAAAAAATCCATCAGAGAGATAGCAGACATGCTTGGAGTAGCAAAATCAACAGTTGGGTACATTCTGAGAAAAAAGGAATTGACTGGTGAGCTTGGGAACTCTAAAAGACCTGGGCGTCCACGGATGACAACAGTGGTGGATGATCGCCGCATACTTTATTTGGTGAAGAAGAACCCGTTCACAACATCAACTGAAGTCCAGAACACTCTCAGTGAAGTAGGTGTATCTGTCTCTAAGTCAACAGTAAAGAGAAGACTCCATGACAGTAAATACAAAGGGTTCACATCTAGATGCAAACCATTCATCAATTCCAAAAATAGACAGGCCAGAGTTAAATTTGCTGAAAAACACCTCAAGAAGCCAGCTCAGTTCTGGAAAAGTATTCTATGGACAGATGAGACAAAGATCAACCTGTACCAGAATGATGGGAAGAAAAAAGTTTGGAGAAGAAAGGGAACGGCACATGATCCAAGGCACACCACATCCTCTGTAAAACATGGTGGAGGCAACGTGATGGCATGGGCATGCATGGCTTTCAATGGCACTGGGTCACTTGTGTTTATTGATGACATAACAGCAGACAAGAGTAGCCGGATGAATTCTGAAGTGTACCGGGATATACTTTCAGCCCAGATTCAGCCAAATGCTGGAAAGTTGATTGGACGGCGCTTCATAGTACAGATGGACAATGACCCAAGCATACAGCCAAAGCTACCCAGGAGTTCATGAGTGCAAAAAAGTGGAACATTCTGCAATGGCCAAGTCAATCAGATCTTAACCCAATTGAGCATGCATTTCACTTGCTGAAATCCAGACTTAAGACGGAAAGACCCACAAACAAGCAAGACCTGAAGGCTGCGGCTGTAAAGGCCTGGCAAAGCATTAAGGAGGAAACCCAGCGTTTGGTGATATCCATGGGTTCCAGACTTAAGGCAGTGATTGCCTCCAAAGGATTCGCAACAAAATATTGAAAATAAAAATATTTTGTTTGGGTTATGTTTATTTGTCCAATTACTTTTGACCTCCTAAAATGTGGAGTGTTTGTAAAGAAATGTGTACAATTCCTACATTTTCTATCAGATATTTTTGTTCAACCCTTCAAATTAAATGTTACAATCTGCACTTGAATTCTGTTGTAGAGGTTTCATTTCAAATCCAATGTGGTGGCATGCAGAGCCCAACTCGCGAAAATTGTGTCACTGTCCAAATATTTCTGTCCCTAACTGTATTTGGAGGAGAAATGAAAAAGGTCCAGGCTAGGCAAACCTTAGCGCTCATGCGACATGCAGAACCACCACGGCTTCTGAACAGAGGCAAAGTTGGGGCTGAGGATAGAGTGCTTGGTGTGGTGGCAACACTCAGTCTCTCTCCAGGAAGCTGCAGCCTAACCTTGTCACTTTCATCCTCCTCAACCTACTTTGCTGAGCCCATCAACTGCTAATCTGTGGGAGGATAGTAAGTTGGATCTAGAACCTCACCCTCACAGCTACCCTCTAACTGCCCTAAGTACAAAGTCAAGTAGGTGATCACCTAAGGTATCTGAGTTTCATCATAATTGGTCTCATTATCTCCACCAACAGGGGATAAAGTTTGGTAATGAGGGTCTACGTTATATTCGGACCCTTCTTCATCTGGCCCTGGATCCGACTCACAAAGATTTTGTGCATTGGTGCAGATCACTTCCTCCTCTTGACTCAGTGAAACTTTGGAGTAGACCTCTGATTCCCCAGCTATAGTATGCATGAACAGCCCTGCAGAATTGATCATCTACTTTGACCCACAGTCAGTAGGGGGGCTGGAGACTTGTGACATGTGAGGAAAAACGTGTGATTGGGGTGAAACCCGTGAGGACTGCACTGTGAGTGCTGTTGAAGTTGAGGTGGAGGAGAGGCCGCTTGATATCCATTGTAGCACCTGCTCTTTCTTGGCCTCATCTACAAGTCATCCCGATGTGTTGCTGCCAAAGAAATGATGCCAGACAGTCCACTAAAAGAAGTTGACATTTTTCTTTCCCTAGAAGCCGGTCTTCATTGATCAGAGCTTTCAGTTACTTTACCACATGCCCCACAGACACCAAGCATTTTCCCCTTACCACCACACTTATTACCCTTTCCACCACTACCACAGCTTTTACCACTCATATTTGATGGTAAGAGATTCGCAACTCAGTTGTTGTATGGGCCAAAAAACTGGGGATGTGAATCCAGCAAAGCTAGATAATTGTGGTATTCATCCCAAAAAAAAGCATTTTAACAACTTCCATATTTTCATTAGAGCTGACAATAGCAGTCATATGGCTGGTTAATAGCTAATAGTTTAGCCAAATTTCAGAAAATGCTGAAAGGACCTTTGTGATGTCATGACCATGTGACTATAATAGGTGGGGCTAAGTCTATATAGACCTTAAAGCGTAACCGCTAGTTACATTTTTATCTATTAATAATATAGAGCAAGTAATATTAATAATCTTTCAAATAAACTTTATAAATGAAATCTGGAAGAAAACCTTTCAAAAACCTTCTGGAAGGTCCCCCTATGCTGTTTCTAAACCACACATACGCTCGTTGTCAGTGAAATCCATATTCAGCTCCACACACTGAACACAGCCTTATAAGGGTGGGGCGGAGCCTACACAACGTTCACACTCCTGGCTACAGCTGATGTGGTGTCAGGTTACTTCAGACTACAGCACAGTGCTGAGCACTGTGAGGTTGGCAGTGCAAGCTCCTCTGATCTGTTATCTGACTCCACTGCAGTCACATTTGCTTTCCTCCCTGCTATCAGCTGATGATCCCCGATCTGTCTTATCTTCTTTCGGGAGTTGTGCGGGGTCATCAGCTTATAGCATGTAGTGGAGCCAGATAACAGATCAGAGGAGCTTGTGCTGACAACCTGACTGAGCTTAACAGTGCCCCTTAGCCTGATGTAAACTGCAGACACACTGACACCACATCAGCTGTAGCAGGGAGACTGCACGCTATGTAGGCTCCGTCCCCACCCTCATAAGGACATATTAAGTATGTGTGGAGCAGAATATGGATTTCCCTGACAATGAGCATGCTGGTTTAGAAATATCATAGAGGGACCATCTTCTAGAAGGTTTTTGGAATGTTTTCTTACACATTGCATTAATAAAGTATATTTGAAAGTTAAAAATCGCTTGCTCTACATTATAAGATAAAGTATATCCGCCATGTTAATTTTTATAAATTTAACGTGCTTAGCTCCACGTATTACGATCACATGGTCGTGACATCACAGAGGTCCTTTATAAATCACAGCTGGCAATGAGTTCAGTGACATATCTGTTTTCTAATGGTTAACCAGTCAGATATACAGTTAGGGCCAGAAATATTTGGACAGTGACACAATTTTCACGAGTTGGGCTCTGTATGCCACCACATTGGATTTGAAATGAAACCTCTACAACAGAATTCAAGTGCAGATTGTAACGTTTAATTTGAAGGGTTGAACAAAAATATCTGATAGAAAATGTAGGAATTGTACACATTTCTTTACAAACACTCCACATTTTAGGAGGTCAAAAGTAATTGGACAAATAAACATAACCCAAACAAAATATTTTTATTTTCAATATTTTGTTGCGAATCCTTTGGAGGCAATCACTGCCTTAAGTCTGGAACCCATGGATATCACCAAACGCTGGGTTTCCTCCTTCTTAATGCTTTGCCAGGCCTTTACAGCCGCAGCCTTCAGGTCTTGCTTGTTTGTGGGTCTTTCCGTCTTAAGTCTGGATTTCAGCAAGTGAAATGCATGCTCAATTGGGTTAAGATCTGGTGATTGACTTGGCAATTGCAGAATGTTCCACTTTTTTGCACTCATGAACTCCTGGGTAGCTTTGGCTGTATGCTTGGGGTCATTGTCCATCTGTACTATGAAGCGCCGTCCAATCAACTTTCCAGCATTTGGCTGAATCTGGGCTGAAAGTATATCCCGGTACACTTCAGAATTCATCCGGCTACTCTTGTCTGCTGTTATGTCATCAATAAACACAAGTGACCCAGTGCCATTGAAAGCCATGCATGCCCATGCCATCACGTTGCCTCCACCATGTTTTACAGAGGATGTGGTGTGCCTTGGATCATGTGCCGTTCCCTTTCTTCTCCAAACTTTTTTGTTCCCATCATTCTGGTACAGGTTGATCTTTGTCTCATCTGTCCATAGAATACTTTTCCAGAACTGAGCTGGCTTCTTGAGGTGTTTTTCAGCAAATTTAACTCTGGCCTGTCTATTTTTGGAATTGATGAATGGTTTGCATCTAGATGTGAACCCTTTGTATTTACTGTCATGGAGTCTTCTCTTTACTGTTGACTTAGAGACAGATACACCTACTTCACTGAGAGTGTTCTGGACTTCAGTTGATGTTGTGAACGGGTTCTTCTTCACCTAATAAAGTATGCGGCGATCATCCACCACTGTTGTCATTCGTGGACGCCTAGGCCTTTTAGAGTTCCCAAGCTCACCAGTTAATTCCTTTTTTCTCAGAATGTACCCAACTGTTGATTTTGCTACTCCAAGCATGTCTGCTATCTCTCTGATGGATTTTTTCTTTTTTTTCAGCCTCAGGATGTTCTGCTTCACCTCAATTGAGAGTTCCTTTGACCGCATGTTGTCTGGTTACAGCAACAGCTTCCAAATGCAAAACCACACACCTGGAATCCACCCCTGACCTTTTAACTACTTCATTGATTACAGGTTAACGAGGGAGACGCCTTCAGAGTTAATTGCAGCCCTTAGAGTCCGTTGTCCAATTACTTTTGGTCCCTTGAAAAAGAGGAGGCTATGCATTACAGAGCTATGATTCCTAAACCCTTTCTCCGATTTGGATGTGGAAACTCTCATATTGCAGCTGGGAGTGTACACTTTCAGCCCATATTATATATATAATTGTATTTCTGAACATGTTTTGTAAACAGCTAAAATAACAAAACTTGTGTCACTGTCCAAATATTTCTGGCCCTAACTGTATGCTTTCCCAGCTAGATAATGAAAATATGTAAGTTTATAACATGCTTTTTTTATTAATAAAATTATTTTTTCTTAATAAACACTACATGATATAAATATTATGGTGGTGGTGGTTTAATAACAAAAAAAAGAACTTGACAGGTTCCCTTTAAAGTAGTCCTGGTGCATTGTGGTCCCTGCTTGGCTGCCCCTGCAGAAGAGGACAAGAAGACTGATCACATTTTCCTGGAGCACTTGAGTGTTACACACCACACATAGGGATGCACACACAGCCAGGGTCCTGATTCAGAAGCATCGGCTGGGCACTGGCACCTCGCTTCAACTGGTGCTGTGAGAAGGGTCATTCCCCACATGATAATGTATGAGGTTTCAGGAGAGGACGCCTAAATCTAAGAGACTAGTAACTGCTTTAAAGAAGCTGGCGGATATCTCGCAGGAAGATGTACCCTGAGGTGCGGAAGCACCTGAAAAAGAAAGACTTATCAGTGCAGAATTGCAAATTGGCACATAAGCTATAGAGACTTTCATAACATATCATACCATTACACATGTGCAGTTTCAGCATTTTGCAATAAACAGAAGTGGGTCAGAGAAAATCCTTAATGAACGCTCCTCTAAAAGCCACATTTTCTTCTACCTCCCCTCTATTAAATCCCTCTAGTCCAGGTGCTTCATAATGATTGCAGCAGGGGCTCAATGGTCAGTGCAAGGAGCAGGGGGCAACCGTACTGTGTGCCCCTGTTCAATCCAAAGGCCAGAGTAGGCCAACAGCGATGTCATTCTGTGTGACACGCACCAACGATCTGGCCCCTGCTGTGAGATCGTTGATCGTTACACAATGCTCTGGGTCATTCCTGCGTCGTTGTGCTCCTGCTTGGAGCGCTACATCGTTGTGTTTGACAAAGATAATGAGTAACGATCTCAATGCTACGCTATGGAGAGAAAATTCACAACAACCTCGGTACAATTCTGGATCGCTAGTGCGTTATTTTTCACATCACTGGTGAGATGCCTGTTTGACATCTTACCAGCGATGTGTAAACAACGCACCAGCAATCTCTGCACATCGTTATCAGGATCGCTGATGCGTCGTTATGTGAGACTGGGCCTTTAGTCACCTATTTACTATCCTTTAGTCTTCCATACAACATCTTTATTCATCAGATTAACCGGGTGCCCTAGCCAAACGTATCCAGAAATGACCACAGGAATTCCCATTTAATAGAGTCGAACGCCTTAGCGGAATCAAGTGAACAAATCACCTCATCTCCCTCATTGTCTACTGACAATTGAAAATTGAGCTGTAGCTAGTGAATGTTGACAATTGCAAATCTAGAGGGCATAAAACCTGATTGAACAGCATGTACTAAAGAAGATATGACTGTTGAGCCTTATAGCCAGAACTTTCACTATGATCTTAATGTTTGTAAGTAATAATAATATGGGTCTTTAGAATCTGTGAGCAATGGGTCCTGTCCCTGTTTAAATATAACTGCGATCACCTCCTCTTGCATTTAACAAGGCAGAGCTCCTCCATTTGCAGCCTCTTGAAAAGCATGGAACAACTGGAGCAATAGAATATCTCCATATGTTTTTTTTTATATATACTCTGTGGAAAGGTCATCTAAAGCCTGGTTACTTATTGTTGGCTATAAAAACCCCAGCAAATTCTTCCAATTGGAGTGAATCATCCAAGTATTTCCGATCAGCATACGATAGACTGGGAAGATCTTTCTCATTCCAGTAAGTCAGAATCTTAATATTGGTAAAGGTAATTTTAGAATTGTAAAGATTTTCATACAACTCGTTAACAATGTTTAATACCTACCTGATCAGCGTGATACACTATATTACCCTATTTCTTAAAGGGAACCTGTCACCCAAAATCACCTTCAGAACCTTCTTAATACCTGTCCCTACAGCCTTACAGTACTATCTAAGCCATCCCTATCTGACCTATGTTAGTAATATAGGAGTACAATAAAGTAGTTTTCAAACTACAAAATCCATGACAGAGGGGCGTTCCACAAGGCGTCTGTGATGGGTAGGCGGGTCCCCTGTGCCTCGCTACCCCTACCCTGACGCTCTATTACTCCCTAATGGATGTCATTACAGCCTGCAGAGTGCGGGCACGATTAAAAGCACGTGACGCCGGGATCGCGTCACTTCCAGTCGCCGCAGGTCTCACACAGACAGACTTCGTGCATGCGCAGATTGCATGCTGAAGTCTGCCTGTGTGAGACCTGCGGCGACCGTAATAGAGCGGCGAGGCAGGGGTAGTGCGGCACAGGGGACCCGCCTTCCCGTCACAGACGCCTTGTGGAACGCCCCTCTGTCATGGATTTTGTAAGTTTGAAAACTACTTTATTGTACTCCTATATTACTAACATAGGTCAGATAGGGATGGCTTAGATCGTACTGTAAGGCTGCAGGGACAGGTATTAAGAGGGTTTGAAGGTGATTTTGGGTGACAGGTTCCCTTTAAGGCCCCCCAAAGGAAGACCCCCAACTGTGCCCTTGCAATCAAGGCCAATAATGACCATCTTTTTCACCCTCTACAAAGAACTTTTCATGAGAAAACACACATTTATTATTTACATAACATTAGTGTATTATGCTTCCTGTGCCTCTTTCCAGGTCAATAGGTCCCCCTGTGTGCCAGTTAGTACAAACTGCTATTCCACAGACCTAACTCTAGGAAGTTTCTCCAAGATAAAATGTCGACTTAGTTGTAGCTCTACTAATTGCCTGCAACAATACGCTTCTGAAGCAGGCCTTCTTAGCATCCCATAAAATATTTAGTGAAACAAGGTCATTCTTTTCTTTGTCTATAATTTGAAGCCAAAAAGGGTTGACAATTCAAAGTATGGAATTACATAAGTTTAGGCATGAGGCATAAGGACACCAGGAGGGTGTTCACTGTTGTCAAAAGGGGAAGTCGTGAACGACATCGTTATCGCGGTGTCACACACAACGATGCAGTATGTTGGCTGATCATGGATCGTTTGATTTGAGAACTTGATAATAATGTTTTTACTTTCGAGGGGGTGCAGTACAAACAGATAAAAGGCTGTGCCATGGGGACTCGCGTGGCACCAAGCTACGCGAATCTATTCATGGGTAATTTTGAGACACAGTTCATTCTCCCCCATTCTATGGTGGAACATAAGCTATCCCTTTATAAACGATTTATAGATTACCTCTTTCTGATATGGTCAGGGACCCGAAAAGAACTTGAGGATTTCATTATTATACTAAATCAGAACCCTTGGGGTCTTCAATTCACCAGTACCATTTCAGAGGTAGCAATCCAATACCTTGACTTAAATATTAAGAAGATAGGTGAAAAAACTTTAGTGACGTCCACACATTTTAAAAGTGTGGATGTCAACAGCTATTTAACCTTTACTAGTGGCCACCTCCCAAACTGGATATCCAACGTACCCTATGGTCAATACTGGCAAATTAGAAAGAACTGTAGCCGAGAGGAAGATTTCGTTGGAGAATCCAGGATTCTTAGGGAGCGGTTCAGACAAATAAAGGTACCCAGAGAGGCTCCTAATGGATGCTTTCAATAAAGTAAAAACAGAAACACAAGCCACCTACCTAGAAAAAATGGAAAAGAAAAGAGAGCAACGACAGGACGGGGACCAACAGGGGAAAGAGGAGAGGGGTGTCGGAGATTGTTGTTTAGTTACCACCTATAGTCAATCTACCAAATCACTAACGAGATTATTACGAAGACATTGGTATATTCTTAAAAATGACCCAATTCTGGGGTATTATCTGCCTGATAGGCCCGGTATTATCTATAGGAGAAACTGTACCCTAAAAAACTTGATTGCACCTAGTAATAAATCCCTTTACCATCATATAAGTGAGATCACAACGGATGAGACTAAAGGTTGCTATAAGTGCAAATCTAAGAAATGTCTATGTTGTGAGGTAATCAATGAGGGGGCAACTACTTTTGTATCCAGGACCACGGGTGAATCGTTTTTGATAAAACAGAGGTTGGATTGTCATTCCACCTACATAATCTATCTTCTTGAATGCACCTGTGGTCTTCAGTACGTTGGTCGCACTACTCAAGAAATGCACCAAGTCTGAATAAACACAGGCATAATATTAAAAATGGGGTACTGGTCCATAGTGTTTCTAGGCACTATTTAATGGAACACCAGAAAGATTTTACACAAATGAGGGTCACAATAATAGACCAGATAAATGAGGCCTCTAAGGACAGGTATAGGACCCTTATGAACAGGAAGAATTATTGGATTTTTAAGTTAGGGTGTCTCCACCCTGAAGGACTGAATCTGAAGCTGGAAAACACAGTTAGATAAGGGTATGTGTTGTCTTGACAGAAAAGAAATGGGGCTATGGTTATAACAAATACAAATACTAATATAACAGAAAATGGAAGGAATATGCGGCTTTAACATCTATGAAAAGGGGTTTGTAAAGGGATGCCTATAGATATTCTTTACCATGGTCCTCTCTATAGATATTCTTTACCATGGTCCTCTCTATAGGGTAAATACTATTACTAATATCAGGTCATTCATGGATTAGGGGTATATTTTCTTATATATATTTTTATATGTATATATATTTTTGTCATTTTCGTTTTATTTGATAGATGTATTCTTGATGTACTGTGATTGGAGATCCATATATATACATGTTTTACTATGTATTTTTTAACATGGCATCGGGCTAGATTGTATTCCTTGTATTGTAAGACTATTTTGAAGTGAAGGAGTTAATTTGTGGAATGTTAATTGTTAATTGACTTCAATGGGCTAATTTCTCTGGCCTCTATATAATGTGAACTTCATTGTAGTACTGGTTATCACCTGAGGAAGGCGCAAATCGCCGAAACATATTGTGGAAATAACCAGTATTTTTATTGCAATTTTATTAAATCCTTGGAGTATTAATTACGTCTCCTGCA
Source organism: Allobates femoralis (assembly GCA_033576535.1). NCBI lineage: Eukaryota > Metazoa > Chordata > Amphibia > Anura > Aromobatidae > Allobates > Allobates femoralis. The sequence continues at coordinate 346,663,282 of JARQOC010000003.1, forward strand.
GTCCTGTCTAAGCGCCCGCTACATCCGCTGTTCTTTCGTTTTGTTTTGATAATCTCATATGGAAAGAGAGTTTTTGGATTTTCACATTGGGCACTCAAGCCCTAGAGGGTCATAACCTCAGTATAGAAAATGTGGCTAAACGATGAATGTATAATATTACAATAATTTTTACAAGATTGTTTCTTAATCATGGTATGGTGAGAGCTTGAAACAGAAGAAGCTAATTTCTATGAATTAATCCCATCACTCGGGTTTCTGCATATGCTATGATCATGCATACAAATTATGATTTGCAAGTGTGTGCATGATGTGTGCATATGTACAATTTGTATATGCATGTGTGAGGCACATGTGCATGTGGTGCACGCATGCATGAATGTAGACATATTTATGTATGTGTGTACAATGCACTTTTAATTTTTATTGTTTATATATATTCTCTATACAATTGAAAAAATTTGAAAGCAGCACTAGGAACAGTTCACCTCGGGTGCAGTGTCCAGCAGTGTTCAGCTGTATACAATTACCAAAAAATCGGACAGCACTCCATGTTGCAATTCATGCGTTGCTTTATTGGCCCATAAGAACTGAACATTTCGGTTCCTCAGGAACCTTCTTCCAGCGACACTGCTGGAAGAAGGTTCCTGAGGAACCGAAATGTTCAGTTCTTATGGGCCAATAAAGCAAGGCATGAATTGCAACATGGAGTGCTGTCCGATTTTTTGGTAATTATATATTCTCTAGATATATTTTATAAAGAATCTTAGTGTTTCATAACTTAATCTACATGTTTGTAAATTTGTCAATTTTACTATAAATTTTGTTAAGAATATAGTAATTTTTAAACAATAAGGTTGGAAATTGCACTAGCAGGTTTGTTACCACTGACTTGGTCTTATAGGGTTAATCGGATACTTATTGATTGACTAATTGAATGTCAGTCCACTTTATAAATATGTCACTTCCTGGTAATGTCTCCTTACATCACCTCATAAAGGCAGCATTCTGCTGCTGAAACACGTTGTGGCCTATGTAAGGGGTTAATAAACCGCTGGTAATAATAATACTGTTTCCACCTATTATTTATGACCCTAGTGCTGCACAGACCGTTTAATTATGTAACTGCCACAAACACATCCTTCAGCGTGGGCTCATCCACCAAGTGATCTGAATTTGGAACAGGGAAAATTGCTTGTGTTTCAGGCTGCAAGGTAGGAGTTTCATCAGGGCAGACGGTAACATGTTCCCCTACCGATACAGAGGACTGGAAAGTAGCACTTTCACTTTACACTTGTGGCATGTCTTAGGCAGGGGTCTGTTTAAGGGGTGTTTTGGCAAAACTAGACAGTTTAATCAACACAATAGCTGCAGCTGGCCTTCCCGCCCCTGGTAAAAGCCTGCAGCATCTTGGACTCCCCTGTCCACTCCTGCTGTAGCTTCACACTGCCTTCTGGCTGCTTCGCCAGCCATTCTTTCATCACTGACGCAGATGGACTTTAGGTGCCTGTAGAGCAGTGAGGACCCAGTGGAAAGCAGGCAGGTTAGTATTCCCAGAGGTCTTCTACAATGCGGCCGCTCATGTGTCCAGCCAAGCCATGAGTTGCTCTTGGGGTCTTTTGAGTGATTGGTGGGGATCTTTGGATATCAATTCCCCACAGAACTGTAGACAGATGAAGTGCCTGCAAAATAGTAAAATAAAAGAAAAACAAGAAAAGACACACAGACAACTACCTACGGGTATGTGAACCTAACAAGTTCTCCAGACTGGTGAACCCGCCAGTTTTTCAAGAGAAGAAGCTACTACAATTGCCAGTGTGTTTTTTTCTGAAGCTTTTCTTTTGATGGTTGTTTCCTGAGAGTTAAGGCCTTTTCACATCAGCGGTAAGCGCTGATCGCGGCAGTTGCAGTGAAAAAAACGTAACTGCCGCGGTTACCGCATAACGGCCGCACTTGCGGTTCACCTGCTGCGAGCTCCATGCAATGTCTATGGGGCTTGCGGCAGGTGCGGCAAGTACAGTATAGTAGCGGTTTCGGCACTTGCCGCAGATTCGGCCGCCAAAAAAACGCGGTATGCCGCATCTGCCGAAACCGCACTTGACGCACACTTACCGCAAGCCCCATAGACATTGCATGGGGCTTGCCGCAGGTGAACCGCAAGTGCGGCCGTTATGCGGTAACCACGGAAGTTGCGTTTTTTTCACCGCAACTGTCGCTGATGTGAAAAGCCCATTACTCTATGTTTTTGACTGCTTGTGGTTATTGAGATTTTTTCCCCAGAATATTTGGGAAATCTTTTTACCTTGGTATTTTCCAGACTTATTTTTACCTTCCTTAACAATGAGGAAACAGTTAGCAAAATACTCAAGGTGTCAGGGCATTTTTTGAACTTTCCCATTAACTTCTAATAAAGCGTTAAAAGCATCTTCAGAGCAGAAAATGTCTGAAGAATGATCAGCTCACTTCTTTTAACTGTACAACATCTTTGGAGACTTAAGGTGTTTCAGGGCCCTTTCACATCAGCGTTTTTTTAAATTTGCGGCAGATGCGGTGAAAAAACCGCATCTGCCGCAACTGCCGCATAACGGTTCCACTTGCGGCACGGTTGCGTTTTTTTCCATAGGAAGTATAGGGGGACTTGCGGCAGATGCGGCAAGTGCGGTATTGCACTTGCGGCAGGTGCGGCAGAGAAAAAAACCGCAGTAAGCCGCGGTTTTTTTCTCTGCCGCACCTGCCGCAAGTGCAATACCGCACTTGCCGCATCTGCCGCAAGTCCCCCTATACTTCCTATGGAAAAAACCGCAACCGTGCCGCAAGTGGAACCGTTATGCGGCAGTTGCGGCAGATGCGGTTTTTTCACCGCATCTGCCGCAAATTTAAAAAAACGCTGATGTGAAAGGGCCCTCAAAGATGTTCAAAATACTTAAAATTTAAAACAACTGTTACTCTTAATTCCATAAATCAATCATTCAGATGAAAATAAGCAACTTTGTAACATATCGTATATGACAAATTTGCTTTCTCTCCCAGAATTGATCAGTCACTATGAAAATATGCAATTTTAGAGGTAATATCTGCATTCAGTGAAGACTTTCCCATTACTGAGACAGGAGATGGCAGTTGTTACTGATGAGATTCTGATGATGGCATGTGGGAGGAGCAAGAGGTTGAGCTCTTCCTCCTATCTACATGGTAGTTTTACTGAGATTCTATGTAGATAGAAGAGTGAGGAGGGGCGGAGCTCTGCCTCTAGCTCCTCCCATAATCAGACTTCTCAGTAACACCTGACATCTCCTATCTCAGTAATGGGAAAGTCTTCACTGAGTACAGATTTACCTTAAAATTGAAAATTTTGATGGCCAATTCTGGCAGATGAAAAAGCAAATTTGTCTGATAGGCAACTTTGTAATTTATCTTATCATCATGTGTACGATTGATTTATGAAATAAAAATTAAAACGATGGTTACACTTTAATATAAGTAAAGAAAGTTATTTTTACATAGAAATGAGTACGTTTATTTTATGGAGTGTTGGGTACTTTTTATGCCAGTTTTTGGAGTAAACTTACCTAAAAAACTACGCCTGGTCTACAGACTTAAGGGCCCATTACACGCTACGATATCGTTAACAATATCGTTAACGATATCGTTTGTACGTCACGGCTTTTTGGGTGGAGAAACGACGTCATAACGACGTCTTTGCGTGTGACAAGTAGAAACAATCAACGATAAATCAGCTGATCGTTCATCGGAGGTTGGTGATGAGGACCTTAACCCAAGCGATGATCATGTGTCCAACCTGCAGCATCAGTGTGTGTGACAACTTGATAACAATGTCGTTAATGACCTTGCTTATTGAGTGAAGGACGTAGGTTTGTCGCGCAATCGTTGCTGCGTCGTTAAAGATATCTATACGTGTGACACCTCCCCAGCACTCATTGATCGACGTTCAAGCAATCTAGGTCAAGTTGGATCGTTGGTCAGATCGTTCGACCATTGAAGCGTGTAACCCAGGCTTACGTGTTCAGGCATGCTGGGTTTTTTTCAGCTGTGTTTGATAGCTCCAGCAAACTGGATGTGATTTTAGGAGAACTCATGCAGACTCTGGACAAAAATCTGGGAAAAAAATGCAAAAAACATCTATTACCAAAACATTTTTGGTGTCGACACCTGCACAAAACTCTCGAGTATATGGTCTTATATATAAAGGAAGGTAACACTTGTAACATGACCATCAATGAAAAAAGGAGAAATAACCAGGTGAACAGCAGACTGAAGACTTTATTCTTAACTTGGAAAAATCAAGTAAACCATTTCTGTTAAAGGTGCAACTAACAACGCTTTCCTTATCCCCCGCCTGTACCGCACATAGAAATGTTACTAATGCATGCACAATCCTCCATTTAATTACCCCGGAGCCACTCTAGGAAATCTGGAAGAGGTTTGTCATCAGATTTACTTTATCTAGATCATTAATTTTTAGGTGTTAGGATGAAACAGATTGAATAATGGGAATGTATGGCTGTGAAAAAGAAGGGCTAGTGTCATGGGCTGTGGCAATAAAATACAGGGTTCAGTAGCTCAAAAGTTCTTTTGGCATCCACTGCTTATTGGGTATCCAGTTTGCAGCAATACTGGCGGTTAGATCTAAAGTACTGGGAGTGGGCACTTTCTTATTCCACTGGATGTTATGTGCTGAAAAATGGAGATGTTGCACCTTTAAAGAGGTTTCTGTTTTTTTTTTTTTTTGTTTTTTAAGAGCTGACTCTTTAGAAACACATTTATTAAAACAAAATGATCCTCTTTCACTTACTCTAATGTAACTACGTCAACAAAATTGCAGAGGAGATTCACAGCACTCAAATGCAGTTTTAAAAAGCCGGTAATATTTAACATACAATTTGCTATATATTTGTGACTATATACTCTAGGAGATCAAAAAAATTAAATAGGACTAGAATATTTAGGAAAAGGATAATATTCTATCACCGCCTAAAGTCAGGACATGGAAAAGGACTATTACTGGCCACAGTACTCCTCTATAAGCAGCTGCCTCCTTGTGGCGGGAACCTGGAACGGCACTCCATTAAAATAGGAAGAAAGATTCTCACATACATATTGCAAAATCGGACACAGGAAAACAAAAGTATAATAAAATATATACTGTATATATATAAATAATCTTAACACAAAAGAGTGGCAAGAGGTACGACATGGAAGTGTTTCAATGCACACACAAAAAAGCAATTCAGGGTGAACTGATAGAACATTCATGTTTCATGCGAACACATTTATAGAATCTCTTATTTCTGATGGATATTGCCATTGAAACGCTTGAAAAATCCATTTTGTACAGAGTCAGAGCGATTTGTTTAGTGTTTTATCACCATTACTACTAGTAGGAAGACGCTGTACAAAGATGGCAGTTTCCCAGTCATTTCCTTCTCATTACTATTATTATCTCACTCTCTCTATACATATATATATATATATATTTATATATAATTTATTTTTAAACTTTTTTTTATTAAACCACTCTGTTTTTAACGCTCTCTTTGCTACATCGATCTAACTAAAAAGGTTGTAACAGACAAAGTCATCTTCTGATGATATGCAAGTTTTATAGGTCAGTGAGGGAGAGGTCACCATTTTACAGCCGATAGGGGCAGGGGTGGAATGCTGTGTGTGTTTGTGGATGAGGCATAGGTTTTAGCAGGCACAGTCCTGGTGTGGTGGAGCCTGCTGGTCGGTGAGCTGAGGTCCCTGTTTGGCTCCAGTAACAGCTGGATCAGCTGTATCCAGGCTTTCGGACATCTTTTCGCAGATTATGTCCACCAAACGTTCAAATGTCTGCTTCACGTTAATGTTGTCTTTTGCACTAGCTTCAAAGAATTCAAAACCTGTAAAGTAACAATCAAGAGTTAACATTTCCTTTAAAGGGGTTGTCCACTACTAGGTCACCTCTTAATTCCACTTGTCTCTCCCAGGTAAAATAGAAGAGCCTGTACCCACCTCCTGTACAGACGCCGTTCCAGCAGCGTTTGTAATCACTGTTCCGGGGTTTACATCATGTTATGATGTCACGTTAGACTTGTGCCCAATCACTGCCAACTTTTCTCGCCAAGCCTTCAGACACAGGAGCAATAAACAGAAAGTGAGCGTCAGCCGCAGGGCTCCCTTCCTGTTGATTAACTTGTTTGGTCTGAAAATGAGGAGACAGAAGCTGGCAAGGATTAGACATGGGGCTTGCGCGACGTCACAACGTCATGTGAGCACAGGATCCATGGAATGGTGGCAGCATGGGAGGTAGCTTTTCAATTTTACCTGATGGTGTCATGTGGAATCAGAAGAGGTTGTCCTAATAGTGGACAATTCCTAGAATTGTTCTTCTCACTTGCCTGTCTGATTTCAGATTTCATTGTGGAAATAGAGACATTTCTGCACATTTCACCCTTTGCATGGCCGGCTGAAGATCTAAAACTGTAAATACTGCCGTCACTCAGAGGGGATTTTCCACATGCAATTCTGCAGCAGATAATCTGATGTGTATATGACCCTTTGAAATATACACTTAAGAGAAAAAAAAACTTTCTGAAAGGGGACAATCCCTTTAAGTTCTCTTAATTGAAAAAAGAAAACAAATAGCTTTTCCTGCACTGCTCAGGTCCAGCACAGTCTACACCACTGCTCCTGATGTCTGTTGTTGAGCTGCTGGGCTCAGTTATCATCAGTGCTGCAAACAACAACAGACACAAGGAGCAGCGGCGGAGACTCAACACTGGACCCAGGCGGGGCAATTAAAGCTTAATTATTTATTTATTATTTTTTAATACTAAAGGAACCTCTAGGGAAAGGAATCCTGAAAAGGAACAACCGCTTTTAAGACAGCAATTGCCAAATTCTCGCTCTGCCTATGGCTATTAATTCCCACCTCTCCGCAATAAGCAGAACCAAGCCATGTACTGTACGTGTGTGGCAGCAGTCTGTCTCCTTAGAATTAATTGATTGAGAATGTGGTCTCAGAATCCAGATCCTTCGATTGGACAAAAGAATTGTTTAAAATATGCAAGTGGCTATAAATAATAGGCAAAATAATGGCAGCCATCATAGTAATAAATGACAGCAGCCATCCAAAAAGTTAAAAAATAGGCTTAAAAGTAAATACTCCTAGCCTTTCAGTTCCTACAATGGTAACGTGTCTTACCCAGATGATCTGCCAGCTGTCTTCCCCTCTCTGATGACACGACTCTTTCGTCCTCCATGTCGCATTTGTTACCAACCAATAAAACTTGAGCATTATCCCAGGAATAGGTTTTGATCTGAGTAGACCTAGGAAGGTAAGTGCAATTACAAAGTTTCACTACAGACATTAGCTAAGGGGTCATACAAGCAAACTAAAATAGCCTCATTAATGATCATTTATGATCGTCTGATTGTACTTCATAGCAAATGCAGTATTACATGTAGTGTAAGACCCCACCTCTATGATACCATATGATTTATCAGGGCTTAAGAATTTCATGTTGTCTTCAAAAAACACGGTCTTTGCTTTTTTAAGGAAACCATGTTCCAAGCAGGGCTGTGAAATCGGTAAACTAAACCAACTCCTCAATTTCCCTGACAATGACTCCTTCATACATGACTCATATTTAAGTAATACATTTATTGTAGTACAATGGTAACATCAGATTTTTAATCATTATTATCATACAATAATCAAGCTACTTAGATGGAACATAATTCATAATAATGTTCAGCACATACTGCATTGAATTACTGTACCCAAATTATTATTATTTTAGGAGTCCATTTTATATAGACTCCACCAAAATGGACACCAACTTCACAACTCTGACTCCACAGTCCTGGTTCCAAGTTAGGCTAGATTTGCATTAACCCCGTAAAAGGGGTTGTCTGGTCTAAATCCCAACAGTGACTGTGTGACTAAAGACTTGTGACTCCTAACATCACGTGTACTGTGCATTGTGAGGATTCGCCAAAGTCAAACCCAGGAACAGCAGTCACATGTCCGCTAGTACGGAAAATGCATATTCCCAGACAGAATCTGACTAGATAGGCGAAGTCTCACTCAATAAACTTGCATTGAGTGAGGCGGCACCCATCTAGTTGGATTCTGGCCAGTAGAATGCATAGTGCATACTCATGGCCATGGAACTGCTGTTCCCAGCTCCAACACCGGAGGATCCTCACAATGCGTGCTTTGTGAGAATTCACAAGTCTGCAGTCAGATATAGGGGTCAACCCCTTTAAAGAGAATCTGTAAGCATGATTTCACAACCCAAACAATTATATATGTATATAGCTCATTCAAAGACAAGTGCTCCAATACCTACACATGGCCCCAGTCTGATACTCCATAACTGAGAAATCAGCGTTTGATATGCAAAAAACGAAATGACTATGGTAGATTTAAAGCCTCTTTCACTTCAGCACTGTCAATTGCTTTGTCTGACGTCAAACAACATAAAGGTCGTCAGTCAAGCATGAGGAGGGGTGTCATAGGTAGAGATAATGGATAATGGGAGTCTGTTGCAGGCAAGCACCTCTGGTTTCCATTTAAATGCCACTGTCAGAGGTCATCAGCAATGTTTAAGTGATCAACACCAACAATCAGAGCTAAGTTCCAGCTGATGCTGTTAGACTCGAAGGCCAGCTATGCGACATGACCACCATCAATAGAGTGGAGAGAGCTCAGCTCCTTAGCTCCATCCACATGTGATCAGCCCCCAGAATCTCGTGAATGTATATGATTTTTCATTATGTAGTTTGGGTAAATAAAATGGTTTCCGACAAGCACTATTGCAAAGTTTCTGTCAGAGTGCCAAAAATTAGTATTCCGATAGGAACCCTGAGCATTTTTCGATATGCACAACATTGCTGTGAGGTTTCCCATCAGAATTTTCAGGGATCAGAGGTAAGGCCCAGTTACACGCACAGATAATTGTGCAGAGATTGTTCGCAGATCTCTGGTTGCAGTGAAATCATGGACACATTGCTCCATTTTGTGGCCGTGTACGAATGTAACAATGTAACAATGTGTCCATGATTTCACTGCAACCAGAGATCTGTTCAGAAGTTGGTCACAGATATCTGTGTGTGTAACTGGCCTGTAGAGCTCGGCTCAGAGCGCTTTATTAACATGAACCAAGCTTTAATAAAATGATTCCTGCTTGGAGAAGGGAGTGGATCGAAAATAAAACTACAATGTTGGCATTAGATGTTCTTCCTTGTGCAGTCTACCGTATGAGTTAAATAATTGTATATAATAAATATTTGGGCTGTTACCGACAAATGGAAAAAGGTATGCTTTTTCATTTTAGATTTGGAAAAAGGGGTGATCATTTGCACAATAAATTATAGTATAACTAAATTGCAGTGTAACTGACGTTAAACTTGTCCTACTGGTTGACATAACGACAACTACTTTTTTTTTTTAACTATTTTTTCATAATAAAAATCACTTAAAGTGTGCAATATTTGTGTTTCGCCAACTTATGAACATTGCTGTGCAAGAGTTTGATTTATGGGACAAACTGTTTACACGGCATTGATATGACATGGACAACTAGGGAGGACCATCAAGCATGTCCAGGGAGGCGTCATTACACCATCTGAGGCCAAACTGGTCAGGGAGAAGCAACACCAACTGGAATCTGCCTGGCTAACTAGCACATGAAGAACAGAACACATATGAAGATTGTTTTGAACATAAAGCACCATTATAAGAGTTTGAAGCATGAGTGCCCTGACAGATTCTATTAATATATGGCCATGTTGGTCATCTAGGTGCTATGCATAACAAGGTCAGTTTTACTATTCAACAGTTTTAATAAATGAGGCCCATAATCTGACTAGTTTATTTCAAGTGAACACATAAGTCAACTGTTTCAACCCTATATTAGTTGAACCAAGAAATGTTCATGGGCTTGTTAGTCTTAAGGTACCGTTACACGCTTCAATGTTGAAACCATATCACTAACGATCTTGAGGGCACGCGGTCGTTACAACATCGTTTAGAGATCATTGGTGAGATGTCACACGCCTAGATATCGTGCACGACGCACCAACGATCCAGCGAGCAGCTATCGTTCGCACAACCCAGCGAATGATACTTGTTCACTGTTGTCAAAAGGGGAAGTCGTGAACGACATCGTTATCACGGTGTCACACACAACGATGCAGCATGCTGGCTGATCATGGATCGTTTGATTTGAGAACTTGATCTCAAATCTGTGATCAACGATCCAACGATTTATCGTAACTGAATCCTGGTGTCACATGCAACGAAGTAGTAACAATGTCACTTCAAGGACTCCAAACCCGTGACATTTGAGTGATATCGTTCACGATCTCATACCGTGTAACAGAGCCTTTAGATAACAACATACCAAAACATTTTTCAGGCCAAGAGAAAAATACAACATCTGAAAGGATCACTGTGATGTCATGTAAAGATCTCCAGACAAAAATTTCATTCCCTAAAACTTTCTAAATGTGTGTATTATAGGTGTGCATTAAAATATCAAACACCATCGTGCCCGTTTTCCATCCTCACTTGATGCTCTTCTCACATTAATTCTGACTTAAGAGTGAACTGAAAGTCTTTTAGGCTGGCTTCACACTTGCAGATGCATCTGCAGCGTTTTGCAGATGCATCTGCAAGTATCAGCATGCAGACCGCGGCCGTGGTGTGAATGCTCTCATTCATTCCTATATGTGAGCCGTAAGCAGGCGTATGCCTGCTTACAGATCACACTCTCCCGCCCGCACTATGGACGCGAGATGTTGCGTCCAAGGTGCGGGGCGGGAGTGTGTGATCTGTCAGCAGGCATACGCCTGCTTACGGCTCACATATAGGAATGAATGAGAGCATTCAGACCGCGGTGCGCCCTATTATAAACATAGGGGCCGCGGTCTGCATGCTGATACTTGCAGATGCATCTGCAAAACGCTGCAGATGCATCTGCAAGTGTGAAGGCAGCCTTACAGTGTAATTACACAGCGGGACAGAATGAGGCTCCATAGGCTTACACTGTAAAGAACACTTCCGCTTCCCACATAAACACCAGTTTGATCTCATAGGTGGAACTAAAATCACCTGAGTCTGCAATGGAATGGAGTGGCGCTGGAAACCGGGAATGATGGTGATCAGTAATGACACCAATGCATCTTCAGTAGACAACACATTTGGATATGCTTCGGGAATAACATTTTTCTTGGGAGTGCTTCTTTAAAAAAGACAATTTTTTTTAAACATTTGAGGCTTTAACGAGCTTAGTAAAACCTAGTGCATACAGTAATTATAAGGATTTAGTACATCTACAGTATAGTTTGCAGGATTTCAAAGTAAATGAACATATGCTCAGACACCTTTTATGCTGGCACCTGAGAGATTAGTACATGTCGCTACTCACCAGTCCTGTACAGCATTGAATGACTCTTCGTTGGTTATGTCATACATGAGAATGAAGCCCATGGCTCCCCGGTAGTATGCCGTGGTAATTGTCCTGTACCTTTCCTGTCCAGCTGTGTCCTGCAGAACAAAGTTTTCAGACCCATGTAAGTGAACCTCACAATAATACAATCAGACAGTATACCAACATAAATTCAGCTACAATACATTCACAAACTTTTTAACCTTTCCTCCTTCTCATTGCCAGTATTAATTTATTTTCTTCAACTATTTTCACACTTTTGACATGAGCAAATAAAATGTACAATACAAAATAAAAAAAATATACATTAAACCCCATCTACTATATAATTGTCTAAGGCGTCTGTCGGTCACAGAAATCACGCGCTAGACAGAGGCGCACATTCAAACCCTGGCGACGGTCCACAGTGCTTTTTTTGCGACGGTACGGTGTACCGGAAAATGTGAGCTGGGGGAGGCTGCAGGAGGGAGCGGGAGATCTCCTGCTCACGCTCATATAATATGCATAGCCGCTCTCCATCACCATGGTGCTGAAACCGCACCACGGTGATGGGTTGGGGGAGCGGCGTATATTATATGGTCCTGTGATGGCACATGCCCCCCCGATGTTTGATATGGCCCACATGCTGGCCTCCTTCAGCGCTGATCTCCGGTGTCTTTCCGGTCTCCCAGCTGCTGCTGTGATCGCGCGCAGAGATAATGTCACTCTCTGCTGATCACATGACTGCACAGAACCAGGAAGTGGAGGAGCTCTGCAGCATCACCTCTGCCCGATCACAGTAACAGCAGTGAGACCGGGAGATCAGCACTGAGGAGGGAAGAATAGAGCAGCATGGGGGCCATACCTAACACAGGGGGGGCATGTGCCCTGCATAGGGAACGTGTGCCACGCATAAGGGACATGTGCCACGCATAATGGACGTGTGCCACGCATAATGGATGTGTGCCACGTATATGGACGTGTGCCACGCATAGGGAACGTGTGCCATGCATAGGGAACGTGTGCCATGCATAGGGGACGTGTGCCATGCATAGGGAAGTGTGCCATGCATAATAGACGTGTGCCATGCATAATGGACGTGTGCCATGCATAATTGACGCGTGCCATGCATAATGGACGTGTGCCATGCATAGGCAGGGCGGCACTGTCTAATGGTCAATATGAGCCTTTAGGCTCAGGCGGCAAGGAGGCAGTGGGAGCTGCGGAGCAGAAGGGGGCGGCACCTGCACCATGCAGCCGACTCCCTGTGTGACGTTCGCCGGCTGCATAAGGTAAAATCACCAGCGGCGGCTACCGACAGCACCCCCTCCCCGCTCCTCACCAGCGGCCGCCGACAGCAACTCCACCACAACCACCTGCGGCCGCCGACCACAATCCCCCCCCCGCCCCTCACCTGTGGCCGCCGACAGCAATCTCACCTTCCCCCCCGGTCCTCACCTAGGCTCAGGCAGCAGAGAGCCTTTCTGCACCCCTGTGTATAGGGGAAATTAATTTGAAATGCGCACTGGCAAATATTTTTTTTTACAAAAAAAGCACTGGCGATGCATCAGCGAAACGGGATTGCATCAGCGACCTCTGATGATGTCACAATCATGACCGGAGCAAGATCACATGGCTGTGACATCACCAGAGGTCCTTAAGCTTAACGCACACAGCACCAGGATCCAGGTACTGCAGACCACTCACACCCACACACCCTACACTCACCCTGCACTCACACTCTGCCCTGCACTCACATCACACTCTGCCCTGCACTCACGTCACACTGTCTCGATGCAAAACCCGCGACGCTGATTGTTCGCGGCTGGCTGGGCGCGACCAATCAGCGACGCGGGATTTTCGTTACAGCGAAACAGGCACAGTCTGCCCGATCTCCCGGCCCCCCTCCGCTCGGTCTCCTGCCCGCTGCTCACTAGCTTCGCGCCGCTCCATGCTCCATCTGCCCGCTGCTCACCCCGCCATTATTCTTCTTCTTTTCGTGGCATAGACTCCAAAAATTCTAAGGCCGCGGGGGGTGGGGGTGGAGATACCAAAGGGAGCGTCGTAATGGCCGTGAACAAGGGCACACCCACTACATTAGGGCTATGGGCTTGGACACGCCTACTATGACACCCCCTGTGAACTCCGCCCCCAGAGGCCTTGGAATTGTTGACGTCTATGCAGGAGGAAGAAGACGACGACATGCTAGGGTGAGAGGCGGCTAGAAAGAAGCCTGGAGCGGGTGAGAACTGAGGGGGCCACCGCTGCACACTTGCACAACCGCACTGCCGTACACCCGAACTGCCGCACACCCACATATTCTAGAATACCCAATGCGTTAGAATTGGGCCACCATCTAGTAGTTATATATTTAACAAAAGTTTGGCACCATGTTAAAATGCCGCTCAGCAGTTTATAGATTTCAGGTACCTTGTGCAATTGTGTGTGAAACTGATTTTTTTTTTTTAATAATTCATAAAAATTGAGACTGATGACTGGAAGTGAGACTCAAACAGAAAATTAGGTATAGAGTACATCCTGAAATAAAAGTCTGACATGTCCAGATTACACACATACATAAATACTACCTGGGCCTAACTGTACAGTACATTAACTATATATAATCAACAAAACTGGAGAGATCAACAATAGTCTGGAAAATTCTAATCTGACCTGTGTCACATTAGGTAACAACAACTTTGGAATGCCGTTATGTATCCCAGTGGTTTTAAGACTTTTTGTGACACATTGTACTTTACGTTAATAGTTAAAATTCTTGATATTTACAAAACGTGAAAAAATGTGTACTTTTTAAACTTAAAAGCATCACTCCAGCAAGGTTGTTTTTTTTTTTCCAATGTTGAAATGGCGCTCTGAATCCAAGTCCCCAGACCTCCGTCATATACTGTACTCTCTTTCCAGCATCATCTTTTACCGAAGCTGCTCCAGTCCCACGGCGCCACCTTGTGCCTGTAACTACCGACTGGCCAGAAGACAGAAGTTACTTCACAAGATCCCTTTGCATTTTTACGAGAGCTAGAATGAGGCTTTCATAGAGATGTATTGCCGAGCATGCTCCAGCAAACACTGGAGCTGTCAACAGGTTGCACATCAAAAGGAGACTGACCAGAGTGGTGGTGATAGAAGGTGAAGACGCTGAAAGGCGAATATAATACAGGAGGCAAAGAATTTGAATTTAATGCACCACTACAACAACTCAAAAAAAGAAAATGCTGGAGTGGTGCTTTTGTGTGTATCTGCAAGGATATGTTCACACACAGCATATTACTGCGTTTTATGAGTATCCGTTTTTGGTGCAAAAACTGCACTTACCTCGCTGCACTCCCTCGGTGACCAACAGTGATCTCCTCTCATCCCCGGAGGCCGCAGCGAGCACAGCCTCTAGGACCTGCAGCCTGCCTGCCATGTGACCGGGTGACGTCATTCAGTCACATGGTGCTGTCCAAGGTCCTCCCGCAGGTCCTGTGCCACCGGGATGAAGAGGAGTGCGAGTGCGGCGAGGTGAGTAAAAGCGCAGTGAAAAAGACGCCAGGAAATTGACATGCTCATTCTTATTATGGACTTGCTTTTCAGCCAAAAGTGAGTCCGTAAAAAGCACAGTGTCTGAATGCCAAATAGTGAAATGCATTGACTTGGCTGTGACAGCGAACGTCAATGCGTTTTACTGTATTTTCACTGCAAAAGCGGATCCGTACAAAGCAGACCTGAACGGTGCAATAGCGCACTGTGTAAACTTAGCCTTAAACAGATAATTATACCACACAATATAGTTAATAATTATCACTTGCCTGAAGTCTACTTAACATTGACATTATTTATTACATATGCATTTGTAAGGGATTTTTGACTTTTATAAGTTTAGTACCAATATTTCAAATCTTTAATCAACTTTCAGAAACCTTTATTTTGTAGGGGTTGATTCCAGTATTCGACATATTAGAAGCCTCACAGAAATTACCTTTTTTTTTTTTTTTTAAACCAACTCATAGTATATTTAGGAAATGTTGTAGCTTATGTAAAACACCTAAGGGTTAATGCAAATTGTAAAGAAACCTTTTTTTTAAAGTTTTCCATTAATATGTAAATTCAGCTCCAAATTATTCATTACTCCAAGTAGTAGGAAATAAACACCCTCTTTGTTATCTAATTCCTGCCAAGTACAGCAATATTTTATAATTGTCTTTCAGATCGCAAATATTTCGGGATTGGCTTTTATTGGCCATATCGCACTAGCAAAACCTCTGAGGTATTAGTACAGAGAACCTGTGTCCTCGCCCCTCCAGAAGTGACCATATTTTGGAAACTACATACTGCAATGAATTCAGTTAGGGGTGTAAGACCATTTTGCATCCACTGGTGTTTCACAAACACAAAGCTGAAGTTGCCATGGCTACCATTCAAGAAGGGGCTTTGAACTGGTGGTACACCCCCCCTATTCGCCAGATCTAGCCCCCAGTGACTTCCTTCTCTTTCCTCGGCTCAAGGAACACCTCCGGGTCAAGAAATTTGATGACAATAGCGACGTGATAACCGCTGTTGGGGATTTTTTTGAGGGTCAAGATCAAGAATTTTTTTCGAAGGGAATTCTAAGTTTAGAAAAGAGATGGACTAAATGTATAGACTTGTTAGGAGACTATGTAGAAAAATAAAAACATTTTTGACTATATTCATTGTGTTTAGTATTGATTATCATTACTTTTGGATCACCCCTCGTATAACACTGGGTTAGAAAACAAACTTTTGTCCACAAAAAAGTTGATTTAGCCTAAAATAATTTATTATCACTTTAATAGGAAAATGAGGACTCTATGTTGAGGAGAAATTGCATAACAAATTTTAGTGATACCCCATAAGTGTCTGGATACTACTGTTTGGTCTTATGCTGGGGTTCAGATGGGAAGGAATGCAATTTGAGTTCTGCAGTGCAATTTTGGCTAGAATAAATTGGTGAAGATATGTCGTATTAGCAGTGCCCCTAAGGTGGCAGAGCAGTAGAAAAAACAATAAATGAGACAATTTTACAAACTATATCTATCAAGAAATATATGGTGTTGTCACGGGGCTAATATGATAGAGTAGCCTCTCCTATTCAGAGTGTCAGAAGGTCGCAGCACATGGGTACACCGACACCTGTGCTGGAGAGGTGCTTTATTTTCCTGCTAGCCATGCAGATTTCCCTTGTGCTGGAGCTGCAAGGGTTATAGCTGTTCTTTTGTATGCTTATATTTTCATCCTGGCCTATCTCAGCTGTTTTATCCAGCTATCTCAGCTGTTTTATCCAGCTATCTCAGCTTTTATCCACTCCCTTCTGGTATAACTACTTACCTCTTAGCTTGGGTAATTACCAGTTTCTGAAAATAGCTGCCTGGCTCTTTCTTTTACCCTTGTCCTTCTTACTCCCTTTGTGTTGTTCTTGTAGAGCAGGACTAGTGTTCCTGCTGCCCTACGCACTACTAAGGATCGAGCATAGGATAAGAGAATAGGAATTTGATCGCTGCACGAGGTATTTTGAATCAACAGGTGTTGGTTAGAATATTGGGCTGCGAAAACAAAACAAAAAAAAAAGTATTGTATTTTTTGGACGCTATCTTTTTCCTCTAAGTTTGAGGAAAGTGTGGGATGCGTCTTATAGTCTGAATCTAGAATTTGTATGTGTCTTGTACTGGCTCACGGGGAAGGGCAGCAATGGAGTGGGGTCACAGGAGGCAGGAAAGGGTCACTGCTGCAGAAATCCGGCAGCTAGGGCAACCACGTGTGCCCATTGTTTAAAGTACTTGAATACTCACGGCTTGTAGGGAGGCTCCCCAAGCCCACCTCTCAGTGCTCACAGAAGTTGACATAAATTGGTTTGAATGGCTAATAAAGGTAACATCCTCACCTGTGACCTGTTTGGTTGTAATCAGTGTGTGCATAAAAGCCAAGTGACTTTCTGGGATCCAGACAGACTCTTGCATCTTTCAAACAGCCACTGACGTTTCTGAATTGTGAGTCATGGGGAAAGTAAAAGAATTGTCAACGGATCTACAGGAAAAGAGGCTAGGTTCACACTTGCGTTCTTGTAAGAAAAAAGAGAAGGAGCGCAAATGTGAAGCACTTCAGGGTTAAATCGTATTATAAGGAAAGCGGGGTTTCCACTCACCTTACGAAGTTGTACTGGCTGGGTACAACTCCAGTGACAGCCTCCTGTGGAGAAATATCAGCAGGGCGTCCCCGAGACAATCCTCGTGCCAGGGAGAGAGCAGCTTCACTTCCAACCGGTCACATCAGAAAGGTCCAGTAGTCCTCCAGACTCGGATAATCAGGTCCTTTAGTAAGTGATGCCTCTCTTCCAAAGCTGCTGAACCGCACGGTCCCTCAGGAAGGAGAGAAGTGCACAGGAAAAAAATAGTTGCAGTTCTAATAGCGCTAAGGAAGGAGGGCAAGGGAAATTATTGTAGTGAACAGACCTTTATTACAAAACACGGTCCCTCAAACTCCACTACGCGTTTCGACGTTACCGTCTTCATCAGGTGGAATGAGGGTACTAACACAATTCAACATGTATAAAGAGTTTGGTTCACTCAGATTGGTCAAACAATCATGATCAATTAGGGTGGTAGTAAGAATTAACCCTGTGAGCGTCAAACTCAAAAAAATAAATTAATTAACAACGTATAAAATATCACATGTGGATAAAAAGTCCATATTTTATGCAATGTATCACTCTATATGCCCAAAATACTTAATATGTGGTCACTAAGACCATTAATTATTGACCAATGTGGATGATTTAAAAACAAAATTACCGTATATACTCTGGTATAAGCTGACCCGTGTATAAGCCGACCCCCCTACTTTTGCCCCCAAAACCTGGGAAAACCTATTGACTCGTGTATAAGCCGAGGGTGGACCCCAGCACAGGTATACAGGCCTCCCCAGTCGTAGTATACAGCAGCCTCCCCAGTGGTATACAGGCCTCCCCAGTGGTAGTATACAGCAGCCTCCCCAGTGGTAGTATACAGCAGCCTCCCCAGTGGTGTATACAGGCCCCAGCAGTATTACAGCAGCCTCCCCAGTGGTGTATACAGCAGCCTCCCCAGTGGTGTATACAGCAGCCCCAGTGGTGGTATATACAGGCAGCCCCAGAGGTGTATACAGCAGCCCCAGTGATGGTATATACAGGCAGCCCCAGTGGTGGTATATACAGGCAGCCCCAGAGGTGTATACAGCAGCCCCAGTGGTGGTATATACAGGCAGCCCCAAAGGTGTATACAGCAGCCCCAGTGGTGGTATATACAGGCAGCCCCAAAGGGGTACACAGGCAGCCCCAGTGGTGGTATATACAGGCAGCCCCAGAGGTGTATACAGCAGCCCCAGTGGTGTATACAGCAGCCCCAGTGGTGTATATACAGCAGCCCCAGTGGTGTATACAGCAGCCCCAGGGTGTATACAGGCAGCCCCAGGGTGTATACAGGCAGCCCAAAGGTGTATACAGGCAGCCCCAGTGGTGGTATATAAGGCAGCCCCAAGGTGTATACAGGCAGCCCCAGTGGTGGTTATATAGCAGCCCAGGTGTATACAGCAGCCCAGTGGTGGTATATACAGGCAGCCCCAGTGGTGTATATACAGCAGCCCCAGTGGTGGTATATACAGGCAGCCCCAAAGGTGTATGCAGGCAGCCCCAGTGGTGGTATATACAGGCAGCCCCAGAGGTGTATACAGGCAGCCCCAGTGGTGGTATATACAGGCAGCCCCAGTGGTGTATACAGCAGCCCCAGTGGTGGTATATACAGGCAGCCCCAGTGGTGTATATAACAGGCAGCCCCAAAGGTGTATACAGGCAGCCCCAGTGGTGGTATATACAGGCAGCCCCAGAGGTGTATACAGGCAGCCCCAGTGGTGGTATATACAGGCAGCCCCAGTGGTGTATACAGCAGCCCCAGTGGTGGTATATACAGGCAGCCCCAGAGGTGGTATATACAGGCAGCCCCAGAGGTGGTATATACAGGCATCCCCAGAGGTGGTATATACAGGCAGCCCCAAATGCTGGCACTTGCCCCCCTGCTTGTAAGCCCCCCCCGGCTGCTTAACTTACCATCCCTGGTCTTCTGCATCGCGTGCGCAGGTCCCTCCGTGCTCCCGTCCTCCATGCTCCCGCCGTCATCCGGGGTCCCCGGCTGTCGTGTAGCGATGACGTCATGCGACCGGCCGGTCACATGACCCCGGATGCTACGGAGGACGGGAGCACGGAGGGACCTGCGCGCGCGATGCAGAATACAGAGGATGGTAATAATAGCAGCCGGGAGGGAGGCCTTACAAGCAGGGGGGCAAGTGCCAGCATTTGGGGGCATATATTTAGTTATGCACTGCTTCCCCCTGCCGCTGATTGACAGGGGGAAGCAGTGCATATATAATGAGCGGCCCCACGTGATGGGGCGCTCATTCAGCAACTTCCCACCGCCTCCTCCAGCCTCCCCAGCCCTGGACACAGCCCCCACCACGCAGCCTACCGTATTGACCCGTGTATAAGCCGAGGGGGAGACTTTTCAGCCCAATTTTTGGGCTGAAAAACTCGGCTTATACACGAGTATATACGGTATACATAAAAAAAATGATAAAAAGGACTTCTATATATCTAAAATCTAAAATCATACATAATCCTGAATGTTCAATAAAAAGCAACTTATCATAAAAATATAAACCATAAAAACATCTAACTTCAAGATCTTGCAATAAGGGAGATATATATGTCTTATTTTTATATTTGTAATGCCCAATGGGGAGAGGGGTGAGGAAAATAAAACAAAAAAAAAAAAAAAACACACATACTCAAATGGAGGAAATAAATATATCCTAACGTTATACTGCCCAATGGGGAGAGAGGTACAATAATAAAAAGAAGAAGAAAGTGTCATGGTTGCTATATCACCCACGGAAGGGGGGATAAAAATGGAGTGTAGCGTTTTATCTTTTTGCCTTTTGAATGTGGCAAAAAGATAAAACGCTACACTCCATTTTTATCCCCCCTTTCTTGGGTGATATAGCAACCATGACACTTTCTTTTTCTTTTTATTATTGTACCTCTCTCCCCATTGGGCAGTATAACTTTAGGATATATTTATTTCCTCCATTTGAGTATGTGTGTTTTTTGTTTTTGTTTTATTTTACTCACCCCTCTCCCATTGGGCATTACAAATATAAAAATAAGACATATATATCTCCCTTATTGCAAGATCTTGAAGTTAGATGTTTTTATGGTTTATGTTTTTATGATAAGTTGCTTTTTATTGAACATTCAGGATTATGTATGTATATATTGTAGAAGATATATATATATATATATATATACAAGTCCTTTTTATCATTTTTTTATGTATAATTTTGTTTTTAAATCATCCACATTGGTCAATAATTAATGGTCTTAGTGACCACATATTAAGTATTTTGGGCATATAGAGTGATACATTGCATAAAATATGGACTTTTATCCACATGTGATATTTTATACGTTGTTAATTTTTTTTTTTTTTTGAGTTTGACGCTCACAGGGTTAATTCTTACTACCACCCTAATTGATCATGATTGTTTGACCAATCTGAGTGAACCAAACTCTTTATACATGTTGAATTGTGTTAGTACCCTCATTCCACCTGATGAAGACGGTAACGTCGAAACGTGTAGTGGAGTTTGAGGGACCGTGTTTTGTAATAAAGGTCTGTTCACTACAATAATTTCCCTTGCCCTCCTTTCTTAGCGCTATTAGAACCGCAACTATTTTTTTCCTGCACACTTGCGTTCTTGACGCATACGTGTGTGTGCAGATGCCGAGATGCATGTCAGAATGGACACTGCATGGCAGCGGAGCGTTATCAGGATCCGCATTACTAAAAAAAATCCACTGAAATCCATTGAAGATGATTGTGAGAGAGAGAGATCCCTCATCGGGCTTACCAGACTCCTGCGGCTACTTCCAAGGATGCACATTAAGCTACTTGCACAAACAGCCAATCACAGATGCTCACACTCCGTGAGAGCCTCTGTTATTGACAGTTGTAGTCAGAGTGCATTTCCTCAATCTGGATGTGATGTCAACGCTTACCACACCGCAGTCTCTGCTCACTCATTCAGTGATCAGAGACTACGGGGAGCAGAAGCGTTCTTACTCCCCGTGGTCTCTGATATACCAGAGCTGCATCTCTTCATGAAGACAGAAGACGAGGATCGTGAATGGTATGAGGGTGGGAAGGGAGTACATAGGGACGTACCAACATGACAACAATCCAAAACAAGGCCAAGACGACCTCTCATTGGCTACAGCAGAACAAAGTAAAGTTTCTGCAGTGGCCATCTCAGTCACCTGTCCTCAATATCATTGAGCCACTCTGGGGTGAATTGAAGCGCACAGTTCATGCAAGAAAGCCCAGGAATTTACAGGAACTGGAGGCTTTTTGCCAAGAAGAATTGGCATCTTTACCATCTCAGAAAATAAAGAGCCACATCCACAACTACTGACTCACCGTGGCCGGGACTCCGGTAGACAGGCGTTTTCTTCTTCCTCCTTGTCATGGATGGACCGCGCCTGCCGGTAGTGGGGCCCGATGGGTACAGATCAAAAAGAGAGACGTCATAGGTTGAACAGATTAAGGGGGTTAATTTGTCGTGACGCCACCTATGAGAGTTTCGGTAATTGTACCGACGCTGCGGGGCCTCCGGGGGATGGAATGCAGCAAGATGGAACGCTCCCCTCAGACTGAGCGGTGATCCCCGGAGCCAGGAGCTGCACAAGATGTTCTGAGGCAGCTGCGGTTACCTTAGTACGCGGATAAACAGTTCATAAGGAAGCACGGACACTGTAAGTCTCTGTAACAGGTTCTTTACTGTAGCCAGCAAGTTGTACATGGTATACAGTGACGGGTAGTGGATCGGGTGGACTCAGCAGTGATTAGTGTCCCTCAGAGCTTCGCAGTGTGCCTCCATTCTAGCTAAGTTGTGTTGCCGTTGTCGCCCAGGAATACAAGATCGGGTACAGGGAGGCTGCTTCAATGCCCTACCCAGAGTATACGTTATGGGTGTTTTGGGGAGCCTTGGGTCCCTTGGTGGGTACACTGCTGGTTAGACGACTGGATTTGGCGGTGGTGGGGTGCCCCTGTAAAGCGGTCCCTCCACTTCTCTGGTTCGCGTAGAAGTGGTGAACTCCTTCTAGCTTCGGTACCAGCAAACTGGCTGTAGATGGGCATGGGATGGTTTTGGACCCACATGTAGATGCCCGTAGATCGGTTGTAGAAGCACCGGGGATAATGGCGCTCAACCGGGGTGGTGGCCAGGGGGGCTGCACAGAACTGTGCAGGCCCCCTCTCCTAGGTTGCAGAGCTTGTTGGTTTAGCTCCTCTCTCCTCCGTGGCCAAGTCAGTTCTCCTTTACACTCTACTACCCACACTCCACCCACCAGGACCTGATTGGCCCTCTATCCTGATGATGCGTGTGGGGTATGGAGCTCTAAGTTAACTGAATGACTGCTGGGTCAGAGAATATTGCTGCTGCTGTTTTGGCTGCAATACCCTCCTGTGACGCACTCGGTGCGGGGCGCCACACTCCCCCTTGGTGAAATACGCTTGTCCCCAAGTGTCGTGCTACCCAAACATTACAGAGATTTTTACATTTTTTTTATAACCGGCAATAAAAGTTACACTTTTATTAATAACAGGTAAACATTTGCTCTAGATGTTGCAAGCAAAAAGAAAACAGGTTAACACATTCGCGGACCCGGCGGCCGGTCGGCTGTCCTTAGTTTGAGTCCAGGCTGTAGCCGTCAAGTCGCGGTGTTTGCGATTAAACAGGGAGAAGTCTCTTTGCAAATTTCAAACAGCAAGTCACTTATGAAGGGCAGTATTGCGCACCCGTATAGTGAACCACCCATCATGTAAAAATATAAAGGGTGGGGGACAAGAGGCGCAATAGTGCCCTATCACTAGTGACACTGATGGTAATGGGGTGATGCCGAGAGGCCACTCACCTGGTGCAGTTGTGATCCCCACAACTGGTTTGAAGGCGTTTTGAAAATATTATTCCAAGCTGCTGCAGGACCTCCACCGACCACTGAACAGTGGTTTAATCCAGAAAGATGATGGGAGTGTAGGTCTGCCACGGTCCGCGCTGCTCCAGGGCTTAAAAGACTCACCAAAGAGACAGTCAGATTTCCATCCTTTATTCTCCTCCTCCTACACGTTTCGGCGCCTAGCCTGGCACCTTCATCTCTCTTTTTGATCTGTACCCACCGGGACCCACTACCGGCAGGCGCGTTCCATCCGTGACAAGGAGGAAGAAGAAAACGCCTGTCTACCGGAGTCCCGGCCACAGTGAGTCAGAAAATGGTGTCACGAACAGGATACGAGCAGGCCCGTTCTCTAACGGGTATAATTTGCTTAAAAGACTTTATTTCAACAAAAAGGACTTCGTTCGTCCCTAAAAGAACTTTTCCCGCCTTTTCACTGTTGGGCCAAGATGGCGTCCCCGCCATGAGGATCCACCACGTGCAAGCCCAGGGGTGAGCCATCGCCCCTCTTCGTGGGAGGGCCAAGGCAAAGGCGCCAAAATCATTGTCCGCCCTGATTGCTCGAAACAACCATGGGGGCGGACCAAAGACTTTTTCCCACAATTAGACTACAAAAACCCCAAGGAAGTGGGAGTGTTAGAGTCTTCTTCACCAGCTCTCAGACAAGATGGTTACCGGTTGAGACGGGTGTGGTTCTTCTACAATATGTCCAGCTTAAGACTCCATGACCTGATGCAGCAGGTGGAAGCGGAGGCCAGAGCAGCCATAGGCCATCCAGGTCCGGGTCCTGTCCTCACCATTGACGGCAGCCCCGACTTCTGGCAGGAGGCTTTGCAAGACCTCAGGGTGCGGCTCCTAGAAACAGTAGCGTGGACGATCCGCAGTTGGAGCGCGAGCTTGGGCAGCAGAGCCGCTCGGGTGCAACCACTCCAGGACTGGACGACAACTCTAGTTTCACCGCCTCACCAACGTCCACCACCTGTCCTGCTTCGCCGCTAGAGCCCATAGACTGCGTCATCCCGGTGGAGACCGCCAGCTACCCCGTTCCTGGGTCCAATACCGCCGCAGAACCGGTTCCAGAGCTGGAGCTTCCAACCAGCTCCCCTGAAGAAGTGAATACTCACCTGGCTCCTATTGCGGAACCCACAGCCAGTTTCTATACTACCTCAGAGACTGTTACCAGTTTCTCCCACAAACCGGAGGCCTCCTCTGCTACTACAGAGGCCTACCTGGTCACCGGGATTGAAACGCCACTGCCCGATATAACAGATGAAGAGGCAGGCAGCCTGGAAGCCCTGCAGGACGACCCCGGGGAGAATTCTGCAGCACAGCCGCCCATCTACCCGGAGGAATTTCATTCAACATCTCTACCCGCCGAGCAGCCCGATGTGATCGTTGAGGGAGAGGAGGAGGATGACGACGACGAGACCCACAGCACCGCTGAGGACCTCTACACCGGATTTGCCTGGGGAGATACCGTGGATCCTTCGGCCGAGCAACCTGCTCGGGTGTGTTGGTCGGGTGCTGCTGCGGCGCCTTCTCCAGTGCCGTTTAACCGGGTGCCCATCCAGACTGTCCACCAAACTCAAGCCGTTCAGCAGCCTGCACGTCGCAGTGACTCTATTCACACTCCGTACCGCACAGACGAAGATGTACGTCACATCCGCAGGGAGGAGTGGCGGGCTCGTATGCGCGCCAACATGGAGGCTCGCGCCGAGGCTCGCCGCCAACCCCCGTTACCTGATGAGCTCCGCAAGACAGGTAGAATGAGCACCTTCAACCTATCTACCGGGTGGGGTTTTGCCAGGGAGGAGGGCGTGTATGAGGAAGTGTTTGTGGGGCGCCGTGATGTGGAGTCGCACTTGCCGAGAGGACATCCAGACCACGACCTGTATAGAGGGGACATTATAACCTACGAGAGGCATGCGTGCTATGATGGGTGGTTCAGAAAGATGATGGGAGTGTAGGTGTGCCACGGTCCGCGCTGCTCCAGGGCTTAAAAAACTCACCAAAGAGACAGTCAGATTTCCATCCTTTATTCTCCTCCTTCTACGCGTTTCGGCGCCTAGCCTGGCACCTTCATCAAGGTTATCCTTTTAATAAGGATATCTATTAATAATGTGGAAATCGTTTATTTTATTGTTGATAGATGGACTCAGGGGCTTGTTTGTTGTGACATGATATGATGTTTTTATTATGTGTTTTACATTATATGTACTATACCTTTTTATAGGTAACATTTTGGGGTCCATAACACTATTGATCCTGTGTTATACATCTTAGGGTCTCTGTCTAAATCTCCCTCAAAAAATGTGAATTAGATAAAACCTCAAACGGACTTTGGACTCTGGCCTGTGTTCCGGTGGTATCCCACATTTTAGGCTTGTTCAAAAACACTGTCGATCACAATTTTGTTTTAATGAAAAGATGCCTAAAATGATGTGATACTCCTGGTTCAGAGGCCAGCTGGAGCCCAAAGTAACGACGTCTGCCTTATTAAATTCAGTAGTCATGGGTGAATCCGCTGATGTTCAGGTTCGGCGGACCTGACCAGACTTTTTTAAAGTGATTAAACAGTATCATTATACTTACTGGCATCCCGCCACTTGTACTTCTGGGCCGCTCATTAGCTTTTGGATATTCACTGCAGAGGGGTCTAACAGCCAATTACAGATGCTGTCAAAGAGAGATGGTGTCTGTGATTCGCTTTTGGAGTAATCTGAAAACAGCCCATACAGGGTAGATGGTAGAATATATTGGCTCTTTTCAGGTTATGCCAACAGCCAATCACAAACGTCCATTTTCTGTGACAGTGTCTGTGATTGGCTGTTAGGCCTCTCACCCATTGACTGACATTATAGTACTCAAATAATAAAAATGACTTAGGGCTTCGCTGTATTTTTGATTTTCAGCACAGATAAAGCAGATAGCTATGGGCTGCCATCCCCAGGTGCCAGGATTTACCTTGGCTGGCAATCAAAATACAGGGAAGCCCATTATTTTTTAAATTAAATAATTAAAAAAAAAAAAGTGTGAACTTCGCCCTATTTTTGATTGCCAGCCAAGTTAAGATGTGTTTTGGCCCCCCTTATGCTGAAAATTGCAGCCTGCAGTCACCCCTGAAAATGGTGCTTTCTTTCATAGCACCACTCTCAGGCGCTTTACCCAGCTCTTCCAGTGGCCCTGGTGGCGCTGGCGTGCTGGGTAATAAATAGGGTTAATGCCAGCTTTGTACTGTCAGTTGGCACTAAGTCATAATGTGAGGCCAATGTTAGACTCGCCCACTATGAATCTCTAGTAAACATTAAAAAACACAACACTGAGAAAAAAAAACTTTTAATTGCAATCAAAAAGAAGACAAAACTTTTAATTGAAATAAAAGACAGCTCTGGTTCCCATCTTTAATAACCCTAAACAAACCCTCCAACCATAATCCAAAGGTCTGTTTCTTGGCAAACATGTTCAGCTCTGCCATATCACTGTGATCCGACACAAGTCTGTTCACAGCAAGTAGCAGGCTCACACTGACACCCAGGTGTGATCTGGGTGCCATGAGAAAGGTCATCCCCGTTCACAGCAGAGCCGCATCAGCTGTAAACTTGGGTGACCCCAATGAACTGCACAACAGTACGCAGATCCCAGCCGTAAGTGAGCAAGAGAAGCGCTTTAATGTATGCTCACAAATTGTGCAACAAAATCCTCAGCAATACAAGAGGCTACTATCCATGTCTTCTGAAACAATTGAATTTTATGAATAGAATGGATTTCTATTTCCAGCAATTACTGAAACAAAATCTGCAGCGTGCAAATTCACCCTTGAGGTTTGAACAGGGCTGTGGAGTTGGAGTCGGTGCCCATTTTGGTGGAGTCGGTATTAAATTTACCAACTCAGACTTCTAAAATATATAATGAATTGGGTTCAGTAGTTCAATGCAGAATGTGCTGAATGTTATTGAATTATTATTATGTTCTATCTAAATATCTTGATTATTGTATCATAATAATGGTTAAAGAGAACCTGTCACCATGAAAATGCAGTGCAATCTGGAGGCACCATGCAAGGGTGGCTTCACACCATGGTTGTCAGCTGTCAGGTTCTGTCCGGTGTTTTGCAGGATCCACTGGACAGAACCTGACAACACAGGATGAGCACAAAGTGTGGCCAAATATGCTCTCCGATCCTGTTTTTTGAAGGATTCGTTTTTGTGCTCCTGTCCACAGTGATGATCTGTCAGCCTGTGTGTGTAGTGCTGCTGTCCATGGTGCTGAACTCTCAGCTGTGTCTCTAAAATGCTGCTGTGCTCATTCAGCACCATGGACAGCAAAATTACAGAGACACGGCTGGGAGTTCAGAACCATGGACAGCAGCACTACACACACCCAGGCTGACAACACAGAGCCTACGCTGTGATTTTAGTTGGATCCAGGAAACTATCTGATGTTTTAACGGATCCGGCGCCCATAGACTCCCAAGTTATGGCTGCTGGATCGCCCCAGATCCGGGAGGATCAGATTTTGTACAATTTTTGCACAGGAGCCAAAAACTAATCTCGACTTGATTTTGTGTTCGATGCAAAATTGGACAAAAGCGAATCAGGGAAAAAAAAAACAACAAAACCGGATGGCCAAATAGGCCCAATCCAGTACCATGAGGACACATGGGGGCAAAACCAGATCAGGTTCAGTCTGGTTCAAACCGGACAGAACCTGAAAGCTGAAAACCATGGTGTGAAACCGGCCTTATAGAGCAGAGGGAACGGAGTAGACTGATATATAGTTCTGTGAGAAAAGATTCAGTATAACCTGTGATGTCATCATTTAAACCCCTGCCCTCGGATTTTGGGTCCAGAGGGTGGTCTTATCAGTGACTGACAGCTCTTTCTGTATGTACACTTATACAAGGATACCTGTCAGTCACTGATAGGACCACACACTACACCCAAAATCCGAGGGCAGGGGTTTAAATGATGAAATCACAGGTTATACTGAATCTTTTCTCACAAACCTATATATCAATCTACTCAGTTCCCTCGGCTCTATAACATGGTGCCTGCAGATTGACTGCATTTACCTGGTGACGGGTTCTCTTTTAAAGCCTGATGTTCTCATTGTACTACAACAAATGTATCACTTATACATGAGCCATGTATGAGGGAGTCGAAGTCTGAGTTGTGGAGTCGGAGTCAGAGTTGGAGTCAGTGGTTTAGCTTTCCAGGATAACTAACCTCCCCCTTTAGGCTACATTCAGACACACCATTTTTGATCAATTTTTTGGATCCACTTTTCAGCTGCAAAACTGATCTGCTTTTTAAAAAATTGCTCATGCGGTGTTTGAAGCCGAACGAGTGGCGTGGGTGTACTGATGTCACCCTACCCGGAAATGACGCAAATCGCGTCATTCATGCCTGGTCAGTGTCGTGGAGAGCAGGGAGGGCTTGCCTAGAACATGAATAAAAGATCATGCCCATTAGGGCCCCAAACAAACACGCCCTAAGGGCTAAAGAATATAGCCCCTACTAATTATAATCCCTAATGAGGGAGTATTAAAACGTTTTTATGTACTTTCACAGGATGCTTTTAGGAGACAAAAGAAGTGTGAGATTAGTGATGGGATGCTGCAGGGGCATGTTTTTGCAGTTTAGGTGGCTTTTTGGAGGTGACAGGATCCCTTTCAAAATGGTTCCCTATGAAAAAAGCGGATGAGAAAAATGCCACAGAAACCATCATACCATTTTCTTGGAAGGATCAATTTCCAATGGAAAAAAACAGATCGCTCAACAAAGTCCCAGTCTGAAAACCCATTGACTTTGCTGGGATTCTATTTGAGTGATCCGTTTTCTGCAGGGCAAAAAAAAAAAAGGATCAAAAACGGTGTGTGTGAATGTAGCCTTATAGTTAATCTGGTTGCTACATAGACCAAAAGCTATTTTACAGCTGTAAGTTTGTAGTAATTCCGGGATATACACCGCGCTGACCAGGAGGAGTAGATAAGGATTCTTTATTCAGCACACATCACACTGGAACCTGCCAACGCGTTTCGTGGTCACCTGACCACTATCTCAGGGCATGTATTACAGATCTTTGATCAAAATCATTTACGGTATATACAAACATTTGTGACATCACAATATGAAAGGAGGAACGTCAGTTCCGGCAGAACGCCCCTTTTTCAATAAAAATACATTTTACTATATAATCCATTAAACATCAATAAATTCCTAACAACATTATGCACATTTCTGAAACTACTTAAATTTAAAATCATTATAATGATCATATATATGATCATCTTTAAAAACTAAAAAAATATGTATTTGGTGTCCCCTGGTAACCACTCTATGTGCCCTCCCCTCCCCCCTCCTTTTGTATTTTACAGCTGTAACATACCTTAACCCTTTAATAACCAGTCAATTGTTCATTTTTTGTGCTATGATTTCTCCCCGCCTCCCAATTCATAACTTATTTTTTTATTGACATACGATAGCTGTATGAGGATATTTTTTGCAGGAGGAATTGTACTTTTGAATAAAATGGTAGGAAAAAAAATGGGGTTTTTATTTTCATACAACTTAGATTGCGCGGTAAAATCAACCTTAAATCGTGAGTCTCCAGCTCAGTCCAATTACACTGCTACTAAAATGCATCAACTGTTTTCTATTGAAGTGATAAAAAAAAATCAGAATATTGTTAATTGTTCCGTTCGTATAGCTATATTCTGAGACCTCTATCATTTCTAGGTTTCTGCTTGCCTGTTTTTGTGCAGTGAGCAGATGTCTATAGACATACCAATTTAGATTACCGTATATACTCGTGTATAAGCCGACCCGTGTATAAGCCGACCCCCCTACTTTTGCCCCCAAAAACTGGGAAAACTTATTGACTCGCGTATAAGCCGAGGGTGGACTCCAGCACAGGTATACAACCCCCAGCAGTGAGGTATACAGCAGCCTCCCCAGTGGTAGTATACAGCAGCAGCCCCAGTGGTAGTATACAGCAGCCCCAGAGGTATATACAGCCCCAGAGGTATTATGCAGCCCCAGAGGTATATGCAGCCCCAGAGGTATATGCAGCCCCATATGCAGCCCCAGAGGTATATGCAGCCCCATATGCAGCCCCAGAGGTATATGCAGCCCCATATGCAGCCCCAGAGGTATATGCAGCCCCATATGCAGCCCCATATGTATATGCAGCCCCATATGTATATGCAGCCCCATATGCAGCCCCAGGGGTATATGCAGCCCCAGAGGTATATGCGCTAGCCCCAAGTATGCAGCCCCAGAGGTATATACAGCGCCCAGGGTAGTATACAGCAGCCCCAGTGGTAGTATACAGCAGCCCTTAGGTAGTATACAGCAGCCCCAGGCTGTATACAGCAGCAGCCCCAGGGCTGTATACAGCAGCAGCCCCAGGGCTGTATACAGCAGAAGCCCCAGGGCTGTATACAGCAGAAGCCCCAGGGCTGTATACAGCAGAAGCCCCAGGGCTGTATACAGCAGCAGCCCCAGGGCTGTATACAGCAGCAGCCCCAGGGCTGTATACAGCCGCAGCCCCAGGGCTGTATACAGCCGCAGCCCCAGGGCTGTATACAGCCGCAGCCCCAGGGCTGTATACAGCCGCAGCCCCGGAGGTATACAGGCCCCCCCCCCATCAAGCTCCAGGGCCCCCCCCTTGAGGTCTGAAAAATAAAAAAGAATTAATACTTCACCTGTCCGACGCCTTCTGCCGCTGTGCGATCCCCAGTTCCAAGTGAGATCTCTTCTGACAGGACCTGTGGTGATGTCAGAGGGGCGTTCCCGGGCACTCGCGGTCATGTGATACATATCACATGACCGCGAACAGCCAATCAGCGCTGGGAACGCCCCCCCTCTGACGTCACCACAGGTCTTCTCAGTACACCTCTCACTGAATGAAGCCCGGGATCGCGTGTCGGCAGCTGCGGACGGCGCGACAGGAGACTGGCAAGTATGATATTCCTTTACAGGACGCCGCTCAAGGGGGGGGGGGGACCTGGAGCTTGATGGGGGGGGCCTGTATACCTCCGGGGCTGCGGCTGTATATATACATATACTCGCGTATAAGCCGAGGGGGGACTTTTCAGCCCAAATTTTGGGCTGAAAAACTCGGCTTATACGCGAGTATATACAGTACATTTTTTTTTTTTTTAGAAAGTTGAAGTCATAAAAGAAAAAAAAAAGAAAAAACATTTCTGGAGCTTTCATTTTTTTTCTCTGTATGACATTTGCTGATCAGGTTAATTAATTCCATATTTTAATATATCAGATTTTTTTACAAATCCAGCAATATCAAATAGATTTTGTTATTTAATCATTTATAATGAGGGGACAAGGGAGGCAATTTTAATTTTTAGATTTGCAAAAAAAAATGTTTCATTTTTTTTTTTTTGCATTATTTTTTATTCCCCAGCTTGTACCTGCGATTGATTGCTTGCACTATATACAGTAGTATCTGGAATATGGAGTTTAACCTATTGTTGAGCTTCACAGCAGGGCTCTATTTAGGGTTCATGCTGCCCTAGGCACTTTTAGGTGTGCTGTCACCTATTGATAATACAGAGTATGTCCACACAACATCTTTTTCAGGCGGATTTTCTCCATTATCCACCTAAAGGCCCTGTTACACGGCACAACATCGTGAACGACATTGCTGATACGTCACGGGTTTGGAGGCGTTCCAGCGACATTGTTAGGGCATCGTTGCGTGTGACTCTGCCAAGTTGTAACGATAAATCTTTGGGTCGCTAATTGCAGATTTGAGAACATGTTCTCAAACCACACTATCAATGATCAGCCAACCTGGTATATTGTTCTGTGTGGCACTGCGATAACTATGTCGTTTACGACTTCGCCCATTCACAGCAATGAGCAGGCATCGTTTGCGGGGTTTGCGAATGATCCCTGCTCACAACATCGTTGGTGAGTCATCCACAATATCTAGACGTGTGACAGCTCACCAACAATGTCAAAACGATGTCTGAAATGACCGCGCGCCCACAAGATCGTTGCAGACATCGTTCCATCGTCGTGCCATGTAATGGTACCTAAATAAACTCTAAAAAGACTGGATATATAACTTGCAGTGTAGAAGGACTTGTTGATTATATGTTCAGTCTTTCGAGTCTTTCCAACCCTTTCTCCCATGCACATCCCAGCACCCCTGTCTCATGCACTTCCCAGCTCCCCATCTCCCGTGCATATCCCAGCCACCCCCCACCTGCCATGCACATCCCAGCACCTCCCCAGTCTCTCATGCACATCCCAGCACCCCCTGTTCCCCATGCACATCTCAGCACCCCATCTCCCATGCACTTCCCAGTTCCCCCTGGTATGCGCATCCCAGCACCTCGTGTTCCCCATGCACTTCCCAGCCCCCCCTGCTATGCACACCCCAGCACCCCCCCTGCTATGCACATCCCAGCACCCCTCCCTGCTATGCACATCCCAGCACCCCCCCCTGCTATGCACATCCCAGCACCTCCCCAGTCTCTCATGCACATCCCAGCACCCCCTGTTCCCCATGCACATCTCAGCACCCCACCTCCCATGCACTTCCCAGTTCCCCCTGGTATGCGCATCCCAGCACCTCGTGTTCCCCATGCACTTCCCAGCCCCCCTGCTATGCACACCCCAGCACCCCCCCTGCTATGCACATCCCAGAACCCCTCCCTGCTATGCACATCCCAGCACCCCCCCCTGCTATGCACATCCCAGCACCTCCCCAGTCTCTCATGCACATCCCAGCACCCCCTGTTCCCCATGCACATCTCAGCACCCCACCTCCCATGCACTTCCCAGTTCCCCCTGGTATGCGCATCCCAGCACCTCGTGTTCCCCATGCACTTCCCAGCCCCCCCTGCTATGCACACCCCAGCACCCCCCCTGCTATGCACATCCCAGAACCCCTCCCTGCTATGCACATCCCAGCATCCCCCCCTGCTATGCACATCCGAGCACCCCCCCCTGCTATGCACATCCCAGCACCCCCCCCTGCTATGCACATCCCAGCACCCCCCTGCTATGCACATGTCAGCACACCCCTCCCCGTTATGTACATCCCAGCACCCCTCCCTGTCCCTCACTATCTTCGGCTAGCTCTGTAGCGCCTACCGCTCCCAACTACGACGGCCTCTCTCCTCCTCTGCGACGGCATACAGCACACTGCACTGACGCTGGCAGCGAAGGGGTAACCTTACCTGCAGCTATCGGTCAGAATGGGTGGGAGGGCGCTGAGTACACTTGAACTTGTGAGCAATATTTTTCAATAGCTGAGTTCCTAAAATGCTTTATGTAATAGGTATTTTTTACAGCCACCTTGATACAGATTTTCAAAATAAGTTCAACAGTTTCATTAAATTGAGAACATCAACTTAATTTATGTAAGTAGGGTAAAATCTGTTGGTAGATATTCTAAATGTTATTTTTGTGCAGTACTATGCAGCATGATCCTAAAACAGAGCTGTATATAAATGGAGAATAAATGTCTATAAAGAGACATTTTCCATGTACATTATATCTTAGGGCCCTTTCACATCAGCGTTTTTCGTAATTCGCGGCAGATGCGGTGAAAAAACCGCATCTGCCGCGTTTGCCGCATAACCGTTCCACTTGCGGCGCGGTTGCGGTTTTTCCCATACAAAGTATAGGGGGACTTGCGGCAGATGCGGCAAGTGCGGTTTTGCACTTGCGGCAGGTGCGGCAGCGAAAAAAACCGCGGCTGACCGCGGTTTTTTTCGCTGCCGCACCTGCCGCAAGTGCAAAACCGCACTTGCCGCATCTGCCGCAAGTCCCCTATACTTTGTATGGGAAAAACCGCAACCGCGCCGCAAGTGGAACGGTTATGCGGCAAACGCGGCAGATGCGGTTTTTTCACCGCATCTGCCGCGAATTACGAAAAACGCTGATGTGAAAGGGCCCTAAGACATTCCTCTACATTCTCAAGCTAGCAGGCAGTTAAACAGTTACTATATCCTGCATACAGGCTGTTAATAAAGCAGGGATTTCTAGTTGTAACCCACTCTGTCTGCTGTAAGGTAGTGACTAATGCATGATAATTGAATTCTAATGGGAAGTGTCACAACAGCCCTAACTGCTGACTGACTCCTTCATACAGACTCTAGAGATGTCTGGAAAATCATGGATTATGCACAGTATATCACAAAAGTCAGTACACCCCTCATATTGTTAATATTTTATATATTTTCATAGGACAATATTGACGATATCACACTTTGATACAATGTAAAGTAGTCAGTGTATAGCTTGTATAACAGTATAAATTTGGTGTGTCCTTTAAATAACTCTACACACAGCCATTAATGTCTAAACTGCAGGTAACAAAAGTGAGTACATCACTAAGTGAAAATGGCCAAATTGTGACCATTTAGCCATTTTCCCTACCCGGTGTCATGTGACTCATTAGTGTAACAAGGTTTCAGATGTGAATGGGGGAGAAGGTAAGAAAGGTTTGGTGTTAACCCACACACATGGTCAATGGAAGTTCAACATGACACCTCATCGCAAAGAATTCTCTGAGGATCTGAAAAAAAGAATAATTGCTCTACATAAAGATGGGCTAGGCTATAAGAAGATTGCCAACATCCTAAAACTGAGCTGCAGTACGGTGGACAAAACTACAGCGGTTTAACAAGAAAGGCTCTAGTTAGAACAGGCATTGCAATGGTCAACCAAAGAAGTTTAGTGCGCGTGCTCAGCATCTTATCTAGAGCTTGTCTTTTCAAAATAGACATATTAGTTAGTGGTGCCAACATGGAAGAGGTTAAAGTCGTGGGGGGGTCAGCCTGTCAGTGCTCTGAACAAACGCCGCACACTGCATCAAATTGCTGTGTATAGCTCTTGTCCCGGAAGGAAGCCTCTTCTAGACATGATTCATAACAAAGCCCACAAACAGTTTGCTGAAGACACGCAAACTAAGGACATAGATTACTGGAATCATGTTATGTGGTCTAATGAGACCAAGATAAACTTGTTTGGTTAAGATGATGTTACGCGTATGTGGCAGGAATCAGGTGAGCAGTACAAAGACAAGTGTGTCTTGCCTATAGTCAAGCAAGGCAATGGGAGTGTCATGGTTTGAGGCTGCATGAGTGCTGCCCATCTGTGGGGAGATAAAGTCCATTGAGGGAATAATGAATGCCAACATGTACTGTGATATCCTGAAGCAGAGTATGATCTCCTCCCTTCAGAAACTGGGCCTTAGAGCAGTATTCAACATGATAACGGCCACCTCCAATACAACCTCTGCCTTGCTAAAGAAACTGACGGTAAAGGTACTGGGTGGGTCAAGTACGTGTCCACACCAAAACTATATTGAGCATCTGTGGGTCATCCTCAAACGAAATGTGGTGGAGCTGAAGGTCTCTAACATCCATCAGCACCGTGATGTCATCTTGAAGAAGCGGAAGAGAATTTCAGTGGCTCCTGTGAGGCTCTAGGAAACTTCATGCCCAAGAGAGTTAAGGAAGTGCTTGGAAATAATGGTGGCCACACAAAATATTGATACTTTGGACATAATTTGGACATTATCACTTAGAGGTGTTCTCACTTTTGTTCCAACATTTTAGACATTAATGGCTGCGAGTTGAGTTAGAGGACACATCAAAATTACACTGTTATACGTGCTGTGCACTAACTACTTTGCATAGTATTAAAGTGTCATATCTTCAGTGAAAGGATATAAAAAAATATTTACAATAATGTAAGGGGTGTATTCACTCTTGTGATATATGTGCTTAATCTAAACCAGTGGTTGACACAGGCAAAAGAGGGTCTCTGTGCAATGGCAGAATATGGGCCTTTTGGAGTCTAGAAGCTCAACATAATACACAACTCCACCTGCTTTCAAAGTGGAAGGGGGCTGTAACCACCTGGGCCCCTGTGTGGTTGCAAGGGTTGCACCAATGATAAGTCGGCTCCTAGTCTAAATCTACAAATGTCATCTTCATAAATATACATCTGTTCTATCAGAAAAAAAGCTGAAGAAAATCCAGTGTGGTTAATGAATTTCTAAAGATGAATCACGTTTTATTGAAATTTATTACTGCCATCTTGCGTGAGAGCGGAACAGTAGGAAATATGATTGATTAAAACAACATCCATATATGAGATCTTGCAGTGTCACATAACTGATCATTACATGCGAATGATTAGCTAAGTGTACTGCTACATGTTTAAAAATATCTCCCATTGAGAATTATGGGTAAAAAAAAAGTGGACATCTTTTGGGAACCAAAACAAACGTGGGCAACTATTTTTTTGTACATGACCCCCCCCCCCCCAAAAAAAAGAAAAACATAACATAAACCTGACAAAAACACAGTCAAAAGATTTTTTGCAGTCTGTGCTGGCTCTCACTGGTACTGGAGATCTACAATAGACTTTCACTTACCTTACAGCATTCACGCAGTATATATTCAGTACAGTACCGATACATGATGCATTTGTTGTTATGAGCTTATTCTTTTGCCACGTAAGCCCTGCAGCCAGATAATTTCACTCAAGCCCCATTGCTAACATCAGTGGAATGGCGCCAATACTGGAGGCAGTTTAAGAAGGGGTTGAGCAGGTAATGGACAACCCCTTTAAGGCTTAGAACTGTTTTTGCAAAGATTCTGATCTTCCTAAAAGTTGCTAGGAAACAACAGCTTTCTAGCTCTCTCCTCCCAAGTACATGTTTTCTGTGAACCAGACATATCTGCCAATTAAGTTGCTGAACCTCCCACAAACAACATGCTACTTGGTTGAGTTTTCATAGGACATGTTTTTGGTAAAGGATATGTGGCTTTTTCCAGATGGAACATCACACTGTCCAGGCTTGTTATTAGTACAAGCATACATAATATCTTCAGCCTTCAGTTTCAGGAATATATGTTAACCACGGTAATCAGCCAAACCCATACAATCTGTCAATTTATTTACCTGTGGTTTGGTACCAATTTTCTCAACATACTAAAGTTGCAATGGGAAGATTAGACACTATGGGGAAAATCCACCTTGTCCTCATGTCCTACACTGGGATTATGGATGGCTCAGAAATGTCTCATTCACATTTTTTTAGGGGATTATTTTTTTTAAATAAAGCCTGATCTTCTGTTTTTGATCCATGTTTCTATTTTATACATTCATATATGACATTTGTTTAGCATTACTGATGAGAAAATACTAAAATGGTCAGGTGCTCATCACTCGAATGGAGCACTTCAGACTGCTCAACTTGAGTAACTAGTATAATGGAAACGAATGGGAAACTGGATGGAAACAGTGCTCAAATGGAATGGGAGTAGCATGGGGAAGACACCAGGACACAGCTCTGACTCCCAGGTCACTGCTGGGAATAATGCTGTCAGAGTAGTCCTCCACTTTTACTGAGTGGCAATAAAAACATACAAAACAGAAGGTAGAATGGATTTTACAGGAAAAAAAAGTTAGGAAACATTCATTCCTGTATAATGACTTGTTTATAAGGTAAAATAAAAAAGAGGAAAACCAAGGCTCCTCCACCACATAGGCTATGTTTATGCGTAGCGTTTTAGCACTTACTCTGTAAACTGTAAGGCTGACTTCACACTACGCTTTTTGTGATCCTGTTCTGTTCGTTTATGAAAGGAACAGAACAGGATCGTTTTTGCCTCCCATGTATCCCTATGATGCTAGATTGGTAATATTTGGCCATCCGATTTTGTGTATTCAGTCCCAGATTCGTTTCTATCCTGTTTTTCACCGGTCCCAAAAACAATGTCTGCAGCATTTTTGGGCTCCGGTGACAAAACAGGACAAACGAATCCGGTCCAGGACACTTAACATGGAGGCCTATGGAGCCGGATCCGTTACAAAACAGAATTGTTTCCCGGATCCGGTTCCAGGGTACAGTGCATGCTCAGAACAAGAGCACTGCTCTGTACCCCTGGTACATGTGTGTAATTTCATTTTAGCAGTGTATGTATATACACTGCTAAAGTGAAATTAAAGTCAATGGATGGTTAAAAATAAATAAAATAATAAATACTCACCTATCCGCTGACTCCGCGTGTCCCGTGATGAATTCATCTCCGAAGACAAAAGGACCTGTGCATCAGCTGACTGGGAAGGGGCAGGGCAACCCGATCAGCTGATGGGTCAGATGACTATATCAGCACGATTTATTAAAGATTTAAACCGCGCTGATGCAATCATGTGACCTATCAGCTGATCAGGTTGACCCCCCCCCCTCCCAGGCAGCTGAGGCACAGGCCCTTTTGTCTTCGGAGATGAATTCGCATGGGACACGCGGAGTTGGCGGATAGGTGAGAATTTATTATTTTTTTATTTTTAACCATCCATTGACTTAATTTCACTGTAGCAATGTATATAGATACACTGCTACAGTGAAAGTGGACAGTGCCGACAACACTTGTCTGGCTTGACTCCCCCCTGCTCTTTCTGTGTCCGGACCCGGACAGAGAAATGGCACCCGGAGTTGCCAATCCGGTGCGGTCCGTTCCTGTTCGTTGGGTCCTGCAAAAAACAGGATCCCCACGGACAGAAACAAAACGTAGTGTGAAGCTGGCCTAAGAAAAAAAAAACATTCATGGGCAAATTTAATTTAAACTTTTTCCTACTTTGCCTGAGCATGTGGTGCATAGAATTGCAGGCCGTATTTCCATCAGGGTGTCCCCCACACCTCCTGCATCAGATCCTGCACCCCATCCTCCTCATTATCATCATCCTCAATCTCCAAATCACCCCAACCATTTGCAAGCTTGAAACATTTCAGCACTGGTAGCAGCTGTGAATCTTGACAAGCTGGCACATGCACCATGCTTGACCCACGTGCTCAACTTGTGTTTCAGCAATTTCTTAAATCCTACCCAGATTTGCCTGTCCTACTTTTGAAGGTACACTGCATCTGCACCAATTTCTGCAAGTCAGAAATATAGTTATTGAGGGCACCACTAGGATTTCTTAAAAAAAAAAAAAAAAGGATCCACCTATGCAAGTAAATGTAACACTTGCTTTAGGCTGGCTTCACATTAGCATTTGCAAGCGCAGCGGATGTTGCATTTATATACGCATGCAAACGCAGCGTTTTTTTGTCCGCATTGACATCCGCAAACAATATTAAAACCGCAGCGTATGCATGCGTTTGTTTGCGTTTTTGCATGCGTATGCGTTTTTTGTGTGCATGCGTTCACTAATCCCATTTCCTTATCTGCAACTTTCTTATTTGTTTTGACAGATCACGCCCATAGGGAGTGACTTAAGGTCTTCTATGCATTCGTACAATACGCAGACATCCGCAAGTACTTGCGTACGCACTGACAATAATGTATTGTTTATCCGCAGGCGTATGCATGCGGATGATTGCGCATTTTTTCACCCTAAAAAATGCAACTTGATGCGTTCCAGGGGTGTGAAAATTTATCGCAACCGTACGCATACGCAGCCAAACGCTTGCAGAGTTAAGAAACGTTATCCGCAACATCCGCTGAGCTCGCAAACGCTAATGTGAAGCCAGCCTTACAGTAAAGGGAAAGCTACTTGCAATAGAAGGTGATCAACCAAGTATTTTAAAAAGTCAAATTCATTTTATTGGGCAAAACATGTAGACGGCACACAAAATGATAAATTATAAAGGCTTTTCGCAGAAAGCCTGTACAACAAAGTCACATGGCATGTGTGGGTGCTCTGTGGACCAGTTCACTGCCTTTTCCCAATCGCAACCCTATTGCCTCTTCCTGGCTGGTGCTGTGCTTGCAGATATCTCCCCCTCTGCACTCGCTAGGCTTGCCAGGTTGGGTCGGTGGCTTTATCATCCACCACCTCGTCTTCAAGTTCCTCACTCTGGTCGTTCTGCTGACCTGTTGATTTAGGCTGGCTTCACACCATCGTTTTTGCCTGTCCGTCTGTATCCTGTAATTTGCAAGAGCAGATGGACTGGCAGGGATGTGTGGAAAGGGATGGAAACGGATGGCAATTATGCCTCCGGATTCAGTTTTTCACATGATTCGTTTTCCTCATAGAAAAGCTGCAGCAAGATGTGCAGCCATAGAAAATGGGAGAGAGGGAGAGAGACAGACAGAGAGAGAGAAAGAATTCACAACAGAAAATGGGCTGAGGGAGCTGTGGACTTCTTCTGAGCATGCTCAGCACCAAAAACCAGATGCGGGAAACAATCCTGTTTTTTCCCAGATCCGGCTCCATAGACCCCCATGTTAACTGCTCCGGATTAGTTTCTGTCCGGTGCGCCCAAAATGGTGTAGTCTCCAATTTTGAGGGCGGTAAAGAACAGGACAAAAACGGAATTCACTAAAACGGATGGCCATATATGACCAATGCAGCACCCTAGGGATGCATGGGGGGCAAGAAAGTATCATGTGCTGTCCTTTTCAAAGCAGACAGAATAGGATGCCAAAAAACATGGTGTGAAGCCAGCCTAATGCAGCACTTACCGTTCCCCACAGTTGGCTTCTTCTGACCATGTTCAAACATTTGGGCATCACTGCACATGATTTCCACATGACACCTGAGTGCCAGAAGAAGCCAAAAAAGGAAGGTAAAGAGCTCTTTGAAGTGTCCAAGTATGATTTCACCTTTCTCCTTGGACTTGCCATGATGGGAGAAAAGAGGATCAGGGTGTGCATTGCCTGGCAAGTTAGGCTGGAGGCATTATCTGACATCCAAACCACCACCTGCTTGCACTGTTCTGACTTCAACAGTGTTTTTCAATGACTCCCTGTAAACAGGGACAGGAAGCTAGGTCTAGATGATGATTTTGTTTGGCGAGATGCCTGTTTGGTGTGCTCTCGCAGCAGGCCCAGTTTGGCCTGCCCCATGGCCACAGCCTCAGGGTGTACCAGCAAAAGCAGGACTTTCACTTTCCCATCCCTTACCGGACGCTATGCGCATGTTAAATTAGGTATGCAGTTGAGAGCAGGTATTCATAGATAATAGAATATATTTATTTTGATTGGCCCTGGAAGGACTTTTGGTTGTGTGTGGCAGCAGCAATGTACGGAAAGGCAATATTCCCTGACTAGATGTCTCTAATATGCTATCCCTTCTCCAGCAGCTCTCCCTTCTTTAATTGCAGCTAAGAGTGATATTATTAGAGAAAAGCATATATTTCAATTGACCCTTAAAGGACTTTTGGTTGTATGTGGCAGCACCAAAGACTGTAAGGCAATAATCTCTGAATTTAGATGCTGGAGTAGGGATAGCGTAATTCCAGCTAAGAGCTGTATTATTAGAATATAGAATCTATTTAAATCAGTCCTAAAAAGGACTGTTTAACATAGCATCAGCAAAAATTGTAAGGCTATAAAAAGCTGTAATACATTGTCCCTTCATCAGAAACTCTCCCTACACCTCATCCAGGTACATTGCACGAAGCATAACATCAACGGGTCTTACATAGACCCCTGTGTCCTCTGTCTCTCCCTATGAGTCCGCCTCCCCGTGCCTTTACCTCCCCTCTGCATTCTGCCTCCATTATGGCTTCTGCGTCCCCGGTGCCTTCTCCCTCCCCTGTGCTCCTGCCTCCTCTGTGCTTTCTGGTTCCCGTGTGCCTGCATCCCATCACTAAGCCACCATACAATGCTCACCACTGAGCCATCATATACAGTGCTAACCACTGAGCCACCATATACAGTGCTAACCACTGAGCCACCATATACAGTGCTAACCACTGAGCTACTGTAGAATGCAGACCACTTAGCCAACATACAGTGCTAACCACTGAGCCACCGCACAGTGCTAACCACTGAAGCACCGCACAGTGCTAACCACTGAAGCACCGCACAGTGCTAACCACTGAAGCACCGCACAGTGCTAACCACTGAAACCACCGCATAGTGCTAACCACTGAACCACTGCACACTGATAACCACTGAGCCACCATATACAGTGCTAACCACTGACTCACCACACAGTGCTAACCACTGAGCTACTGTAGAGTGCAGACCACTGAGCCACTATACAGTGCTAACTACTGAGCCACCATATCAAGTGCTAACCACTGAGCCACCATACAGTGCTAACCACTAACCCACCGCACAGTGCTAAGCATGGAGCTACCATATACAGTGCTAACCACTGAGCCACAATACAATGCTAACTACTGAGCTACTGTAAAGTGCAGACCACTGAGCCACCAAATACAGTGCTAACCACTGAGCCACCATATACAGTGCTAAGCACTGAGCCACTGCACAGTGCTAACCACTGAGCCACCACAGAGTTCTTATCACTGAACCAGTGCACAGTGCTAACCACGAAGCCACTGTACATTGCTAACCACTGAGCCACCATATACAGTACTAACCACTGAGCCACTGTACATTGCCAACCACTGAGCCGCTGTACAGTGCCAACCACTGAGCCGCCGTACAGTGCCAACCACTGAGCCGCCGTACAGTGCCAACCACTGAGCGCCGTACAGTGCCAACCACTGAGCCGCAGTACAGTGCCAACCACTGAGCCGCAGTACAGTGCCAACCACTGAGCCGCCATACAGTGCCAACCACTGAGCCGCCATACAGTGTCAACCACTGAGCCGCCATACAGTGCCAACCACTGAGCCGCCATACAGTGCCAACCACTGAGCCGCCATACAGTGCCAACCACTGAGCCGCCATACAGTGCCAACCACTGAGCCACCATACAGTGCCAACCACTGAGCCACCATACAGTGCCAACCACTGCATGCGGCTTGGCAGAGGATTTGAATCCTGTGCCGCTGATTTGAATCCCGCGCTGCTCAGCCAATCAGCGGCGCTGGATTCAAATCTCCCGTCAAGGCGCGAGCCGCTTTGCTGATTCAGCGAAGCGCAATTTAAATCACGCGCCAAGAGCGCTGATTGGTCGCCGCCGACCGCAGCGACCAATCTGCACTGTTATCGCGTGACGCATTTTGGCGGTGGATTTGAATCCGGCCATTGTCACGAAGACTTGGTCAGGACCTGCAGCTCTCTGGTGCCCCCTTAGCCTGCTGGCCAAATCTGCTGCCAGGAACATATATATATATCTCGATCCAGTCACCCTCAGGCCCACAATATCACATAAATACAAAACGTTATGCTGCCACCACCGATCTCTTTTTTTTTTTTAACCATTGTGTTTTTACTGGTTTAAACAAAGTAAATGTACAACAATAAAACAAAGACAGCTCGATGCAGTATAAATAGATGTATCAGAACAGGAATCAAGGGATCAAATAATAAATAAAAGGTCATGGATATTCAGGAGGGGGGGAGGGGGAGGAGGGTTATACACAGTGGGAAAGCAGGAGAATCATATGTTCCACAGCATTTAATTCTTAGTGTACTGTTAAGGTTATATATCCAATCCTAATATTCACCGCTCGTATCAAATGTTATCGGGAGTGAGGTGTCAGGGTTTTATACACAGTCAATTACCGTATATACTCGTGTATAAGCCGACCCGTGTATAAGCCGGCCCCCCTACTTTTGCCCCCAAAATCTGGGAAAAACTATTGACTCGTGTATAAGCCGAGGGTGGACCCCAGCACAGGTATACAGCCCCCAGCAGTGTGGCATACAGGCCCCCCGATGGTATACAGGCCTCCCCAGTGGTAGTATACAGCCCCCAGCAGTATGGTATACAGCAGCCTCCCAGTGGTATATACAGGCCCCAGCAGTGTTACAGCAGCCTTCCCAGGGTATATACAGCCAGCAGCCCCAGGGTATATACAGCAGCAGCCCCATGGTATATACAGCAGCAGCCCCATAATATATACAGCAGCAACCCCAGGGTATATACAGGCCCCCCATCAGTATACAGGCCCCCCATCAGTATACAGGCCCCCCCCATGGTATATACAGCAGCAGCCTCATGGTATATACAGCAGCAGCCCCAGGGTATATACAGGCCCCTATCAGTA
Organism: Allobates femoralis; assembly: GCA_033576535.1. NCBI lineage: Eukaryota > Metazoa > Chordata > Amphibia > Anura > Aromobatidae > Allobates > Allobates femoralis. The sequence continues at coordinate 346,707,676 of JARQOC010000003.1, forward strand.
TACAGGCCCCCCATCAGTATACAGGCCCCCCCATGGTATATACAGCAGCAGCCCCATGGTATATACAGCAGCAGCCCCAGGGTATATACAGCAGCAGCCCCAGGGTACATACAGCTGCAGCCCCAGGGTATATACAGGCCCCCATCAGTATACAGGCCCCCCATCAGTATACAGGCCCCCCCCATGGTCCGGAAACCTGTAAAGGAAGATGATTATACTTATCGCTGTCCGGCTGCCGTCCCCGCTTTGCATCGCGATCCTCCATCTGCATCGCAATCCTCCATCTTCATTCACCGGCTTCCGACTTCCTGTGTTCTGTGCCGAATGACGTCATTGTCGGCGCCGACAGGAAGCCGGAAGATGGAGGAGCGCGATGCAGATGGAGGATCGCGAAGCAGAGCGGGGACGGCAGCGGGACAGCGATATGTATAATCATCTTCCTTTACAGGTTTCCGGACCATGGGGGGGGGCCTGTATACTGATGGGGGGCCTGTATACTGATGGGGGGGGGGGGGCGCCCGTATAGTGACTCGCGTATAAGCCGAGGGGGTAACTTTTCAGCCCAATTTTTGGGCTGAAAAACTCGGCTTATACGCGAGTATATACGGTATCTTAAATCTGAACAGTATTGTAAATCGACTCAACCCAGGGGTTCCACCAGTTCAATATCCTCGTCTTGCGAGAGAGATCATGTGCTAAAGTCAGCTCATATCTAAAGTGGAGATTCAGTTTCCCTATAAGATCTTCGTGAGTAGGTATCGAAGGGCTCTTCCAATTAGAAGCCAAGCATATTCGGGTTACTAGAACATTAGTTAGAATGGGTCGTAAAGTACGGGGAAAGTCTGTTATGCCAATGCCCAGAAGTGCCAGCTGAGGGGTCAGAGTGCAGGGAAGACCCATCAGGTCTTTAAGTAGCCTTTCTATTCTGCTCCAATTAGGAACCACTCCTGGACAAGACCACCAGACATGAGTCGCCGATCCCATACCCCCACATAATCTCCAACACCTTGGAGAAGCTGGTGGCGACCTTCCCTTAAAGCCAGCCAAGCAGACTGGAGTCAAATACCAATCAAGGGAGAGTTTTTTTGCTTGTTCTAGATGGCCTATACAGGCACTATATGTGGCAGCGTGCTGCGCTGCATCGCGCCATTCCTCCAAAGTGGCAGAGAATTAAAGCCTGGACTCCCATCTTTCCATATAGGGCAGTTTGCCAGTACAGTTATGTTCCACAAGAGCTGTATATAGGACCGATATACCGTGCTGAACAATCGTATTCTGTTTGTAGTATGTTTGTATGGCAGTGTTCCATTCCCTATTTATCTCCCTGTGGATCTCCGTGGAAGAAAGAAAGTGACGTCTTTGAAGGTATTGATAGAAAGTCGTGCGTGGTATTGAGTATCGTGATATTATTGAGTCAAAGGGCTTCATAATTAAATTATCAGCTATATCGGAGAGAGAATTAATTCCTCCTCTCCTCCAAGCATGTAGGGATAATGAGTCAATCAAATCCTCCAGAGCATTTAGAGAAATATACGATATAAAAACCCCAGGTGTGACACCTTAACTGGGACCAAATTTTCAATACAGCTTGCATAGAGCATAGCAAGCCAGTGGGCTCCCTGCCGTGTAGAAGCTGAGTCTCCAGCAGTAGTCTGGTGGAATGTCTAGGTGCACTCCAGTGCTCAATCTGATGCCATAAGGGTCCCATATGGCCAGTCCACCAGATCTGCGCTATTTCAAGGAGGATTGCTCTGTAGTATGCTCATATATTTGGAGCTCCCAGACCCCCCAACTTTCCAGGCAGGACCAATATGTTGTCCGCCACTCTATGTGGTCTATTGTTCCAGATAAATTTATTTAATAAAGTCTGGATTCGAGTGATTTGCCTAACTGGGAAATACAGGGGCAAACACCGGAGCAAGTATAAAATTTTAGGGAGGAGGGTCATTTTAACTAGCTGTATTCTTGCCATCCACGTCATGTTGTATGGAGGAATACGAGGAGATGAGAGCCGATAAATCTTTTATCAGTATGTCACAGTTAGTTTGTAATATACGTTTTATACTAGTTATTTTTATTCCCAGATACGTAAATCCGGTAAGGGCCCAAGTGAAGGGATATTTCTGGCGTAACGTTTCTTGAATAGTAGTTGGGACATTAATCGGATATATCACCGACTTAGATTCAATTTATAATAGGACACTCTGGTGAAATCATCCAAGACCTTCATTATTGCCGGTATAGTCGTATCTATATTTGTGCACATGAAAATCACATCGTCAGCGTACAGGCCGATCTTATGTTCCACTGCTCCCAAAGATACTCCCGTCACAGCAGGATTTGACCTGATGATAGCAGCCATTGGCTCCATTACCAAGGCAAATATGAGCGGAGAGAGAGGGCAACCCTGACGGGTACCATTTGTGATGGGAAAAGACGACGAGATGAACCCAGAGGCACGGACCGAGGCACTAGGGGCAGAGTACAGGGCTATTATAGAAGTATAAAAACGGCCTAATAATGCAAATTTATTAAGGACTGCACTAAGGTACCCCCAGTGCACTCGGTCAAATGCCTTCTCCGCGTCTAGGGAGATCAAAGCTCCCAGATCGCCCCCCCTCTCCACCACCTCTAAGAGGTTAATCACTCTCCTTGTCCCATCTCGCGCCTGTCTACCAGGCACAAATCCTACCTGGTCCGGCGCAATGAGGGAGGGGAGGACCACTTGCAAACGAGTGGCCAATATTTTGGCGTAAAGCTTTAGGTCGCAGTTAAGGAGGGCGATCGGCCTGTAGTTACCGGGTAACGTGGGGGCCTTTCCTGGTTTGGGAATTGTCGAGATAATAGCCTGTAATCCTTCACTGCGAATTTTTCCCTGATCCTGCCAGTAAGAAAAGACCTTCAGTAAACGTGGAATAAGCACGTCTTACGTAAAGCCGTCCGGGCCAGGAGCAGAGTCCTTCCTCACTGATCAGATCACATTTCGAATCTCTTGTTCTGTTAACGGGGAGTTTAGCCAGGATATCTGTGCCGTCGTAAGAGCAGGGAGATCCGCCCGTTCCAGAAAATCACGTATAGTCTCCGTTGTGGGTTGGGGAGTATCAGTGAAATTTCGAAGATTATACAGGTTTTCATAATAGAGCTTAAATTGCTCTGCAATCTGTATTGGGTTACGGATTTGTGTACCTCTGGAGTTATTAAGTGGGCATCTTGGACTGCGTCTCCTTTTTTTTAACCCGGCGAGCCAGGAGAGCGCCCGCCCGGTTCCCATACTATAATATTTAGCCTTAACTTTCAATACATTTTTTTCAACCCTCGCAAGCATCAGAATTCGAAGTTTGTGACGTAGTTGCAAAAGGGCCTCTCGTAGGTTATCCGAAGGGGAGCGTTTATAGTTAGATTCTAGAGATCCAATCTGCCGAACGAGGGTTTGCAGTTCCAGGTTATATTTCTTTTTAGTATAAGCAGCCAATTTCAGTAGAGCTCCCCGCATGACCGCCTTGTGGGTAAACCACAAAATCTCCGGGGTCACAGATTCATCATCGTTCAGCAGGAAGAACTCTTTCATCTGTTGGGTAAGATCTTCTACATTTGAGGGGGAGGACAGCAACGTTTCATTGAGCCTCCACAAGGCTGGTGGCGAGACAGCCAGAGAGTCTGCGACCGCCACGGAGACCGGGGCGTGATCCGTCCACGTGATGGATCCAATCTCCGCCCCAAGCATTTGGGGAGGAGACCATCACCCATCAGAAAAAAATCTATTCGACTGCACGTTCCGTGTCTAGGCGACATATAGGTATAATCTCTTTCGTTACCATGTAAGTAACGCCAAACATCGTGTAAATGATAGGACGAGATCAGAGGTCCCAGTCCCCGTCTAGCCATCGAAGACCGTGAGCAATCCAACATCCTGTCCATAGGAGCATTAAAATCACCACCCACCGACTTGTGTCCGTACGCTTGGGGAAGCAGTTTGTCTAGCGTTGTACGGATAAAGGTCACCTGCCCCGAATTAGGGGCATACACCGAGATCAACGAGTACAACACTCCATTAATAGTGCCCACAACCATTAGATATCGTCCCTCTGGATCCGGGAACACCTCCCGCAACGCAAATGCCACTCGCTATGAATCAGTATTACAACACCTGCTTGTTTTTTGGGCGGCGATGCAAAGAATTGATGTTGGTATGTCTGGGAGGCCATTCTATGTGTATCATCTGACAGCAAATGGGTTTCCTGTAAGAAAACAATATCTTTACGATCATGTAGTAGGTGGCGCCAGACCAGAGATCTCTTGCCAGGAGAATTCAAACCATTAACATTAAGTGTAAGTCCCGTTATACTCATGGCAAAAGTAAAGAGTAAACTATCTGCATGCTGCACCACCACTGATTACAAACTATTCCCTTTGGTCTCATAGCTAAGTAGGTCCTGCAAAAGGAGAGGGGAGGGGAAGGAGTGGGGAGAGGGGAAGGGTGGGAAAGAGACATAGCAAACAATCCTGGGGAAAAACAGAGAGATAAAAATAAAAGAAAAATAAAAAACCGTCCAAAATAGTTAGATGGGAAAATTCCCACCAAGGGGGGCAAGCCCATCCCCATTTACTCCGGATAGAATGAAAGAGTCTCCGGGTATACTACCCTCCGATAGTGTTCTAGGTAGTCCAGATATCAGAGGGGGGGGAAGGAAATAAGGTGAAATAGAAAAAAGAAAATTAAGGCCTTGAGGCCCGCAGATCGTCTGGCCTGAGTCAGTATGGAGAATCAACCAGCCTTTTCCCATTCCTGCACCATCAGACGGTTCTTAGATGAGAATCCTGGACTGTGACGTTGTGGGTATTTCTCGGAGCTCGGGACCAGATTCCATTCTTTTAATGATTTACCCAAACGGCTGGGAGAGTGAAACACCTGAGCAGTACCTTTATACCGAAACCGGACATGGACTGGTGAGCCCCAGCTATATTGAATTCCCCTGTCTCTTAGAAGTTTACAGTATGGTGCAAACTCCCGCCTCCAGGCTAGGGTGCCTGCAGATAGGTCCGGAACACTGTTACTCCAGTATATGGGGCTGATAAATTGGGAGTCTGTCTCATGGCTCGTAAAACAGTTTCAGCAATGCTGGGTTTGGAGAAAGCAATCAGGATATCTCTAGGGAGAGCCTTATTAATGTGAACAGGCTTTGGAAGTCTGAAAGATCTCTCCACTGCTAAATCTCCCTGTGAGGCATCTGGTAGTATCATCTGGAGGAGAAGTGGCTGCACTATAGATGGGAGATCCTCTTTATCCTGTGGGTTTGGGATGCCCCTGATCCTTATGTACCTTTGCGCAGCTTGTCTTCCATATCACAGATCTTAAGTTGTGCTTGTTTAAGGTCTCCCTCTATCTGTGCATAATCTGTAGCAAGTTCATTATGGGCTGCTGCATACTCTCCCAGCTTCTCTATATGTGAGGTTCTGTCTCCCAGGGAGGAGAGCTCCTGCCTAAATTCCTCCATCATGTCCTTCATATCAGCTTGGAGCGACCGCCTCAGGGAGCTCAGCATAGTTTTCAGCATAGTTTTCAGGATCCTCTGTGTCACCGGGGTTTCATCTACATCTTCCTCCTCCTCCACACTTCCCTCAGGGCTATGAGATGTGTGGATCCGGGTGGCTGCAGATCTAAGAGCCGGAGCCATTTTGGGAGTTTGCTGCTGCTGTCCAGCCATAAAGATGTTTGTGAGCCTCTGCTCGCTTGTGCTCTTTTTAGTCCTGGCTTTTGGCATACCTGGAGGTTCTCTGGGAGGATCGCAGGTGATACAGCGTGGAACAGGGTCCGGATGGCTGATATTTAGTGCCGCTTGCCAGATTATCTGCAGGAGCTCAGTGAAGTGCAACCAGCTCCATGTGTGTCCTGGTCACGCCCCCCACCACCGATCTCTTTAAGGTGGATTGGTCACCTGCTCTGGTAACGTATAAAAGCAGGGTTTGCATGTCAGATCGTCATAGAACAGGAAGAACGAAACTAGTAAATTATAATATTTTACTCCTAAAGATGGCAGTGCTTATATAAAAGATATACAAGATATTACATAAGAGATAATTTACAGGTATGCATAAACAGTTATAAAAATAAAAGGAATAAAAGGAGAAATTGCCAGACCTAGACACGTGGTGACAAACTTAAATGCGTTAGGGGGGGAGGGGGGGTGGCTCCCTAGGAAGGCAGGATTCCTCCACACAGCGATAGTCTTCATTCTTCATATCTGGGGGATGGGGTGGTCCCACATCCATGATATACACCTCATGTTTACTTTCATTTAATTCTGAGAATATTGATACCAAATATGACCAATTTATGAGGTTCAGAAAGCCAGAACTCATTTCCCAGGTTCCTGAGTGTTGCATAGATATACAAGACATGTCATTGAATGCGCAAAAATGTGAATAATCTAAAAATATGAATTATGTGTTTGTGATATAAACGGGTCTTCTTAAATTTGACATTCACAAAACTGTAGGTTTAAACAAAGGAGTTTCTGGAGGGAAAAGAGAAGATGCACTCAGCTTTGCTTTGTATTTACGACGTGTCGTAAAGGTTCCAATTGGAGGAGGGTGAAGCCAAAGTCTATGCAAGTCCTGTACAAGTGAAGCATCTTGTTCTGGGGAAGGGTGCAAGCATCTTAAAATCATGACAACATATCAACTTTTCCTGACAGCCGCCATATCGGAACTTGGGTGTTCCAATATGGCAGTCAGGGCACTTCCGCTGCTAGCAGCCGTGAGAGGAGTCACCCGCTGACTTCCGTGCAGCGGGTGATGAGCCGCAGCTATCGTCGGGAGATCAGTGGCTAGCACCGCTGATCTCCCGATGGTAGCAGTGCCGTTTGTGTCACAGACTTCTGTCGCCTGTGTCGCTATCCCACAATGGTGCCGCGGTGCATTGTGGGATAGCGACATAAGCGCCGGAAGTCTGTGACACATATTATTGCTGATTATATATTAGACTAGCTGTGAGCCCGATTCTAAAGAATCGGTAGTCTAGAATCTGTATATAATTTTTTTAAGAGTTTTAAATAATAGACTTAAACACCAGATATATGACTAAGTAGGCGATGTAGGCAGAACTGTGAGGGTAGCATTATAGTGGAGGTGTAGAAAGAGTTAATGTCCGACTAACAGGACTATAACAGAGTAGGAACTTATAATGATATCAAAAATGTTATTGAAGGAGTTAATGTCCCACAGGCACTCCCACAACAGACTCAGCGCTGTAAATTATATCCAAAATGGTGTTCAAGGGGTTAATGTACCAGTGGCAGTAGTTATAAACACTACCAAATATGCAGTTAATGCTGAACTGGTATATAATGGGTTAATTTCGCAGTGTCATTAAAACTATACACTGTGTAATAGAAATAACAACAATGGAATATAAGGGGTTAATGTTCCTACTGGCTGTAGTAATAGAGACTACAAAGTATGGAGTTAAGGCAGAAATGGTATATAAGGGGTTAACTTCGCAGTGGCAGTACAACTACACACTGTTATAGAAATTACAGATAAAACGGAATGTAAGGGGTTAATGTTGCTACTGTAATGAGTACAATGAGAGAAGCGCCTCACTGGCCATTGAGATACATGGAGGACTTTTGAGTTTGACTTTGAGTAAATTTGAAACTCAAAGTCCTCCATGTATCTCAAAGGGAAGTGAGGCGCTATTCTCATTAGTCGCTGTGTGCTGGCGCCGACCAATGAGAATAGCGCCTCACTTCCCATTGAGATACATGGAGGACTTTGAGTTTCAAATTTAGCGCTGTAAGTGAGGCGCTATTCTCATTGGTCGGCGCCAGCACACCGCGACCAATGAGAATAGCGCCTCACTTACAGCGGTAAATTTGAAACTCAAAGTCCTCCATGTATCTCCATAGGAAGTGAGGCGCGAAGCTCATTGGTCGCTGTGTGCTGGCGCCGACCAATGAGAATAGCGCCTCACTTCCCATTGAGATACATGGAGGACTTTGAGTTTCAAATTTACCGCTGTAAGTGAGGCGCTATTCTCATTGGTCGGCGCCAGCACACAGCGACAATGAGAATAGCGCCTCCCTTCCCATTGAGATACATAGCGGTCTTTAGAGCTGTGCATGGCCAGGCCCTTGGTTCTATTTTAGGCCACGGCGCTCGGCTCTCGTCGGTCGTCGCCGGGGCGGGAGACTCGCAATGCCCGCTGCGCGGGCAATGCTTCGCAGGTCGCGTGGGCGCCGCGCGCCCACGACAACGGAAGTAGCGCCGAAACTTACGGAGGTGCGTTAAGGGAATTATATATTAGATAGCGCCATTTATCCCATGGCACTTTACATGTGAAAGGGTCATACATAGACAAGTACAATAAACATGAGCAATACAAGACACACATAGGTACAGAAGGAGAGAGGACTTTGCCGGCAAGGACTCACAGTCTACAAGGGATGGGTGAGGATACACTAGGAGAGGGTAGAGCTGGTTGTGCGGCGGTTTAGTAGACTGGGGATCATTGCAGGTTGTAGGCAATAGAGCATGGCGTCCGAGTACAAGATACTTGGTCGAGCATCCAGCGTCTTGAGCGCTCAGATAGCTCTCAAGAAACGAACAGGGCAGAGCACATTGACTCATCACTATTTAGCATCCTTTTTCATTTCACGCACCCATAGACTTAAATAGGCAGGTCTCAACCAAAATATCTATTATATAATCACGAATGGGATTTTTGCCCCTTCTGAGTCCGCTCACGCTGCGAGTCAATGTCGTCATGTGGATACGACCGAAGCATTGGCCGCGCAGCGGCCATTGGAGCAGTTCTAAGGCGACTCGCTATGCCCGCGCAGCCTTAGCAGCGCGAAGCATTGGCCGCGAAGCGGCCATTGCGAGTCAGAGACTCGCTCTGCTAGAATCCCGATGCATCTGCATCGGGCACCCAGCTAGTAGAAAATAATAGTGCAAGCAGTAATTTCTTTCACATGGGCCTTTGGTCCTTGTGAAAAAAAACTTGTCTCCAAAACTCAGAATAGGTCAATCTTTCAATTATACTTTTCCTCTGCAAGTTCCTCTCCTGCTATTGGCACACAAACCTGATCGAACCTGACCAGGACAAAAACTGCAGTGTGAAAGCAACCTAACACACAGTCCGCTCAACTGAATGAGCCCTTAAGGCATCACTGCAGTGTACTTATTTTTTGTAGCTCTGGAGTGGTGCTTTAAAATCTAAGACTGTCCCACGTGGCCATCTTGTAATTTCTGACTGGCCAAGAGTCAGAAGTTACGTCATAAGCTCTCAATACAGCTCTATGAGTGCCAGAATGAGCCTCTCATAGACTTGTTTTGTATTGCGACCTCCAGCTTGCTCCATAAAACACTGGAGTTACCAAAAGGTCACAAACTGCCAGAGAACGTACGGAGCAGCGGTGGAAAAAAGTGAACATGTCAGAAAGGGAGTACAATACACAGGTCAGGAGACTTATAATTTAAGCACCACTTCAGCGGTGCAATAACAAAAATGCATGGTGCTTTAAGGTACAGTCAAATACTGTGGATTTTTTTTTTGTGGAAAATTCTGAAACTGAATAGGAGCAAATGTGGCGCCCCTGCGGTCTGGTAACCACAAAGGGGTACTGCACTCAATCCATAAGTGTGGTATTTCCATCTGCAGTAACCAGGTTGGTAAGTCCAGTCACCCACAAACACACCCGGTACCAGGGACAGTGGGTGAACCCAGTCATTGGGACGGCTCAGGCAGTCAGTGGGATGGCGGGGAGAGAAAGGTGTTGGGTGGGAAGTTAGTAAGGAAGCAGTCAAGAAGTGGGAAAACACACAAAAGCGAAACACCACAGGAAGTGGGAGTTCAGTTGGTGGAGAGGGGAGAACAGCGAGAGAAGGACCCGGAGGAATTGAGCAGGGATGAGGCTCGTCCCAGGTACCGAGGCCGCAGACTGAGTGAGCCCTAGGGGCGCGGAACGTGATCAAGCCACCCGTGCGCTCGAATCTGAAGTAAAACGGAGGGGCAGGGTGAGAACCAGGAACCCAGCCCTGAAGGTGGCGAGGAGACTCCAAGCTCCAAGCACAGAACCCCGGAGGCCACGAGATCTAGAGGAGCTGTGACCTACTCCCAACACATCCGCTGAGAAGGCAGCCATACTAGGGTCAGGGGACAAGGCCGGCCACCCGAGGAGGCCCGTGGCTGCTGGATCGGGGCACTGTGTGCGGAGGCACGTGCAGGAGGGAGGCGAGCAGACAGCGCTGAGCAAGGACGGACCGAGAGGAAAGGAACACGAAAGGAGTGTACTGGATAAGCCATCCTGGTCTCTAAGGACTACCCGGACTGCAAATGTACTGTAACCTATGGTGCGAGCAGACAAAAGTGAAGTAAACCAGGTTTGGAAGTTAGAACTGTGTGTGAGACTGTTAATTTCCAGCCTGAGGAGCGGTAAACTGAAACGCAGCGCAGACAGCAAGAGCCTGCCTGTGAGATGCTCTGATCCTTCCCTGCAGCCAGATCAGCCCCGCTGGCCCATCATCACCCTAATAACCCCTACTCCAGATGCCCTGGGGACCTGCTCCACCAGAAGGAAGCGACACCACGATAGCTGGCATCCCACCATCCCCAGAGGTCCTGGTCTGCAGCGGCAGCCACTAATAGATGCATACCACAGGTGGTGTCATTACAACCATGCCCTAAAATCCCCTTATCGTCAAATCCTTTTCCCCTTTTATTGATCGCTTCAGGGCCACAGACTGGGTCAAGCCAGCATGACATTCCCAAAGACTCCTGATCTCCCTCAGACGACATCACCAGGAGAAGACGAGAGGGAGAGGGCCCAGCTCCGAGTAACCCCACGGCCCCCATCAAACTTGGTGTCACCAACAGGATGTACCGACCCGGTGTCGCCGGGTCTTTTGAGCCTTCTGAACTGTAACAAAGATACTGTGCTTTTTAGGCCAGAGTAATGGCAGCCACAATAGACAGAGTATGTGCTGGCTGGAGGGCATGCCACAGTACCCCATTGTGAGCCAGGCCAGCAAACAGCGGGAAAAATGGCCTACTCCCCCTTCACCCTCCAAGAGTCGGGAGAGGGCGGACTAAAAGACTGTCACTCCACCCAGGGGTTTGACCGATGGCAAGGGACCCGAGACATGCCCACGAAAAGAGGGAGCAGATCAAGACTCTGGTGCGAACTGGACCAGGTGTGGCGGGAACTCCAGCATCCGCATGGTGTGCAAGATGGCGGAGCAAGTCAAAGACAGCCTGGAGCGTGGGGTGGCAGCGAAGGACTCCCCAGCTGCCCGGAGAAGAAACTGAGCCAGATGCCAAAACTGGACCCTGCCTTCCTGCATGACAAGGTCCGGGAGTTAAGCCGCCAGTTGGTGAAGGCCTAGATTACCACCATGGGCCGATGGCGAAAGACCCTGCTTGCCAAGGCGACGACGCAGTGGGCCGTTTCCCATCCACAATCCCCCGTTCTCTACCGCTGATACCCGACTGAGGAATCCACTGCTGATGCAGACCCCAGAGAAGGTAGTTGAGGCGCCACCCCAGAAGGGACTGAGACCCTGATCGAGCCCGCTGAACCCCCTTGAGCCCCCATCCCTGGGCCAGCACCGGCCAACCTGGCCTGGGAACAGACCCCAAGTGACGGAGAGGGACTGGCAGTACCCCTGACTCCGGAGCCACCGACCCAGGAAGTGAAAGCGGAGTCGGTAGTCTTCCACTGGAGTAATTCCCTGGGGAAACTGATGGGTTTCCCAAGAGCCGTAGAGGAGGGACAAGAGGAGGTGGAGACCCTGACCTGGTCCGAGCATATCAGGCGGTGAGTTGCCCAGTGGGAGGTGGAGGAGGCCGACCGGAGGGCCCTACGGCAGGAGTTTGAGCGGCGACATATGTGGGCCAAGGCCGAAGCCTGCAAGGCCCGTTCCATCAGCAGAGGTCCACGCCTAGAAGAGACCGTAACCACCTTCCACCTTGGGTAGCGGAAGGGGATACACTGGGGGTAGAGAGAGAATTTTTTGTCTCCCGTCGGGACGTCGAGGAACATTTACCAAAAGGTCACTCGGACAGGGACTTGCACCCCAGGGATCGGGTCTCCTTCGATCAGCGGGGAGGCAAGCAGGGGCCATAAGTCCTCCGTGTTAAGAAAGTCTGACTTGCAGCCAAGTTGCAGCGGCGCCTCACCCGGAAAGGCACCCCAATAGCAGGAGCAGGGGACTCAGACCCCGGTGCTCAGGTATCTAAACCCAGTGTCGCCGTAGGAAAAAGCTGTAACACTGACTGCCCTACCCTGGAAGGGACAGTAAAGAAACCCGCTGCCTTTTGTATATAGTTTTGCTGTTTTGGTTATATTGTGTGACTGTTTCTTACGGACATATAAAATCATGAACAACGCATGATTTTAACTCCTTTTTTATAGTTCGCACATCCCGATGTGCGCCCTGTTGGTTGTAGGCCATGCTGCTTTACGTGTGCCTTTATTGACCTGTTGACGGCAAAAAAAAAAATCCCACTCGACGTGGCCAAAAAACGTGGTCCTACGTCCTGTCGCCCACCCAGGACCACCATTGTTGGGGGATTTGTTTGTGGTGGGTCCCCCCAAAGACAAAGAACTGAACTCAACAATCATTGAGGCACCCGGTGACGGATACTTGTTGAAACCAAAAACTCTGTTTGCAGTTTTGCTTGGTTTTTATATTTTTATGTCTACCCCCTTTTCTACTTTTATACAGACCCCTTTTTATACAACCATATATACTCAGTGTGTTTTTGTTATGTAACGTTTAAGCCCAGAACCTCCCGTAAGGTAAGAAGCCTTCTTGTGTTTGTTTTATTGTTGTCTTGCATGCATGTTATAAAAATTTGAGTTACCATTGCAACATCATTGAACCCATGTCTTAGCACGAGGACGTGCTAATCTTTGCTAAGGGGAATGTGGAGCCCCTGCAGTCTGGTCACCACAAAGGGGTACTGAACCCAATCCACGGGTGTGGTATTCCCGTCTGCAGTAACCAGGTTGGTATGTCCAGTCACCCACAAACACACCCAACACACCCAGTCACAGGGACAGCGGGTGAACCCAGTCAGTGGGACGGCGGGGAGAGAAAGGTGGTGGGTGGGAAGTTAGGAGGAGCCAGGAAGTGGGAAAACACACAAAAGGGAAACACCACAGGAAGTGTGAGCTCAGTTGGTATACAAGGGAGAACAGCTAGAGAAGTCAGAGAGAAAAGACCCAGAGGACTTGAGCAGGAATGAGGCTCGTCCCGGGTCCTGAGGCCGCAGACTGAAGAGAGAGAGAGGGAGCCCTAGGGGCGCGGGAAGTGAGTGATCCAACCATATGCCCGAATCTGAAGTAAAGCAAAGGGGTAAAGCGAGAACCAGGGACCCGGCCCTGAAGGTGACGAGGAGACTTCAAGCTCCAACCACAGAACCGGAGGCCACGAGATCTAGAGGAGCGGAGACCTACTCCCGACACATCCGCTGAGAAGGCAGCCGTATTAGGGTCAGGGGTCGTGGCCAGCCGCCCGTCGCTGCTGGATTGGGGCACTGTGCGCGGAGGTGAGCAGATTGCGCTGAGGAAGGACGGATGGAGAGGAAAAGAACACAAAAGGGGTGTACTGGACAAGCAATACTGGTCGCTAAGGACTACCCGGACAGCAAAGGTACCTGAACTGTAATCTATGGTGTGAGCAGAGAAAAGTGAAGTAAACTAGGTTTGGAACTCAGAACTGTGTGTGAGACTGTTCATTTCCCGCCTGAGAACGATAGACTGAAACGCTGCGCAGGAAGCAGAAGCCTGTCTGTGAGATACGCTGATCCTTCCCTGCAGCCAGATCAGCCCCGCTGGCCCACCATTACCCTAATAACCCCTACTCCGGATGCCCTGGGGACCCGCTCCACCCGTGGGGTGCGACACCACGATAGCTGCCATCCCATCATCCCCAGAGGTCCTGGTCTGCAGCTGCGGCCACTAATAGCCACATACCACGGGTGGCGTCACGACAACCACCCCCAAAATCCCCCTATCGCCTAATCCTTTTACCCTTTTTATTGAGCGCTCTGGGGCCACGGATTGGGTCACGCCACCGTGACATTCCCAAAGACTCTTGATCTCTCTCAGATGACATCAACAGAAAAAGATGAGAGGGAGAGGGCCTGGCTCAGAGTAACCCTATGGCCCCCACAAGGTGCGTCACAATCAGTTTAAAAAATTTCTTCCAACGATATCTACAGTGTGGAAATTCACCTTCAAGCCTCATTTAGACAAAGTTTTTTCTTGAGGAGAGCGCGCAATCTGGTATATGACAAAGGTTTGGGGATAAAGTTATGTTAAAAACATCTCTGCCAGCCAATCAGCCTCAAACTTGGCAATGATCAGGGGCAAAAACTCCAAAACAGCAGTCTGCAAACAAGTTCTTTTCCTTTGGTATGGCAAGGCTCTAATGAGTCCACATTAAATTTAAGAAATGCTACCTTTTTATAGATGGCACTAGAAGCCCCGTTCTCCTCCTCTCTGAAATGGCTACTTGCATGACTCTTTCACTGAGAACAATGCCTGGCCTATAAGTACCCCTACCTCAGCTTGTTTATTATTGTCCAAAAATATAGTTTGAAGAAAAGGGTTAATTTTTATATAACCTCACCTCAATGTTCTCAGTTTGCACTTACAATAGTGGAAAGAGACATACACATCTGCTGTGTTAGTGGTCAAGAAGATATCCAATGCAAATGATGGTGTTGAACAAAGGAGCATTTTTTAAAATTTATACATGTTTCAGAGTTGAACAAATTCCTTCATCAGGAACAAAGATTCACAAAATTTCCTTGATGTAGTTTACACTTCTTTATTCTCCCCTTTATTTTGATTTCTAGCTGTCATCCTGCATTTTATTCCTGTGCTATTGAGCCCATAATAAACCATATAACTAGCCATCTACTAGGAGAAAGCTGTGATTATCTTCCACTTTATATTCTCCTAACTAAGCATCCAGTCATCATCAATAACTGTTAGGCGGCCGTCACACGGTTCAATATTGCTAGCGATATTGTTAGCGATCACGTGCACGCGCGATCGCTAACAATATCCTTCACGTCGCTGGTGAGATGTCACACAGACAGACTCACCAGCGATGTGGAGCAGCGATATCGCTGGTAACTATGGTACACATCGGGTTACTAGGCGCCGCGCGGCGCTTAGTAACCCGACGTTTACCATAGATACCATCTCCCAGCATAGGCTCTAGACGCACTGTCATACACCACGATGATGCAGATTGTTCAAGCGTTTATCGCTTGATATGAGCTCCTGCTCACCAATCTGCGATCTAGAGATCAAGCGATTTTACATTGTAAAATCGCTTGATTGCACGCAGCGATGCACAAACGATATCGCTTAAGCGATCAAAAAGCAGATCGCTTAAACGATATCGTTCGCGATATTGAACCGTGTGACGGACGCTTTATAGAAATATCTTAAGAAATTCAGAGTCCAGGCAATGTCATAATGCAGGACCATGATTTAACCAAGATGGTGGCCCCCTTCAGAGAACATAAATGTTCTTTTTCTCTGATTTTCCTAAATGGTCAGTGCAAATGGCAGTCAGTGTAATAAAAGTCATCACCCGTTAGAGTATACATCGAATTTTATTGAAGAAACCTCCCAATGATAACAGTATAATCTTAAAAATTTAAAAAACTCTAAAAGCACTGTTCCAAATTATTAGGCACCGTAGAGTTTATAAACATTTGATATGTTTTAAAGAACTGAAAATGCTCATTTGTTGAATTTACAGCACTAACAGGTCACATTCACTGAAATAAAGAGCTATTTAACTCCAAAACATCCTAACAGGCCAAATTACATGTTAACATAGGAACCCTACTTTGATATCACCTTCACAATTCTAGCATCCATTGATATTGAGAGTTTCTGGAGAGTTTCTGCTTGTATTTCTTTCCATGATGTCAGAATAGCCTCCCAGAGCTGCTGTTTTGATGTGAACTGCCTCCCACCCTCATAGATCTTTTGCTTGATTATACTCCAAAGGTTCTCTATAGGGTTGAGGTCAGGGGAAGATGGTGGCCACACCATGAGTTTATCTCCTTTCATGCCCATAGCCGCCAATGACACAGAGGTATTATTTGCAGCATGAGATGGTGCATTGTCATGCATGAAGTGATTTTGCTCCTGAAGGCACGTTTTTGCTTTTTGTACCATGAAAGAAAGTTCTCAGTCAGAAACTCTATATACTTTGCAGAGATCATTTTCACACCTTCAGGAACCTTAAAGGGGCATACCAGCTGTTTCCTCATGATTCCAACCCAAAACATGACTCCTCCGCCTCCTTGCTGACGTCGCAGCCTTGTTGGAACATGGTGGCCATTCACCAACCATCCACTACTCCATCCATCTGGACCTTCCAGGGTTGCTTGGCACTCATCAGTAAACAAGACTGGTTGAAAATTAGTCTTCATGTATGTCTGGGCCCACTACAACCGTTTCTGCTTGTGAGCACAGTTTAGGGGTGGACGAATAATAGGTTTATGCACCACAGAAAGCCTTTGAAGGATTCTACACCTTGAGGTTCGAGGGATTCCAGAGGCACCAGCAGCTTCAAATAGCTGTTTGCTGGTTTGTAAGGCTTTTTTAGCAGCTGCTCTCTTAGGCTTTGGTTCACATTTGCGGACCCTCTGCAGCGTTCTGCAGAGGGGATCCGCAATGTGACCGCAGCGGCCGCCAGCTCCTATCTTTATAATGGGAGCGCACGGTGCTGCGCTTGACAGCGCAGGACCGTGCGCACCCATTCACTCCCATATGTGATCTGTGCGCAGGCGGACGCCTGCGTACAGATCACACAGTCTCGTCCGCACCAGGAATGCAACATGTCGCATCCCTGGTGCGGACGAGACTGTGTGATCTGTACGCAGGCGTCCGCCTGCGCACAGATCACATATGGGAGTGAATGGGTGCGCACGGTCCTGCGCTGTCAGCGCAGCACGTGCACTCCATTATAAGGATAGGAGCTGGCGGCCGCTGCGGTCACATTGCGGATCCCCTCTGCAGAACGCTGCAGAGGGGTCCGCAAATGTGAACCCAGCCTTAATCCGATGAACTTGCCTGGCAGAAACCTTCCTCATTCTGCCTTTATCTGCACGAACACGTCTGTGCTCAGAATCAGCCACAAATCTCTTCACAGTACGATGATCACGCTTACATTTTCGTGAAATATCTAATGTTATCATCCCTTGGTCAAGGCGGTGCACTATTTGTTGCTTTTTGGCAGCAGAGAGATCCTTTTTCTTTCTCATGTTACCTGAAAACTGTGGCCTGCGTAATAATGTGGAACACCCAAGTTTTCCTTTTATTGGGCTCACCTGCCAAACTAATTATCACAGGTATCCGAGATTGATTTCAGTCATCAAAAGAACCCTGAGACACAATACCATCAATGGGTTTCATAAAAAAAAACCCTATGACACTTAAAACCAATTTGCATAATAATTTGGAACACAGTTTATATGTAGCACCCACCGCGGCGTCAGCATCGCTTCAGCTGGGAGACTGGTGGCCACGATCTTGGCACATCACACAGGCCTATCATCATATAGGCCTATTCCTATAGGCAAGCTGCTAGTTGTCAGGTCTGCATTACTCTTGTTGTTCCTTAGTCCCGTACCTTACCTAACCCATGTCTATTTCCTAGTCCCGCTACCTGTCTGTACCAGCCTGAACTTGCCCCGCTGCCATTCCATCAGTGCCATCCTGCAGCTATACCCTCGGTGCCAGACTGTAGCTGCCCAGCGAGCGTACCTACTGCTCCAGCCTACCCTGCCCTGCTGCCGAACACTATGCACCTGTCCTCTCAGCCATCCAGCTGCATTTATCTACACCAGAGACTGTACCTGCCTGCCTCCCCGACCTTTGGGGCCAGCTGTTGTGGTGCAGAAATCCCTTAGGGTACCTTTACACGCGGCTACATTTCTAGGGTGGCTACAGGTAACTTACTGGTTGCAGTGAAATCATGGAGACAAGGTTCTATCTTGTTGCTGTGTACAAATGGAATAATCTCTCCATGATTTCACTGCAACCAGTAAGTTACCTGTAGCCACCCTAGAAATGTAGCCGCCTGTAAAGGTACCCTTAGGGTACCTTTACACGCCGCTACTGGAGGATGGATACAACCCGCTACAGGCTACAAATGTAGCTTGTAGTAGCGGCGTCTGAAGACGGGACGAGACAGCCGGCAACAGATACATCTGTTTCCGAGCACTGCTCGAAAACAGATGGCTACAAAGCCGATTGTAGCGAGCTTATCGGCGTGTAAAGAAGGAACAGAAGGGTTGTTTCTACACCATGCTATGTAGCTGGGGCGTGACACAGGGTCCGGGTTTCCGCGCCCCCTTCAGCGATCATTGGAGGAAGCTCCTGCGTTGCGATTGGTTGTCGCCGCACAGGGCGGCATATTTAAGGAGCTGACCAGTCACACTACACAATTGCTCGAGCGTCAAGTATTAATCAGCCTCCTGCGATGCCTGCCCAATCATGGTATTATTGCTTTGTCCTATCATCGTACGGACGTCTCGTAATCCACAATTGTAGCACGCCTATGTGCTGTCCCTGCTGCACCAGGTACGCCCATATTAGCTGGTTGTAGCGGTGTGTAAATGAGCTAAGATGGGCTACAGATGGCTACTTGAGACACCCGGCGATGTATCTAGCTGTAGATGTAGCGTAGCGTAGCGCACCTTGTGGCGGCGTGTAAAGGTGGTGCGTTTCCCGTTTGTAACCGTTTGTGTGTGCTCGTGCACGTGAAGTAGCGGGTTGTATCCATCCTCCAGTAGCGGCGTGTAAAGGTACCCTTAGAGTTGCCCCTGGCACTTACCTACAAGCACAAGCTTAACTTCTCTAAGGCTCTAGAGAAGAATCAGTAGCTGCTCAGGTACACTCCCAGATACTCGCCCTGGCGACCATTACTGTATACATGTGTATACCATACTCAACTCTTTAAACCCAGTGTCTGGCTTACTAAAACACTCATTCCTCACTATCCCATACATATACAAGCATATTCAAACATTTATATGTCCAGTGTTAAAATGCCGAGCTTCATGTCCGACTTATTGTCTTCCCCCACACTTACCTATGCACAACTTAGATCTTTGTCCAACTGCAAACCGTTAAGACAATTTTAATGTAAATAGCTAATGGGCAAAGCTAACTATCTATTTTACTTATATAGTGCCATTAATTCTGCGATTTACTGACATTGTCAACCCCGATGGGGACAGTGATGATAATCTAAATCCCTATTAGGTCTTTGGAGTGTGGGAAAGAAACCTGTGCAAACATGGGAAGAACATACAAACTCCTTGTAGATATTGATGTGAACCCAGGACACCAGTGCAGCATAACAGTGCTAACCACTGTGCCACCGTACCGCCCATGGTTTTTTATTTATCTATTATATAATCACGAATGGGTTTTTTGCCCCTTTTGAGACCGCTCTCGCTGCGAGTCAGCGTGGTCATGTGGATACGACCGAAGCATTGGCCGCGCAGCGGCCATTGCGAGCAGCTCTAAGGCGACTCGCTATGCCCGCGCAGCGGGCATGGCGAGTCGCCTTAGCAGCGCGAAGCATTGGCCGCGAAGCGGCCATTGCGAGTCAGAGACTCGCTCTGCTAGAATCCCGATGCATTGTGCATCGGGCACCCAGCTAGTTATTATTATAACCAGTATGATAGCTTGACTGTGTCATATCTGGGGTTTCAAATAAAGAGTCCTGAATTAGTGAATCACATTTTTTAGAGAAAAAATTATTTAGAAACCTTTGTTCTGCACAGTATGTATTAGAGATAGACATCACATGAGTTTCCCTTCAGATCCTTATTAATTGGTATATTCTCCAAGGATGAAGCGGGAGAGGAACCTGGATGTAGAAACAGCTGCTACTTCCTTAGTCTTTATAAGAACTGTTTGATATCTGTAATTAAGACTGTCATTCCTTTTTTATTATGAAAAAAAAGGATGTTTCAATCTAATATGTAAAGCTGAATGTGTGTATGTGTGTGTATGTCCAGGATTGGCATCTACACCGTCGCAACTACAGCCACAAAATTTTGCACAGTCACATATCTGAACCCAGAGAGCGTCATAGACTATGTTTTAAGGCGAAATTTTAACCCTGCGTGTTCCAATTCACCAAACAATTTTGCCCCTATCTACATAATGGGGGAAAAGTGAAAGGAAATGTGTTGGAGGCAAATTGCCAGCTGCAAGATGTGAACAAGGGGGACTTAAAGAATGAGAGCGATGGCGCCAAAGAGTATATACCGTACAGTTGCTAAGGTGGGGCCCCGACATAAGATACTCACCACACACGGGGATATGAACACACACACAAAATGCGCCACACACTACCACGTGCTTGAACACATATACCACCCTCAGCACACATTTCACCACACATACACCAACCTCGCCACATAATCACCCTAAAACACACACATGTCTGGTATTATCCTTCAAAAATATAAATCTGATTAATAAGCAGCAAAACTACAAGAGAAACAAATGTACCATATCTAATATATGAAGGTGTGTGGTGTGTGTGTGTGTGGTGTGTGTGGTGTGTTGTGTGTGTCCGGGATTGGCATCTACACTGTCACAACTACAGCCAGAAAATTTTGCACAATCACATGTCTGGACCTTGAGAGCATCATAGGCTATGTTGTGAGGCGAAATTTTAACCCTGCGCGTTCCAATTCACCAAACAATTTTGGCCCTATCTACATAATAGAGTAAGTGACAGTTACCAGTTGACAGTTGTGAATGAGAGGGGCTTAATGACAGTACCAAAGACTAACAGCATATACCAGCATGTAGTCACTAAGGTGGGGCCCAGACATGGAATATTCACCACGCACGGGTACATGTATACAAAGAGTAACAGCTAAGGTGGAGGCCCAACATTGGATACTCACCACGCACCCGAACACAAACACACACCACAAAGAGACACACACAACACAGAGACACACACCACACTGACACCCCCCTCACAGGGACACACACATACACACCCTATAGGGACACATGCACTCACCCCACAGGGAAACACACACCACAGGGACATACACACATAGACACCCCACAGGGACACAGAGACACAAACACACACCCCACAGGAACACACAAACCCCATATCAATGGACACACACCACAGAGATACCCTTCCACAGGGACACACACACACCACTGGGACACCGCCCCCCTCAGGGACACATCCCCCAGGGACACCCCTCCCCCAGGGACACACGCCACACAGACACAGATGTGCACAAATTGGCTCACATAACTCGCCTCATACGTCTGGTATCTTTAATTTCCAAAAATAAGGGAATAGGGAATTAAGGCAGATGTCAGCCACATGAGCTGTCTTTTATGTGTATGTGTGAGGTAATATATACTGCTCGGCCGGGGGGAGGGTTTACTGTTGGCTGGAGATTTATTAGGCTGCCTATAGCAACCAATCAGAGCTCAGCTTCTATTTTCCTACTGGTCATAATATGACATATCCAAATTCTATTTTGTTATAGCGAACAGCAGTTATTTATTAATCCGGGCATAGCCAGGTAGTAAAGCTAGTTCCTTACAAATTAACAGACCATATTCTTAAGACACAGCCAAAATAGAAATGCTTATTATACCTTTTTGTATTTTACACTTTATAGAGGCATTAATCTGCCATTTTTATTTCACGTGAATGATTTTATGAAATTATTAGATATTTTTTATACATACCGTTATCAACTTTCAACCCACAGGCAGAAAGTTGGGGTACTACATCAATATGGCCATCCTATATGAGCATCATAAATTACCCCAAAAACAAAGCTCACATGTTCAACCTGATGTGGTCACATAAGTAGAGATGAGCAGTACTCCGGTCAATTGTACAAATTTCCTTACCCTCCAGAATCCAAGGCTTGGCTTGCTACAGGCTCCGTTGGCAAGATGTCATGTGTGTGTCATATACATGATGTCACGCCAGGATGGAGAGCCAGGGAACACAGGAGTTCAAGAAATTTGTGCAGTTGCTGTCCAGCATTGCCCTGGACCTTGGTTGCGTGAAGTGATCCACTTACCTCCAATTATTAGCACTAAGACTTTGGAACACTCAGCACAATTCTATTAAAATCACTAGTTGGTAAGGTTACTATTCTTCCCCGAGGAGCTGTGTCCTGCATTCTGCTCTCCTCTTCTATACAGATTCCCAGTCACTCACAAATTGCTGACCATACCCATCATTACATTATTGTTCAGATCACTCTGCCTGCCAGCAGTGAGAAGTGCTTTAGCCGAAAAGCTCCTCTGGGAAATATGAAAATTGTCACTTCAGTGAGGTGGTAGATGAACTCTAGTACCACCTATTAAAAGTAGCAATCCTACAAGTTATAATTAACTCTTTAACAAACCTTTCAATATGACTTAGGATTTGTGCCAGATAAGAGCCCCAATCTGCAGATGCTGCGTTTTGTGGTGACTGCCCCTCATCAGTGCAGTGTGTGGGATTCTGATCTGGCTGTATGAGAGACTAAAGGCCCCATTACAGGCAACGATATCGCTAACAACATCGTTGCAACCTCACCAGTTTTGTGACGTTGCAGCGACCTCGTAGCAATGCCAATGCGTGTGACAAGTACCAATGAGCAGCGATCAGCTCGCTGATCGTTGGTAAATAGCCAGAACCATTTTTTGATCGTTTGTTTCCTGCTGGGCGGCCAGCATCAGCGTGTGTGACAGTGGGAGACCAAAGATCTCCTGGCCGATGCTCAGCGCCGCACAGTACACGCTGGGATATTGTAACCAGGGTAAACATCGGGTAACCAAGCGCAGCACTATGCTTAGTTACCTGATGTGTTCCCTGGTTACCAGCGTTCTCGCTGGTCGCTGGTGAGTCTGCCTGTGTGACAGCTCATCAGCGATCAGATAGCGATGTCCCAGCGATCCCGATCGTTGGTAGGATCGCTGTGTGGCACCCCTGCTGGGGATTGCCACAGGACCCACCGGTGCAAGGAGGGATTTACTTTGGTACACACAGAACACAACACCTTCCACCCCAGACCTGGAGGGGAAGCCCCACTGGCTGTCCTTAAGCCACTTTCCCTATAAAAGATCCAGGCCTGAGGGGAGGAGTCAGTTAGTTAGTGAGTCTACACTCAGCAGTGAAGAGAGCAGAAGTCCAGTGAAACAGCTTAAAAGAAGGTACTGGAAAGAGCCAGTTACTGGAGCCACACCAGGCCCAGAACCAGGGGACACTGACCAGCTGTACCACACTCTAGGGAGAGGGACAAAGGCCAGTGAAGGAGTAGAAGGGAACTAAAGAAGGAAACATAAGAGGTTTCCCTTTAGCTCACCCGGACACCAGAGTCAGACACTGATAATCATCCATTGTAGCAGGAAAAGCCCGGAAGGACCAGGAGGATCTAATCCCCCTGAGGTAACAAACTAAGGGTACCGTTGCACGTCGTAACATTGCATGCAATTTCACTTACAATTTGCTGGTTGCAGTGAAATCATGGACACATTGTTCCATTTTGTACATGACAGCAAAATAGAACAATGTGTCCATGATTTAACTGCAATCAGCAAATTGCAAGTGAAATTGCATGCAATGTTGCGACGTGTAACGGTACCCTAAGAGGCACTAAATCCTGACCAAGCACCGGACCAGGGGCCCAAAAGGAGAATAGGGGTTCCAACAGGAGGTCCTCATAGTCTGTTACAGAGTAACACCCTGAGAGGGAGAAGGAGCGGCAAGTTCAGTTATAGGCAGAGCTTACCCCAAACCACCGTACACAGTGACAGAGGAGGCGTCACAACTCTCAAGGTGAAAGTCACAAATTGCACCGAGGACCTGGTTACCTTCCTGGACTGTACTTGTTACCGGACATCAGTAAAAGGTACCGAAACAAAGACTATTGTGTGTGTGACTCTTTCACCGCTGCTGCCCACAGCGCTCAGCGCAGAGACGCTACGACGACTCCCCTCATCCATCCTCGCTGCCCTGAGGTAAAGCTCCACTTGTGGGGAGCTGTAACACCCAAGCTGCATCACATCACCTCAGCGGCCGGCTTGCAGCGCTGGTATCTAACTTACCAGATACCACAGGTGGCGTCACAACAACATTCCTTTCTCCCTCCATCATCATCATCTTTCCCCCACCATCCCCGCCACTGAGGGTCCAGGGCACGGAAACAGGAACCGACCAGCCATGATTCCCCCATCGAAGAATCCCGGTATCCGAGTACCCCCTACCCTGTCGACCGACTCACTGGGACATCGCAGCGTGTAACGGGGCCTTAAGACGAAGCTTCTTTGGATTGAAACGTTGCAGATGGTGGAATAAGGGAAGTATTTTTGAATCACCAATCTGTGTGACACTTATTACTTTACTATGCCTACCTGATGCCCAAAAGTCTCCTTGGAGAGGACATATGCCACAATTGGGGTAATTGCACTGTGTTGCAAATCATTATGCAAATGTTCTTTTTCTCTGATTTTCCTAAATGGTCAGTGCAAATGACAGTCAGTGTAATAAAAGTAATCGCCCGTTAGAGTATACATCGAATTTTATTGAAGAAACCTCCCAATGATAACAGTATAATCTTAAAAATTACAAAAACTCTAAAAGCACTGTTCCAAATTATTAGGCACAGTAGAGTTTATAAACATTTGATATGTTTTAAAGAACTGAAAATGCTCATTTGTTGAATTTGCAGCATTAGGAGGTCACATTCACTGAAATAAAAAGCTATTTAACTCCAAAACATCCTAACAGACCAGGTTACATGTTAACATAGGAACCCTTCTTTGATCTCACCTTCACAATTCTTGCATCCATTGAACTTGTGAGTTTCTGGAGAGTTTCTGCTTGTATTTCTTTCCATGATGTCAGAATAGCCTCCCAGAGCTGCTGTTTTGATGTGAACTGCCTCCCACCCTCATAGATCTTTTGCTTGATTATACTCCAAAGGTTCTCTATAGGGTTGAGGTCAGGGGAAGATGGTGGCCACAGCATGAGTTTATCTCCTTTTATGCCCATAGCAGCCAATGACACAGAAGTATTCTTTGCAGCACGAGATGGTGCATTGTCATGCATGAGGATGATTTTGCTCCTGAAGGCACGTTTTTGCTTTTTGTACCATGGAAGAAAGTTCTCAGTCATAAACTCTATATACTTTACATAGATCATTTTCACATCTTCAGGAATCTTAAAGGGGCCTACCAGCTGTTTCCCCATGATTCCAACCCAAAACATGACTCCTCCGCCTCCTTGCTGACGTCACAGCCTTGTTGGAACATGGTGGTCATCCACCAACCATCCATCTGGACCTTCCAGGGTTGCTCGGTACTCATCAGTATACAAGACTGGTTGAAAATTAGTCTTCATGTATGTCTGGGCCCACTGCAACCGTTTCTGCTTGTGAGCACTGTTTAGGGGTGGACGAATAGTAGGTTTATGCACCACAGCTAGTCTTTGAAGGATCCTACACCTTGAGGTTCGAGGGACTCCAGAGGCACCAGCAGCTTCAAATATCTGTTTGTTGGTTTGTAAGGCTTTTTTAGCAGCTGCTCTCTTAATCCGATGAACTTGCCTGGCAGAAACCTTCCTCATTCTGCCTTTATCTGCACGAACACATCTGTGCTCAGAATCAGCCACAAATCTCTTCACATTACGATGATCACGCTTACGTTTTCGTGAAATATCTAATGTTTTCATCCCTTGTCCAAGACATTGCACTATTTGTTGCTTTTTAGCAGGAGAGAGATCCTTTTTCTTTCCCATGTTACTTGAAAACTGTGACCTGCGTAATATTGGGGAACACCCAGTTTTCCTTTTATTGGGCTCAACTGCCAAACTAATTATCATAGGTATCTGAGATTGATTTCAGTGATCCAAAGAACCCTGAGACACAATACCATCAATGGGTTTCATTGACAAAAGAAAAAACCCTATGACACTTAAAACCAATTTGCATAATAATTTGGAACACAGTGTAGAAACCCTTGTTATCCACTATGGGTGACGCCTGACCATTTTTTTGAGTACATTGGGATTATTTCAGGTATTGCTTGTTAGCTCCACTACAGTGAAGAGGCTCAACTGTAATACCATGAACATGCAGACTGGTGTAATGCCATTTGTGGAAGATCAAAAATCGGTAATAATTCACTTAGCTTTACAATAAATGAAGCAAAGGTTTAGACAGGTTGAACCATGTCTTAGAAGTATCCACTTCTGTTTAAAAACCATGCTAGATTTTATGGGGAATATGAATCCACAAATGTATAGAAAATACCAAGTCATCCATTAAAAACTATGGAAAAAAAAAGCAATATTGTGATCATAAAATCAGTGGTGATCAATTACTGGCCTTAGAAGCTAACGCATATGGGGTGGTGCTGGAGTCAGAGGCACCTGATTCATTGAGAGGTGCACACCTCAGTGGCGTCTGTCAAGTCTTGGGTGCCGCTGTGTGCCGCATGACAAATATTGCTCTAGTCAGATATTTTTTGTGTAAAGAAAGCCACAGCTTGTCATAAATGAGCCCCCATCCCTCCCTGTTTAGTCCAGTTTGCATGCTCAGGCAATTCTGGTGTGAAAATCACTATTGTCACAATATTTTTGCGCAGCTCCGATTTGACGTAAAATGTTGTTACTGTTTAAACCAATTAATGCCAAAGTTCTGATATAATCTCTGTGATATATAGGGGCCATTGTCATGAGTCACTCCTACAAGGTCCTGTTATCAGCCAAATAAATACATTTCACAAAAAACTTGTTCACAATCACAGTACAAGGCCTCATTGAGAAGCTTGTTTTTCACAGATATAACACCTAGCCCATTTTATTCACAAGACCACGGTGTGATTTTATACATAGCTGCTCTCAGAATTATCCAGGTTTTTTTTTGCAGACAAATGGTTAGTAAAAGTCTATATACTATCTAAAAACTGACCTGTCATTTTTGAGTTTCAGCTAATATTGTGCTTGTGCCCCAACTCTCCATATATCTTGTACAGTATTTCATTATTAAAAGGGAACCTGTCAGGTGATTCATGTTGCTCAAACCTTGGGCAGCATTCACCAAAGCCCCTGGCTGGCTCTTCCCAGCAATGCTATAGGTGACTGATAGGTCTCTCCCTATGTTCATGGGAGAGCTAGACCTGTTAATCACCTATAGCGACGCTGGTAAGAACCTCGCTTTGAAATACCATACATATATATATGTACACATATACTGATACATTTGACTACAATTGTGCAAGGTTTGGGAAGCATAATCTCCTGACATGTTCCCTTTAAAATAATTATGCATATATTATTTTGTTGTAGTTACTTAAAGGGAACGTGTCACCTAGATTTAAGCCCTACACTATCACTACCTGTCCCTACGCCTTCTTAGCTGCTCCCTATCTATCCCTTTCTGATCTAAAGGGGCCCTATTAAACATCAGAAAAATAACTTTTAACTTACAGAATTCCCTGAGGCTGGGGACTGAAAAGGTTACCCCATGCTCCAGTGTTCCCTCCTCGATGCCACAGCTCACGCCCCGCTGGGCGGCGTTATTCTTTATTCCTCGCCGCCTCCACCATTTGGAATCTCCCGCCCTCTGTCACATAGTATGCACTGGCTACGATGTCACATCTGGCAAGGTGCATTATGAAGCCGGTCACGAGATCGGACCTAGCGTATTATGGGGCCGATCACGTGATCGGCCAAGCTTCAATAATCGTATTGCGCATGCGCGGAGCCGGGCCGATCACGTGATCAAGCCCATAATGCACTGGGGCCGGATGTGACGTTGCGGCCAGTGCATACTACATGTACAGAGGGCGGGAGATTCCAAATGGTGGAGGCGGCGAGGAATAAAGAATAACGCCGCCCATCGGGGTGTGCGCTGCGGCATCGAGGAGGGAACACTGGAGTGTGGGGCCGCCTTTTCAATCCCCAGCCTCAGGGACTTCTGTAAGTTAGAAGTAATTTTTCTGATGTTTAATAGGGCCCCTTTAGATCAGAAAGGGATAGACAGGGAGCAGCTAGGAAGGTGTAGGGACAGGTAGTAATAGTGTAGGGCCTTAAACTAGGTGACAGGTTCCCTTTAACGTTTCTTAGGCCAGTTTCACAAGTCCAAGTATGGACAATATATGGTACTGGCCACAGGTCTCCAGAACCGAAAGCCAGTCCGTACACCTGGGTTGGTACTCAGACTATGAAACAAGGATATGTATAATCGGCATCACTTGTTTTCATGTACAAAGCTGCTTTCAACATTTCCTATGTAACCCTTTAAAACGAGCAGAAATTTTGGGTCACTTAAGTGTCTGACGTGTGACCCAACAGCATAGCCTTGGGTATGTTCACACACCAACGCAGCAGGTTACTGTGCCAACAAACTGTATGAGATTACTGAAGCCATGTCAATACTTTCAGTGTTTTTGCTGCACTATTCACCCATTTTAACAAATGGCAAAAACGCTTTAAAAAAAACACAGTAAAATGGATGTCTTGTTACGCAGCGTCTTTCTTGCCGAGAGACATGTTTTTGATGCAGAAATATCTGCAGCAAATACTTAACCCTAAGGGTGTATTGAGAACCTAGAGAATGCTCAGTCCCATCTCTGCATTATTGAAAGCGGTACAGAGAGATCACGCGTGACACCTTTAATAATAATGAAGATCAGCAGATAGAGATGTTCCTAATTACAGCCTTACCCAGATCTGCAGCTTGATTCTTTTGTCATTCCTGTAAATAGTTTTCACTTTGAAGTCTATTCCGACGGTGCTGACAAACGCTGGGGTGAAAGAGTCGTCTGCATATCGGAAGAGAAAGGAGGTTTTGCCCACGCTGCTGTTCCCAATAATTAAGATCTTGAACATGTAATCAAAGTTCTGGTCAGAGGATTCTTTCTGCCCATAACGAGAATCTGTAGCTGATGCCATCTGTATGGGAAGAGATGAATAATGTACATGAGTGGGAGGTATGCTAGGAAGCTGCAAGAAGAAGTTGAGGTTCATGCCATTCTCACCATAATAGTTTTATATAGTTTCTTTTTACGGATGACTGTAAATAAACTTAATGATATTTTATTTAGAAAGCAGAATTTTCACTTATTTTAAAAGAAAAACAAAAACAAATGTACACTAACATTATCACAAGGCTGCGTGTCCACTGGGTGTTTGTGCTGTGTTTTTTCAATGGGTAAAATGCAGCTCAAAAACGGGCATATTATAAGGGGACACACACACACTTTACTACCCTTCCTGGTGATTCAACGGCGATGTGTTCCTTCCGGGCACCAGCAAAGCCAGTGGGTATGGTACTGACAGGACCTGGTCATGTGACTTAGGCTGAGTCACAAACAAGGCCAGGTCCTGGAAGTTACCTCACGCAGAACTTGCTGACGCCCGGAAGAAACACATCACCAGGACTTGCTGTGGGAAAAGCGGGGAGGGCAAGTATTGGAGCATATTTTCTCTGGAAATCGCATTAAAAAAGCATCATAAACAGACCATGGGAAGACCAATCCGATTGTCATTCTTTTTTGGGGGGTTATGGGGAAACGCACCTTAAAAACAGGCATGTTAATTGACATGCTCATTTTTGAGCGCATTCAATTTCTGCAGCAAAAACGGACCACTGTCAAACACACGTGGCCACAACATTTGTAAAATCTCAGACTTGAATGTAAATGCTATTGTAATCCATTTTTGCATGGAGCATACTGGAGCTCACTTTTTAATACAACTCTATGGGAGCATCATTTTGTAACGTAACTTCCGACTACCAGACAGTCAAAAGGTAGTCACAAAATGGCGCTGCAGGATCAGAGTGACATTGGCAAAAGGTGAAGCCACCAGAAGGTGAATATATGAAAGGGACCGAGGGCTTACATTTAGACTATGTGCACACACTGCATGTTTTTATGCATTTTGGTGCAGTTTTGTCAGAAATCCTGAAGCCCTCAAAGTGAATGAAAATACTTAGTGTCGTGCACATGGGGCTTATTTCTTTCTTTGCAGATTAGGTGCAGATTTTATTCAGAAGAAAATCTGCAACATGTCAATAGTTGGGGCAATTTTTGCAGCGTTTTTTTAACTAATAACCTCAAGGTAATCATGCAAAAATGCAGGTGTGTTTACAGAGTGCTTTCTTTTAAATGTGCATTTAGTGCGTTTTTCCAAACAAATACATGCTTTATTAAATATTCTGAAAAGATCCCCTCCCTCTCTCGCACTGATTTAACTCAAAAACACATGGAGAAAAATGCTCCTTTTTCACAGGGAAAAACGCAGCATCAATTATTAAAAATGTATTGCATTTTTTGGTGCATTTTCCTGGCATGAGGTGCAAACATTTTATGTAACAAATAATGTATTCACACTCCAGAGGTGATTTTAAATGTGTATTCTTTCTTTTGGTGTTACAGGAATTAAGAATTTTTTCCTTGCTGGTAGTTCTTTATTAGTTCTATCTCAGGACCATCCTTTTTTGTGAACACTCCCCTCCACCTTAGTCACATGTTCCATCATCTGATGCGGGCTATAGAATCCATTTCTATGTTGACCACCATTGCTGAAGTTGTGTTGCTTGCAGCCCTGGTGCTTTGATGCAAGTTGGACTATATTCTTCTTTGTCTATGTTCCTCTGTCTGTCCTCCTTCCCCTGTGTCTTATTACTGCAGGGGTGAGACTAGTATGCTTAGGCTACCTTCACATTACGATTTTTAGGGAGCCGATGCTGTCCGATATAAATCGGACAGCATCGGCTCCCTGATGCCTGGAATCGGGTGCCAAATAGGCACCCGATTCCGGCATAAAATCATTCCCTGCGGGGTGAAGAAAAGAAAAAAAAAAATGTTATTCTCACCTCCCCCCGAGCCCCCGCCGTCTTCCGCCATCTTCTTTGAGGCTCCGGTGGCTCCCGCAGGCTGCCGGTGTCAGCAGAGGGCTTCCTCTGCCTTATAGGACCTGCGGTGATGTCACAGTCACGTGACCACGGGTTCACCATGGTAACCCGCGGTCACATGACTGACATCACCGCAGGTCCTATACAGCAGAGGAAGCGCTCTGCTGACACCGGCAGCCTGCGAGAGCCACCGGGAGCCTCCAAGAAGATGGCGGAAGACGGCGGGGGCTCGTGGAGAGGTGAGAATAACATTTTTTTTTTTTTAACACTTGTGCTCCTAGTTAGGAGCAGTTTTACTGTACTGAGCATGCTCAGTACAGTAAAACGGGGTCCGAGGAGACATAGATGTTTCCTCGGACCCTTCTCCATAAGGCCCCATGTTATAGGGATCGGACCTAATCGGATGTGCACTAAATGCCATCCGATTTGGTCCGATCCGAATCTGTCAGATTTTATTTTCGGTGCTAAAATCGGAGCAGGCTCCGATTTTAGCACCGATAATAAAATCGGACAGAATCGGATCGGACCAAATCGGATGGCATTTAGTGCACATCCGATTCGGTCCGATCCCCATAGGGATGCATGGGGTCCGAAAATCGGTCCGATGCTGTCCGATTTTTTTCGGACAGCATCGGAAATGCAAAAATCGTTATGTGAAAGCAGCCTTACTGCCATTTGTACTATCCAGGGTGAGTGGAGGGGTAGCTAAAGATTAGGCACATGATGACGAAAGGGGGAAGAACCCACAAAGGGACG
The DNA here is from genome assembly GCA_033576535.1 of Allobates femoralis. NCBI lineage: Eukaryota > Metazoa > Chordata > Amphibia > Anura > Aromobatidae > Allobates > Allobates femoralis. The sequence continues at coordinate 346,739,399 of JARQOC010000003.1, forward strand.
TTAGGGAGCTCAGGGTACAGCAACAGATGAGTGTCAGAAGGTGACCCATCTCCCATCTCCCCTCTCCCTATTCCTAGTGCCTTCCTTCCTTTTCACCCCCATTGTTATCTCTGTGTTGCGCCCGATGTTCCCTTGTTCGAGTTACATCGAGCTTGTGAGAGCTTGTGACATATGATGGGGGCAGGATTCTTACATTTAAAGTGCCACTCCATAGGTGAAAAAACAAAAAGGAAAACAATGGAGTGGTGCTTTAAAAGGGGTTGTCCCACAAACAAAGTGCATTTTTTTTTTTTTCCCCAAATAACTTTATTAGATTTTCTTAGTTAACATATAAATCACATTAATTACAGTATATGAATCTGTTACATCCAACAATCTCACTCCAAAAAGAGAAGGGTCCCAACAATAGACCCTCCAAAACTGTATAACCCCTCCCACCCACCCCATTGGCACCGCTTCACCTCATTCCATCAGATATCCCTGCAAATCCTAGCATTCAGTCCAACCTGGCTGTGTGGCGATCAACCTTGCTGCAATTCCAGACGGCCCAATGATCCCAGCAATTGTTCTGTCAAGTACCATTCTGAAGTTTTGAAAGGTGTGACCACTGTCTTTATTTCAGTATCCGTTAGACAATGCGTAATAAAATTCCTCCACTTTTTGAAAAACTTTGTCGGCAACTTATCCTTGTTTGACTCTGCCTCTATTCTTTCTAGTGTCATTGCCTTCTTTATGTCCGATAGTACTCCCCCTCGAGACGGTGGGGTAGCCTCCAACCATGCCCCGAGTATCGCCCTTTTAGTAAGAATCGCTATGGTGTGCAGTAATGTCTGAACGTCTCTGGGTCCGTGAGATCTTGTAATGCAATGAAACAGCCACCCCTCCCTCCCCAATGATGTCACCATGCCCGTTACTGACCTAGCCATGCTCTCTAAGAACTCCCACAGTGGGCGGATTTTAGTACACTCCCACATCCCATGTAGCAAATCTGTATCACCTGTTCCACACCTCGGGCATGACTGCCGTCTGTCAGTATCAGGGTTTTGTGTGTAGGTCCTGAACCCATAAATTGCCGAGTGCATGAACCTAAATTGAGTGTCACGCCATTGTTCATTAACCACATTGTCTCTTAGTGCTCTCCACCCCCTTAATATCATGTCTCCCGTACCATCTGGTCCCAACCGTCGTTTCCAACCCTTGAAGAGCCCCCCAGGTTGGGTAGGTAGGAGCAGTCCCCTCAAGTCTCTGTAAAGCGATGATACACTGGTGTTGACTGTTCCTTTCCTTACCAAATCGTCCCAAGCATTCACCACGCATTCTGTGTGTACCCTATCTAGCTTCCTCATGATGTGGTATTCAAGCTGGTTATATTGCAGTATGTGAAAATCTGGTAGGCCCAGAGCAGATACTATTTCTCTCCCACCTAACCATCTAGCTTCCGATGGGCACAGAAGATCTCCTGCTGACTCCACCCCCTTCTCCTTTCACTGCCTAAATAGAACGTTCTCTCTTCCCAATGGGAACTCCGGATGTGCCCACAGATCCACATATTTAGACATGCGCCAGGAGAGACCCATTTTTTTGCGAATTAATTTCCACACTGCCAGTGTATCTCTGAACACCACAGACTGCTTAATCACAATCGGGAGTTTTGCTCTCGGTGTGTGAAGCACCGAAGCCAAACTCCAGGGTCGGCATAAGGCCGATTCCATCTCGAAATCGGAGAATTTACTGGTCTTCCCCAGCCAGTCCAACACATGTCTAAGCAAACACACCACGTTGTATCCCTTGACATCTGGGATTGCCAGCCCACCCTCCTCTCGAGATAACATAAGTGTGCTTAGACCGATCCTAGGTCGTCTTCCCTGCCACATGAATCTGGTGAAGGCCCTATTTAACCGTGCCACATCCCCACTACGAAGCATCAGAGGTATCACCTGCAGCGGGTACAAGAGCCTGGGAAAACACATCATTTTAAGGAGGTGACCCCTACCCAGCAATGAGAGAGGCAGTTTCTCCCATCTCCGTAGGTCACGTTCTATTGCCTGTATGATCGGCAGGAAATTTAATTTGTAAACCAAATCTGCAGTTCTAGCTATGCGTATTCCCAGGTATTTGACCGAATCTTTCGCCATCGGGATTCCCAGGATATTTGGCGTCCTCCTCCTAGCCTCCCCCTTATTCCCCTGATGGCGGGTTTACACGTCGCGATATCGCAGTACAATTTCAATGAAAAGTCACGTGATTCGATCGTTGGACCCGATATCGTTCCTGCGTTGTATGGTGTGAATGTCCAATACGATGCAGGAACGATGTCAATGCGATATCGGGGATCGAATGAGCGTGCTATTCAATGCCCCGATATTGAAGGGAGATTGGAGCAGATCGTGCTGTGTAAACGCCCAATTACGATGCGATTTGAAACGTCACCCATTCACTCCCATGTTAACTATGCGATCCTGGGTTGGGAGGCGGAGACATCGCATGGACGTTGTATTTCGATATCGCAGCATGTAAACAGTCAATGCGATGCGGGTGAAACGTGCACTAATTGCGCGCTCCCGCGCCATTGAGTTGCGATATCGAAACGATATCGTGGCGTGTAAACCCACCATTACTGCCTGACAGGTAGAAAATTTCACATTTAGATTAATTCAGTTTAAAGCCTGAGAATGAGCCAAATGACGTAATCTGAGGAAGGATACGTGGCAGTTCCTCTATCGGGTCATTCAAATAGAGTACTATGTCAAACAAAGTGCATTTTAATGAATATATCTTGTCATAATAAGTTCTCCATTTCTCTGCCTGTTTAAGGCCCCTTTCACATCAGCGGTAAGCGCTGATCGCGGCAGTTGCGTTGAAAAAAACGCAACTGCCGCGGTTACCGGATAACGGCCGCACCTGCGGTTCATCTGCAGCAAGCCCCATGCAATGTCTATGGGGCTTGTGGCAGGTGTGGCAAGTGTGGTATAGTTGTGGTGTTGGCAATTGCGGCCGCGAAAAAATGCGATCTGCTGCGTTTTTTTTTTTTGCGGCCACACCTGCCGCAAGCGCCAAAACCGCACTTGCCACACACCCCATAGACATTGCATGGGGCTTGCTGCAGGTGAACCACAAGTGCGGCCGTTATACGGTAACCGCGGCAGTTGCGTTTTTTTCACCGCAACCACCGCAATCAGCGCTTACCGCTGATGTGAAAGGGACCTAAAAACATATTTTACTGCAGAGAAAGATACCATGCTCTAATGTCTTTATATTTTTTTTACTTCCTCCTCTGCCCAGGAGATGTGGTATGATTAAACCATGCCCCTGTACAGTCTGACACGGCCATTACACAGTACATAGCAGAAACGCATATATAAGATTATATCAGCACAGGAGATGTGGTAAGATCAGACCAAGTCCCTGTACAGTCAGACACACCCATTACACAGTACATAGCAGGGACACATATATAAGATTATATCAGCACAGGAGATGTGGTATGATCACACCATGTCCCTGTATGGTCAGACACATCCATTACACAATACATAGCAGGGACACATATATAAGATTATCTCAGCACAGGAGATGTGGTATGATCAGACCATGTCTCTGTATGGTCAGACACATCCATTACACAGTACATAGCAGGGACACATATATAAGATTATCTCAGCACAGGAGATGTGGTATGATCAGACCATGTCTCTGTATGGTCAGACACATCCATTGCACAATACATAGCAGGGACACATATATAAGATTATCTCAGCACAGGAGATGTGGTATGATCAGACCAGGTCTCTGTATGGTCAGACACATCCATTACACAGTACATAGCAGGGACACATATATAAGATTATCTCCGCACAGGAGATGTGGTATGATCAGACCATGTCCCTGTACAGTCAGACGCACCCATTACACAGTACATAGCAGGGACACATATATAAGATTATATCAGCACAGGAGATGTGGTATGATCACACCATGTCCCTGTATGGTCAGACACATCCATTACACAATACATAGCAGGAACACATATATAAGATTATCTCAGCACAGGAGATGTGGTATGATCAGACCATGTCTCTGTATGGTCAGACACATCCATTACACAGTACATAGCAGGGACACATACCGTATATACTCGCGTATAAGCCGAGTTTTTCAGCTCAAATTTTGGGCTGAAAAGTCCCCCCTCGGCTTATATGCGAGTATATACGGTAATCTGTGCAGCAGCAGCCCCCGGAGGTATACAGGCCCCCCCCATCAAGCTCCACGGACCTCCCCCCCCTTGCGCGGCAGCCTGTAAGGGAAAATCATACTTATCAGTGTCCCGCGCTGTCCCGCCGCTTGCCGACATCACGATTCCGGGCTTCATTCCGCGTCTTCCGCACTTCCTGTGGTCGCGGGAATGACGTCATTGCCCGCGACCGCCGGAAGCCGGAAGTCGCGGATTGAAGCCCGGGATCGTGTGTCGGCAAGCGGCGGGACAGCGCGGGACACTGATAAGTATGATTTTCCCTTACAGGCTGCCGCGCAAGGGGGGGGGGGGGGGTCCGTGGAGCTTGATGGGGGGGCCTGTATACCTCCGGGGCTGCTGCTGTATAGAGCCCCTGGGGCTGCTGCTGTATAGAGCCCTGGGCTGCTGCTGTATACAGCCCCTGGGGCTGCTGCTGTATACAGCCCCTGGGGCTGCTGGATACTACCTCTGGGGCTGCTGTATATACCTCTGGGGCTGCTGTATACTACCACTGGGGCTGCTGTATACTACCACTGGGGCTATATTTACCTGTGGGGCTGCTGTATACTACCACTGGGGCTGTATATACTGTGGGACTGCTGTATACTACCACTGGGGCTATATTTACCTGTGGTGCTGCTGTATACTACCACTGGGGCTATATTTACCTGTGGGGCTGCTGTATACTACCACTGGGGCTGTATTTACCTGTGGGGCTGCTGTATACTACCACTGGGGCTCTATATACCTGTGGGGCTGCTGTATACTACCACTGGGGCTGTATATACCTGTGGGGCTGCTGTATACTACCACTGGGGCTCTATATACCTGTGGGGCTGCTGTATACTACCACTGGGGCTGTATATACCTCTGGGGCTGCTGTATACTACCACTGGGGCTGTATATACCTCTGGGGCTGCTGTATACTACACTGGGGCTGTATATACCTCTGGGGCTGCTGTATACTACCACTGGGGCTGTATATACCTCTGGGGCTGCTGTATACTACCACTGGGGCTGTATATACCTCTGGGGCTGCTGTATACTACCACTGGGGCTGTATATACCTCTGGGGCTGCTGTATACTACCACTGGGGCTGTATATACCTCTGGGGCTGCTGGATACTATCACTGGGGCTGCTGTATACTACCACTGGGGCTGCTGTATATACCTCTGGGGCTGCTGTATACCACACTGCTGGGGGCTGTATACCTGTGCTGGGGTCCACCCTCGGCTTATACACGAGTCAATAGGTTTTTCCAGATTTTTGGGGCAAAAGTAGGGGGGTCGGCTTATACACGGGTCGGCTTATACACGAGTATATACGGTATATAAGATTATCTCAGCACAGGAACATTAAAAAAAAATATCCAGTTGTGGAAATATTATTATTACAAGATCTATTAATTAAAATTAACGTTAGTTGTGGGAAAACCCTTTCAATGTGTGCACATGTCTTAAGGAATAGACAGTTTTTAATAAATATGCTCCAGTTTATTTCTGTAGTGTGGTAATAGAAGAGAGTGTACAGAAAATGCACCTCGAGTGCTGTCACGCCTAACAAAGACATCAAGCTGGACTGCAAATAATTGCAAGGGGAAAAATAACATCACTTATGATAGAGGGCTGTAATGTACTGTTAATGCAGTGAGCAGTGGCGTAACTTCAGGCCCAGGGAACCTGATGCAAAAGCTCCAACAGGGCCCACAAATATTGCAAATCTTTAATAGTATTAGTCTTTTTCTATAGGCCAAAGGGACTTTTGGGGCCCCCCTAGGCTGCAGGGCCCAGGTGCGATCGCAACCCCTGCACCTACTGTAGTTATGCCCCTGGCAGTCAGCAAGATTAGACCTGGTATTGATAGGGTTAATGTCCCATTATAAAATAAGAGGTTAGGCTTACCCCAAAAAGAAGGCACATTTTAGCAAAGAAAGTCCGTATTTGGTGCATAATCCTGGAGACGATGGACATTTCCAGAGTGTTCCAGACGGTGGTTTGGCTGACTGACTCCACAGCCCTGGTAATACATCCGTGTGGAGCAGGTTTGGAAATTTACTGGGTGGTGATGCGATTATAGATAGATAATGAATGATCAAGGATTTCATATACTGGGATGCAGATGCCAGTAATGTTTGAATCACATGAGACGGCCAGAACCAATAGAATAGGAGCATCATGATAGCCGTAATAACAGCTCCGGTATCAGTCAGGGGAACAATCCTGCGATGCAGGTAGACAACAGTATATTTGCTGCACCGGGATGTGATGGAACGTGTGATAATAGAACTACAAATAAATAATAACATGCCACCCCAAATCCAAGAAGCGTAAAAGGAGATAACAATAATGCAATGATTTGGAAATCTCATAGAAATATTATATTCACAACAGAACATAGATCAGAAGGTGAACATTAGACATCTTCCCATTTCATTTGAAAAAGTTAACTCACTTAGGAATTGATGAGAGCAACAATTGTCAAAAAAGTTTGGACAGGGCCGTGTCTACCATTGTGTAGCATTCCCAGTCTATAAATGTCAGGGAAGAGACCGATTGCTGGAGACGAATCTTGTCCTATTACAGTCTGATGAAGGATTCTAGCTGATCAACACTCCTGGGTCTTCTTTGCTGGATTTTTCTTTTCATAATGAGTTAAATGTTTTCTTTTGGTGAAAAGGTCTGGACTGCAGGAGTCCGGTTCATCACCCACACTCTGTACATTGCACTGAAGTGTTCATAGACAATGATTTCTGGAAGTATTTCTGAGCACTGTAGTACTTGGCACTACCGAATCATGTCTGTTTTTTACTACACCTGTTGATCACGAGCAACCTATAATGACCGTCAGGCTTCATCCTTATACACATGGATTTCTCCAGAATCTGAATCTTTTGATGATATTATGTACAGTAGATGGAGGGATGTTCGTCTTTGCAATTTGATATTGAACATTTTTCTGAAATTGTTCCACAAATTTTAGGCAGGGTTGTCCACAGAATCGGGAACCTCTGACTATCTTTGCTTCTAGAGACTCTGCCTTTCTAAGGCTGCTTTCACACTGGCGGTTTTGGACGGATCCAGCGGATCTGGACAAAAAAATAACGCATCTGCCGCCTAACAGCAGCACTCTTGCGGCAAGCCCCATGCATTGTCTATGGGGCTTGCGGTAAGTGTGCGGCAGACAAGGCAAGTGCGGTTCCGGCAGTTGCGGCTGTGGAAAAAAACGCCGCTGACCGTGTTTTTTCCCCCCAATGCATGGGGCTTGCCGCAACCGTGCCACAAGTGCAGCCGTTAGGCGGAAAATGCGGCAGATGTGGTTGTTTGATTGGATCTGCCGCATTTTTTCAAAACCACCAGTGTGAAAGCACCCTAACATGACTTTATTGAAAATGGATTCTCCATTTATTTTTTATTAGTATCACTTACGGTACTTTTTCAGCCTTTTGTTAAACCTGTCACAACTTTTTGGAGAGGTGTCACGGATATCAATTTCTAAACAACTTATTTTTTTTAAATGAAATGGACAGTTGTCAAACCAAAAATCTGCTATGTGCTCCTCCATGTTCTATTGTGATTAAGAGGATAGCTGTAAGAAATTTCCAAATTATTGCAACGTTGTATTCTTTACAATTTAGTCTTCCAAACTTTTTGGATTTGGGGTTGTACACAAAATATGCAACGCTATGTAATTTAATGTGTGACCATAGACTAATAAAGATACATAATAAATACAGCTAGAGGTGGATCAGATTGCTAGTTGTGTGGTTTGATGCATGAATAAAGCAATTTATCATAATTAATAAAATACACCAAATAAATCTAGTATTCTAGAATATGATAGATCACTAAACAATAATGTATTTAGAACATGAATAGCTAAAAATAAAAATTATAAAAATAATACATAAACTAATCTAAGTATTAAAAATTGCCATAATTAACATTTATATTCTCTAGGAAACCAAAACAAAAAAGTTATTAAGAGAGAAACAAGGCGATACCCTGAACCTAACGCACAATTGCAGTGTCAAGTGAATGACAAAGCTGGGTGGGCCGGCTTCACGCCACGTTTTTTCGGACTTGGGGCTGTCCGGTGTGAACCGGACAGCCCCGGATCCGATTTTGTGTGTATCCCTATGGCGCCAGATTGTACCCATTTGGCGTCCGGTTTGCTGCTTTTTTTTTTGCATCTCACACAAAACCGGAGTCTGCATCATTTTTTGTGTCCGATGCAAAAATCGGACAAAATCAGCTCGTCCCGGATGCAGGGCGATCTGGCGCCTCATAACATGGTGGTCTATGGCCCGCCAGATCGCCCAGATCCAACATAAAATTGGACCGAATGCCGGGTGCTGAAAGAGCGGCGGCTGCTTGTAGCAGCTGCCGCTGAATTTCAGCAACTGGAGAGCTCCCCGGCTGAAATTTCAGCACCGCGGCTACCTCCTATCCAGCCGCTATGCTGAAATTTCAACACTGGACAGCGGCAGCCACTGATTCTGGCAGAAAACAGGATCGGGGGGCATATTTGCCCTCCAATTCTGTTTGTACGGGGCTGTCAGGTTCTGTCTGGTGCATCCAGCAAAACACTGGACAGAACCTGACAGCCGAAAACTGTGGTGTGAAGCCGGCCTAAAAAAGAACTTTCCAGAAGAAGGCCTGGCATGCATAGCCAGGCAAACTCCCAGTTTGTTCACGGGTCACTGACGTCTGGTAAGGCTGTCCATGAGTCACTTTAGAGGACTGTATGCTGGAAAAATTCATCATGTTCATTAAATCTGTGTAGTCAAGTGAAAATCTTTAGGGAGATGAGCAAAAGAGGAAAAGGTCGAGAGGTTGAGACGTGACAATTATTAGCGCACAAGACAGAAAGGGCTGGAGAAATCAGAGACTCGGTCAATAATTCAATATCGGTATTATGTAGATATAAAGTCTGATTAATTTTTAATTCAACGCTGTTTGTTCACTTCTTATTTAAACACACACAATAGTGGCATTTTACATTTGGAGTCAATTTTCTGAAGCGGGCTGTTTAGTGCATACAGAGACAAATTGCATTTCCTTAATGCAGAAAATTGGATTCAATTTCATACTCGGCAATGACTGCTGAGCAAGGGTACATCAAGTCCAACTTGCTTATCAAGTGTATTTAGATACAAAGGGCACCTTTCATTATTGAAGTCTGCTCCTTTTCTTGGTCTAGCTTTTGGCGTTTTTTCATATTTTTTTATTTGCAGCTTCTTCTACTTTAATGTGCACATTTTTAATTTAAAGTTGCATTTTTTTAAAGTTAATTTTATGTGTTTGCATGTTTTTCTGTTCGGCATTGTGGGCAGGTTTGAGGTCTCAGCAGATTTATGAATTACTAGATGGTGGCCCGATTCTAACGCATCAGGTATTCTAGAATATGTATGTACCGTAGTTTATTTATGGAGATGTAAGAATAATGCAATGCAAAGCTGGGTATAAATCCCGCACTAATATCGCTGATTGGTCGCGGGCGCAGCGGTGTTCAGTGGTGTCGGTGTGCATCAGTGTCGGTGTACGTGGGTGCTGAGCCGGGGAGAGTGGGTGCTGAGCCGGGGAGAGTGGGTGACTGGGTGCTGAACAGGTGAGAGTGGGGTTCAGTGTGGGCTCAGTGCGCAGTGTGGGGTGAGAGGGGGCAGTGTAAGTAGTGTGGGGTCAGTGTGGGTTCTGTGTGGGGTGTGAGGGGTGAGCAGGTGTAGTTGGGGGTGAATAGCAGAATGGAGGAGGCCCCGTTCACACATTGCGCATTTTTGTGCGCTTTTTTTACACGCACTTTTCAAAAATACGCAATGTGTTTTGTGTCTGCCAGCAAAGTGAATGGGAAATTCACTTTGCCATGCAGACACTGGGAGAAAACGCTGCTGCGTAAAGAATTGACATGTCAATTCTTTACACAGCAGCTCCTGCGTTTTCTCCCAAAGGGGCCGGCGCTGCTGGATCTGATGTCACAGAGGGGTGGAAGAATCCTGCTTCCTCCTCCCTTCTGTGACACGTGTGACCGCCCCCATTTGATTTCACAGTGTATTAACAAAGTCACATATATGAAAAATAATAAAGAATGAATACGTACCCTCCGACAACTGTTCTGGTGTCTGGGAGTTGGGAGCCGCCGCAGGATTTGACCTGCTAGGACCTGCCGTGATGTCAGAGGGGCGTTCCCGGAGCCGATTGACTGCTCGCGGTCATGTGATATGTATCACATGACCGCGAGCGGCCAATCAGTGCCGGGAACACCCCTCTGACATCACGGCAGGTCCTGGCAGGACTGTACATCGCCTGCCTCTACACCGAAGACCACGAAAAAGCGTCGGAAAGGTAAGTATGAATTCTTTATTATTTTTCATACCTCTGACTTTGTTTAATTTTGATTTTGCAGTGTATTTTAATACACGGCGAAATCAAATGGGGCTGTCACACATGTCACAGAGGGGAGGAGGAACAGGATTCTTCCTCACCCTCTGTGACAGTGGCAGCTGGAAAGCGAGTGGTGGTGGGCGCAGCAGGGAGGTATCAGGCGGCTACTCTGAATGAACAGCTGATGCCGAGGCATAAGCTGTTCATTTCAAATAGCGTGACGGGAAAGCCGACAGTGAAGTCGGCTTTCCCGCCCGCTATGTGAGTGTAGCACTGTCACGGCAATCCCGCGTCACTAATGTGCGCGGCTGTTTTGCATAAGCTGTGCTCATTGGTTGCAGTGGCTGGCGGCAATCAATGAGCGCTGGCGCGCGATTTCCGTGACTGACAGAGAACCTTAGACGATTATATAGTAGATGACTTTGTAAAAAGACACAATCATAACATTTTTGTGCAAATGTACTCTTGTCCCCCCACCACCCCCTACCCATACGAGATACTGATTTTTTATATGCTAGATATTTTTATGCAAATTTCCTACATTTTAGTATAGCATGGGATTCTTTGTGATTAAATAAAATAAAAATCACAAAATTGGTTAAAGTGAACCTCACATCTGGGTAGCATGTATCCCACCGTGGCTGCATTAACCCAGCCAGGTTCAGTTTGACAGACATGCTGCAGCGTTTCAGAGAAAATCAAACTTTAATAACCACACGGGACAAAGCCACTAGAATAGTCGGACATGTGGTCCCCGGTGACTATAGGCACAGACTGCCAATTCAGGGTAGCTAGCATGGAGATGTCACCGGGGACTATCCGACTAGTCTAAAGCATGGATCAGTCCCCGGCATTTATTAAAGTTTGTCTGACTCTGAAATGCTACAGCATTTCAGAGTCAAACATAACTGTATGGGATCATGCAGCCAGTGGGTAATACATGCTGCTAATGCACTGTCAAGTGTACTTTAAAGACAAAAATAATACATCTTTTTGTATTTTGCGCAAAATTTACGAACCATGTACACCATTTTGAAGAATTGAGTGTAAACAATTGTCAAAAATGTTCACAAGAGACAAATAAAGCGGTATCTCTAACCCTCTAAAAATGATCAATCAGGCCCTACATGTCTAGTTAGACATCTGGGTGCAAATTACGTGATAAAATAGATAAAACTGGCAATGACATTTTCACAGTATTAAAATAAGAGGTGGTTTATGCGTTTTTTACGTGAATTTCTGCACAGAAAACTTACTGAAATCCACATATACAAAAATAGGAATGGAAAGCAAGGTTCATCACAACACAAACACTTCCTGCTCTTGGGATTTAGCACAACTATGTGTTAGGCTGCCTTCACACTACAGGTTTTTAAAATCCGATGCTGTCCGATAAAAATTGGACAGCATCGGACCGATTTTGGGCCCCATGCATCCCTATGGGCATAGGACCGAATCGGATGTGCACTAAATGCCATCCGATTTGGTCCGATCCGATTCTGTCCGATTTTTTTATCGGTGCAAAAATCGGATCCTGCTCCAATTTTTGCACCAAAAATAAAATCTGACAGAATCGGATCGGACCGAATCAGATGGCATTTAGTGCACATCCGATCTGACCCGATCAATTTAACATGGGGTCCTGTGGAGAAGGGTCCGAGGAAACATCTGATGTCTCCAAACTGCCGTCTCCCGGTGGCTCCCGGTGTCCTCACGCTGTCTGCAGAGGTGTTCTACTGCAGTACAGGACCTGTGGTGATGTCACAGTCACGTGATAGCAGGTTACCATGATGTAACCTGCTGTCACGTGACTGTGACATCACCGCAGGTCCTATACTGCAGTAGAACACCTCTGCAGACTGCGTGAGGACACCGAGAGCCACCGGGAGACGGCGGGGTCTCGGGGAGAGGTGAGAATAAAATGTTTTTTATTTTTTATTCCGGAGGACAGGGGAAAGGAGGAGGGGGCCACACAGGGGACAAGAGGAGGGGGCCACACAGGGGACAAGAGGAGGGGGCCACACAGGGGACAAGAGGAGGGGGCCACACAGGGGACAAGAGGAGGGGGCCACACAGGGGACAAGAGGAGGGGGCCACACAGGGGACAAGAGGAGGGGGCCACACAGGGGACAAGAGGAGGGGGCCACACAGGGGACAAGAGGAGGGGGCCACACAGGGGACAAGAGGAGGGGGCCACACAGGGGACAAGAGGAGGGGGCCACACAGGGGACAAGAGGAGGGGGCCACACAGGGGACAAGAGGAGGGGGCCACACAGGGGACATGAGGGGGCCACACAGGGGACATGAGGGGGACACACACGGGACATGAGGGGGACACACACGGGACATGAGGGGGAACACACACGGGACATGAGGGGGACACACACGGGACATGAGAGGACACACACAGGGGACATGAGGGGGACACACACAGGGGACATGAGGGGGGACACACACAGGGGTGAAGAGGAAGACAAAGAGGGGTGATGAGGGGGACACACAGGTGAGATGAGGGGGACACACAGGGGAGAACAGCTCTGACAGCTGACAGCAACTGATCCTGCAGAATGTCGGATCGGATGCCTATTTGACAGCAGGGATCAGTTTAGATCCGATGCTGTCCGATTTATATCGGACAGCATCGGATTTTAAAAAATCGTTATGTGAAAGTAGCCTTACATGGTCTCTTTCTAGTTTGAAATTAGTGACATTGGTCCATGCACAGACTGCAATGCATGGACCAGCCACTGGTCTCTTGACTCGAACTCACCAGCCTCACAGGTATTTAGGAGTCTGCCCAGTTCAGGTCAGGAGACGTGAGGCCAGCCTGGGCACTGCACTTCATGCACGGACAGATTTTCAAAGACGTCTGAATGAACTCCCAACGCTAATAATGGCTTTCTTTAAATAGGACCTGTCACCCCTGGTGCATGACAAACTAAATGCAGCACTGAATGCAGCATGTCTGCTGCATTCAGGGAAGGGGTCCCCCATGTCTCTAGCCACCCTGTAAGCCTTAAAAAAGACTTTAGAAACTTTAAAGTTAAGAGGTCGCCTGGGTGGGATCTTAAGAGGTCCTGGCTCTGCTGGAACAGTCCTCCCTGCCTTTTCCTTGTGTGTTTCACCCCCTCTATGTGACTGCTGCTACCTCCTCCTATTCTGGGTCTGCCCTCCTCTTCTGTTCCCGACATCATAAGGAGCAGGAGCAGAAGAGGAGGGCAGACCCAGAAGAAGAGGTGGCAGCAGACACATAGAGGGGGCGGAATACACAAGGAGGAGGCAGGGAGGATTGTGCCAGCAGCCAGGACCTCTTAGGCCGGCTCCACACTGGCGGCGCGGCATTGCGGAGTCCGCATGCGGCTGCCACATGCGGACTCCGCAATGAGACCAGGCAATGCTGGCCCAATGGCACAGTGTGTCATTGCGGCCGGCATTGCGACATGCTGCGGTGCGGAATTCTGTCCGCAGCATGTCCATTTTCAGTGCGAACGCCGCACTGCCGCATCCCATTGGAATGAATGGGGTGCGGCACGGCCGCAATTCAATTGCGGCGGCGGAGCCGCACTAAGCACACTGTGGGGGCGGGTGTTTCCGGTCTTGCAGAGCGGACCGCTATCCAGGTACAGGTGGGCAACATTCAGCAACAGGGTACGGTGTCTGCCGGCCAGGACCAGCACTGTCTGCCGGCCGAGAGTGCTGACAGCCGACTCCGGAGGAGCGGGCGGGAGCCGGCGGGCACAGCAGAAGAGAACAGGTGGTGAGTGGCCCAGAGGAAGGAAAGTGTAGTATGCTGTGCAGCCAGGCTGTGTGTGTAATGTGTGTGTGTGTGCAATGTGTGTGGGTGCAATGTGTGTGTGTGTGTGTGTGTGGTGTGTGCAATGTGTGTGACTGTGTGCAATGTGTGTGTGCGGCTTTGTGTGCATTGTGTGTAATGTGTGTGCAATGTGTGTGTGCAATGTGTGTGGCTGTGTGTGTAATGTATGTGCAATGTGTGTGTGCAATGTGTGCGGCTTTGTGTGCATTGTGTGTAATGTGTGTGCAATGTGTGTGTGCAATGTGTGTGGCTGTGTGTGTAATGTATGTGCAATGTGTGTGACTTTGTGTGCAATGTGTGTGTGCAATGTGTGCGGCTTTGTGTGCAGTGTGTGTGTGCAATGTGTGTGTGTAATGTATGTGCAATGTGTGTGGCTTTGTGTGCAGTGTGTGTGCAATGTGTGTGTAATGTATGTGCAATGTGTGTGACTGTGCAATGTGTGTGTGTAATGTATGTGCAATGTGTGTGACTGTGCAATGTGTGTGGCTGTGTGTGTAATGTATGTGCAATGTGTGTGTGCAATGTGTGCGGCTTTGTGTGCATTGTGTGTAATGTGTGTGCAATGTGTGTGTGCAATGTGTGTGGCTGTGTGTGTAATGTATGTGCAATGTGTGTGACTTTGTGTGCAATGTGTGTGTGCAATGTGTGCGGCTTTGTGTGCAGTGTGTGTGTGCAATGTGTGTGTGTGTAATGTATGTGCAATGTGTGTGGCTTTGTGTGCAGTGTGTGTGCAATGTGTGTGTAATGTATGTGCAATGTGTGTGACTGTGCAATGTGTGTGTGTGTAATGTATGTGCAATGTGTGTGACTGTGCAATGTGTGTGGCTTTGTGTGCAATGTATGTGCAATGTGTGTGACTTTGTGTGCAATGTGTGTGTGCAATGTGTGCGGCTCTGTGTGCAGTGTGTGTGCAGAGACAGAGAGGATCACAGTGAGTGTAAAAAAAATGTAATGTAAATAAAGATAAAGTTGGCTGCACTGTGCTTGTGATGGGGGGCCTCCAGCCTCCGTCCTCCTGCCCTCACCCCTCCAGCCTCCGTCCTCCTGCCCTCACCCCTCCAGCCTCCGTCCTCCTGCGCTCAACCCCCCAGCCTTCATCCTGGTCTAACCGCCTGCCCACCATATACTGTGCTGCTAACCACTGAGCCACCGTACAGTGCTAACCACTGAGTCACCATATACAGTGCTAACCACTGAGTCACCACATACAGTGCTAACCACTGAGCCGCCATATACAGTGCCAACCACTGAGCCACCATACAGTGCTAACCACTGAGTCACCACATACAGTGCTAACCACTGAGTCACCACATACAGTGCTAACCACTGAGTCACCACATACAGTGCTAACCACTGAGCCACCATACAGTGCTAACCACTGAGCCACCATCATACAGTGCTAACCACTGAGCCACCATCATACAGTGCTAACCACTGAGCCACCATACAGTGCTAACCACTGAGCCACCGTATACAGTGCTAACCACTGAGCCACCGTATACAGTGCTAACCACTGAGCCACCGTATACAGTGCTAACCACTGAGCCACCGTATACAGTGCTAACCACTGAGCCACCGTATACAGTGCTAACCACTGAGCCACCGTATACAGTGCTAACCACTGAGTCACCACATACAGTGCTAACCACTGAGCCACCATACAGTGCTAACCACTGAGCCACCATCATACAGTGCTAACCACTGAGCCACCATCATACAGTGCTAACCACTGAGCCACCATACAGTGCTAACCACTGAGCCACCGTATACAGTGCTAACCACTGAGCCACCGTATACAGTGCTAACCACTGAGCCACCGTATACAGTGCTAACCACTGAGCCACCGTATACAGTGCTAACCACTGAGCCACCGTATACAGTGCTAACCACTGAGCCACCGTATACAGTGCTAACCACTGAGCCACCGTATACAGTGCTAACCACTGAGCCACCGTATACAGTGCTAACCACTGAGCCACCGTATACAGTGCTAACCACTGAGCCACCGTATACAGTGCTAACCACTGAGCCACCGTATACAGTGCTAACCACTGAGCCACCGTATACAGTGCTAACCACTGAGCCACCGTATACAGTGCTAACCACTGAGCCACCGTATACAGTGCTAACCACTGAGCCCCGTATACAGTGCTAACCACTGAGCCACCGTATACAGTGCTAACCACTGAGCCACCGTATACAGTGCTAACCACTGAACCACCGTATACAGTGCTAACCACTGAGCCACCGTATACAGTGCTAACCACTGAGCCACCGTATACAGTGCTAACCACTGAGCCACCGTATACAGTGCTAACCACTGAACCACCGTATACAGTGCTAACCACTGAGCCACCGTATACAGTGCTAACCACTGAGCCACCGTACTGTGAGTGTATGCCCCTGTGAGTGTATGCCTCACCCCTGAAAATAAGACCGGATGCAACGTTCGGAGCAAACATATTAATATATTAATCTCGGTATCTCGGTGTATTAAACTCAGGTTTGTGCACTTTAAACCGTTTTTCCCAAAAAGTTAATACTGTGACCCAATTTTAAAAATAAAGTTAACACTTTGTTATATACACTTGAGTTTCTGTGTGTCACTGATGAATTTGTGTTAATCTGATCTCCGTGGAAACCAGGAAAAGAAGGAAGTGACCTCAGCAGAGGCAGCCACATGACCATCAGAGACTATCTGCAATGGGATCCGCAATGCAGTCTGCAATAGCGTCCGCAATAGACTGCAATAGCGTCCGCAATAGACTCCGCACTGACAGCCGCAATTAACTCCGCAGCACCGCAACTAGTGTGCAAGAGGCCTTAAGATGCCACCCAGGTGACCTCTTAACTAAGATTTCTAAAGACTTTTTTTTAAAGCTTACAGGGGGGCTAGGGACATGGGGGACCCCTTCCGTGAATGCAGCAGACATGCTGCATTCAGTGCTGCATTTAGTTTGCCAAGCACCAGGGGGCGACAGGTCCTCTTTAATGTTGCCGCCAAAGGGACATATTTATCAGGTAGTCTGAAAGTACAATTACACTCCAAGATTATCGGGAATGAGAGTTCCTAACCAGGCTGCCAATCACCCAACAAAGCAAATAAAATGTTCATTCATGGGGTAAATTGATCTTTTGGTTAGCCCAAAAGATCATAGTTCTCGGAAGCACATGGTATGGTCTGCGCTGCTGAGAACAATGACAGCCTATGCTCACTGATCAATTTCTGATGTTACTGATCATTCTGTGCGCATACTATTATGCCGTCTGATTGTTGATGATTACACTTTCTGCCAGCCCACTTTCCTGACAATCATTCTCTCTCAGTGAGGCCATGCCACTAGTTGTAAAAAAAAAAAAAATGTGTTGTTAAGCCCATCATAAGTATGGTTTAAGTCTTGAAAACCAGTAATACATGCTAGGCCACATGCATACATTGAGTAACATATTTTTCGCTTTCTAAGACGCACCTGCAAATTTAGATAAGGAAAAAATATATTTTCAATGCTAAATGGGGGTCAGTCTTATAATGACAGTGTCTGTCTTACAATCTGTATATAAACTCACCAGGTGGGGTGTGGTGGAGCAGGGGGTCACAGGAGGCTAGGCCAGTGATGCTGCGGGCACAGGAGAAGGGGGTGTCATGGTGGAGCGGTTCAGGCACCAAAGACTTTTTAACTGCGGCGACGGTATTGTATATACGATCCCCCAAATTTGTATATGGCTCCCATCCTGGTACTGTATATATTTTCCCCCATAAAGGAACATGGCCCCAGCCTGGTACATATGGCTCCTCATCATGTTACATAGCCTAGTATATATGGCCTGTCCGTGTCCTGTTACATGGCCCCCAGCCTGTTACATATGGTACATATAACCCCTAGCCTAATACATATGGCCCCCAGCCTGTTACGCATGGTACATATGGCCCCCAGCATGGTACATATGACCTCTGATCCTGTAATATGGCCCCCATCAAAGTATGTGGTCCCCATTCTGCTATGTGGCTAGCAGCAGCTGTGGTGCAGTGGAGGGGTGGGGGGGGTCATAGCAGGCAGGGGACGGTGTGGTACCCGAGAGCTGATGCTGAGGGCCTGAGAACGTGAGGATGGGATGTCATTACAGAGCGTTATAGGCGGCAGTGATTTCTCAGTGGTGACGCAACAAACTTCAGAAATTTGGCTGCAGAGATCTCATCTGCGCACTTGCCACCTCCGCAGCCATTTTCCTGAAGTCCATCCGTTGGAGGCAGCGCGCGTGTAGTTTGAGATCTGGGTCGTCCGAGATCTAAGTCTGGGCATGCGCTACCTCCACAGCCAACTTACATCGTGTCACTGCTGGGAAAGCAATGCACTGGAACCCAACCCACCGTATTACCCCCTCCTCCCGTGCCCCGTCTGCCAGTATCACATCACTGGTACTGCAGCGCCCCTACCTCCTGTTGCTTCACTACACCGCCACATGCCCCAACTGCAAAGCTACTTTCGGATTATAAAACATCCCCTTTACCCCCAATTTGGGGGGGGGGGGAGGGGAATATGTCTTATAATCTGAAAAGTATGGTATTTAGTGAGCTTTTACCTCAGTATTCGTAAGTGGGAAGAAAATACAGAAGTGGTGACATGTTTTTATTATACTTTTACTCTGATTGTTCCACTCCTGGTTTTGGCTACAAATACTGAGGTTTAAAAACAAAATAAAAAAAAAAAAATAAAAAAATCACCAAATTGTACTCAACCTGTGCAGTGGCCTAAGAGATGTAAACAGCAGCTGTGCGCAACACTGCCACTTTTTCTTAGACCGTGTTTTATCAATGAGAGTTGTACCCAGGGGGTAACTACAACAGGTGCAGGGGTTGCGATCGCACCCGGGCCCCGGAGCCTAGGGGGGCCCCAAAAGTCCTTTTGGCCCATAGAAAAAGACTAATACTATTAAAGATTAGCAATAATTGGGGGCCCCATTGGAGCTTTCGCACCAGGGCCCCAGGGACTGAAGTTACGCTACTGGTTGTACCAATTGCTGACATTCGGAGTATTTTCTATACAAACTCATGACAGATGTGCTGGGTCACTATATTGTTAGAACAGGGTTAGATGCCGGCTGACACTTCATCCACAATACGCATGGCACTCTGATAGATGACTTTACCACTCGCTTCTTTTTGAGTGCAACTCAAGGTGAGGAGTGTTAAATCCATTTATTTAGTTGGGAGAGCACAGATGACCCTCTACTTTTGTGGTCTTGCTACAAGTAACAAAATGTCCTATTTAGATCAGGTAGGACTTGGTTCAAAGTCGAGCGAGGTGTCAGACAAGGCTGCATACTATCACCATATCTCTTCAATTTACAGTGGGGAAAAAAAAAAGTATTTAGTCGGCCACCAATTGTGCAAGGTTCTCCCACTTAAAAAGATGAGAGAGGACTGTAATTGACATCATAGGTAGACTTCAATTATGAGAGACAAAATGAGAAAACAAGTCCTGAAAATCACAGTTGTCGGATATGGAAATACATTTTTTCTAATTTTGGTGAAAAATAAGTATTTGGTCACCTACAAACAAGCAATATTTCTGGTTCTCTCAGACCTGTAAGACCGGCTTCACACCACAGCCAGATCCGATCCAGGGCTGTCAGGGGTGAACCTGACAGCCCCGGACCGGATCTGGACACAGATCGGAGGGCCAATTATGCTCTCCAGTCTGGTGTGCAGCAGCTGATAATTCAAGATCGCGGCTTGCGGGGAACGAGCCGCGGTCCTGAACTGTCAGCAGGGGACAGCTCCATGGTGCTGAAGTTCAGCTCCGAGCAGCGCGGAGCTTCAGCACCCGGCATCCAGCTCCTGGGTACGGCTCCGGTGCCATAGACCCCCTATGTTAGGGGGCAACGGATTGCAACGGAACAGGAGGATCTGGGAGGATCAGCTTTTTTCCCACAGGCACAAAAAGCTGCATGCAGCATTTTTGTGTCCGGGAGAAAAATCTGAATCCCCCTGGACAGATGGAAGCCGGATGGCAGATTGCTATGGGGCCGGATGGCAGATTACTATGGGGCCGAAATCCGGTCCTGGGCCGTCAGGTTCACACCTGACAGCCCCGGATCGGATTTCAATGTGGTGTGAAGCCGGCCTAACTTCTTCTTTAAGGCTGGTTTCACACTGCAGTTTTTTCCGTGATCAGGTTCGATCAGGTTTATGTATCAAAACCAGGAGTGTCTCCAGAACAGGTGTCCATCTTTCAATGATAGTTTTTCTCTGCAAGTTCCTCTCCTGGTTTTGGCACACAAACCTGATCGAACCTGACCGAACCTGATCAGGGAAAAGTGTGAAACCAGCCTTAAAGAAGTAGTTACAGGTCTGTGAGAGCCAGAAATGTTGCTTGTTCCTTCAAGTACTCCAATTTCCTCCCACACTCCAAAGACCTACTAATAGGGACCATAGATTGTGAACTCCAATGGGGACAGTAATGATGATGTATGTAAAGTGCTGTGGAATTAATGGCGCTATATAAATTACGTAATATTATGATTATATATTTTCATCGGAAAACACTTTGATACAAAGTAAAGTAGTCAGTGTACAGCTTGTATAACAGTGTAAATTTGGTGTGTCCTCTAAGTAACTCAACAAAGCCATTAATGGCTAAACCACTGGCAGCAAAAGTGAGTACACCCCTAAGTGAAAATGGCCAAATTGAGCTCAAAGTATCAATATTTTCTGTGACCGCCATTATTTTCAAGGACTGCCATAACTCTCTTGGACATAGGGCTCCTCGGAGCTTCACAGGAGCCACTGTAATCCACTTCTACTCCTCTATGAGGACATCATGGAACTGGGGGAAATTAGAAACCTTGCACTCCTTTACCTTCCATTGGACGATGCCCCACAGATGCTCAATAGGGTTTCGGTGTCAAAAAATGCTCAGCCCACCAACACCTTTGGGCCATTTTCACTTAGGGGTGTACTCACTTTGGTTGCCAGTGTTTTCGGCATTAATACCTGGGCCAGCGTCTGCACCCATCACACCTGGGCGAGTGTTGGGGCCCCGACTGCGAGGGGGGGGCCCCTGGGCTCCTGAGCGATGTGTAACTGGCTCCTGAGCTGTGTTAGCGCTACCCCCCCTAACCTGAGAGGATGGTGTAAGTACGTTTTTCTCCCTCTCTCCTAAGCTGAGTGGCAGCCGCTGATCGCTGTGATGTAGTGAGTGGTCCGGCGCTGCGGCAGATCCCTATATCCTGTTTCATCGCGGTACAGGAAGCAAAGATCTGCCGCAGTGCCGGACCGCTCACTACATAACAGCAATCAGTGGCTGCTGCCAGTTACACAGAGCCCAGGGTGCCCCCTGTCAATGGCCAGTTACACAGCGCAGGGGAGAGACACGCGCACAGGGGAGAGACACAGGCACAAGTGGGACATAGCACACAGGGGGGACAGTGCACAGGTTGGAGACAGGCGCAGGGGAGAGACACAGCATACAAGGGGGAACAGGCACAGGGGAGAGGCAGCAAACGGGAGGGACAGAGACAGTGCAAAGGGGAGAGACTGCGCAAAGGGGGCGGTGACAGGCACAGAGAAGGGAGAGACAGCACACAGGGTGGGAGAGACAACGCACATGGGGAGAGACATGCAAAGAGAGGGGAGAGACAACGCACAGGGGGAAGAGCCAGTGCACGGGGGGGGGGGGGGAAGAGTCAGCGCACAGGGGTGAGATTCTATGTATGAATGTGTATATATACAGTATATATTATTATATATATATATATATATATATATATATATATATATATATATATATATATATATATATTATACATATACATATACATATATACACACACACACACACACACACACACAAAGTATATATTATATATTTTATATATACAGTTGTGGCCAAAAGTATTGACACCCCTGCAATTCTGTCAGATAATACTCAGTTTCTTCCTGAAAATGATTGCAATCACAAATTCTTTGGTATTATTATCTTCATTTAATTTGTCTTCAATGAAAAAACACAAAAAGAATTGTCCTAAAGCCAAATTGGATCTAATTCCACACCAAACATAAAAAAGGGGGTGGACAAAAGTATTGGCACCCTTAGGCTGGCTTCACACTGCGGCGGCGTCCGGTCCGGGGCTGTCAGGAGTGACA
The DNA here is from genome assembly GCA_033576535.1 of Allobates femoralis. Taxonomy (NCBI): domain Eukaryota; kingdom Metazoa; phylum Chordata; class Amphibia; order Anura; family Aromobatidae; genus Allobates; species Allobates femoralis. The sequence goes on from JARQOC010000003.1 coordinate 346,761,969, forward strand.
GCCTGGACCGGAGTTTTGCTCCATAGGAGACTATCGGGCTGCACAGAGCTGGATCGCGCCGGGTGGCAATTATCTGCCATCCGGCTGCTAGCTCGCCGGATGAATCCTGCAGAAGTGTGGTTTTTCTTCCGATTCCAAAAACGTTGCATGCAACGTTTTTGGAGTCGGCAGACAAATCCCCACTTCTGCAGGATTCATCCGGCGAGCTAGCAGCCGGATGGCAGATAATTGCCACCCGGCGCGATCCAGCTCTGTGCAGCCCGATAGTCTCCTATGGAGCAAAACTCCGGTCCAGGCTGTCACTCCTGACAGCCCCGGACCGGACGCCGCCGCAGTGTGAAGCCAGCCTTAGAAAAATCATGTGATGCTTCTCTAATTTGTGTAATTAACAGCACCTGTAACTTACCTGTGGCACCTAACAGGTGTTGGCAATAACTAAATCACACTTGCAGCCAGTTGACATGGATTAAAGTTGACTCAACCTCTGTCCTGTGTCCTTGTGTGTACCACATTGAGCATGGAGAAAAGAAAGAAGACCAAAGAACTGTCTGAGGACTTGAGAAACCAAATTGTGAGGAAGCATGAGCAATCTCAAGGCTACAAGTCCATCTCCAAAGATCTGAATGTTCCTGTGTCTACTGTGCGCATTGTCATCAAGAAGTTTAAAGCCCATGGCACTGTGGCTAACCTCCCTAGATGTGGACGGAAAAGAAAAATTGACGAGAGATTTCAACGCAAGATTGTGCGGATGGTGGATAAAGAACCTCGACTAACATCCAAACAAGTTCAAGCTGCCCTGCAGTCCGAGGGTACAACAGTGTCAACCCGTACTATCCGTCGGCGTCTGAATGAAAAGGGACTGTATGGTAGGATACCAAGGAAGACCCCACTTCTTACCCTGAGACATAAAAAAGCCAGGCTGGAGTTTGCCAAAACTTACCTGAGAAAGCCTAAAACGCTTTGGATATGTAAATAGAGTCTGTGGAGCCTTGGTTAGGAGTCTCAAACACAGGACTAGGCAGATATCCCTCCAGGAAAGGACCCAGCCAAGGGGTGGCTCCTTGCGGAGAACATCATAACCACCATGTTAAGTGGCCCTTTTAGTCAATATCCAGCTCTTTTACAAGCTTAGAGATATGACAAGGGAATACCAAGGCCAGGTATCCATCCACAGACAGCTATTTCAGGGTGTTGCCTCTCATCATTGTGGAGTAGGATTCTGGCTAGGTGGAAGCAAGGCCTAGTAGACCAACATCACATAGCATTCACTGATATCTGGCTAGTCCTATGTTTGAGACTCCTAACCGAGGCTCCACAGACTCTATTTGCATATTCATAATTCCCAGGGGACAATGCGCCTAGGAATTGTATTGAGTGATTTAGCCAGCTGCCCGCAGTGTTTTCTTGGACTGGTCTCCCTGAGATCAGTGAATGCTTTGTGATGTAAAACGTTTTGGAAGAATGTTCCCTGGTCAGATGAGACAAAAGTAGAGCTTTTTGAGCAAAGGCATCAACATAGAGTTTACAGGAGAAACAAAGAGGCATTCAAAGAAAAGAACACGGTCCCTACAGTCAAACATGGGGGAGGTTCCCTGATGTTTTGGGGTTGCTTTGCTGCCTCTGGCACTGGACTGCTTGACCGTGTGCATGGCATTATGAAGTCTGAAGACTACCAACAAATTTTTCAGCATAATGTAGGGCCCAGTGTGAGAAAGCTGGGTCTCCCTCAGAGGTCATTGGTCTTCAAGCAGGGCAATGACCCAAAACACAGTTCAAAAAGCACTAGAAAATGGTTTGAGAGAAAGCACTGGAGACTTCTAAGGTGGCCAGCAATGAGTCCAGACCTGAATCCCACAGAACACCTGTGGAGAGATCTAAAAATGGCAGTTTGGAGAAGGCACCCTTCAAATATCAGGGACCTGGAGCAGTTTGCCAAAGAAGAATGGTCTAAAATTCCAGCAGAGCATTGTAAGAAACTCACTGATGGTTACCGGAAGCGGTTGATCGCAGTTATTTTGGTTAAAGGTTGTGCAACCAAGTATTAGGCTGAGGGTGCCAATACTTTTGTCTGGCCCATTTTTGGAGTTTTGTGTGAAATGATCAATGTTTTGCTTTTTGCTTCATACTCTTTTGTGTTTTTTCATTGAAGACAAATTAAATGAAGATAATAATACCGAAGAATTTGTGATTGCAATCATTTTCAGAAGAAACTGAGTATTATCTGACAGAATTGCAGGAGTGTCAATACTTTTGGCCACAACTGTATTCTGCAACCTTTATAATATAATCGTGTTAAAGGTATTCTGAACCTTTATAATATATATCGTGTTAAAGGGGGGCACACTAAGACTCTTTCGCCTAGGGCCCAGGAAAACCTGAAGCCGGCCCTGATTAATACTTTATGACCAATGACAGAGATAGCACTCTGGAGCTGGTGTCGGTTCTCCCATCATAATGTACTATGTCCATCATGGATTTAAAGGGAATTTGTCAAGTCGCTCTACCCTTCTCTCCTATCACTACCTGTCCCTGCACACTGGTATCTGTTCCCTAACCATCCCTGTCTGACCTAAAGGGGCCCTATAACAATTATGAAAAATGACTTATAAAACTTATATACAGTTTCCATCTAGGAGACTGGATAGGCGGGCTCCAGGCTCCATTCTCCCCTCCTCACTGTGTCCTAGCCAGGAATTTGCATACAAAAAGGGATTCAGATGTATGTGCCAATGGGGACATTGACTATAATGGTGTAGAGTCATCATGTGCTCTGTCGTGCACTATTTTTGGGCATATCCGCCTACTGGAGGAGTACACAAAGACCTAGCAGATAAATAGCTCTCCTTAAGTCCCAAGTCTTGCTATGTCACCAACTGTACTGTACAGTCACATATGGGGTAATGCCATATTCATGAGAAGTTGTGTAACAATTATTACTATAACACCATTAGATTCTATGGCGCTTTACATGTGGAAGGGGCAAACAAAGACAAGTACAATAGCCTTTCCCTCTCCTGGATCTCTTCCTACCTTTCCAACCGCACATTTAGCTTCTCCCACTCACACACAACCTCCTCATCCCATCCCCTCTCTGTTGAGGTCCCTCAAGGTTCTGTCCTGGGGCCCCCTCCTTTTTTCAATGTACACCCATGGTCTGGGACAATTCAAAGAGTTCCATGGCTTCCACTATCACTTGAACGCTGATGAAACTCAGATCTGTCTGGCCCAGATGTCACCTCTCTCCTGTCCAGAATCCCGGAGTGTCAATCAGTCATATGTTCCTTCTCCTCTCGCTTCCTAAAACTCAATGTAGACAAAACTGAAGTCATCTTTCCTCCATCTCACACACCTTCCTAACCAGATCTGACAATCATAATAAATGACATTACATTTTGCCCTGTACCTGAAGTCCGCTGCCTCGGAGTAACCCTTGACTCTGCCCTGTCCTTCAAACCACACATCCAAGCCCTTGCCACCTCCTGCCGCCTCCAACTCAAAAACATTTCCAGAATTTGTCCCTTCCTCAACCCTCAATCTACTAAACTACTAGTGCATGCCCTCATCATCTCCCGTCTCAACTACTGCAACCTCCTCCTCTGCAGCCTCCCTGCTAACACTCCTGCATCTCTCCAATCTGTCTTTAACTCTGCTGCCCGACTAATCCACTTCTCTCCTCTGCAAATCCTCCACTGGTTCCCAATTTACCAACGTATCCAATTCAAACTACTAACACTGACTTAGGGTGGGTTTACACGCTCAGATATCTGAAACGATATCTTTAGAAAAGTCACGTGAGCGCTATCGTTTTGAGATCGTTCGTTAACGAGATCCATGCGTGTGACATCGCACGATCTGTAATTTGGCATTGCGCCAGCGTCGATCCGCCGATCTTAGTGAACGATCTCATAAAGTGGAAGGAATAGGAAAAATCTGAAGGAGATCGTTCATCATAGTGTCACACTGTCCGATGCTGCAGTTTGCTGCAGCGTTAATTGGACGATGAACAATAGATTTGAGCTCAGGACCTCAAATTTGTGATAAACGATCTAATGATTTTTCCTTCAGATATCCGATGTTTATATGCAACGATGCAAAAACTATATCGTTTGAACGATGTCAAAAGTGTGACGTTTAAACGATATTGTTTCAGATATCTGAGCGTGTAATCCGACCCTTACAAAGCTGTCCACAATCTGTCCCCCTCATATATATCTGACCTAATCTCCTGATATCATCCAACTTGTAATCTTCGATCATCCCAAGACCTCCTTCTTTCCTCCACACTTGTACTTTCCTCATCTAACCGCCTGCAAGACTTTGCTCGAGCATCCTCCATCCTCTGGAATTCTGCACCTCAAAATGTCCGACTGTCCCCCACACTAGGAATCTTCAAGCGGAACATGAAAACCCATCTCTTCAGAACAGCCTACAGCCTGCAATGACCACAGTGCCACCTCACCACCACTGCACTCGGCGCTCCACCACTATTGGACACGACGCTCCACCACCACCAGAGCAGACCCAACCTACTGTCTCTCTCCCCACTGCCCTGTAGTATGTAAGCCCGCAAGGGCAGGGTCGTCTCTCCCCTCTGTATCGGTCTGTCATTGTATTTTTAACTTGTTTGTTTGTATGTAACCCTTTCTCATGTACAGCACCATGGAATCAATGGTGCTCTATAAATAAATAATAATAATAATATTGTTATTAAGTATGGACAATCAAGTCACACGTACAGAATGGGAGAGGACCCTATCTGAGAGGAATCACAGTCTAAGAGGGACAGATGAGGATACAGTAGGAGAGGGTAAAGCTGATCAGGCGGGGGAGCAGTGGACCGAGTCTCACTGTCTTCAGGTTTCTTTTGAAGGTTTCCAGGGTAGGGGAAAGTCTGATGTGTTGGGGCAGAGAGTTCCAGAGTATAGCGGATGCATAGGAGAAATCTTGTATGCGGTTGTGAGAAGAGGAGATAAGAGGGAAGTAGAGAAGGAGCTCTTGAGAGGATCGCAGGTTGAGCAAGGCTGCTTTCACATCACGTTTTTCTTCAATCCGCTGCTGTCAGTTGTAAATCAGACAGCATCGGATCCGATTTTGGCCCCATGTTATCCTATGGGGAAGGATCGGATTTGCCCTTAATGGCATCCGATTTGCCTCCGATCTGATCCGGTCCAATTTTCTGCAGCAGCCAAAATCGTAGACTGCTGCGATTTTGGACTCCGCTGCAAAAATCAGATCGCATCAGATCCGACGCAATTCGATTACAATCATATGGAAGTCTATGGGGATCAGATCGGATGGAAAATCGGATCCGATATCTTATCGGATCCGATTTTCTGTATTGAGCATGCTCAAACTCCAAGACCACTCCCAAAACCTCCCACAGCCCTCTCTCAGCTCTCTTCCGACGCCATAAACGGATCCGATAAAAAAAAAATCGGACCGATGGCATCCAATGGCATCCGATTTTGAGCATCCGTTGCTGGCCGATTTACAACTGACAGCAGCGGATTGCAGAAAAACGTGATGTGAAACCAGCCTAAGGGTAGGTAGCGGGAGACCACGTCAGAGATGTACGAAGGGATAGATTGTGGATGGCTCTGTATGTCATGGTTAGGGTTTTGAAGGAGCCTCTGAGAAATGGGGAGCCAGTGAAGGGCTTGGCAGAGTGGAGAGACTGGGGAATAGCGGGGAGACAGGTGGATTAATCGGGCAGCAGAGTTTAGGATAGATTGGAGTGGTGCAAGGGAGCTAGCGGGGGAGACCAGTGAGCAGGAGGTTACAGTAGTCGAGGCGGGAGATAATGAGGGCAAGAACAAGAGGAAGAGTCGAGGATTACCCCGAGGCACCTAGTGTGAGGGTCTGGGGAGAGTGAGCAGCCACTGACAATGATGGGTAGGTCGGGGGGGGGGGGAGAAGGGGGAAGAGCGACTTGGGGGGGGGGTGAGGAAGATGATAAACTCAGTTTTGTCCATGTTCAGCTTTAGAAAGAGAGCAGAGAAGAAAGTTGAGATGGCGGACAGACATTATGGAATTTTGGATAGTAAGGAGGTGGTGTCAGGTCTGGACAGATAGATCTGGGTGTCGTCGGTGCAGAGATGATACTGAAGGCTGTGGGCCGAGGGTGTAGATGGAGAAAAGTAGGGGACCAAGAACCGAGCGTTGGTAGGGCGAGATAGGGGGTAGGGCGAAGAGGAGGTATGGGGGAGCGTGATGCTGAAAGTCTAGTTCGTTAGGTATGAGGAGATCCAAGAGAGGGCCAGGTCAGTGATACCAAGAGATTCCAGAATCTGTAACAGAAGGGAATGGTCTACAGTGTTGAAGGCGGAAGAGAGGTCAAGGAGGAGGAGGACGGAGTAGTGTCACTTGCTCTTGGCGGTCAGTAGTTCATTGGTGACATTGGTTAGGGCTTTTTCGGAGTAGTGATGAGGTCGGAAGCTGGACTGTAAGCGGTCAAGGAAGGAACAGGAGGAAAGGTGGGAGGACAGTTCAAGATGGACATGTTGCTCCAGTAATTTTGAGGCAAAGGGTCAATTTTGAGGTCAATTTTTTCTATCTATGTGAAGATGTGACATCTGTGGCTAAAATAACATTTTAGTAGTAAAAATGTACGGTAATTATCTTTACCCCTCAATGGTAAAATATTTTGTGAAACATATGTGGTGTCAATATGCTTACTGTACCACTAGATGATTTCATTAAAAGGTGTCAATTGTCATTCTGCTGTTCTGACACCTCAGAAGCGCTGCCAATGTGACATGGCACCCGTAAACCATTCCAGCTACATAGGCACTCTAATATTGCGCTCCTTCCTTCCTGATCTTTGCATTGTGCCAGAAAAGTAGTTTCCAACCACATATGGGGGTATTGCCATACTCATGAGAAATTTGGTAACAAATTTTGTTCTCCACTTTCTCCGGTTAAGCTTGTAAAAAATGTTGTTGAAAAAAGTTAAAGAGGACCAACCACCAGGATTTAGTGCTATAAAGTGAAGTCAATACCTTACAGGCACTGGGATGCTGAATGCAGTCATACCTATGCTTGAAAGATTCCAGGTTTGACTGCAGAGAAAAGTGTCCTAAAACTTTTGTAAATCAGTGCAACAGGTGATGTGTAGCACATCACCCCCACTTTCATTCAGCCTTTTATTTTTGGGCACCTGGACACAAAGTCACTTTCCTCCATCAACATGGTGTCTGACATCACACCTGTGCACAGCGCCATGCCCAGCTTATCTGTCACCCGCACCCTGCTTCGCCTGCTTTCTCTGTGCTTGTGACTTCGAAATGTCAGACGTCATCTAGGTGGAAGAAGGTGCCTTTGTGCGCTGGTGCCCAAACATAAAAGGCTGGATGGGGGGTGGGGGTGGGTCATCTTACATCTGAAAGACAAGCCCACAGGGGAGGAATAAAAAAAAATTTTAAAAAACACCCAACGAGTGATGCAGTGCTGCGCATATCAATCACCTGATGCCCTGATTTGCAGTACTTTTTTGACACTTTTCTCTGCAATGAAATCTGGAATCTTTAACGTAAAGGTATAATTGCATTTGCCATCCCACTTAATTCACTTTTTAGCACTAAATCCTGGTGGTTGGTCTTCTTTTACAATTAAGTTTTACAGACCAATATTATAAAATTCTGTAAGTCATCAATGGATTCAAGATGTTCAACACATCCCTAGATAAATTCCTTGAGTGGTGTAGTTTCCAAAATGGGGTCACTTGTGTGGGATTTTCACCATTTAGGCAAATGAAAGTCTCTCCAAATGGGACATGTTATAAGCTAACAAGCCTTGACATGAGCCCAAACAGTATTTCCACCACATATGGGGTGTCAGTATACTCAGGAGAAATTGCACAACGGTAATGGGTATTTTCTCTTGTTACCCTTGTGAAAATGCACATTTTGTGGTAAAACAACATTTTGTGGGAAAAACATAATTTTTTTCATTTCATTCACGGCTCAACGTTATAAAATTCTGTGAAGCACCTGGGGGTTCAAAGTGCTCACCGCACATCTAGATAAGTTACTTAAGGTGTTTAGTTTTCAAAATGGGGTCTCTTGTGGGGGGTTTCCACTGTTTATGCAAATCAGGGGCTCTCCAAAGTTGACATGACACCTGCTAACAATAGCAGCCAATCTTGCTCTCCTAAAGTAAAATTGTGCTCTTCCTATCCATGCCCTACCATGTGCCCAAATAGTAGTTTTTCACCACATACAGGATATCTGTGTACTCAGAAGAAATTGAAAAAAAAAATTGTATGGTGCATTTTTCATGTTATCCTTGCAAAAAAAATGCTAAATTTGGGGCTAGAACAACATTTTTGAGGGGAAAAATTAAAATTTTCATTTTTTCACCTTACAGTTTACTAAACTTCTTGGATGTAGTTTTGAGTAGATGGAGGCGCGTTTTTAGAATGGCGTCACTTTTGGGTATTTTCTATCATGTACACCCCTCAAAGAGACTTCAAATGTGATGTGGCCCCTAAAAAATGGTTTTGTAAATCCTGATGTAAAAATTAGAAATTACTGATGAACTTTGAACCCTTCAAACTTCCTAACAAAAAAACTATGCTTCACAAATGATACTGATGTAAAGTAGACAAGTAGGAAATATGTTTTTTATTAATTATTTTGTGCAGCTATCTGGTTTAGAGGCATAAAAATTAAAAGTTTTCAATATTTTCATAACTAAATGCAAATAATGTCGATCAAAATTTACCACTAACATGAGATATAAAGTGTTATGAAAAAAATATCAGAATCACTGGGATCCGCTGAAGCGTTCCAGAGATATAGCCTCATAAAGGGACACTGGTAAGAATTATAAAATGAGGCTCGGTCATTAACATACAAAGTGACTCGGTCCTTAATTGGGTTTATGGCTGTGTGTAGAGTTAGGCTCCTTTCACATAGCAATTTTTTTCCTGTCCGTGGGAATCCTGTTTTTTGCAGGACCCCACAGACAGGAATGGACCGGATCGGATGTGTGCCTCGGATGTAATTTCTGTGTCTGGGTCCATGATTTTCACAGATCCGAACACAGAAAAGCCAGAGCCTGCAAAGTGCAGGCAAGCGGGGCACTTTCACTCCCGCAATGTATGTATATAGAGAGTGAAGAAAGGGGTGAAAAAAAAAAAAAAAAAAAGATCCGCGCCTCTTTGGCGTGTTCCGCGATGTGCACCATCTCTGAGCTTAAGGACCTGTGTGTCAACTGGCGATCAATTGATCAGTCACATGACCGCATCAGCTGAGCGGCGCCAGGTCCTTAAGCACTCGGAAGTAGATGGCACGCATTGCGGGACACACACCGGAGAGGTGAGGATCTTTTTTTTTTTATTTTTAACACTTGCTTTAGTAACTTCACTTCCGCAGTGTATGTATATACATTGCAGAAGTGAAATTACACAGGAGCAGAGCAGTTTTAGTGTACTGAGCATGCTCAGTATACTAAAATCTGGTCCGGGAAACAATGTTAATTGATGCAGACCGGGTCGGGTCCGATTCTGTCCGATTTGGTCCGCTGTGCCCAAAATCTGAGCAGACCTCGATCCTGGATCTAGCAAAAAATCAGACGTAATCCGATCAGTGACAAATCGGATAGCAATAGAGCACCAATCTGTGCTCATAGGATACATGGGGGCCAAATCGGATATGTGGCTGTCAGTTTTACAATGAACAGCCACAGATGCTCAAAAACGCAATGTAAAACCAGCCTTAGAGGGCAGACCAAATTTACACTGTTATACAATCTGTACACTGACTACTTTACATTGCATCAAAGTGTCATATCTTCAGTGTTGTCCCATGAAAAGATTTCATAAAATATTTACAAAACTGTGACGGGTGTACTCACTTTTGTGATAGCGTAAAGCAGGGGTCCCCAACCACCGGGCCGCGGCCCAGGATCGGGTCGTGGGTGTCCCTGTGCCGGTCCACGGCACCGCCGCAGACCAGCACTTCAAAGTGAAAGTGCGATCTGCATGTGGCTTCCCGCCCCTCAGTGAGCCATCAGCCAATCAGAGGCGAGCATCTAACGTTATGCGATGACGTTAGATGCTCGCCTCTGATTGGCTGCTGGCTCCTCTGCTGGGAAGCTTGTCACTGAGGAGAGGGGAAGCGGGCTCTGACCGGTGAGGAAGGTGTGAAAGTGTGTGTATGTATGTGTGAGCGTGTGTATGCATGTATGTGTGATTATGCGTTTGTGTGTGTATTAGTGATGAGCGAGCATGCTCAGCGGTATTTCGTACTCGCCCGAGCATCACAGTACTCGAGATGCTCGGCCAGCACAGAGTACCGCTGAGATGCTCGGGCTCCCTGTCCCTGCATGTAGGCGCTCTTTATAGAACCAGCCCACATGCAGGGATTGGTTGCCACACACTGTAATGACACAGCCATGTTGGTTGTCACATTACAGTGATTGGCTGGCCGCACAGCGTGATCACGTCTATATCAGACCTGACCGCGTTGTGCTCGTGCCGGCAGTTGTCGATTTAAACACAGCTGACCTGACAGCTGTGTTTACATCTCCTGCGCCGACACTGCTGGGAGATGAGCGGCTGCCGCCGCCAGGAGATGAGCTGCACCTGCTCCTCATCTCCCAGCAACGGGCACCGCTTATCTCATGGTGGCGGCAGTCGCTCATCTGCTGGTGGTGCGGGAGCTTTAAACACAGCTGGTCTGACAGCTGATTCAGGTTCTTGAACCTGATATTGATCATTTGATCGGTTTGCCGGCCAGCAAACTGTTCAGATGATATTGGATCCGGATTAGTCGTCTTGGGACCCTCGAACCTGGACTACATCAGAGGGGGTGGGGTTCTTTTCTTTAATAAAGATGGAGTCCCTAATTGTGTTATGTTTTATTTCTAATAAAAATATGTTTTCTCTGTGTTGCGTTTTTTTTCTATATGATTACTAGAAATTCATGCTGGTCATGACTAATATTGGCATGAGCTCATGAATTTTGGGCTTAGGGCCAGCTGATAATACAAAGCTGGCCCTAACCCCTTTATTACCCAGTGAGCCACTGCACCAGGGCCCTGGATGAGTCGGGTAAAGCGCCAAAAGATGGCGCTTCTATGAACGTGCCATTTTCTGGGGCGGCTGCGGACTGCAATTTGCAGGGTGGGGCGCAGAAAGCTTGGGCCACCCTGCGCTGTGGATTCCAGCCCCCAGCTGCCTAGGCGAAGCCCACGTTAATTATTTCATGAAGTTCATGAAATAATTTAAAAAAAGGACTTCCCTATATTTTTTTGTGGCCGCAACTGCTGAAATCACGGCTATACCGCACTTGCCGCAAGCCCCATAGACAATGCATGGGGCTTGCCGCTAGTGCAGCCATTAGGCAGCAGATGCTGTAAATCTGCTGCAATCAGCAAAAAAGGCTGATATGAAAGGGGCCTAAGGCGGCCGTCACACTGTTCAATATCGCTAGCAATATTGTTAGCGATCACGTGCACGCGCGATCGCTAACAATATCGCTCACATCGTTGGTGAGCTGTCACACAGGCAGACTCACCAGCGATGTGGACCAGCGAGATCGCTGGTAACTATGGTACACATCGGGTTACTAGGCGCCGAGCGGCGCTTAGTAACCCGACGTTTACCATAGATACCATCTCCCAGCATAGGCTCTGCCGCTGGGAGATCGTTCATCGTGGTGTCATACACCACGATGAAGCAGATTGAACAAGCGATGATCGCTTGATATGAACTCCGGCTCTCATATCTGCGATGTCACGATCAAGCGATTTTACATTGTAAAATCGCTTGATTGCACGCAGCGATGCACAAACGATATCGCTTAAGCGATCAAAAAGCAGATCGCTTAAGCGATATCGTGCATTAAATTGATGCGTGTAACGGCCGCCTAAGTCAGATAAATGCATCACGTATAGTGTGTTTCCACCCTAACGAGAAGAATTGATGCAATTTTGAAACAAAGGGTGGTCACAACCTTGACTTGATCAAGTTTCTTTTTTGTTTGATTTAGCATTTTGTTAACTGATAAAAACAAACTGTTAACAATTTTATTTTTTTTAAATCATTCTTAGGTTACATTCACACTATCCGGTTTTGATCACTTTTTCACATCAGTATTTAAAAGCCAAACCCAGGAGTGGCTGAAAAATACAGAAGTGGTGACATCTTTGTATTAGGCCATGTCCACATGTTGAGTATTTGGTCAGTATTTTACATCAGTAATTACAAGGTAAATCCAGAAATGGAACAGTCAGAGGAAAAGTATAATAGAAACACGTCACCACTTCTGGATTTTTCCATTACTCCTAGCTTTGGTTTACAAATACAGATGTGAAAACTGTCAAAAAATTGAACATGTGAACGTCGCCTTAGTCTGCAGCATTTTTCCACACTTGACTAAAACATTTGCTCAATATTGTGTAGTTACTTTATATAGTAATTGGGAAATGTTACCTGAGATGACAGGTATGTGTGCATCATCATTCTAGGAAGAAGAGGCTGTGGCATTCTCCACCTTGTCTCTATAGAGTAAAACATCACTCACTCCTCTATTCTAAGCTCTGGCATCAGGACATAATGGCTCATGGTTTCATTTTAGTCTTATATTAATATGTATTTTTTTTAAAAAAGTGGATACTACAACATTTCACTGTGAAAAACAAAATCTAACAAGACTAGATGTCAAGGAATAAGGGACTCCTGTAAAATGTTAACAATCAGAAAACCATAGACAATGAAGCCAGTTATAAGCCCAACATGGAGACGCGACGTATGAACCTTCACCACAGTCCAAGATGGACTACATACAACGAGGCTCGTGCTAAGTACTGGGAAATTGAGTAACATGGCATTGTCAGGACAGCAGAAAATGGTATAAACCAGCATCCACCTCCATCAGCCACAAATCAAGTGTCTGAGCACCACTTCTGCATAGCCTTCCGAGACACCCATGGGTGGGCTATGTCTTAGCACAGACCCATCAGTGTGTTTCTATTAAAACAATTAAAAAGTATTATGGCCAATAACAGCAGTGCTTAAATGGAGATTGAAATGTCATTTAATATCACATATATAGAAGATCTGCCGAGACATTGTATAGATAGAACACATATTCCAGAGACATCCTCCTATGCAATGTCTTGTGTTTTGGGGGGATTTTTGGTTAAAGCCCCACGATATCAATTGTATGTCATTATCTATTACAATGGAGGGGAAAAGGTAAAAGTTACAGATCACTCTATGGGAATCAGCATCTACAAGCAGACAAAATAACGAAGAAATACAGTGTGTGCAAATGTTAATATGGTGAAAAAGCAACGATGTACAACAAATAAGATGCTCCAGGGCCTCATCAGACCCTTACTGCAGAGGAGGAGGGACAACGGGGACGGGCAAATTAAAATTCTGCACAATTTCCTGGGGAGAAATGTGCACATTCTGCAGGCACAAATAGTAAAAGCCGCAGGAGCGGGGGAAATGTGCCCTGCATATATAGTATGGCTGTCATCTGATGGAGGTCGAGCCAGCAGGGCACATGTTTGCCAGATAGGCACAGCCAAAGACAAATAAATGCATTGTCTCCCTAAGGGCATGAACATAGGAAAAGAATTCTGATGGTTGTCTATGACCACCCCAGCCGATCATGAATGAACCCTGCGGTCCATCCGCCAGACGAAAGCACATTACATAGAACACATACACAGATCTTAACATGACTGCACCATAAGGCCACGTATCTTGTGTATTTGTGCATAATCAGAGAGTACCAGTGTATCTCAATGTATTGGCAGTATGCAGAGAGTACGCATTATCTCATTATTGGGGCAGTATGCAGAGACATGTATCTTGTGTATTGGAGAAGTATGCAGAGGTAGCGTGTATCTCATGTATTGGGGCAGAGGTGATCTTGATGGGCAGTATGCAGAGTACCGGTGTATCTCAGTGTATTGGGGCAGTATGCAGAAGTACCGTGTATCTGTGTATTGGGCAGTATGCAGAGAGTACCGGTGTATCTCTGTATTGGGCAGTATGCAGAGTACCGTGTATCTCGTGTATTGGGTCAGTATGCAGAGAGTACCGGTGTATCTCGTGTATTGGGTCAGTATGCAGAGTACCGGTGTATCTCGTGTATTGGGGCAGTATGCAGAGAGTACCGTGTATCTCGTGTATTGGGGCAGTATGCAGAGAGTACCGGTGTATCTCGTGTATTGGGGCAGTACCGAGTATTGAGGGCAGTATGCAGAGAGTACCGGTGTATCTCGTGTATTGGGCAGTACGAGTATAGGCAGTATGCAGAGAGTACCGGTGTATCTCGTGTATTGGGCTAGTACCGATGTATTGGGCAGTATGCAGAGAGTACCGGGTGTATCTCGTGTATTGGGGCAGTACCGATGTATTAGGGCAGTATGCAGAGAGTACCGGGGTATCTCGTGTATTGGGGCAGTACCGATGTATTAGGGCAGTATGCAGAGAGTACCGGGGTATCTCGTGTATTGGGGCAGTACCGATGTATTAGGGCAGTATGCAGAGAGTACCGGTGTATCTCGTGTATTGGGGCAGTACCGATGTATTAGGGCAGTATGCAGAGAGTACCGGTGTATCTCGTGTATTGGGGCAGTACGATGTATTAGGGCAGTATGCAGAGAGTACCGGTGTATCTCGTGTATTGGGGCAGTACTGATGTATTAGGGCAGTATGCAGAGTACCGGTGTATCTCGTGTATTGGGGCAGGTACTGATGTATTGGGCAGTATGAATGTATAGGGTCAGTATGCGGAGTACAGTGTATCTCGTGTATTGGGGCAGTACTGATGTATTAGGGCAGTATGCGAGAGTACCGGTGTATCTCGTGTATTGGGGCGTCGAGTATAGCAGTAGCAGTGGTATCTCGTGTATTGGGGCGACATGTACTGATGTATTAGGGCAGTATGCAGAGAGTACCGGTGTATCTCGTGTATTGGGGCAGTACTGATGTATTAGGGCAGTATGCAGAGAGTACCGATGTATCTCGTGTATTGGGGCAGTACTGATGTATTAGGGCAGTATGCAGAGAGTACCGGTGTATCTCGTGTATTGGGGCAGTAGCAGTGTATCTTGTGTATTGGGGCAGTACTGATGTATTAAAGCAGTATGCAGAGAGTACCGGTGTATCTCGTGTATTGGGGCAGTGGCAGTGTATCTTGTGTATTGGGGAAGTACTGATGTATTAGGGCAGTATGGCGGAGTACCGATGTATCTCGTGTATTGGGGCAGTACTGATGTATTAGGGCAGTATGCAGAGTACCGGTGTATCTCGTGTATTGGGGCAGTAGCAGTGTATCTTGTGTATTAGGGCAGTACTGATGTATTAGGGCAGTATGCAGAGAGTACCGGTGTATCTCGTGTATTGGGGCAGTGGCAGTGTATCTTGTGTATTGGGGCAGTACTGATGTATTAGGGCAGTATGCAGAGTACCGGTGTATCTCGTGTATTGGGGCAGTAGCAGTGTATCTTGTGTATTGGGGCAGTACTGATGTATTAGGGCAGTATGCAGAGAGTACCGGTGTATCTCGTGTATTGGGGCAGTGGCAGTGTATCTTGTGTATTGGGGCAGTACTGATGTATTAGGGCAGTATGCAGAGAGTACCGGTGTATCTCGTGTATTGGGGCAGTGGCAGTGTATCTTGTGTATTGGGGCAGTACTGATGTATTAGGGCAGTATGCAGAGTACCGGTGTATCTCGTGTATTGGGGCAGTAGCAGTGTATCTTGTGTATTAGGGCAGTACTGATGTATTAGGGCAGTATGCAGAGAGTACCGGTGTATCTCGTGTATTGGGGCAGTGGCAGTGTATCTTGTGTATTGGGGCAGTACTGATGTATTAGGGCAGTATGCAGAGTACCGGTGTATCTCGTGTATTGGGGCAGTAGCAGTGTATCTTGTGTATTGGGGCAGTACTGATGTATTAGGGCAGTATGCAGAGAGTACCGGTGTATCTCGTGTATTGGGGCAGTGGCAGTGTATCTTGTGTATTGGGGCAGTACTGATGTATTAGGGCAGTATGCAGAGAGTACCGGTGTATCTCGTGTATTGGGGCAGTGGCAGTGTATCTTGTGTATTGGGGCAGTACTGATGTATTAGGGCAGTATGCAGAGTACCGGTGTATCTCGTGTATTGGGGCAGTAGCAGTGTATCTTGTGTATTGGGGCAGTACTGATGTATTAGGGCAGTATGCAGAGAGTACCGGTGTATCTCGTGTATTGGGGCAGTATGCAGAGAGTACCGGTGTATCTCGTGTATTGGGTCAGTATGCAGAGAGTACCGGTGTATCTCGTGTATTGGGGCAGTAGCAGTGTATCTTGTGTATTGGGGCAGTACTGATGTATTAGGGCAGTATGCAGAGAGTACCGGTGTATCTCGTGTATTGGGGCAGTGGCAGTGTATCTTGTGTATTGGGGCAGTACTGATGTATTAGGGCAGTATGCGGAGTACCGATGTCTGATACTGAAGGTCAAGCTATTTAAAGAGACAATAGTGAGCCGCGTTGGTTCCCCCACAATCCTGATGGCCTCCTTCATGTCACCTGCCGGTTATAGATCCCAATGCTGCATACAATGAATGGGATATTGATTCTGACACTTCCCCTCCCCCACAAGGAGTGTAAAATAATCTAGAATAATGCACAGTCTATTCAATGAAGGGCATCAATTATTCAGCGCCTTTATTTTAACACCTATGTTATAAATAGCGGAGAGGAGCTCACCTATCATACACCCTTCAATGACATTCCTCCCAATGTGCCCACTGGGCGCCCAGCACCCTGGCACAGATGGGCAGGCACTGCCTGCGATCTCATCCTCCCTCCCCCACCAGTGCAGCCTGCTCCATGGAGCTGCCATATCCATCCCTATGCTCCAGCGATGCCCCAGCATCCTCCGATGATAAATGAAGGTGACATGCACCCTGGGCACAGAGTGCCATCGCCGCCCAGCACACGCCGCCATTCTTACCTCTCCTTATTGAGCTCGGGTCTTATTGCACCAATGCAGCAGCTCTCTCCCTGCACCTGCAGAGCACTCACTGACGTCAGATGATTGACAGCTGCAAAATGCTGCTGGGCGTGGCTTCAACGCTGTTTCTCCGCCCCCCTTTGGTGAAAAGTGAATGATTTCATTGGCAGTCGGGGCTAACCAATGAGAAGGCGCCGGTTGCCTCGGTGAACGGATGATGGTCCCGCCCCTTGGGTGAATAATTGATGCAGGAGGCTGCTCCCGGCTGACAGTGCTGTCACATCTCCGCTCTACACATGGACATTGGTGGAGCAGAGCCGCCCGCCATTACTGGCCGAGGGCACAGCACTCTGCATCTATACACTGGGCAGAGCTGGTACATCCGGGTGCCGGGCTGGAAAATGGAAGAATTGCCATAGCAACCGATGTGCGCACTATTCTTACAGGAATAATGATTATTCATGTCTGGTGTAAATAAAAAAACAAAAATGCCTAAATAAAGATATCCAAGTGTGCACAGCCCCTATACAGAGCCGTGTGTCTCCATGGTTACCGACCACGACCTGGACCCGATGTACCACAACCCAACTATATAAAGTGTACAGCCGGCGGTCAGCCCATACAGACACATTATTACTGAACCACAAGCTATCCTACTCTACACCACAATCAGTCTGTGTCTCCATGGTTACCGACCACGACCTGGACCCAATGTACCACAACCCAACTATATAAAGTGTACAGCCAGCGGTCAGCCCATACAGACACATTATTACTGAACCACAAGCTATCCTACTCTACACCACAATCAGTCTGTGTCTCCATGGTTACCGACCACGACCTGGACCCGATGTACCACAACCCAACTATATAAAGTGTACAGCCGGCGGTCAGCCCATACAGACACATTATTACTGAACCACAAGCTATCCCACTCTACACCACAATCATTCTGTGTCTCCATGGTTACCGACCACGACCTGGACCCGATGTACCACAACCCAACTATATAAAGTGTACAGCCGGCGGTCAGCCCATACAGACACATTATTACTGAACCACAAGCTATCCCACTCTACACCACAATCATTCTGTGTCTCCATGGTTACCGACCACGACCTGGACCCGATGTACCACAACCCAACTATATAAAGTGTACAGCCGGTGGTCAGCCCATACAGACACATTATTACTGAACCACAAGCTATCCCACTACACCACAATCAGTCTGTGTCTCCATGGTTACCGACCACGACCTGGACCCGATGTACCACAACCCAACTATATAAAGTGTACAGCCGGTGGTCAGCCCATACAGACACATTATTACTGAACCACAAACTATCCCACTACACCACAATCATTCTGTGTCTCCATGGTTACCGACCACGACCTGGACCCGATGTACCACAGCCCAACTATATAAAGTGTACAGCCGGTGGTCAGCCCATACAGACACATTATTACTGAACCACAAGCTATCCCACTACACCACAATCAGTCTGTGTCTCCATGGTTACCGACCACTACCTGGACCCGATGTACCACAACCCAACTATATAAAGTGTACAGCCGGTGGTCAGCCCATACAGACACATTATTACTGAACCACAAGCTATCCCACTACACCACAATCATTCTGTGTCTCCATGGTTACCGACCACGACCTGCACCCGATGTACCACAACCCAACTATATAAAGTGTACAGCCGGTGGTCAGCCCATACAGACACATTATTACTGAACCACAAGCTATCCCACTACACCACAATCATTCTGTGTCTCCATGGTTACCGACCACAACCTGGACCCGATGTACCACAACCCAACTATATAAAGTGTACAGCCGGTGGTCAGTCCATACAGACACATTATTACTGAACCACAAGCTATCCCACTCTACACCACAATCATTCTGTGTCTCCATGGTTACCGACCACAACCTGGACCCGATGTACCACAACCCAACTATATAAAGTGTACAGCCGGCGATCAGCCCATACAGACACATTATTACTGAACCACAAGCTATCCCACTCTACACCACAATCAGTCTGTGTCTCCATGGTTACCGACCACAACCTGGACCCGATGTACCACAACCCAACTATATAAAGTGTACAGCCGGCGGTCAGCCCATACAGACACATTATTACTGAACCACAAGCTATCCTACTCTACACCACAATCAGTCTGTGTCTCCATGGTTACCGACCACGACCTGGACCCGATGTACCACAGCCCAACTATATAAAGTGTACAGCCGGCGGTCAGTCCATACAGACACATTATTACTGAACCACAAGCTATCCCACTCTACACCACAATCATTCTGTGTCTCCATGGTTACCGACCACGACCTGGACCCGATGTACCACAGCCCAACTATATAAAGTGTACAGCCGGCGGTCAGCCCATACAGACACATTATTACTGAACCACAAGCTATCCCACTCTACACCACAATCAGTCTGTGTCTCCATGGTTACCGACCACGACCTGGACCCGATGTACCACAACCCAACTATATAAAGTGTACAGCCGGCGGTCAGCCCATACAGACACATTATTACTGAACCACAAGCTATCCCACTCTACACCACAATCATTCTGTGTCTCCATGGTTACCGACCACGACCTGGACCCGATGTACCACAACCCAACTATATAAAGTGTACAGCCGGCGGTCAGCCCATACAGACACATTATTACTGAACCACAAGCTATCCCACTCTACACCACAATCATTCTGTGTCTCCATGGTTACCGACCACGACCTGGACCCGATGTACCACAACCCAACTATATAAAGTGTACAGCCGGCGGTCAGCCCATACAGACACATTATTACTGAACCACAAGCTATCCCACTCTACACCACAATCAGTCTGTGTCTCCATGGTTACCGACCACGACCTGGACCCGATGTACGACAACCCAACTATATAGAGTGTACAGCCGGCGGTCAGTCCATACAGACACATTATTATTACTGAACACAAGCTATCCTACTCTACACCACAATCAGTCTCCATGGTTACCAACCACAACCTGGACCCGGTTTTCAACAACCCAACTATACAAAGTGTACAGCCGGAGGTCAGTCCATACAGACACATTATTACTGAACCACAAGCTATCTCACTCTACACCACAATCATTCTGTGTCTCCATGGTTACCGACACGACCTGGACCCGATGTACCACAACCCAACTATATAAAGTGTACAGCGGCGGTCAACCCATACAGACACATTATTACTGAACCACAAGCTATCCCACTTACACCACAATCATTCTGTGTCTCCATGGTTACCGACCACGACCTGGACCCGATGTACCACAACCCAACTATATAAAGTGTACAGCCGGCGGTCAGTCCATACAGACACATTATTACTGAACCACAAGCTATCCCACTCTACACCACAATCATTCTGTGTCTCCATGGTTACCGACCACGACCTGGACCCGATGTACCACAGCCCAACTATATAAAGTGTACAGCCGGTGGTCAGCCCATACAGACACATTATTACTGAACCACAAGCTATCCCACTCTACACACAATCATTCTGTGTCTCCATGGTTACCGACCACGACCTAGACCCGATGTACCACAACCCAACTATATAAAGTGTACAGCCGGTGGTCAGCCCATACAGACACATTATTACTGAACCACAAGCTATCCCACTCTACACCACAATCAGTCTGTGTCTCCATGGTTACCGACCACGACCTGGACCCGATGTACCACAACCCAACTATATAAAGTGTACAGCCGGCGGTCAGCCCATACAGACACATTATTACTGAACCACAAGCTATCCCACTCTACACCACAATCAGTCTGTGTCCCCATGGTTACCGACCACAACCTGGACCCGATGTACCACAACCCAACTATATAAAGTGTACAGCGGCGGTCAGCCCATACAGACACATTATTACTGAACCACAAGCTATCCCACTCTACACCACAATCAGTCTGTGTCTCCATGGTTACCGACCACAACCTGGACCCGATGTACCACAACCCAACTATATAAAGTGTACAGCCGGCGGTCAGCCCATACAGACACATTATTACTGAACCACAAGCTATCCTACTCTACACCACAATCAGTCTGTGTCTCCATGGTTACCGACCACGACCTGGACCCGATGTACCACAACCCAACTATATAAAGTGTACAGCCGGCGGTCAGCCCATACAGACACATTATTACTGAACCACAAGCTATCCCACTCTACACCACAATCATTCTGTGTCTCCATGGTTACCGACCACGACCTGGACCCGATGTACCACAACCCAACTATATAAAGTGTACAGCCGGCGGTCAGCCCATACAGACACATTATTACTGAACCACAAGCTATCCTACTCTACACCACAATCATTCTGTGTCTCCATGGTTACCGACCACGACCTGGACCCGATGTACCACAACCCAACTATATAAGTGTACAGCGGCGGTCAGCCCATACAGACACATTATTACTGAACCACAAGCTATCCCACTCTACACCACAATCAGTCTGTGTCTCCATGGTTACCGACCACGACCTGGACCCGATGTACCACAACCCAACTATATAAAGTGTACAGCCAGCGGTCAGCCCATACAGACACATTATTACTGAACCACAAGCTATCCCACTCTACACCACAATCAGTCTGTGTCTCCATGGTTACCGACCACGACCTGGACCCGATGTACCACAACCCAACTATATAAAGTGTACAGCCAGCGGTCAGCCCATACAGACACATTATTACTGAACCACAAGCTATCCTACTCTACACCACAATCAGTCTGTGTCTCCATGGTTACCGACCACGACCTGGACCAATGTACCACAACCCAACTATATAAAGTGTACAGCCAGCGGTCAGCCCATACAGACACATTATTACTGAACCACAAGCTATCCTACTCTACACCACAATCAGTCTGTGTCTCCATGGTTACCGACCACGACCTGGACCCGATGTACCACAACCCAACTATATAAAGTGTACAGCCGGCGGTCAGCCCATACAGACACATTATTACTGAACCACAAGCTATCCCACTCTACACCACAATCATTCTGTGTCTCCATGGTTACCGACCACGACCTGGACCCGATGTACCACAAACCCAACTATATAAAGTGTACAGCCGGCGGTCAGCCCATACAGACACATTATTACTGAACCACAAGCTATCCACTCTACACCACAATCATTCTGTGTCTCCATGGTTACCGACCACGACCTGGACCCGATGTACCACAACCCAACTATATAAAGTGTACAGCCGGCGGTCAGCCCATACAGACACATTATTACTGAACCACAAGCTATCCCACTCTACACCACAATCATTCTGTGTCTCCATGGTTACCGACCACGACCTGGACCCGATGTACCACAAACCCAACTATATAAAGTGTACAGCCGGTGGTCAGCCCATACAGACACATTATTACTGAACCACAAGCTATCCCACTACACCACAATCAGTCTGTGTCTCCATGGTTACCGACCACGACCTGGACCGATGTACCACAACCCAACTATATAAAGTGTACAGCCGGTGGTCAGCCCATACAGACACATTATTACTGAACCACAAACTATCCCACTACACCACAATCATTCTGTGTCTCCATGGTTACCGACCACGACCTGGACCCGATGTACCACAGCCCAACTATATAAAGTGTACAGCCGGTGGTCAGCCCATACAGACACATTATTACTGAACCACAAGCTATCCCACTACACCACAATCAGTCTGTGTCTCCATGGTTACCGACCACTACTGGACCCGATGTACCACAACCCAACTATATAAAGTGTACAGCCGGTGGTCAGCCCATACAGACACATTATTACTGAACCACAAGCTATCCCACTACACCACAATCATTCTGTGTCTCCATGGTTACCGACCACGACCTGCACCCGATGTACCACAACACCAACTATATAAAGTGTACAGCCGGTGGTCAGCCCATACAGACACATTATTACTGAACCACAAGCTATCCCACTACACCACAATCATTCTGTGTCTCCATGGTTACCGACCACAACCTGGACCCGATGTACCACAACCCAACTATATAAAGTGTACAGCCGGTGGTCAGTCCATACAGACACATTATTACTGAACCACAAGCTATCCCACTCTACACCACAATCATTCTGTGTCTCCATGGTTACCGACCACAACCTGGACCCGATGTACCACAACCCAACTATATAAAGTGTACAGCCGGCGATCAGCCCATACAGACACATTATTACTGAACCACAAGCTATCCCACTCTACACCACAATCAGTCTGTGTCTCCATGGTTACCGACCACAACCTGACCCGATGTACCACAACCCAACTATATAAAGTGTACAGCCGGCGGTCAGCCCATACAGACACATTATTACTGAACCACAAGCTATCCTACTCTACACCACAATCAGTCTGTGTCTCCATGGTTACCGACCACGACCTGGACCCGATGTACCACAGCCCAACTATATAAGTGTACAGCCGGCGGTCAGTCCATACAGACACATTATTACTGAACCACAAGCTATCCCACTCTACACCACAATCATTCTGTGTCTCCATGGTTACCGACCACGACCTGGACCCGATGTACCACAGCCCAACTATATAAAGTGTACAGCCGGCGGTCAGCCCATACAGACACATTATTACTGAACCACAAGCTATCCCACTCTACACCACAATCAGTCTGTGTCTCCATGGTTACCGACCACGACCTGGACCCGATGTACCACAACCCAACTATATAAAGTGTACAGCCGGCGGGTCAGTCCATACAGACACATTATTACTGAACCACAAGCTATCCCACTCTACACCACAATCATTCTGTGTCTCCATGGTTACCGACCACGACCTGGACCCGATGTACCACAGCCCAACTATATAAAGTGTACAGCCGGCGGTCAGCCCATACAGACACATTATTACTGAACCACAAGCTATCCCACTCTACACCACAATCAGTCTGTGTCTCCATGGTTACCGACCACGACCTGGACCCGATGTACCACAACCCAACTATATAAAGTGTACAGCCGGCGGTCAGCCCATACAGACACATTATTACTGAACCACAAGCTATCCCACTCTACACCACAATCATTCTGTGTCTCCATGGTTACCGACCACGACCTGGACCCGATGTACCACAACCCAACTATATAAAGTGTACAGCCGCGGTCAGCCCATACAGACACATTATTACTGAACCACAAGCTATCCCACTCTACACCACAATCATTCTGTGTCTCCATGGTTACCGACCACGACCTGGACCCGATGTACCCCAACCCAACTATATAAAGTGTACAGCCGGCGGTCAGCCCATACAGACACATTATTACTGAACCACAAGCTATCCCACTCTACACCACAATCAGTCTGTGTCTCCATGGTTACCGACCACGACCTGGACCCGATGTACGACAACCCAACTATATAGAGTGTACAGCCGGCGGTCAGTCCATACAGACACATTATTATTACTGAACACAAGCTATCCTACTCTACACCACAATCAGTCTCCATGGTTACCAACCACAACCTGGACCGGTTTTCAACAACCCAACTATACAAAGTGTACAGCCGGAGGTCAGTCCATACAGACACATTATTACTGAACCACAAGCTATCTCACTCTACACCACAATCATTCTGTGTCTCCATGGTTACCGACCACGACCTGGACCCGATGTACCACAACCCAACTATATAAAGTGTACAGCCGGCGGTCAACCCATACAGACACATTATTACTGAACCACAAGCTATCCCACTCTACACCACAATCATTCTGTGTCTCCATGGTTACCGACCACGACCTGGACCCGATGTACCACAACCCAACTATATAAAGTGTACAGCCGGCGGTCAGTCCATACAGACACATTATTACTGAACCACAAGCTATCCCACTCTACACCACAATCATTCTGTGTCTCCATGGTTACCGACCACGACCTGGACCCGATGTACCACAGCCCAACTATATAAAGTGTACAGCCGGTGGTCAGCCCATACAGACACATTATTACTGAACCACAAGCTATCCCACTCTACACCACAATCATTCTGTGTCTCCATGGTTACCGACCACGACCTAGACCCGATGTACCACAACCCAACTATATAAAGTGTACAGCCGGTGGTCAGCCCATACAGACACATTATTACTGAACCACAAGCTATCCCACTCTACACCACAATCAGTCTGTGTCTCCATGGTTACCGACCACGACCTGGACCCGATGTACCACAACCCAACTATATAAAGTGTACAGCCGGCGGTCAGCCCATACAGACACATTATTACTGAACCACAAGCTATCCCACTCTACACCACAATCAGTCTGTGTCCCCATGGTTACCGACCACAACCTGGACCCGATGTACCACAACCCAACTATATAAAGTGTACAGCCGGCGGTCAGCCCATACAGACACATTATTACTGAACCACAAGCTATCCCACTCTACACCACAATCAGTCTGTGTCTCCATGGTTACCGACCACAACCTGGACCCGATGTACCACAACCCAACTATATAAAGTGTACAGCCGGCGGTCAGCCCATACAGACACATTATTACTGAACCACAAGCTATCCTACTCTACACCACAATCAGTCTGTGTCTCCATGGTTACCGACCACGACCTGGACCCGATGTACCACAACCCAACTATATAAAGTGTACAGCCGGCGGTCAGCCCATACAGACACATTATTACTGAACCACAAGCTATCCCACTCTACACCACAATCATTCTGTGTCTCCATGGTTACCGACCACGACCTGGACCCGATGTACCACAACCCAACTATATAAAGTGTACAGCCGGCGGTCAGCCCATACAGACACATTATTACTGAACCACAAGCTATCCTACTCTACACCACAATCATTCTGTGTCTCCATGGTTACCGACCACGACCTGGACCCGATGTACCACAACCCAACTATATAAAGTGTACAGCCGGCGGTCAGCCCATACAGACACATTATTACTGAACCACAAGCTATCCCACTCTACACCACAATCATTCTGTGTCTCCATGGTTACCGACCACGACCTGGACCCGATGTACCACAACCCAACTATATAAAGTGTACAGCCGGCGGTCAGCCCATACAGACACATTATTACTGAACCACAAGCTATCCCACTCTACACCACAATCAGTCTGTGTCTCCATGGTTACCGACCACGACCTGGACCCGATGTACGACAACCCAACTATATAGAGTGTACAGCCGGCGGTCAGTCCATACAGACACATTATTATTACTGAACACAAGCTATCCTACTCTACACCACAATCAGTCTCCATGGTTACCAACCACAACCTGGACCCGGTTTTCAACAACCCAACTATACAAAGTGTACAGCCGGAGGTCAGTCCATACAGACACATTATTACTGAACCACAAGCTATCTCACTCTACACCACAATCATTCTGTGTCTCCATGGTTACCGACCACGACCTGGACCCGATGTACCACAACCCAACTATATAAAGTGTACAGCCGGCGGTCAACCCATACAGACACATTATTACTGAACCACAAGCTATCCCACTCTACACCACAATCATTCTGTGTCTCCATGGTTACCGACCACGACCTGGACCCGATGTACCACAACCCAACTATATAAAGTGTACAGCCGGCGGTCAGTCCATACAGACACATTATTACTGAACCACAAGCTATCCCACTCTACACCACAATCATTCTGTGTTTCCATGGTTACCGACCACGACCTGGACCGATGTACCACAGCCCAACTATATAAAGTGTACAGCCGGTGGTCAGCCCATACAGACACATTATTACTGAACCACAAGCTATCCCACTCTACACCACAATCAGTCTGTGTCTCCATGGTTACCGACCACGACCTGGACCCGATGTACGACAACCCAACTATATAGAGTGTACAGCCGGCGGTCAGTCCATACAGACACATTATTATTACTGAACACAAGCTATCCTACTCTACACCACAATCAGTCTCCATGGTTACCAACCACAACCTGGACCC
This sequence comes from Allobates femoralis, assembly GCA_033576535.1. Taxonomy (NCBI): domain Eukaryota; kingdom Metazoa; phylum Chordata; class Amphibia; order Anura; family Aromobatidae; genus Allobates; species Allobates femoralis. The sequence goes on from JARQOC010000003.1 coordinate 346,789,052, forward strand.
GGTTTTCAACAACCCAACTATACAAAGTGTACAGCCGGAGGTCAGTCCATACAGACACATTATTACTGTCCACAAGCTATCCCACTCTACACCACAATCAGTCTGTGTCTCCATAGTTACCAGGGGCGTAACTACAACAGGTGCAGGGGTTGCAATTGCACTTGGGCTCTGCAGCCTAGGGGGGCCCCAAAAGTCCCTTTGGCCCATAGAAAAACACTAATACTATTAGGGTACCTTTACACGCGACAACTTTTCTAGGAATTTCACTGACAACTTACGGGTTGCTGTGAAATCATGGACACATTGTTCTATCTTGTGGCTGTGTACAAATCGAACAATGTCTCATGATTTCACTGCAACCAGTAAGTTGCCAGTGAAATTCCTAGAAAAGTTGCCGTGTGTAAAGGTACCTTTAAAGATTTGCAATAATTGGGGGCCCCGTTGGAACTTTTGCATCGGGGCCCCAGGGCCTGAAGTTACGCCACTGATAGTTACCGACCACGACCTGGACCCCATGTACTACAGCCCAACTATACAAACTATACAGCTGGCGGTTAGTCCATTCAGACACATTATTATTACTGAACCAAAAGTTATCCCACTCTACACCACAATCAGTCTGTGTTTTCATGGCTACAGACCACAACCTGGACCCAGTGTACAACAGCCTGTTGGAATATGTTTAATGCAACAACTCCATTTGTAGCACCCCAGGGTCCCGATGTCACATTGGAAGCAAAAAGGGGGTTCTCTATTCAGGGAACGGTGACACAGCATCCAACACTTTCCTGCCTCCAGGCCAAAAGAGGGAGCTCTAGAACTCGGTTTAAGGGGAGCTTCCCTCTATAAATTCTGGGCCGGAGGTGGGGTTAGTCAGAACAGCTATGGAGTAAGTCTGAGGAGGAAGGAGAGGAGTACCTGGGGAGCAGAGCGACATCTCGCTCACCCCAGTGGACAGCGCCAGAAACCGGACGCTGGAGTCCGAGGCTGTTCGGGTACTAATGGACCAGCAGCAGAAATCCGGCGAGGCAGGGGATTCCAGATCACCTGGCCTACCTAACACCTGGAGCACAGTAGCATACTAGAGCCCGGGGTCTCCACTGAGGAGCAGCCCCTGGAACAGGACTCACATTGCCTGCTATCAGGTACAGACTGAGAGTGAGAGAGGCCACAGCACAGCTTCATGCTGCAGCGTCGACTCACAAGTGAAAGCGCAGAAGGGAGGCCTTCAACCCACCTGGCTAGGTGGATCTCCTGATTGCTTCCAGGCTGCCCGGGTCCACAGTAACATCTAAGTCGGTGCCCCGGACTGTAATTGTGTGGCAACCATCCCTCCGGCAAGGCTCCGAGTGGGTCAGTCTCCTTTACAGCAGGGCGCGGTGCAGCTTCAGGACTGGATAAGTCAATTAGGGTTGCGGTGCGGCATGTTTCCTCGCTCTCGATGCGACGACTAGAATCTCCAACCCAGCCGGGTTGCGCAGACAAGGCCTGCTGATTATGGCTAGTGTCTATTTGAATCCGGGTCCTCTGGTCTGATTGGACCCGGGTCATCTGTAAGGGCAGCAGCCGCAGCACACCCCTCCGGGTGTCTCGGATCTCGGGACGTCTATCTTCGCCCTCCGCCATGCTACCTCGGACACTAGAGGTCTTTCCCTGGCCAGATTCCTCCACTGGTGGTTCCGTGGGCCCTCCGGGATCACGTAGATCTTCCGACTGCAGCGCTCTCCTTGGCGTCTTCTCCTTGCGTCCGCATGTACTTTGATCCTAATGGCGACTGCTTCTCTTCCGGTTCTTTGTCCCGCCTCTTCCAGGTGACAATTTCCTCTTCGGCTCCCACCAACTCCTCATTGGTAGGCACACTTGGAGGCAGGGGCTACTCCTTGGGATTGATGGCTGGCTCCCCCGGAGTTAAGGGGGGCCAGGGCGGGCCTTTCTTTTCCCGCTTTGGACCGGGCCGGCCCACGATGCGGGGGGGTCTGGGCACGCCTCCTCTGCACATGGCTTCAGGCTTCCATGGCCCGCCATTAAGCCCAGATTTGGCAGGAAAAGTCCAAAACACGATATTTAGGCGCACACGGTCCAGTTCTTTTGGACTGGGTTCATCCTGTTCGTGACGCCAGGTTGTGGAGCCCACTGGGACGGGGCACTCGGGGTTGCTGCTGGGGATGTCACGGTGGTCCTGGTCCGGACCGTGTCCCGGGTTCACACAAATAAAAGGGAATATTTACAAGGGATTAATGTTTGTCGTGACACCACCCATGGGTTGTGGTCAATGATGGGACCACCGCTGCAAGGCTTCTCTGCCAGGAGGATGGATGGGCTGCAGCCAGATGGATGAGCTCGCCGCGGGTCGGACTGCTCCTGACAGGATAAAAGGTAATTTTAAACAATTCGTGGTACCTGGAATCAAACATGGACACACAGGCAGGGTTCACCGGGTTTACTTGTCAGCTCTTCCACACAGTTTACAGCAATTCTTAGTACAATTCTCCAGCACAAGTTACAGTCACTTTACTCCAGTATTGCTAAACCCACTGCAGCCAGGTTGTCACTCTCAGACCGCTCACTCCTTCTAGTGTCTTTTCAGGCTGTTCTCTCTGACTCACCGTAGCCGGGGTGTGCACGTCTCCGGCTGTCGCTGCTCCCTGTCACGGTACCGCGCCCAAGGCTGTGTGGGCCTGGTGGTCCAGATCAATAAAGTTGACCAAACAGATAAGGGGTTAATTCTTGTCGTGACGCCACCTGCGGGTGTTCCAGTGATTTCACCGGCGCTGCTTGGGCCTCCGGGGGGATGCGAATGAGCTCCCCACAGGATGAGTGGGAGTCCCCGGGCCAGGGGCTGCACAAGATGTTGTGAAGTAGCTTAGTTACTCTTAGTACGCGGAGTTAAACAGTTCTGAAGGAAGCACGGACACCAATAGTCTCTGCAACGGGCCTTTTACTGTAACCAGCAGGTGATACATGGTATACAGATAACGGGCAACGGACTGGGTGGACTTAGTAATGAGCGGTATGGTTTCAGAGCTCCGCGGTGTTCCTCCATTCTAAACTTGTTCTAGGTGAGTTGCTGATGTCGCCTTAGTGTGCCAAGTTCAGGTACAAGGGGCTACTTAAATTTCCCTGCCGGTGTGTACGTTCCGGTGTGAGGGGAGCCTGGGTCTTTTTGGTGGGTACTCCGCTGGCAAGACGGCTCTGTTTGCGGCGGCGGTGGGGTACTCCTGTAGAGCGGTCCCTCCACTCCTGGTTTGCTAAGCAGTGATGAACAACTTGCTTGCTTCGGAACCAGTGATCCGGTTGTAGATGGGCGCGGGTGTATTTTGACCCGTGGATGTTCGCCCAGAGTCCGGTTGTTACGGCATCGGGTAATGGGGTCAACCGGTAGGTGGTCTTGGGGCTGCACGGCACTGTGCAGAGCCCCCTCTCCAACGTTCCTCCCGACCACGTCTCTCTCCTTCCTCCTTCTCCTACATTCTCCTCTCACACACTCTACTCCTACACTCCACCCACCAGGACCTTATTGGCCCTCTATTCTGATGTGCATGTAGGGTATGGAGCTCTGATATTAACCATGTCATTACTTAGTCAGAGAATATTACATCTGCAGTCTGGGATGCAATACACTCCTGTGATGCACTCGTTGTGGGGCGCCACATCTCTCTTTGTGTTTCTCCGGGTTGTATGGCAGCAGCTTGGACCCTTTGAGTCTTTGTGGTTGCTGTGCCTTTCACCCTTGTTGTGGGAATTCCAACTTGGAATTGGAGCTCCCCGTCGGTGAATCTGCAGCTCCAGATAAAACGAGTGATATTGTAAGCGCTAAGGTACATTAACAGGACACGGCTCACATAAGTATTACCTTTCAGCTTTAATGATTCAGCATATGGATCCCTTTAGCCACAACGCGTTTCAACGCCAATTGCGTCTTTTTCAAGTGATCACTTGAAAAAGACGCAATTGGCGTTGAAATGCGTTGTGGCTAAAGGGATCCATATGCTGAATCATTAAAGCTGAAAGGTAATACTTATGTGAGCCGTGTCCTGTTAATGTACCTTAGCGCTTACAATATCACTCGTTTTATCTGGAGCTGCAAATTTCTTCCCTGCTGGGAAGCGTGATACAGAGCAGCTTAGGAATCAGGACATGGCAGACGTCACACCATCACTCCCCCCGAGCTGTCACGTGCACCGGGATACACGGGAAATACGTGCACTCATCACCTCACTGCTTGGAGCCCAACTAGGAGAGCCCAGCTGGGAGACAGATTAAACTCTTACTCCAGTTGTGCGGACAGGCACAACAATAGAAGGTGAGCAGAGGGGATCATTCACCGATCCCACAATTTAATGAAAGCAGTTTGGCGCAAACCTTTTGTGTATTTCGTCGGTGAATCTGGGGATACCGGGTAAATCTTCGGTCCCCTTCAGACCCGACACTCTGCTGTATGCCTAGCCTGCAATAGCCCTCTCCTGCAAGGCACTGCCAGGCTCCTTCTAACCTGTGTGACTCCAGCTTCGATAGGGAAGACTACTCTGCCTGTAGTTGGTCAGTGCTGCCAAGTTCCTCGGACCCAGTACTGCTGGTCCGATCTCTTTCCTCACACTCGGCTATGGACGAGCTTTCTCTCCATGGTTTCTCTGACTCTGTGGATTCTGCGTCTCCATCAGCCCAATCCCACCAGGACGTGTATCTCTCTCTGTCTGTTCTTGTCTTTTCAGCTCGGCTCACTCTGGCCTACTCACTACTTCCTCCTCCTCTTCTTCTACTTGTACCTTCTGTCACCTGACCTAAATGCTTCCCACCCACTGTCCTCTAAACCCATCACGCCTTTCCCGCCTAGAGTCCTGGGCTCCAGGTTGGGTGCTGCCTCCTAGTGGCGTGTGGGATGTCTGTGAGGGAGTTTAGTATATAAACGGTCTTACCTCCTACCTGGCTGCAGTTCCCTATGTGGCCACCCTAGTCGCAGGGGCGCCACAATTGCAATGATCAAGTAAAGGTAAAGAGAGGTGTCTGTTGTTCCTTCAGCACACTGAACCCTTCACTCCAGTGGCGTTTGCACCGGGGCCCCTTAGGTGAATAGCAAGGGGGGAGTGCTAGTTGAAACTTCTGCCCTCCTGCAGAGTTGAAGAGCAGGGGGGGGTGTTAGTGGTGGATATTGCAGGTGGACTAGCCTCTATGTGGCCTCCCGCGGTCAGCTGCCCCGCCGTTAAGAGAAGAGGAGGGGCGGGCGCAGCTACAGGAAGTGAAGCTTCACTCACTTTACGTCCTCCCTCCTCTCCTCGGACACCCGCGATCACGGTCGCGGCGGGCAGCTGCAACCGCGATCATTACGCCACTGCTGCACTCCCCACAAACTATCCCTTTCATAGAATGCTCATCCGGCAACTGCAGAGCCGCATATTGATTTTACAATCCGGCAGTGGAGACTGCCTGAAGGGGCTGAGAGCATTATATGAACACTACCAATTCTACAGCTCTGGGGAATAGCTCTACCCATGGAGGGCTCAACATCCTGGCTGCCAACCCTCATCATACCCCGGGGTCCCAACTGCAGCGGTGGCTGCAGCTTGCCACAATCCATGGGTGGCGTCAGGTTCATTCCTAAAAACTGTCCCTTTTATTGACTGCCCAGGCCCACGGAGTCAGGTCTCGACCTGGTGGGCGAGTCACATTCCTGTATATGTAAGTGTTCCATTGCTAGGTTTGTGCATTGTCTATAAAGTTAGATAAAAAAAAGGCTCACACACAGGAAAGACCATGTGCCTGTACCCAATTTCCTGTGTTTGTGCATGAGAGGAGAAGCAGCCTGCTGATACTGCACACTTAAGATATGTATACGTGGTGCCCCGGGGTCGCGTTGCCACAATACTAAGCTTGGAAGCAAGGCAAGGCATCCACAAGGTAACACACACACAACACCTTCCTGACTCCAGGCCAGAAGGGGGAGCTCTAAAGCCCGGGCTCGGGGCAGGTTCCCTATAAATTCTGGTCTGGGGGTAGGAGCAGGCAGTTCAGTTCCTGGGAGGACTGTGGAAGACATCCTAGAGACCGGAATCGCGCTAGGCCCGTCCTAGGTGACTAGGTGACTGACCAGTCCGTGTGTGAAACCCGTGGTGAGGATCTGGGGAAGTGGAGGACTAAGTCCGGGGAATGGAGCCAGTGCCGGTTTGCCCCAGTACTTAGTGCAGTACAGTCACAGGAGACTGAGGTCACCAGGGATTCCATACCCAGTAACCAAACCCGGAGGGTGGGTGATTCTAAGTTGCCTTTCCAACCTGAGGCTAGGAGACACAGCCGCACTACAGAGCTCAGGAGACTCTGAGAAGAAAAGGGTACTACCAGAGACCTGGCGCCGCCTGTCACACAGCCAGAGCAGACCAGAGGAGGCCTCAGCACAGCTACACGCAGCTAGGGCCCACAGACACTACAGCAGTAGGTAGACCTCAGAACTTGCCTGGAGTGGGTTGCCCCAACTTGCTTCTGTGGCACCCCTGCGGGGAATTGCCACAGGACCCACCGATGTAGGGAGGGATGTACACCTTGGCACACACAGCACACAACACACCTTCCACTCCAGACCTGGAGGGGGAACCCTACTTGCTGCCTTAAGCCAGATCCCCTATAAAGATCCAGGCCTGAGGGGAGGAGTTAGCCAGTCAGTCTGCAGTGTGTGAGTACAGAAGGACTGGAAGGAGCTGGTTGCTGGGACCAAGCCAGGCACAGAACCAGGAAACCTGACCCAGCTGTGCAGCGCCCTAGAGAGAGGGATGGAGGCCAGTGGAAGAGGTAGGAAGAAAGAAGAAGGGAACATGTCGGAGATTCCTTTTGCCCACCCGGACACCGAAGTCCGAAACTGCTATTAATCTAGTGGTAGCAGAGAAAGCCCGGACAGACCATGAGGATCTAGTCCCCCTGAAGTAAAAGAAAGCAAGACACCAAACCTGACCAAGCGTAGGACCAGGGGCCCAAGAAGAAAATAGGGATCCCCACAGAAAGGTCCTCATTGTCAGTTGTGGAGTAGCATCCTGAGAGGGAGAAGGAGAAAGAGCGGCAGGTTCAGCTCCAGGCAGAACTTACCCCAAATTACCGCACACACTAATAGAGGAGGCCTCGCAACTCTCCAAGGTGGCGTCACGTTACAAATACCCCATCATCACCCCACCCCCCCACTGAGAGTCCAGAGCACAGAACCGGGAACCGACCAGCCGTGATCCCCGCCGAAGTAACCCCCTGTCTCGGTACCCCCTACCCTGTCGACCGTCTCACTTCCAAGCCCAGATCCCTGATAACAACTGAGAACAGTACCTGGACAATCCTACTGCACAGTAAAAGGTAAAAGAGAACTGTTCCCTCTGTGTCTGTCTGTTCTTCAACGCGCTGAATCCTGCACCCCCAACGTTCCCCACTCACATAGACTGCTCATCCTGTGCCTGCAGAGCCGCACACTGACTTTTACAAACCGGCAATGAAAACTATCTATGGGGAGCTGGGACCCTTGTATTGACACTATCAATACCACAGCTCTGAGGAGTAGCACTGCCCTTGGAGGGTTTACCATCTCCACTGCCTCATGTCACCATCATCCCCAGAGGCCTGGACAGCAGGGAGGCCCTTATTGGCCACAGACCATGGGTGGCGTCACAACATCTTTCTTATTTATTTATTTTTTTCTTTAATCCCTTTTTACAACTCCCCTTTTTACTACTCACTCGATGAGGGGATCATGGAGCGGGTCACGTCACCGTGACACCACGCAGCCTGCAGACGACGAGTGGGCCTGGTTCCGAGTACCCTAAGGTCCCCGCTAGGGGCGAGACAGCTTTTGGCATCACGAACAGGATCTACTGACCTGGTAAAACCAGGTCTTGTGCCTAAGACTGTATTAGACTGTGAATGTTCGCCATTTTTCTATTATTTTTGCCACCTCACGCAAAGTGTGAGAAAGTGAGGAGTAGGGCCACAGAAAGGGCGTGAGTGTAAGCCGAGACCCCACGCTCTAACGTCAGCCCAAGCAATACCAGAAACCCTGTGCTGGAAGGCCTTTGCGGAAAGGCCCCCACCAAAAACAAAAGACTTGTACCGGCCGAAAGCCGAGGGAGGGCTGTGGTTCACCAAGGGGGAGAACAATGTCAGCCCCAGTCAAGGAACAGCCCGCAGAGGAGCGACCCGCAGAGCCTGACAATGTCACTGCCAGGAGAGAGTCCGCGGCACCCCCGCTCGCAGCCATCGCACCAATTACTCTGCTGTACCTTGTGGGCGCGACATAGCTCCCACAATACTTGGGAGCGCCCGATGCCCTCAGTGACCTCCGTGAGCAGATAGCCTCTAGCCCAGATGAAGTCGCATGGATGCCAGCCAAGGATGAACCACCGACCCCTACGATGCTGAAGGACAACCCATCTGTCGCTGCTGCAGTGAGGCACAACACGTCACCAGACAGATCCTATCCTTTAAACGAGAAATCCCTGGAGCAAGACCGCCCCCCAGGAGTAGATCCACCCGGCCCACCAAATGGGTACAGCAAGTACGTGGGAGGACAGCCAATCCTACCTATCGTGCTGGATTGGATCCCCATGAACGCTTTACTAGACACTGGGTCTCAAGTGACATCGATACCTTATGTCCTTTATAAGCGCCATTTGACGGACTCTGATATTGTATACCACCCAGATGACTGTTTTACCATATTTGCAAGCAATGAGCAACCTGTGCCCCAGGTGGGATTCAAAGAAGTGACTATTAAAGTGGGGCGGGTGGAGCTACCTGAGCATTGTCTGATTATCGTAGATGGTAACATTAGGTACAAATCTAATTGAAAAATGTTTGGCCGAAGTCATTGTGTTATTATAACAGGTTGCCGAGACCGCCTATTCCGGGCAGCAGAGGACCCTGCAGAAAGAGATACAGGCCCTGATGCAGAGACAGCAGGTGGAGCTGTCTGGAGGCAAAATCAGCAGCGTAAGAGTAAGTGACCCAATTCCCATTGTACTACCTCCGTGGAGTAAAATGTTAATTTGGTGCAGGGCAGCCATAGTTCTCAGAGGGCAGTATTACCAGGCGCTAGTAGAGCCCGTGTATTCAGACAGCCGGCCCACCATCTTGACAGCCAGAGGTCTAGTTGATCTCCGCAGCGGGAGAGTACCGGTACACATTCTCAATTGTGGGGAGGAGGCCAAACTGCCACGGTATGCTACCATTGCTAAGCTGTACACGGTCAGTAAGAACATGATCACAGCTGTGGAGTCCTTGGACTTGCCAGACTTGGCTGAGGACAATGGCCCTGAAGGGGAGCTAGAGGATTGGTGCCAGAAGCCCCATGTGGGCACTGACTCCACTCCCTCGTACCAGAAGTGTGGAGTATACCAGGTAGTCTGGGAGTACGAGCAGGTCTACAGCAAACACCATTAGACTTTGGGCAGGTGAAAGGGGTACAGCATTGTATACCCACGAGGGACCATCCACCCATCTAGGAAAGATACAGGCCTATTTCACCAGCCCAATACCAATGTGCAAAAGACATGCTCAGAGAAATGAAGGAAGCTGGGCTGATCAGGGATAGTTGTAGTCCCTTGACAGCACCACTAGTCCTGGTAAAGAAGAAAGATGGAGCAATGAGGATGTGTGTAGACTATAGACAGATAAATCACATTACACACAAAGATGCTTATCCATTGCACAGGATAGAGGAGTCATTAGCTGCATTGAGAACCGCTATTTCTCCACTCTAGATCTCACAAGAAAAGACCGCCTTCACCACCCTGATGGGCCTCTGCAAGTTCAATTGTATGCCCTTCGGGCTCTGCAATGCACCCATGACGTTACAGAGGCTGATGGAGTGTTGTTTGGGTCACCGAAACTTTGAGACTGTGCTGCTATACCTGGATGACGTTATAGTGTACTCCAACACGTATGAGTACCACCTAAAGCATCTAGCAGAAGTCTTCAAGGCGTTGTCCAAGTTCGGCATGAATATCAAGCCGTCCAAGTGCCACCTCTTCAAACCAAAGATACAGTACCTAGACCATGTAGTGAGTGCGGAAGGTGTGGCCCCACACCCCGACAAGGTTACCGCCATCCAGACCTGGCCGAGACCTAGCACCCTCAAAGATATGCAGCAGTTCCTGGGACTAGTGGGGGTACTACTGGAGGTTCATTAAGGGTTTTACCAAGATGGCAGCCCCGTTGCAAGATCTCCTGGTCGGCCAGGACAAAAAAAACAGGGGCCCTCGAGTCCCTTAGTGAAATGGGAGTCTAGGGAACAAGATTCCTTCCAGCAGCTGAAGAGAGCCCTGACAGGGGACGAGATCCTGGCCTACCCCGATTATAGATTTTTATTGATCAAAGATTACTCGGTACAGGGGGTGAGGATGAGGTAGAAAATCAGCAATGATACCACTTAGTTTAACGATATTATATCCTATGTATACTTCCAATATATAACATAGACACTCCATTAGCTATTGGTCAAAAGTATACATAATTCCATTCAAGGTGATGAACCAATTAATTTTTGATTGATATCTAACAAGAATTTCTTGTATACCACTTATTTTAGCGATATTATATCCTATGTATACTTCCTATATATAATATATACTCTCCATTAACTGTTGGTCAAAAGTACACATAATTACATTCAAAGTGATGAACCAATTTAGTTTATGATTGGTATCAAACAAGAATCTCTTGTATGTTTAATATGCAGTATACATTACATACCAGTATACATTACATACCAGATATCCATAATGATATGGTTTATAAGGTTTATTTCACATATAATTCATTTTGCAGCGTGACAATCTCGATTTCGATTGAATATGACTATATGTGACCATCCAACATACGATCATGGAAAAAAGAGAATATCTACATTGTTGATGTCATCTTATGGAGGATTCAACTGATCATATGTATTGAATGCAATTCTATGTGATGTGATAATATCTGGTCACAGTGTATATCTGCTTTTAGTAGGGAATATATAGCTACGGATATATGGGATGCATCTGAGGGGATACATATTTTGATATGAATATGATAGGATACTCTTTATTATCCTATCGGGTGCATAATATTGTATATGATAGTGATAATTTGTTAAAAAATCCCATGCCTGTATATATCTGTGCAATTCATTTCATATGTGCATGGTGACCACTGTAATATAACTGGTACTAATATTTGATCCATTCTGAGTGGTCATATAATGACATCATTAGACGTTTTTATCAATACAATGTGGCCATATATGTATATGTGAGATTGGTATTGCAATCCCCAATAAAACGTTTAATAACGTGTGATACATTAAGGTGGATATATGCTGTGAGTAGATGTAACTGTGTATACTGTTAAAGAACATGGCCAGTGGGGGGTGTGGCCAAGCTCCACAGGAAATGGCCGCTTAATACAGGAGCTCCCGGACCCTGGGCCCTATTTCTAGCATTCCAGCGTTTATTCTCGCCACCGGAGCCCCGACTTCGACCCACCGGGTGTGTGAACATCTAAGGCACACATGGGTAAGCTTAAACCGCCCCAATCCTCCCTGCCGAAGCGTGTATCAGACTACTTCCCGCCGGAGCGACATAGTGCTGATCGGGCCTCCAAGATGGCGCCTCCCTCTCCTAGAGCCCTCCGTGCCTCCCGCCGAGAGCAGCATAACCCGGGAGCGGAGTCTGCGGATTTCTCCCCCGAGTCCCCGGTTACATATGGGGTCATGAAGGGCCTGATGACTGACCTCCTAGCAGACCTCCGCACCTCGCTCCAGGATGACATCAAAGACATGGTGGCGGATCTGAGGGGGAAGTGCATGAACTGGGTACAAGAACTGATCATCTGGAGACTAAGATGGCGGAGCTCGTGCGCTCCCATAATGATCTGTTAGACGACCACGATCACCTCCAAACCACTTTGACAACGGTGCAAGCAAAGAACTGTGACCTGGAAGACCGAAATCGCCAGAATAATATTCGCCTCCGGGGTGTTGCGGAGTCGGTCCCAGACTTGGAGCTTAGGTCACTGCTGCGTGATTTTCTCCTCGAAGTTCTCCCAGACCTAGATGCACGAGACCTACGGATTGATCGGATACACCGACTCCCTAAACCGTCTGGAGTACGCCAGGAACTGCCGCGTGATGTCATTGCCCGGATCCACTTCTTTGAAGTTAAGGAAGACTTCCTTCAGGCCCTGAGGGGGTCGCCTATGCTTTCTGAGAGGTTTGCCAACCTGGAGGTTTTCCCGGACTTATCAGCTGGAACGCTGGCGTTTCGCCGAGCCTTTCGTCCCTACACAGCGATTCTACGCGAAAAAGAAGTACCATATCGCTGGGGTCGGCCTAACCGTCTAATAGTGAGGCGGGAGGGATCCGCACACATCTGCAAGCTCCCCTCGCAAGCGGAGCTGCTCCTTAAAGATTGGAACTTTCTGCCACCGAACTTTTTGGCACCGTCCCTGAGAGATTCTGGAGACAGTCTTCCCAAGCATCGCCCCCGCAGACGAAGGCTAAATCCGGAGTGGTCCACTGTTTGAAGAAACTATCGCTGGACTGCAAGTAATTTTTTCTGCCTGATTGGCCTGGGGTCCGTTTTCCTGATCCCCTTACGAATTCCCTAGGGTCTCTAGCTCCCTCTGCTCCTCTACTTTCTCAACTGTTCTTCTTCCCTCAGCTCTACCTGACTGCAATATTTCCCCATCTCTAACTTCTTCTTTCCCCTTTTCCTGATCTATTGACCCTGGGAATTCACCCCCTTTGAGCGACGTTTTTTCTTTCGCTCTTACGTTTTTAATTTTTATTTTTACTGATTCTTATGTTCTCTAATGCTTTTCTAACATGTTTTTTTCCCTTTTCTCTGTTTTTGGTCTTGTCGTTCGGTCTCGTCACACGAACTGGCCACATTGGGACCCAGTTTGACGGGCTGATCGTAGGACACAAATCCCTTGTGTGTTGTTTTATGCCTTAATATGTGACCCTCTCCCTTTCCCCTTCCTGCTGCAGAATTTCACACTACTGCTGTGTTACCCATTTACTGCTGCTTCTATTATGATTCATTATGCCTTTATCAATATTAGCACTTAATGTGAATGGGTTAAATTCGCCCCAGAAACGATCTCTATTACACAATCACCTTAGAAAATCCCAGGCAGATGTGGTATTCTTACAGGAGACACATCTGCAGGTGGGAGACAATCACCGCCTGGCCTTCTTGAGATACCCTCATCAGTTCTTCTCCAACAACTCGGATAAGAGAGCTGGGGTGGCGATATTGATTGGGTCTACACTGACCTTTGACTTAGTTAGCACCTTGTCGGATTCCGAGGGTAGGTTCCTCCTGGTGGTGGCTAGATTGAATGGAGTTCTCTTTTCATTGCTTGCTATTTACTCCCCTAATGTAGGTCAACGCACCTTTCTTAATTCTCTGTTGGATACACATATCCCTTCCATGACGGGGCACCTGTTGATAGCGGGCGACTTTAATGCTCCTCTACAAAAAAACCTTGATTGCTCCTCACCGACGGCCTTTCGGACGGACCTTGCTCCTATTGTTGCAGCCCATAACCTACATGACATTTGGCGCTATCTACATTGTGACGAACGCAGCTACTCCTTCTTCTCCTCTAGACACAGATCGTTTAGCCGTATTGATTACATACTGGTGAGCGACTCCCTCCTCCCGCTGTGCGCTCGAGCAGACATTGACACTATCACTTGGTCGGACCACGCTCCCCTCTCCCTGACCATCACTGACTCCACTCCACGCCTCCCCAGGGCTCCCTGGAAATTGAACGACTACCTCCTGACCTCCCAGACGACTTTAGATACTCTTCAGGTTCATCTGCAGGAATACTTTCAGGTGAATGACACGTCTGACATCTCTCCGGAGGGGCTTTGGTTTGCCCACAAGGCAGTCATGCGTGGCCATTGCCTCAAGGTGGCCTCACTTGCCAAACGTAAACGTGAGGAGTGTCTGACTGCCCTTGTGGATGAAGTGAAATCCCTGGAGGAAGCACTACGTTCCTCCTTTGACTGTGCTACTGCTGCGGCTCTAAGGCGGGCCCGAACCAAACTTCGAGCTCTTCTTCTCTCCGGTGTGGAACACCAACTAAAAAAGCTCAAGGCAAAATTTTATGGGCTGGGAGATAGGACTGGAGCAGTTTTGGCTCGTCGGGTCAAGCGTAGAGGGCTGAGGTCCCGTATCTCTTTGCTCACTTCGTCTAAAGGAGAACACATTCGAAACCCCATTAAAATAGCAGAACACTTCAGAGACTTCTATCACACATTATATAATCTATCTAACTCGTCCTCGACCCCGCAACCTTCCCCTGAGGCCATTACTTCTTTCCTCACTAAGCTTCGTCTTCCCTCACTTTCCACAGAACAACTCGGATTCTTGAATAGGCCCTTCGCCTTGGAGGAAATTCTAGCAGTCATCCGTTCCTCTAAGAAAAGTTCGGCCCTGGCCCGGATGGCTTTTCTTACTCCTACTACTCTTCTTTCTCCTCTACTCTTGCTCCACACCTTCTCTCTCTGTTTCAGTTTTGGCAGCGTGAGGGGCACATCAGGCCTGAAGGTCTGACGGCAGCCATTTCGACTATACCCAAGCCAGGTAAGGCCCCCTCGGACCCGGGTAACTATAGGCCAATAGCGTTGATTAATTGTGATGTTAAAATTTATTCTAAGCTGCTAGCGGACCGCCTCAAGACTGTAATCCCCTCCCTGATCGCCCCAGACCAGGTGGGCTTTATTCCTGGTCGACAGGCGAGAGATGCGACTAGGAGAGTAGTGGATCTCTTGGAGATTCTTGAGCAGAGAGGGACCCCCGGTGTCCTGCTGTCCCTTGATGCGGAAAAGGCGTTTGACCGAGTACACTGGGGGTACCTGGCAGCAGTCTTGGACAAATTTGCTTTTCAGGGTGATATACGGTCGGGGATTCTGGCCCTTTATTCCTCCCCTTGTGCATATGTAAAAGCCGGAGGTTTTACCTCCTCGACTTTTCGTATCTCCAACGGGACTAGACAAGGCTGCCCCCTCTCTCCTCTGGTGTTCGCTCTTGCGATGGAACCGCTGGCAGCTTCCGTTCGGGCTCACTCAGAGATTTTGGGTGTTACAGTAGGCCAAGTCGAACACAAGATATCTTTATACGCTGATGATGTGCTCCTCACCTGCACAAACCCAGAAGTTTCTGTCCCGGCTGTGGTTTCTTTATTGTCTAGTTTTTCTGCCATCTCCTTCTATAAACTTAATCTTTCCAAATCCTCCCTCTTTCCGGTTAATCTTTCCCCCCAATCCCAAACTAATCTAACCTCTCGATTTTCTTTCAAGATAACCCCCCTGGGATTCACCTATTTAGGTATTCGGATTACATCGACGCCCACCATGATTAAACTCAACTGTGAAGCGCTGGTATCATCCCTAAAGTCGCTTTCCTCAGAGTACTCGAAGGCCCAGCTATCTTGGATTGCCAGAATTAACTTGGTAAAAATGATGTTCCTGCCCAAGATCATTTACGTCCTTCGGTGCATTCCACTCTTGTTTCCTCGGAGATTCTTGAACCTATTTCAATCTATTCTAGGACGGTTTGTATGGCAAGACAAACCCCACCGAGTTTCTCTCAGTGCTCTTACCCTTCCCATTTCTGCGGGAGGGCTAGGTATGCCGGATATCATTTGTTACTACCAAGCCATCTCGCTAGATTTAGCCAAGGTTTGGTGGGCTGAAAACCCTGGAACGTCTGCGCACTGGCTTCAAATTGAAGCCCTTCATTCGCCGCAAAACTCGGTCAGACTCCTCCTGGAGATGACGATTTTGTGCCCCTCCCTCCCCCAAGTTCCACTTAGCTCAATGAAAGCACTCCTTTCGGTGTGGCGCAAACTAGCGAGAATCCACCTCCCCTTTCTAACCAACTATCTCTCTCTCCAAGCTATTGAGACCTCAATGGTGGACATCTCCTTGACCCAATGGAGAGAAGCAGGTATACTATTGGTCAGAGACCTCCTACAAGAGGGCTGTTTGACCTCCTTCTCTTCACTCACGCACAAATTCTCCCTCCCCTCATCGGCCTTTTTCTCCTATCTGCGTATTCATCATTTTCTAGTGGCCTCCTCCCTCCCATGTTGGGACCCTGACTTGATTGACCTTAACCTCCAGTCCTTTTTCAAACAGCAGGGCCCATCTACCCGGGGAGTCTCGGTTGTTTATAGAGCCTTGATCGCAGCTCGTGCAACGGTTAAGCTCCCCTATATGATTAAGTGGGAATCAGCCTTAAATTTCACGGCCCCACTGGAGAGATGGCATAAGGCCTCATCTCATGCCGCCAAATTTACCAGATGTGTCAATCATTTGGAGCAAGCGAAGAAACTGCAGATGAACTGGTACCTGACGCCTATGAAAATTGCTAAATTTAGGGATCACGCTCCCCCCTCTTCATCTCTTTGTTGGAGGTCCTGCGGACTATTGGGTAATGAGGCTCACATCTGGTGGAACTGTCCAAAGGTGAGACCCTTCTGGTTAGAGGTGAATGCACTTTTAACGGAACTGACTGGACTGACATTCCCCCTGACTGCTTCTTTAGCCCTCCTGGGACTAGATTTAGAAGAAATTCCTCCTACACTGCGACCGGTGGTGACCTTTGTCCTGATCGCTTCCCGCCACTCTATAGCAGCTGCTTGGAAATCTCCCTCTCCCCCCACCATGGACGAGGTTGTGTCTAGATTGAATCAATACTTTACACACGAGCTTGTTCTGTCACATGACATGCCCCGTAAAACAAAGGTGTTGAATTGGTGGGATCCGTGGGTGTCTTCACAGTATAACACAGTTTCTCTGCAGCGCTAGATATCTGATGTCTATAAATTTGATGACCCACAATCTAACTAAAATGCATTATTGTTGGTAACATAGCCACTCACTAGGTAGTCTTTCTGCGCTCATGCTTCCCCCCCCCCCTCCCCATCGCTACCTCTCCACCCTCCCCCTCCTTTCCAATTATCTTAATCTTTTCAGTTTATTTCTGAATATTGTTTGAGCTACCTTCTGAATGTGAAGGTTAGCTATGATTGTCTGTTTGTTCCTTTATGAAACTAATAAAAACCTATTGTTTAAAAAAAAAAGAACATGGCCAGTGTTCCATATGTAATAGACAAATGATGTGGGTATGTATTTGTATTGTGATCTACCATATCTTGCCTGTATGGCCCTCTTAAGGATTGACTACAATTGGGTATGGCCGGTCACATAATTGTTTGATGTATATTATGCAGCACCTTCTTGCTGTGCGGTCGCTTCCCTAATGGCGCCGTCCCGCTCGTCTGTCGGCGTCTCTATGGAGAACGTGCTGCGGGTCATATGACCTGCTGGCACGTCCCTCCATGACGTCGGTGATGATCGCGGCCGGCCCAGACAATTGGGTGTAAGCGTCCGCCGTCATAGCAACAAGTGCTGCATGCGGATTGGCTCACGCTTCCTTTTAAAACCTCCCCCTCCCCTCACTCACTAAGCCCTCAGACGAAGGAGAAATCCGAAATGCGCATAAGGGCGCATGCATGATACCAGCTCTAATCTAATCAGGTATTGAACCTTAATGTAACACTCGTTTGATCCCTATTGATTCCTATTTGTTTGCAGTGCATATTGGAGCACTAGAGACCCCTGGTGGGTGGTTTATTGCCATATGGATTAAGACAGTATTTATTTAAGGAGTCCACTCCTGATTTAATGAGAGGCTGATCAATGCTGCAGGCACAGGTGTTTTGGCCCCCTGTGCAGTGCTTTATTTATTCCTACAACCAACTAAGCATATTTAGGCTGTACAGGCACACTTTAAGTAGTGACTGCATGTGACACACGTGCTGTTCTCATGGTTGTGGCACACAATATATCCTCTCTCAGTTTTCAGCAAAAACAGTATAGATTGCTTTTTGCATGAGATGTTATTAAAGGAAACTGATATTGGTGTGTATATATTATATGGTGATAGATTGCAAACACAGTACCATGGGAGCAGTTGTGAGTCACATATGCAGAGCACTATAAGGATATGCCATCCCTGACCTTACCTATTTCTGCTCTATGAATTATATGTGAAATAAACCTTATAAACCATATCATTATGGATATCTGGTATGTAATGTATACTGCATATTAAACATACAAGAGATTCTTGTTTGATACCAATCATAAACTAAATTGGTTCATCACTTTGAATGTAATTATGTGTACTTTTGACCAACAGTTAATGGAGAGTATATATTATATATAGGAAGTATACATAGGATATAATATCGCTAAAATAAGTGGTATACAAGAAATTCTTGTTAGATATCAATCAAAAATTAATTGGTTCATCACCTTGAATGGAATTATGTATACTTTTGACCAATAGCTAATGGAGTGTCTATGTTATATATTGGAAGTAAACATAGGATATAATATCGTTAAACTAAGTGGTATCATTGCTGATTTTCTACCTCATCCTCACCCCCTGTACCGAGTAATCTTTGATCAATAAAAATTAATATTTTCATATAAATGACCATTGGATCGTTTTTTTTCCCCTTGGGGATAACCTTGATAAATAATGTGCGATCGGTCATGCTTGATTATATGTCCTGATATGTTCCAGAATTATTAAATATATGGTGATACATTATTTATGGTATGGTATTTCCAACCATAATGTACTGGATGCAAAAACTGTGGTTTTTTCTACCCCGATTATAGCCAGCCATTTGTGTTGTACACCGACGCTAGTAATGTTGGAGTGGGAGCCATGTTGTCCCAAGTGCAGAGAGGCAAAGGACGGGTGATTGCCTATGCCAGCAGGAAGCTCAGATCTATGGAGAGGAACCACGACAACTACAGCTCGTTCAAGCTTGAGTTCCTAGCCGTAGTGTGGGCTGTGACAGAACAATTTAAGCACTACCTGGCATCTGCAAAATATACCCTCTACACGGATAACAACCCCCCTGACCCACCTTGACACTGCCAAGCTGGGTGCGCTGAAGCAGCGTTGGATGGCCAGGCTCTCTAACTACCACTTCACCATCAAGGCAGGGCGCAAGAATGCCAACACCAATGCCCTGTCCAGGATGCCACATTTGTCAGTTTAGGGGGAAGTTCCGGAAGAGCTGGAGGAAGTGGAGTTGTCGGCATTCCACCGCAAATATGTGTCCCAGTGCTCCCATGAAGTGAAGGCCCAGAGGTACGGAAGGATGAAAGTCACCGTAGATCCGTTGCCCCATCATGACTGGGCAGAAACACAGGACAGTGACCCTACTATCAGTCTGGTTACAGAGCTGCTACTGAAACCTGATGCACACTTAGAGTCAGATGCCCCAGTGGAGGCACAGCAGCTGTGGAAGGAAAGAGCCAGATTTTTCGTCTACGCTGGCAAGCTGTGTAGGCAGTACACCAACCCCAGAACCCATTAGCTAGTGTGGCAGATCATAGTCCTGAGGAGAGATGCCCAGATGGTCCTGGAGGTCTACCCTGACGGAGCCGGGCACTTCAGGTGGAAGTAACTAGAGGTGGTATTACGTGGAAGGTTCTACTGGATCAGTATGAGGACAACCATCGAGTCCTGGTGTAGGAACTGCATCCCCTGCAGTCTCCGCAGGAAAGATCGAGACAACCAGCGGGCCCCATTGCAGCCAATTGTCACCAAACAGCCCCTTGGTATAGTAGCGTTGGACCACGTGAAGTTTAAAGGCAAGGGTTTTTAAGTAGCACTATCACGTGATCCACCAATCACACGTTTTTTGTTTAGAAGTGTGAGACAAGTTAGAGAAAAGGAAAACATGTGTAATCAACCGGGATCGGGAAATTCAAGCCAATACACCATGAATGGTACAAAAATACTTTGTTGCATTATATCCAAAAAGAACACTCAAAAAAACAAACACATTTAAAATCATTTAAAAATTGTGCTTGAAAGCACCCATAAACCTATGCTATGCCTCATAGGATAAATACTGACAGGACCTCTCAAAATAACCCTTAAAGGGTTCTTATAAACAGATGTATTGGTGACAACAAATACAAAAACCTTATATGGGTATGAAAACAGAGCAATTGATCAATATCCAAGTACAACTATGGTATCTTATTTGATATACAGTTAACACAGCATGTGCTTTGGAACGGACCATACATATGTGGAAGAATCCGTAATTTGGAACATTTCTGGATATAGCCGGGGAGCTATAACGAAATGGACTGGTCCTCACACTTTGATATGGAAAACATTTAGGGTACTCCACCCTTGTGGAACACACAATTGGCCTCAAGGCGTTCGTTTGGGATTCTAGTAATATGTTTCGATGGTGTCCTCCCAAGAATCTTTGTTCCTCAAGGAACACCATTTGTTTGGATAGTTTTTATTGTTCTCCCAGCCTTAATGGGCCCGTCACACGGGGAGATATCGCCGGCGATGTCGCCGAGATCTTCCTGTTCAGGCGATGTTGAAGCGACATCGCCTGTGCGTCGCCGCGTGTAGCGAGGCAACTGAACGACGATAAATCTCTGTTTCTGAGGCGATGTAGCTTGAGCGATCTGTATGGCTACTGCCGTGTGACGCGGCGATAGCAATGGCACAGGCGATGTCTGTGTTCAGGCAATCCATTCTGTATGCCACATTGACAGTGAGGTGGTGCTGTGTGACACGGCGATCTGAAAAGGCTACATCGCTTCAAGGTTGATTCAGGCGATTCCTGAATCGCCGGTTCGACCTGGATTGATGGTTAGATTGCTACGTGTGACGTCTCACGAGCGACGCTGCAGCGATGTGCGCGTTCATGAGATCGCTGCAACATCGCCGGCGAGATCTCCCCGTGTGATGGGCCCATAACAGAGTTTGGTCTGTCTGAATCCTCTATATATTCCCCCTCTCTTGGGTCCCAGGATTCCCATTACTGACCTTAATTATTTACATATTTTTTCTTTCAGGTTACTCTAACATAATTTTCTTTCTTTTTCCCCTTTTTTTCAGTTTGTGAAATATGGTTATTTGACCATCTATTGCTGACAGGAAATCTCTCTCTAGGTTTAATCTCATAATTAACCATACCCATTTCTTTTCATAATCCTAGGAGTAACCTTATCTTTCTCCATAGGTCTCATCAATATATAGTCAGTGGTCATTTGATGAGCCACTGTACATAAAGGAATAAACAAACAAAAATAAACATAAACTAGGAGTCAGGGATTAATATCTTCACTAAAATACTTTTCTCCCCAGTCACTCCCAGGTGCTTTTTACTTTTACTCCTTGTTCAACGTTTTTTTATTGAATTAGATATAAACTTACAAGGTGGTCATAACAAGTAGCGATACATTAAGATAACCACACATTAGAAGACAAGAGTCAAGTTAACAACTAACAATAAACCATAACCAATTGTGTCATTCTTATAAACACGTGCGGTTGGAGGGTGGGTGGTGGGAAAGGAAGGGGGGGGAAAGGGAGGGAGGGAAAAATACTTTAAAGTTATGCTCAACTAAACTTCGCTCATAGCATATTGGAAGCTAATTCAATCAAGTTTATATTATGGGGGCATCCTGTTGAAAGAAAAACTGGTTCCATGTTAACCACTTGTTACTGTACTTTCCTTGAAAATTGTTCCTCAGAGCGAACGTGTATTCATACACATTGTGAGCTGCAATAGTCCCCAGTATTGTTTCAAACGTTGGTGGATCGGGGTCTTTCCATCGAGCCGCTACACCATTTTTTGAGGCAATCAAAATGTGTATAATGAGCGCTCTGAGCTCAGGTGGTACTACATTTATTCCTATCAGGAGCAGCGCGAGTTCGGGCGAGAGGTCCAAGTCGATCCCTGTTATGTCGGAGATTAGAAGTTGTATTTTCCCCCAAAATTGGTGCAGGATGGGACAGTCCCAGAATATGTGAGACATTGTGCCAGGTTTTCCGCAGTTCCTCCAGCACAATGGTGATATAGTTTCCGAAAATTTATGGAGTCTTGTAGGGGTGAAATACCACCTAGTCAAGGTTTTGTAGTAAGATTCCAAAAGAACTGAAGATGAGAGACTTTTGTAAACTATTTTGAGTGTATCTTCAGTTAGATCAGCAGTGAGAGAGATTTGGAGTTCCTTACTCCATGCACCTATGTTAGAAGTGCTGGAAAATGAAGAATCAAGGTTCCATTCTTTGTAAATAGACTTGAAAGACCAAAAGATGTTCGGTTGGTTAAGACGGAAAAGTTGAGTTATGTTTAGCGGGAGTTTACTTTTACTCCTTAAGGCCCCAATTAACCAATCTCATATTAAATATGTTGAATATACAAATTACAGTTCTCTTATATGCCTTTTGGGCTTTGTTTCCACCGCTGCAGGCACTATAATGAGTGCTGACTGCTATCCATTCGGATCTCAGGAGCAGCTCATTGATATGCGCTTTTACTATGACTGACCAGCCTGCGCATGCGCGGGCGTTGCTACACAATGCCCCACAACATACACAGTCTCCTTCCGAATCTGCGCAATGGAACACTTCCGCCACTTCCGGACCCTGCGCACGGTGGTGAATTCCACCTACAGTTGCATATGTATTTTTCTTGATATTTGCATTATAAAAGACACTTTAGAGGGCATAACAATGGCTCTTTACCCTGAGGAAGCTGTCATGCAGGCGGCGACATGCGTTGGGTGTCAGGGCGGTCATGTCTGTGCCTCTCTCCACTAAAGGATCATGGTGACAAAAATCTTTTTATTCACAGTCTTATATTAATGTCTGTTTTATCTTAATCCTTGTTTTGGGTTCCCTCCAGGGCTCTAATTGCCATGCAGTAATTTGATTCTTTCATCCTGCACTTGAATCGTGATTACAGGACAGTTTTTGCTTGATAGATGACGAACATTTGTTTCAAACTCTATTGAACTTGAAGGATTTGATATGGGGGCACAAGGGCTTCTCTTTTGATCCCAAACCCCAGGATCCATAATACCTTCTCTAGGTTCCATAGGTGATCCCTCCTTAATACTATATAATTTCTTGGAACTTTTTTAAGATTTCTTATTGATGTCCACCAGGTTTAGGACATAATTTCATGGTTTATTATTTAAGCATGCTGTGTTAACTGTATATCAAATAAGATAACATAGTTGTACTTGGATACTGATCAATTGCTCTGTTTTCATACCCATATAAGGTTTTTGTATTTGTTGTCACCAATACATCTGTTTATAAGAGCCCTCTAAGGGTACCTTTACACGCAGCAACTTTTCTAGGAATTTCACTGGCAACTTACTGGTTGCGGTGAAATCATGGACACATTTTTCTATCTTGTTGCTGTGTACAAATGGAACAATGTGTCCATGATTTCACTGCAACCAGTAAGTTGCCAGTGAAATTCCTAGAAAGGTTGCCGCGTGTAAAGGTACCTTAAGGGTTATTTTGAGAGGTCCTGTCAGGATGTATCCTATGAGGCATAGCATAGGTTTGTGGGTACTTTCAAGCACAATTTTTAAAGAGGACCTGTCACCAAACCAGGCATGGTGATCTAATTACAGCATTGAATGCAGCATGTCTGCTGCATCCAGGCAAGGGCTCCCCCAGCCCTGGAGCCCCCCTGTACCCCGAGATAATACACTTTGAAAACTTACATTGTGGAGCCAAATAGGAGGTGGCTTGTGGCTGGAGCCAAAGGGCAGATTCACACCCCCTGTATGTTTAATCTGTCCACCGCTGCCTCCCTAATGCCAATCATTGTCTCCCTCACCTGCAGCATAACACAGAGCTTATTGCA
Source organism: Allobates femoralis (assembly GCA_033576535.1). Classification (NCBI taxonomy): domain Eukaryota; kingdom Metazoa; phylum Chordata; class Amphibia; order Anura; family Aromobatidae; genus Allobates; species Allobates femoralis. Next base: position 346,812,803 of record JARQOC010000003.1, read on the forward strand.
AGCGGCCATTATTGCAATAAGCTCTGTGTTATGCTGCAGGTGAGGGAGACAATGATTGGTATCAGGGAGGCAGCGGTGGGCAGATTAAACATACAGGGGGTGTGAATCTACCCTTTGGCTCCAGCCACAAGCCACCTCCTATTTGGCTCCACAATGTAAGTTTTCAAAGTGTATTATCTCGGGGTACAGGGGGGCTCAAGGGCTGGGGAGCCCTTGCCTGGATGCAGCAGACATGCTGCATTCAGTGCTGTAATTAGATCACCATGCCTAGTTTGGCGACCAGGTCCTCTTTAAATGATTTTAAATGTGTTTGCTCTTTTGAGTGATCTTTTTGGATATAATGCAATAAAGTATTTTTATACCATTCATGGTGTATTGGCTTGAATTTCCCAATCCCGGTTGATTACACACATTTTCCTTTTCTCCAACTTGTCTCAGACCACGTGAAGTTAACCCCAAGCCAGTCCGACTATGTCTATGCTTTACAATCGTGAACCATTACTCCCAGTTCCTGGTGGTTGTGCCGGTGAAGGACATGACTGCGAAGACCGCAGAACGAGCCTTCCAGACACATTTCTGCAGGCCCCATGGCTACCCGGAGCGGGTATTGACAGACCAAGGCCCGGCCTTCGGGGCTGAAGCGTTTCAAGAGTTCTGTAGCCTATATGGGTGTAAAAAGATTCAGAACCACGCCGTACCATCCGCAGACAAACGGCTTATGCGAGAAAATGAACCACATAATTATGGATCTATTGAAGACATTTCCAGTAGAAAAGAGGAACATGTGGCCAGAGAAACTGCCAGATCTAGTGGACTTGTATAACAACATTCCAGTAAATTCCACCAACTTCAGTCCCACCTATCTGATGAGAGCCAGACCTGGCAAACTACTTGTTGATCTCGAAATGAGGGTCCTGATCCCTGAATACAACCTTCCTGAGATGGAGTATGAGACAGAGTGCCAACAGATGTATCGTCAGGTGCAGGAGTGTGTCGAGAGGAACCTGACCCAGGTGAAGGAGAAACAGGAGAGACTGTAGAATCTGAATGCTCCAGCTGACCCCCTGGTACCAGGAGAACAGGTCCTAAAAAGGAAGTTGTAGTTAAGTATTTTGGTCAGAATAGTGTGAGGGTCGTCTCCTGGAGGTGGGGATCTCATCGGAACACGGTGTGCCCTTTCTACCGCAAACAGCCGCGTCAAGTTCTCAGCACCAAATTTAACCAGCAACCAGCTCTATAAACAGCGTGGGATATCTACCTTCCGCTCTTTCAGAGACCCCTACAATCCGGAGGTTATTTATCCTAGAGTGGTTCTCCAAGTTGTCTGTTTTCATATTCACAGCAGAGAGTTTTTGAGTTTGCTGAGTCTGAGTTTTCTGCATGTTAGAGAGCTGATCTTCAGTAACACTCACTCTCTCCTTTACTGCCCCAATCCTGATATCTGCCTTATGCATGGCCTCTTTATTGCTGGTTATCTCCTCTTTTTTTACCATCCACTCTCAGAGTCAAAGCAGTTAGGACTGTTTTACAAAATGTGACCATCTGAAACACATCTCTCAAAGTGGGATTTTACTCTAACTGCAAAGCTGTATTTCCCTGCTCCATAGGTACTGTGCTGTTCTGAACACACATCACATCAGGCACAACACTCCCAGCGCTGTCCTCCTGCTTCTCATCATCCTTTTCTGCCCCCACCTCTCCTTTCTTCCATTCCACGACATCTCCCAGTGTCTGCCCCTTCACAAACCTTTGGAGTTTTGCAGTCTCCAGCTGCTTCTCATAATCGGCGTTCCTCTTCTTTGTGCCATTTTGAGCCTGCACGCCGCTCCCTGGCTCCGCATCTTTCTGCCTCCGCTTGGTCATGGCGGCCTCTCCCAAACTCACGGATTGCTGCTCCAGCCTCTCAGGAGTCTCAGGTATTGGTGCAGGGGAGGAATCTGTGGCCTCCAGGGATTTTAGCAGGATAAACCAGAGGATCAGCGGCGGATCTGTGCCGGCACCTGACTGCTCACATTACATGCTAGGACTTTCCCCCCAAGAAGTATGTGTTGCTTGATGCGAATCTACCTACAGCGTAATGCCGAGAAGCCATCATGACAGCTTGCTATCTTCAAAACAGACTGCCAGGTAAAGAGATGGCGTCCATTCACCAACTCCAGACATGGGAGGTTACAGAGCTACCACAACGAAAAAGAACCATCGGATGTACGTGGATCTTCAAGAACAAATATGACTCAGAAGGTAAAGTTCATCGGTTTAAGGCAAGATTGGTCGCAAAAGGGTACTCGCAAAAGTATGGTGAAGATTATGATGCTACATTTTCTCCAGTTGCGAAGCAAACCACATTCACAACTTTAATGTCCATAGCTGCAGTTCAACAGATGACAGTGAGACATTTTGACATCAAAACAGCTTTCCTACATGGTGATATTGAAGTAGAGTTGTACATGAGTCAACCCAAGGGATATATTAAAAAGGTTGAAAAGCACCTTGTTTGTAGAATGCAAAAATCTTTATGGATTTAAGCAGTCGGCAAGAGCATGGAATTCAAAAATAAACAAAGTTTTGATGGAAGAAGGATTTAAAAGATCTCAAGCTGATCCATGTTTGTGTACGAAAATTGTAGCAAAGGAGTGCATATATGTTCTCCTATATGTAGACAATGTAAACATGTCTCATCGAGATTAAAAGGAAATTATAAAGCTAGGTGAAATTCTCAACCAGCACTTTGAGACTAAGGACCTTGGAAATGTGACATATTATTTGGGAATCCAAATCCAGAGAGCAGAAGATGGGAGTTTTCTTCTCAATCAAAGTTTTAAAATTTCCAGAATCCTAAATCGGTTTGGAATGTCCGAAGCCAAAGGTGCGTCAACACCAATGGATCTGTCCTACTTAAACGTGCTTCTGTATATAGCAATCACAACTCATCCAGATATTACAGCTGCAGTTGAAATTCTCTGCCGACATGTAAGCAAGTCATGCCAAAGAGACTGGAATGCAATTAAGAGAATTCTACAATTTCTTAAGGAAACTCAAAGGTTAAATCTTAAGATATTTGCATCCGGAGAGCTCACTGTTAGAGGTTATGTGGATGCAGATTGGGCTGGAGATACAAGTGATCAGAAATCAAGAAGTATTTACTTGTTCAAGTTAGGTTAGTTGAAAATTCAATTTCTTTGTCCAGTAGAAAGCAAGTGTCAGTCACATTGTCTTCTACAGAAGCAGAATATGTGTAAGCTGCTTATGCAAGTCAAGAAGTTATTTATTTTGGAAGATTTGGGAAGCCACTAGCTCAGCCAACAGTTATCTATGAGGACAACCAAGGATGTATTAAACTTGTCAGCAGTGAGAAGATTAGTGCAAGGACTAAGCACATTGACATTAAAAATCACCACTTACGTGATTTAGTGGAGCGTGGTGTACTAGAGTTTGTTTATTGCAAGTCTGACAAGATGTTAGCTGATAGTATGACAAAATCATTGCCAAGAGCCAAGTTTGAGGACTTCAGAACCGAAATGGGACTAACAGGATAAGTAGTTGTTGAGTGGGGGTGTTGGAGTATGCAACCACTCCATTCCTGTATTTGTAAGTGTTCTACTGCTAGGTTTGTGCATTGTCTATAAAGTTAGATAAACAAAAGGCTCCCAGAGGCTCACACAAAGGAAAGACCATGTGACTGTACCCAGTTTCCTGTGTCTGTGCATGAGAGGGGAAGTAGCCTGCTGATGCTGCAGAGAGACACTTAAGATATGTATATTCCTGATTCCACAAAGCCTATCATATCTGTACCTGTTTATTGCTAATTAAAGCTCTGTTCTGTTGTCAACACGCTTTAGGGGTATCCTGAATGATCCGCTGCCAACACAGCCCAACTATACAAAGTGTACAGCTGGCGGTCAGTCCATATGGCATGCCCACTAGGGCTGTGGGGTACTCGGAACCGGGTCGGGCAGTTCTCTGGGAAGGTCACGGGCTGTGACCCAGCTCCGTGGCCCTGGATGTACCATAAACGGGAGATATTTATACTGAAATTGGTCGTGACGCCACCCATGGTATTCAGCAATGGGATAGCTAACGCTGCAGTTCAGATCCACCGGGGCAGTTGGTAGCACAGCTAAGGATAGTGTAGCTCCCCAAAGGTGGAGCTGGGCCCCAGGGCAGTTACAAAAACAAATGTCAATGGTATCAGTTCTAGCACAGGGCAAATGGGTGCTTGAAATGATTTGAGGATACAGCTGGATGCAGTTTTCACGTTTTACTCACAGTTCTTAAGGTTCTCCAAGTTCTCACCACCCAGCCGGGTGCTGTGCCCTCTGAGTCAGGGGTCCAGCCAACTCTCGGATAACTTAAGTTCACTTTCCTGGGACCCCCTTCTGGTGTCCCTTCTCGGGTCATCTCTCAGTGCTCGCTCTCGCCTTCCTGCTCTGCGCCTCACACTCAGTGTCCAGAGTCAGCAGCCGCTGGTCTGGTCGGGTGACGTCCTCTCAGTCTCTTTGACCCTATGTGGCTGCCTTTTCAGCGATTAAGTGTGGCTTTGATTGCTGCACATGGAGATACTGCAGCCTCCGGTTACCTAGCTAAGTCCTTAGTCACTCCACAAGTCTAAGGCTGGTCTTCTCTGCGGCCCGATCCCTCCGCTTGGATACGGGCGCCATGGGTGGATTCCTCACTTCTAGCACCCCTGGTACCCCTTCAGTTTAGAGCCCCTCACTGGCTCCTCTGTCTTTCTTCTGCCTTCCCTTGACCTGGTACGAGTTCCAACCGGCTCCAATCCCCAGGACGTCTCTCCCTGTCCGTCCACTCATGACGGACTCCAGTCACCAACTCCTCTAACGGTCTTCTTCTCCCCTTTTTCTTCTACGTCTCCCCGACGTCAGTCATGTTCTTTACATCCTCTAAGTATGTCCTCGTCACTACTCCTTCACAACTTCCTAGGGTGCTCCCTTTATCTACTTCACCCACAACCTTTACCTAGTTCCCTCTCTAACCCGGGATGGTGGACTGTGCTCTCCCTCAGGAGAAATCTCGCCCCCACCCCCTGGCCAGAGGAGGTGTGGTGTTGGATGCGGTGTGTGGGTACCGGCTAGTGTCCTCTCCTTACTCGAGAGTGGGGTACCACACCTCTGGCTAATGTGCAGTACCTCTTTGGCGACTGGACCCTCAGGGGCACCATATACCCCCCTTATACAACACAGCACAGCACAACACAGCACATCAGGGGCTGGTATGAGCAAAACAAACAAGTGTCAAAACATGCAAAAAACAGGTTTAACAATAAATAGGTAACTTTTGCTTCCCTTTATGGGAGTATTCTCCACTTTACCGTTGCATACAAATACTGGAATATAAGATAGAACATTAATAAATCTTTCAATTAAATTCAATAGGGTTCAGTGAGGCCCTATCCGGGATGTCCTTCTCACTGTCCTAAGTGCAATATGGGGGACCCGTCTTAAACCCCCAACATAGGCACCGGGTATGGCTACAGGGCATCGCTGGTCACCTCGTTGGACCATGTTTCAACCACGCCAGATGTTTTTGTTCTTTGGTCAATTTGCCAGATTGCAAATGTCGGCTGCAAAAGCAACAAGAAGCACACCCAGTGCCAACTATCTAATATATAAAAGCCGAAGGGTCACTTCCGTCACTTTGGCCAGCACTTCCGTCACTTTGTCATCGGCAAAGTGACATCACCACAGTGCTGCACCCTGAACAACATGGCGGCCCTAAGCGGAGCGGGACTCAGGCAGCCCCGCCACGCTTACGGCCCCTGTACACTGCCCTAAACACATACACACGGTCAGGAGACGACTAATCAGAATAGCGGTGCGCGCAATGCCGTCATATTTGAAATACACTGTAGTCAATGTATTTGAAGTATGGCGCCATACAGCGTGCCGCTATTCTGATTGGTCGCCGCGTTCAGCGCGCCGACCAATCAGAATAGCGGCGCGCTGTGTGGCACCATACTTCAAATACACTGTACTCAGTGTATTTCAAATATGGCGGCATAGTGGCCGCCGCTATTCTGATTGGTCGGTGCGCTGAACGCGGCGACCAATCGGAATAGCGGCGCGCAGTATGGCGCCATACTTCAAATACACTGACTACAGTGTATTTCATATATGGCGACATTGCGCGCGCCGCTATTCTGATTGGTCGGCGCGTTCAGCTACAGTGTATTTCAAATATGGCGGCATTGTGCGCGCCGCTATTCTGATTGGTCGCTGCGTTCAGCGCACCGACCAATCAGAATAGCGGCGCGCTGTATGGTGCCATACTTCAAATACACTGTACTCAGTGTATTTCAAATATGGCGACATTGCCGCGCGCCGCTATTCTGATTGGTCGGCGCGCTGAACACGGCGACCAATCAGAATAGCGGCGCGCCGTATGGCGCCATACTTCAAATACACTGACTACAGTGTATTTCAAATATGGCGGTATTGCGCGCGCCGCTATTCTGATTGGTCGGCGCGCTAAATGCCGACCAATCAGAATAGCGGCGCGCTGTATGGCGCCATACTTCAAATACACTGTACTCAGTGTATTTCAAATATGGCGGCATTGCGCGCCGCTATTCTGATTGGTCGGCGCGCTGAACGCGGCGACCAATCAGATTGGCGGCGCACGCAATGCCGCCATATTTGAAATACACTGTAGTCAGTGTATTTGAAGTATGGCACCATACAGCGCGCCGCTATTCTGATTGGTAGCCGCGTTCAGCGCTCCGACCAATCAGAATAGCAGCGCGCTGTATGGCGCCATACTTCAAATACACTGTGCTCAGTGTATTTCAAATATGGCGGCATAGCGCGCGCCACTATTCTTTTTTTTTTTAAATATCTTTTTTATTGATTTTTTCAAACAAGACATATTATGGCATGACATAACAGAGATGATAACGAATGACGTTAATGAAAAATACAACCCAGTAAACCCTCTTCCGCCCTTTCCTTCATAACATTCCCCCAACCCTCCCCTCAAACAATATTATTCTTCACATTCATTACAATTGTTCGTTGTATGAAAATAGTGTTTGTCTCCAGTTGCCTTCTCTCCCTTCCGTGTGTATTAATTAGTTTAAAGAGTCACAACATTATGCAGCTCTGTGAGTAACTAAAATCCAATTATTCAGGATGGTTATATATTTCCTATTCTCCTATATCCTTAATGCTCCCAGCGTTCCTTTTAGATCCTCGTTAAGGTACCAGTTAGAGTGTCTGAACGGAGATACTGTCTGCTCCAGCTCCTCTCGCGACAATTTGCTTAATATAAAACTCTTCCATGTATTGAAGAATTTACTCGTCAATATATCTTTTTGTCTCTCAGCTTCCATTCTTTCTATTCTCATAGTCGCTTTTAAGACCTGGAGCAAGTCAGAGATCCCCGGACAGGTTGTAGACAACCAATCTCGAAGTAGTATCTTCTTACTTAGTAAGGCAATGATATGACATAGTCGTGCTTTAGTCCCTTTCCATTCGTCAGAAGTCGGAATATGAAGTAACCATGATTTGGGGTCAATAGGTATTTCCTGACCCGTGATTTCTCTCACAACCCCTCTCACTAAGTCCCAAAATCTGACCACCTCTGGGCATGTCCATATTCCGTGTGTGAAGTCTGATCGATATAAGCCACATTTTGGACAATTTTGTAATCTCTCTGGGACAGTTGGTGTCGGGGCTATGTTGAATCCATAGATTGCTCTATGCATTACCCGAAACTGCGTGTCCCTCCACTTTTCGTTGTGTATGAGTTTTCTAAATAGACTCCATTCCTCCAAAATCTCTTCTTCCCTCTCTTCCTCTGTTATTAGATGTCTCCATCCCTTAAATAGTTTTCTCGGCTCTATTACTGGGTATACTTCACGAAAAAAATTATATATGTATGAGATGTTTAATTGCGAGATTTGGGTTTGTGTTAATTTGTCCCAGGGATTGGAGATGCATTCTTGTGTCACATCCTGTAATTTCTGTAGGACATGGTAGTGTAATTGTTTATATTGTATTAATTGGGTAAGTGGGAGCTTGAAGTGGACCATTACCTCAGATCCTGTCATCCACCTTTTCTCCTCTTTCTGTAGTAAGTCTCCCAGTTTCCTAATACCTTTTGCTCCCCATGTCCGAAATAAGGAATTTTCTCTTCCTAGTTTAAAACTAATATGTGCCCAGGGGTTTAGATATTTGGATACCTTCCACGCCAAATGTAATTTTTTGCGGACGGCTTTCCAACACATGGCCGTGTCTCTAAAAAGCAGTGAATTCTTTATGTGTGGCGGGGTATCAGACCAGGATGCATGGAGCAAACTGGCCAGGTCCCACGGCCGACAATATTCTTGCTCCACTTTATAGTTGGAGTGTTTGGAGGTGCCATTCAGCCAGTCCACTACATGTCTGGAGACACAGGCCAGGTTATACCCCTTGATGTCTGGTAGGTTAAGACCTCCCTTTTCTTTAGGTAACATTAGTGTGGTTTGTTTAATCCTAGCTCTCTTGCCATTCCAAATAAATTTAGTGATAGCCCTGTTCAATTTCAACAGGTCGTCACGACGCAGGAGAAGAGGGAGTGTTTGCATTGGTATAATAACCGGGAGAAGCTGATCATTTTGACCAAATGGCAGCGTCCTAAAAGCGAGAGGGGCATATTTCTCCATCTTTCCAGTTCTAACATTATTTTTCGTATTAATGGGTCATAGTTGAGTGAGTATATTGCTGTTGGCGCTTTGCTCAAATGTACCCCCAGATATTTGATATGGTCATTTTTGATTGGGATTCCCAGCGTTTTTTGCATATTGTCACCTGGCCCTGGATTCCTTCTGGAGACCCCTAAATTTAAGATTTCACACTTGTCCTTGTTAAGCGTGAAACCTGAGAAAGTGGCGTAAATCTCTAATTGATTTAAAAGGTATCGTAGATCTCTATTTGGGCGATTGAGATATAGGATTATATTGTCTGCAAATAATGCCGAATATAGAGGAGTGCGCCCGACTTTAATCCCCCAAAAGCTTCTCCCCCATTAAGGTATCGTGATAAGGGCTCTATAGCTAGATTGAAAAGCAGTGGGGAGAGTGGACACCCCTGTCTTGTTCCCCTCTGTAATTGAAAGGAATCTGAAAGGAAGCCAGGGGTGTACACCCTCGCCCGTGGGTTATGATATAAGGTGCTCAAGAACGTGCGAAAGGATCCCTGCAATCCCAGTGTGTCGAGCACTGTGTTTAACCAATCCCAATTAACGCTGTCGAATGCCTTTTCGGCATCCAACAAAAGCAAAGCTGGGGGGTCCTGTAAATATCCATTATAATTTTTGACTGAGTCCAGTGTCAGGATGGTTTTTCTAATATTACCCACTGCCGATCTACCCTGACAAACCCGGACTGTTGTGGTTCAACAAGGCGTGGTAAAATTACCGCTAGTCGCTCCGCCATGAGTTTCGACAATATTTTCAGATCCTGGTCTATCAGGGATATGGGCCTATAGTTTGATGGGTCAGTTGGATCTTTTTCTCCTTTGGGCAATAACTTTATATAAGCTGTGTTGGATGTGTCAGACAATTTCTCCCCTTCCAAGATAGCATTAAACAAAGACACTAGACATGGCGCTACCAGTTCCCTTAGCTCCTTATAGTATTCTCCAGGGAAGCCGTCCGGACCCGGGGCTTTGTTATTCCCCAATTTATTTATGACCTCTAATGTTTCCTCCAGAGTAATTGGGCGATTTAATGCGGTTAGTTCATCTTCAGTAAGCACAGGCATTTCAATTCTCCGTAGCCATTCTCCACCCTTGTCTAGTCCCGTTGGCTTGGCTGTGTATAATTTGGAATAATATCTTCCCAACAGTGTATTTATCTTTTTTGGATCTGATGTATTATTCCCATACCCGGTCTTTAAGGATGTGATCGTGTTGTGTGGGCGTTTTCCTCTGGCTAGATTGGCCAAGATTTTTCCTGACTTGTCTCCAAATTTATATAGATCCACCTCCCAGTGACCTTTTCTAAGAATCTCCCTCTGTCTTGCCCAGGCCTCGTACTCCCTTTTCGTCTGCAACCACTTCTCTTTCGTCTTGTCGGTTGGTGTTGTCAAAAATTGAGTGTAGTCTTCCCTCAGCTCTCTACTACGTGTTTTAAATTGTTCCTGAGTTTTACGTTTCAGTGTGCGGGTATAGGCCATTATTTTTCCTCTCATCACTGCCTTGCTAGTTTCCCAGTATAACTGTGCATTCTTTATATGTTCCAAATTATCTAAGGAGAATTCTGTCCACCATTCCTTCAAGAGCTTAGCGAAGTTTTCATCTTGTCGCAAGTAGGTCGGGAATCGCCATAAAAAGTAGAGATCTCTCACGTTCAGGGACACCGGGCTATAGTCGGATATGACTAAGTTCTCTATGACTATGTCCTCCACTCTGTCCAGCATAGTGTCCCCCACCATGAGCATGTCCAGCCTAGACCACGAATTATGTGGGTGAGAATAGTGCGTATATTCCCTTTCTTGCGGATGAAAAGCCCTCCAAGCGTCACAAAGGCCCGTATTATCTATCAGTTGGATCAACCCTCTTCCACTCCTATCTTGTGCGACATGATCCAAATCAGACCCTAAATGTTGATTTTTCTGCCTGTCTTCTCCTGGTGATATTACTGTATTAAAATCCCCTGCTAACACTTTATTTTTTTCACCGTCCGTCAATAACCTTTCTTCTACTTGCGTAAAAAATTTCACCCTCTCTGTATCTGAGTTGGGGGCATAAATATTGTATAGACTCAATCTACCCAACTGGCACTCAAGTGTTACATGTATCAGCCGACCGGCATCATCTCCTTCCTCCGTTATCAGTTTGTGGGAGAAAGCTTTATTGACCAGGACTAAGACCCCTGCTTTTTTCTCTACCGCTCCTGATCCCCAGATTGCTCCTACCCACAATTTTTGCATTCTAAAAAAATCATTCGCCGCAAGGTGAGTTTCCTGTAAAAAAGCGATATCTACATTCAATTTTTTTAAATGTCTGAGGATCATGGAACGTTTTTCCGGGAACGTAACCCTTTAACATTCCATGTAATGATATTCACCATTATGGATGAGTAACAATTGGATTAACACTGTGTAACGGACTCTTGTAGATTGTATAAGGAAGTACCACAAATCGTGGGATAAAGGGCAGCAGCAACTTTCATCAACTAATCTCAGTATAACCAAATCCCATAAGTTTTTCCCTGAGAGAAACAAAGGCTTTGCCAAAATTACCAAACCCCGCACCCCCTCATATTCCCCCCTCCCTCCCCTCCCCTTTAACCAACAGCTCATGTGATAGACTTCCAAATTCTGATCAGGACACATCCTAACCGCTATCCCCTACCCAACGGCTAATTATTAATATATAATCTCTGCCATCCCGCTATTAAGTTTGCGGGGGAACGTACAAAATTATTATTGTGCCGTCTGTCTCCCGGATTAAATCAGGATATGTGAAACACTGCATCAAACAAGAAGATATTGCTATAGTGGAACATTGTATAAAATAGACATCGTCCCAGCCTACCGCATATAAAATATGATCAATACGGCCAAAAAGTAGGTGGCCATAGAGAGAGAAAAAAAAAAAAAAAAAAAAAAAAAAAAAAAGGGGGAAAAGAAAAATTATATATATCATCGGGTACATCCTTTTCTCCTTCTGGTGGGTACAACTTCAGTGGTCGAATTGATCCTGCGATTGTCCTTGGCCTTGGCAATTAACTCAATGGTTTCTCGTTCTTCGACTTTTCAGTTTTTAACGTCTTTTTCCAGTCGTTCATGTGCAATCTCGATGATCCTCCTCTTCGTTCTGATTCTCCCGCTGGAGTTGATCTGAGTGTTGTTGTTCTTCGGATGTTGTTACACCAATCTCTCTTGCCGACCGAAGGGCTGACGACCTTTCATCAGGATGGGAGACCGGTCTACCAGATTTAGTACGTGACTCCTCCATGGTGCGATCTCGACGTGTGGGCGTGTGATCTCTCGCATTTTCTTTTCTCATTCCTTGTGGATCACGATCATTTTTCCCCGTGTTAGTCTGCGTCAGCTGACGCATAGCGTCGTGCGGGTTATGGAATGTTCTGAGTCTGCCATCCGGGCCTCTGTATTTCAGGATTGCGGGGAATGACAGCTGAAATCGTATGTTACGTTTGTATAAAATACTGCAAGCTGGACTAAATGCTTTCCTCCGCTTCGACACTTCCACAGAGTAGTCTCCATATAATCTGACCACATGGTTATGTATCAGTAGGGGGCGTCGTAGGCTCTTAAACGACTGGAGTAACTGTTCTTTATCTCTGTAGTCTAAATATCTGACCACCACTTGGCGGGGTGATCCCTTTGCATTAGTGCTTTTGTTGTTGTCGTGGGTGTTTATTTGTGAATGACCAGAACTCTCCCGTGCATGAGCCGAGTTCTCCGGGGGTGTACCAACTCTGTGTGCCCTTTCAGCTCTATATTTGTGGGGGAACCCCAAGGCGCGGGGTATATCTCTTTCACATAAGTCGATCAGTTCGTTATGCAGGATAGATTCAGGGAGGCCTACTATCCTTAGGTTGTTACGCCTCGACCTATTTTCTAAATCTTCCAATTTGTCTTTATTATGCACAGATGCTACCATAAGATCTGCCACCTGAGACTCTAGCTGCATTATTCTGTCCTCAGAGTCTGATAATCTCTGCTCCAGCTCATCAAGTCTTTGAGAATGCTCTGCAGTTGTGGCTTGTATGCCTTGTAGAGCTTCTTGTATGGCCTCTTTAATCGTGCCCTTAGCTCCTCAGCCAGATATGTTGATGCCTCCCTTGCTAATAGTTTGTAGTCTAGATGTGGTATGGTTTGAGGCACTATGTCTTCCCCTACATGCTCTCATATGACACGTTTCCTGCCCCCTCTGTTTACCTCCTGATTCTGTGTCCCCAGCGTTTGGTATGGTGTCATCTTTCTTCCTTTTGTCCTCCTGCCTTGTGTCGCGCTGTCCCTCTTTGCTCTTCCCGCCGGGCGCCATCTTTTCTGCCCCCTTCGCCTGCGTGCTTGGAGATCGCGATTGATCTCTCGCGCCTCCCGAGCTCCGGAGCCACTTTTCCATCTTACCGGGCGCCGCCGGCATCGTTACTGACCTCCGCACGCTCATTTCTGATGAAATTGAGCGGTTCTGGCACGGTGCGGGTGTATGAAATCGCCGCGGGCAGCGGGAGCTTTCTCTCAGCCCTGCGTCCTCATTCAGGCCGGAACCGGAAGTTCCGCGCCACTATTCTGATTGGTCGGCGCGTTCAGCGCGCCCACCAATCTGAATAGCGGCGCGCTGTATGGCGCCATACTTCAAATACACTGTGCTCAGTGTATTTCAAATATGGCGGCATAGCGCGCGCCACTATTCTGATTGGTCGCCGCATTCAGCGCGCCAACCAATCAAAATAGCGGCGCGCTATGCCGCCATATTTGAAATACACTGAGTACAGTGTATTTGAAGTATGGCGCCATAAAGCGCGCCGCTATTCTGATTGGTCGCTGCGTTCAGCGCGCCGACCAATCAGAATAGGGGGGCGCGTTGTGCCGCCATATTTGAAATGCACTGCACTCAGTGTATTTGAAGTATGGCGCCATAGAGCGCGCCGCTATCCTGATTGGTGGCTCGCACCTGGTGGTGACCAATCACAATCGTGCCTCGCTGTACGGCTGACGCCAGCCATCTCCCGACCGTGTGTATGTATTTAGGGCAGTGTTCAGGCGGCCGTAAGCGTGGCGGGGCTGCCTGAGTCCAGCCCCCGCTTAGGGCCGCCATGTTGGTCCACCCGTTCAGGGTGTAGCACTGTGGTGACGTCACTTTGCCGATGACAAAGTGACGGAAGTGAGCCTTCGGGTTTTATATATTAGATAAACTGTATATGGATTCTAGACCACCCGATTCTTTAGAATCGGGCCGCCAGCTAGTATGCAATAAAACTTCTGACCATACATTGTCCATGAACATATCATCCGTGATTACCTAAAACTAGGTATATATATTTAACATTCACACACTTAACAAGTCTAAAGGTACCGTTACACACAGAGATATATTGCTTGCAACGCACTGGTTGCAGTGAAATCATAGACACATTGTTCTATTTTGTTGCCATGTACAAAATGGAACAATGTGTCCATGATTTCACTGCAACCAGCAAATTGCCAGTGAAATTGCATGCAATATTGGGTCGTGTAACGGTACCCCTATACCTAACCAGGCTTAACTATGTACACATTTTGCTATAAAATGAATACCTGATCAGGTAAACTAACTATGTACACAGTCACACTCTACAGTTCTATAGCGCTGTTTACTCTTACTGCTTCCAGGGTAGCGCAAGAGGTTTCAAGCCATCTCATTAGCCTGTTGGCCTCTAGGTTGCGCGACCTGGTTGTCCACCGCAGCCGGGGATGATGCAGCTCGTTGTCCATTAGGGCTTGCGGCGCCGAACACTGGGGCATGTCTTTTGCGCACGCTCGCCACACATTGAGCACGTACCACCCCCTTTCACCCAGATGCTGGGTATAGGTGACACGATCTCTGGGGTACAAGTCGCGGTCGGGTGTCTTTTTTGCAAACGGGACTTGACATCCTGCCTGGTGACGAACAAGTCCCGGTTCATCCCGGGGTCTCTAATGAAACCTCACCCCTTTATTAAGTCAAATTTGGACACTGTGCCCAACACTCGCGGTTCCCGGTCTGCAGCTTTGAGCTTTCGGGCCCGAGTCTTGGCCTGTAGATTTCTGTCCTCCATCTTTTGCCTCTGGGCCTCCCGCTCTCAGTTTTCCATCTCCCCTTGAGCCTTCAAATGCTGGCAATAGTCGCTCCAGCTCTGGGTCTCTACCCAGGCCTCTCTGGGGAACCCTATCAGCTCCTCGCCTGGATTCTCCCATCAGAATACGACCCTCTCTGCATAAATGGTTTGGGGCACCGGCTCAGGTTGCAATGGGACCGCCAGCCTATCCTCTCTTTGCACTGATCGATCCTACATGGTATCATGGTACACCCTGCCGGGTGCGAGGGCCCAATTAAAGTGTCCTCAGCTACAGAAGCAGGGGCAAACATCTTTACCTGCAGCTGCTGTTTCACTGGTGCTGGTCTCCTCCTCATCTTCCTCGGGGGCTGGGGTTGGAGACGTAGACCACGAAGCAGACACACAGCCACATGTGCGTCTGCACTTCTCTGGGTTCTTCTTCTGCTCTCGCCCTCTCCGTGGGCGGGTCTTCCTCATCCTGTAATTGGCCACACCAGGAGGCGGATCCCCCTGCCTGACAGGCAAGTATTTTTGTATCAACATTTTTATAATGGGTGGGCACGGCTTTTCGCGCCATTCTGCAACCCAGCCCACGATGGGAGGTCGTACCACTCCCATTTGTAAGCACATGGCGCTTGATGGTGGGCACCATTACACAGTCTTTTAAATAGTCTTTGGCACACAGAACCTGGGGGTACTGGGCACGAAAACCTGTTCATGACGCCAAGTGACACGCCCACCAGGGCCATAGGGTACTTGGAAGCAGGTCAGGCAGTTCTCTGGGATGGTCACGGGGCTGTGACCCGGCTCCGTGGCCCTGGCTGTGCTACAAACAGGAAATATTTATACAGAAAATTGTCGTGATGCCACCCGTGGTATTCAGCAATGGGATAGCTGATGCTGCAGTTCAGATCCACTGGGGCAGTTGGTAGCGCAGCCAAGGGTGGTATAGCTCCCCACAGGTGGAGCTGGGCTCCAGGGCTGTTACAAAAGCAATTGTCAATAGTATCAGTTGTAGCACAGGGCAAATGGTTCCAGAAATGATTTGAGGACACAGCTGGATTCAGTTTTTACGTTTTACTCACAGTTCTTACGGTTCTCCAAGTTCTCACCACCCAGCCGGGTGCTGTGTCCTCTGAGTCAGGGGTCCAGCCAACTCTCGGATAACTTAAGTTCACTTTACCGGGACCACACCTCTGGTGTCCCTTCTCAAGTTGTCTCTCTGCGCTGGCTCTCGCCCTCCTGCCATGCGCCTCACACTCAGTGTCCTGAGCCAGCAGCTGCTGATAAGGTCGGGCGACGTCCTCTCAGTCTCCTTGACCCTATGGGACTGCCTTTTCAGTGATTAAGTGTGGCTTTGGCTGCTGCATGTGGAGATACTGCAGCCTCTTGTTAGCTAGGTGAGTCACTCCACTACTCTGAGGCCGATCCCTCCGCTTGGATACGGGCGCCACGGATGGATTCCTCACTTCCCACGCACCTTGGACCCCTTCAGTTAGTCTGTAGCCCAACACTGGCTCCTCCGTCTTTCTTCTGCCTTTCCTGCCTGGGACAAGCTCCAACCAGCTCCAGTCCCCAGGATATCTCTCCCTGCCTGCCCACTCGGGACGGACTCTAGTCACCAACTCCTCTGTCTTCTTCTCCCTTTTTTTTTCTACATCAGTCACGTTCTCTGCGTCCTCTACGGACATCCTCGTTGTCACTACTTCCTCACAACTTCCTAGGGTGCTCCCCTTAACTACTTCCTTTACTCATACCCTCTACCTAGTTTCCTGTGCTCTCCCTCAGGAGCAATCTCGCCTCCATATCCTGGCCAGAGGTGGTGTGGTGTTGAATGCGGTGTGTGGGTACTGGGTATTGTCCTCTCTTTACCTGAGAGTCGGGTACCACACCTCTGGCTAAGGTGCAGTACCTCTGTGGCAACTGGACCCTCAGGGGCGCCACACATACAGACACATTATTATTTCTGAACCAGAAGCTATCCCACGCTACACTACAATCAGTCTGTGTCTCCATGGTTAGGCTGGCTTCACACCACATTGTTGGGGATCTGGTTCTATCCATTTTGAAATGGATAGGCCGGGATCCGTTTTTGCCTCCCATGTATGACTATGGTGCCGGATTGGTCATATATGGCCATCCATTTGTTTGACTTCAGTCTGGTATCCGTTTGTGTCCAGTTTTTTCCCATTCCAATGCTCCGATTTTGGGTGCACCAGACCAAAACGGACAGAAATGAATCCGGAGCGGTCTGGAGCACATAACATGGGAGTCTATGGTGCCGGATTTAGCAATTGAGCGCCCAGGCCTGCCTCCTCCGCTGTGCTGTATGTCTGCGCATACTGCACTTGCCCGATCGTCTAGGTGACGCGTCCTGGACCGGCAGCATGTGCAGTAGTGCCGCGATGTGATTGGCCGGCGATGAGTGATGAAGCGGCCGGGCGCGTGCAGTGATGTCACAATCCCGGAAATACGGGCAGCGCTCACCGCCGACATTGGGTATATAATGGTGGTGATCTGAATGGCAACAGAGCGATCTGCCTCCCTACACACCACTATACCTTCGCTTCCCGAGAAAGCAAGTGTGCGAAACACGTGTTGGGGTAATGTGTAAGGATCCACTCTTCTTTCAGGGATTTCCCCTATTTGATTCTTTGCACTTTACTTTATGTAATGTTGTCTTCCTTTGCTCTGTAAGGGTACCTTTACACACCGCAATTTTTGGCGGCGATAGGAGGCACTCTAATGTGCGCGTGCACGTTTTTGATGGTTGCCTCAGAACACCGAAGGCGCTTTTACACGCTGCAATTTCGCCCTCAACCTATGGTGACGTGTCACCCCGGAAGTTGCCACACCAACAGCGGGAAACATCCGGTAGACTCCTGTCGCCACTTCACACGCCGCAATCCCCAAAGGATTGTGGGCGTACATGTTCAGGGTGGCGAAAACATAGGCATGCCAAATTGTTTAACACCACGCCCCAAACACGCTCATTGGACAACGCAATAGCGTCATGATTGGCCACCCTGCGCTGGAAGGCTGGCTAATACATGACGCCATTGCCATTGTGTGGTGGTGAATGGACAACTGTTCAAACATGGCGCGGTGTCAAGTGACAGCCAATGGAAACACAGTAGCCACCACCAATCATCGCTGACGGGGCACGGTCTCTAGCACGCTGTGGCACGTCTACGGGAAATCAATAGGCAACTCAGGTTCCATCCCTATCGCCCGTTCACACGCCAAAAGCCGGGAATCTCGCCTTCATGATTGCCTCTGATTTTGGAGCAGTGCTGTGAAATCGGAACCAGGCGCAACCTTTTTTATCGCCGCCAAATTCCCCAATTACACGCTGCAATAAGGAGGCATTTTCAAGAGAGAAATATCGCCACCAAAATTGTCTCCTGTGGTTGCGCCGTGTAAAGGTACCCTAATGGGAAATGCAATTGGACTTGTGAATTTGCAGGCAATCTGTTGCCAGAGCGAGCTATGATCTATACCCATATGGGAACTGCGTGAGATGGTATGATGTTAAGTTAATCCCCCAGCACTTTTAATATAATATATTGGGTTATGAGAACATAGGGTTGGTGATTAGAGATGGGCGAGTCCTAAAAGACTCGGAATCGCAAGACCCCAACGAGTCCGAGTCAAGGACTCGGGACTCGTTGCGAGTCCAGCGAGTCCAATGTTAATGAATAGGGAACCGAGTAATAGCGAATAATGACATTTACAACTCGCTGATGTGTCTCTGAAAGTGTGCGAGTCCAAACACACCGCACACTACACTCCCTAAAAAAATTGGTTTTAAGTGCGCACAGCCACCGAGATGTGGTTTGGTGTTGCTGTATGCGTCACTTGCTGGCGGGGTAAGTGTGCGCGCTCACACTTGGCAGTGAAGCCGCACACTACACTCCCTAAGGTGCTGTACGTGCTATTTAAAGGTAGGAGAGCAGCAACGCACTGGTCTGCCACAGAAAAAATAACGCTCTATGGCTTATTAGGAACAAAAATCGATCTGGTGCAAAAACAAAAAGGAAACAACACCTCAGCTAAGCCTCTGACTGCAGCTGTTAGCAAAGCTGAGTGAGTAAGCTAAGCTATGAGGTCCGTCCTGTGTGCACTGTAAGGCTTCTCCTTCCTTCCCTCCCTGCCTGCCTGCCTGCCTACACAGCACTACTCTGTCCTCCTCCTAGCTCTCAGAAGAGCTTTTTGGGTTAATATAAGGAATCTTCCCTACACTGACAATCCCTGATCTGCTCCAGCATATATCTCTCTCTCCCTATACTAGGTCAGATCGTCTCAGGAATGTGGCCAAAATGGTGGGGACAAGCCTTATATACTGCCTTGCCTGTCATACATGACATAGGCATCACGATGGACAGCAGCCAATCATAGTCCTGACACAACCAACTTTGCTATGCCATTACTGACTATGATTGGCTATCTTCACAAGATTTCTGACCTAACACGCACGCTGTGCTGACTCGGAACATAACAGATTCTGTATTCGAGAGTCCGACTCCCGAATACAGTATACAGGACTCGGAATCGTAGACTCGTAGGACTCGGAATCGTAGACTCGCTCAGACTCGCTGCTGACAGCGGGTATCTGTGAAGAGTCAAGCTTATTGCCATTGAATTCCATTGGACTCGTCACTGTGCGAGTCCAAGCTGGGAGATTCGCCGAGTAACGAGTCCTGCGAGTACCTTCAGAATCGCCGAGTCCCGAGTCCTAGCGAGTAGACTCGCCCATCCCTATTGGTGATAACAGAGCCTACAGTGAAACCTGCACTTTTTTGAATGCACTTTATTTCCCATTTTTATGGATTTGTACTAAGATTTTATGTAACTGGCTGTACAACATTGCTAATATGGAAATGTAACAAAGGGAAATATCCTCAATTTCTACTGTCAGAATAGCATGTCTTTGTCTTTTATGTATGATTAATAAATTCATTTGCATGAGATACTCGAAGTGTTCTCCAGTTTTAAATTGTTGTTTGAGTATGCTAACATACCCCAGAATGTTGATATTTCTCAACTGGGGTGTAGCACTATTGTGAGTTATATATGGGTTTGGTACTAATTGTATGTTTTGCAGTGTTTCTCACAGTGTGCCCATTGACCATGGAGTTTCGGTCACGTGACAGTGCTTGGCGTGATCAGGTGGAAAACGTGTTCAAAAACAGTGATCCTCTCTCAGTGGGGGCAGATCAGGACCAATCGCTTGCAGTGGTGACATCTGAGTATAAAAACCTCTTACGTAAGAGAGTGGAGTCTGAATCCTGGTGGAATCGTGCCTTTTTGTCAAAATATGTTGATGGTGATCTCATTCCCCGGGGACTACGCATCCACGTGTTCCCATCCTTTGAAGTGGAGGATGTGGATTTCAAAACTAAGTGGGAGGAAGTAGCGGACACATGTTCTAGAGCAGTGATGGCGAACTCCAGGCCTCGAGTGCCACACACAGTGCAGGTTTTCAGGATTTCCTTAGAGTTTGACAGTTAATAATTTGATTGCCAACTGTCAAATGCAATGGAAATCCTGAAAACCTGGACTGTGTGCGGCACTCGAGGCCTGGAGTTCGCCATCACTGTTCTAGAGGCTTCATGTGTCTCTTGATTGAAGTTAACACCTCCACATTAACAGATCTGGAAAATAAATTGGAAACACTGGAGGCTATAATTAAGGAAAAAGCCTCTCCAGAATATCTCATTAGGTTCAATGAAGAGGTCTCTATGGATCTCACAAAATGGTAGAAGGAAGTGAGGGAGTTTAAAATTAAGTAATTTAAGAGGGTCTTCCAGGATAGAGAAGATGAAAAGGTATACAAGTGGAAAAATGCACAGAGATGGGGGAGATCCAGGTCTAGACGCAGATCTGAATCAAGGTCTTCTTCCAGACAACGAACCAATCAGGGCAACAATAACCCTGACAATGGGGATAAGGCCACTGGAAGCTGAGGTAACCCGGGGCCTGTAGGCCAAACCCGTCAACAGCCACCAAGAGCGAGTAAGAATAGTTTTAACAAATTACAGGTGATTAATTTATCTCCTCACCCACTCTCGGAGGCTCAGAGGGAGGTCTTGTTCCTGGGGCTGACCTTCGTACCAACTAACCAGTTTAATTTCTTTTCTGCAGTTAAAGACGTTAATTTGTTTGCCCGTCGTCTGGTTCTGAATAAGCTGCATTCTAAGGCTGGTTTCACATAACGATTTTGTGCCTGTCCGTGGGATCCGACTTTGAAGGGGGACCCCACGGACAGGCACGGATCCATACGGATCCCTGCAATCGGATGGCAAATAGCCATCCGATCTGCAGGATTCGTGTGGATCCTGCGGTCCCCTGTCTCTCCCTACTCCTGCCTCCTCCATCTTCTTCCCTCTCCTATGCTACTCTGTCCCCCCGCTATTCTTTGCTGTGCCCCCGCTATTCTATCCTCCTCTATCCCTATCCTGTCCCCTGTCCTCTCCCTGTGTGTAAAAAAATAAAAAAACTCCTCCCGGAGGATACATCACCTCTCACCGGCTCCAACGCTGCAGCACCATCAGGACTGAAGGACCTGTGATGATGTCACAGATTCGGTCACATGACTCGTCAGCTGACCGGGTCTCTTACATCATCACAGGCTCTTCTGCCCTGATCGTGTGCAGCGCTGGAGCCGGTGACAGGTGATGTATCCTCCGGGAGGAGGTTTTTTTTTTTTTACACACAGGGAGAGGACAGGGGACAGGATAGGGATAGAGGAGGATAGAATAGCGGGGGACACAGCAAAGAATAGCGGGGGCACAGCATATAGAATAGGAGAGGGCAGAAGATGGAGGAGAAGAAGCAGGGAAAGACAGGCAGTACGGAGCCGACATCGGATCCGAGGTGAGCTCGGATCCGATGTCCATAGGCTCCCATGTTGTGGGCACTAGGATCAGCCTCGGATCAGCAGTGATCCGAGGCTGTCCGATGTGAGTCACGGACACAAAATCGTAGCAGGCTACGATTTTGTGCCCGTGATTACATCGGATGGGATCGGATGGTGCCAAAATCGGATGCTAATAGTGGCACATCCGATCCCATCCGATTCCCATAGGGGAACATGGGGTCCGATTTCGGATCCGATTGTATCTGTTTTGGAACGGATACAATCGGATGACCGGGAAATCGTTATGTGAAAGCAGCCTTAGAAAACACATTTGGACCCCCTGACACCTACTGAAATTGAAGCCCTCTCTGTCTTGGAAGATCTCTCAGCAGAGATACCAAGTATGAAAGGTATGTTCCCTAAAGACCTCTTACCCAGATCAAAGAAGTTTCCCCCCTTGTCCCTCAGTAGACGTATTTACACGTCTGGTGACGGAGGAGCTCAGGGCAGTCTCATGCCGACGGAGGTTTGATAACCTAACAGCCAGACAGCGGGATGCCCTGAGGGAGTTAGGAGAACTCAAGGATATTGTCATAAAACCGGCAGAAAAGGGGGGGAATGTCATGATCTGGCCATCTGTAAAATATGAAAAAGAGGCGTTTCGACAGCTTAGAGATAAATCTACCTACAGTAGACTTCATCAGAATCCTAAATTCATACTTGAGCTTGTGGAGATTTTTGGATAGGGCTAAGGAGAGTGGGACCATCACCAAACAGATGCGAGACGGCCTGTTGGTGCCCTGCCCTCGGGTGCCCACCTTTTACCTGTTACCCAAGGTCCACAAAGACGCCCTTGACCCTCCGGGGTGCCCGATCGTGTCAGGTATTGGGGTCTCAACGAGCCAATTTGCAAGTTTGTTGATTATCATCTAAAGCCACTTGTCGAGATGTTACCCTCATACCTTATGGTACCTTTACACGCCGCCACAACAGGATGGATACCAACGGCAACTTCACGTGCACGAGCACGGCCAAACGGTTACAAACGGTAATCGCATCTCCTTTAGACGCCGCCACAAGGTGCGCTACATCTACAGCTAGCTACATCGCCGGGTGTCGCAAGTAGCCGTCTGTAGCTCAGCGTACCTCATTTACACACCGCAATAACAAGCTAATATGGGCGGACCTGGTGCAGCAGGGACAGCACATAGGCGTGCCACAATTGTGGATTACAAGACGTCCGTACGCTGATAGGACAAAGCAATAATACCATGATTGGGCAGGCATCGCAGGAGGCTGATTAATACATGACGCCCGAGCAATTGCGTAGTGTGACTGGTCAGCTTCTTAAATATGCCGCCCTGTGCAGCGACAACCAATCGCAACGAAGGAGCTTCCTCCAATGATCGCTGAAGGGGCGTGGTATCCCGGAGCCTGGGTCACGCCTTAGCTACATTGCAGCTACATCGCCGGGTGTCCAGAGTTCCCTTCTGTAGCTTCTTTACACGCCGATACAGCTCGCTACAATCGGCGATGTTGCCATATGTTTATGGGCAGTGCACGGATACAGAGGTATCTGTAGCCGGCTGTGTCGTCCCGTCTTCGACGCCGCTACTACGGGCGATATTGGCGCGACAAGCTACATTTGTAGCCTGTAGCGGGTTGTATGCATCCTGTTGTGGCGGCGTGTAAAGGTACCATAAGGACACGACGGGTGTCCTGAACTGGGTCGATGGCGTTTTTGTGGAGCCTGATACATTGCTGGTCACTGCCGACGATGAATCGCTTTATATGTGCATAAGTCATCAACATGGCTTAGATGCGGCTCGCTTCTTCTTGGAGGCTGGGGGCATGGATAAGGAGTGAGTGCACTGGTCCTGGAGCTGCTCCACTTTGCCTGACCCACAATTTTTTTATCTTTAAGGACGTCGCCTATTTGCAGGAATGGGGCACTGCAATGGGCACGCCCTGTGCACTCATGTACGCCAATCTCTTCCTAGGATTTTGGGAGAGGGACATTTTTGGCGATGCAGGTGTAGAGGGCTGCGCCCAGGTGCACGGGTCACGGTGGAGCAGCTTGATGGATTGATGAGTGATCTAAACTGGAACCAGTACAATATTAAGCTAACTTACAAGTGCAGTTCGCGGAGGATTGATTTCCTGGATGTCATTATGGAGGTGGACCCTTCAGGTTGCTCCAGACAGACATCTACAGGAAGCCAACTTCCGTGAATGCACTTTTGCATGCGACCTCTGGCCATGATAGGGCCACTATCCAAGCTATCCCTATTGGCCAGTTTCTAAGAATGAGGCGAATGTGCTCCACAGATGAGGGATTTGAGCGTCAGGCGGTGGACCTACAGCAGCGTTTTTGGGAGAGAGGATATTCAACAGAGTGATTAAGCGTGGGTACCGGAGGGCACGGGCTACCTATAGGAATCGTCTCCTGGGGCTAGCTCTGAAGAAAATACTGGAAACGAACCCCGTGACCAGATTTGTGGGCACATATAATCATGAATGGGGCACTATGCGCTCCATTCTTCAAAAACACTGGTCTATACTCCAAACGGACCCTGTGTTACGCGGGTGTATTCCAGACAGACTTATGATGACACCAAGGAGGGCGAGGAACCTGAGGGACATCCTGGTGGACAGCCACTTCGTGCCACACATCATGTCCCCATTTGGCTCTAGTGGACCGAGGCCGGGTTGCTTCCCGTGTGGTCACTGCCTCTCCTGTAGGAATGTTGAGAGAGCCTTCCACTTTCATTCCTCAGACGGGGCCCGCAGTTTTGTGATCAGGCACAGAATTACATGTGGTACTACCCATGTAGTTTATTTTGCGCTCTGTGCCTGTTCCAAGATTTATGTGGGCCTTACGTCGGGGGAACTGAGGGTGAGAGTAAGGGAGCATGTTCGTGACATCATTGCTGCGGAGGAGGTTAAGAACAACAGGGAACTTAAAACTATACCCAAACATTTTAAGAAACATCATGGGTGCAACCCGGCATCACTGAAAGTCGGGGATTGATGTGGTTCGTGGTGGGTCCAGGAGAAGGGACCTCAGGAACATACTGGACCAAATGGAGGCAAAATGGATTGCTGTCTTGGATACTGTGAGGTAGCGACCTGGGGTACTCGCTTGGCCACGGAAATGACATCAACACATGTTTCAACCATAAGATTTAGGCAGCAGTTTATTGGGTTCAAACCACCCCTCTCATACAAATACATGATAGCTACATGATCCTCCATACTGTATAAACATAACATTACCAATATAACATTACATACATCCACATGTTACATTTCACATATCCTTTTAACCCTTGGTACCGTTACCCAACGCAGAGTACACAGGTCAGTTGCCATCTCACCGGGTTTCGATCGCCGCCAGTATACCCCTGTTTACGGTTTCTGCCCGACTGCCAGGCCCTTCCTTGGCCCAGTTTCCCCTGGGGAGTCCAGGACTTGGACTTATTCCCCTCCCAGGGGCGCTGCCCTGCTTTCATTCACACACGCACCACCCGGCCCCACATCATTCATGGCACTTTACCTAAGTCATCACCTCTCATCCATGGCACTTTTACATAAGCCATCATCTACTTCAACGGGTCCTTCACTGACTGTCTAGTCAGACCCAAAGGGCAGCTATGCCCGCCTGGCATGATTCACACATGGTACTCAGTTCACCCTTGCATACGGGAACTACTGTCTTACCGGGCACGGACCTGGGTCTAGCAACCTAAGTCTCACCGGGTACACCATGCATCCCCAAGGGCTCTTTCCCGGACGTGTTTCGCCCCACGTCCGGACTAGCATCCACCTGGTTCAGCCACGGTTTTCCCACTCTAGAAGCCATAACAACCCGTTCCCGGCCACCGGTTCACACACACACGCAACAGAGGGTCAGGGGCCTCCCACACGGAGAAAAGCTAGCTCCCCTCTCATCCCAACGGGATGGATCGCCGCTGTACGTCTTCACACCACAGAGCTCTGGACTGCTCTCATCTCCAGTCATCTCTTCTCCCACACAGACACCTGGGCTAGCTCTTATCGTAGCTTCCACACCCACACTGACACACCCTGGGCTGCTATGCAATCAGTACACACACAGTTCCCATACAGCCGCTCATCCTGCTCATCTACTCCTTTTAGCTGTTAACTCACTGTGTTCCGGGTAGGTTTCACACAGCATAACCACAGTAAAACCGGCTAATGTGCACAGAGTTATATACCAACAACCCTTATGATGCACCCGGCCATGGGTCGCATCCCCACAATACGCTCGCCCCACAGGGACTGAATGAGGGGTTTTCTTATGCACCCTTTCTGTAAGAGATTTTGTGTCCCATCTGTCCCCATATTGCTTTTAATCTTATTTTTTCTCCTTGTTTCTTTTTTTTTTTCTTTTGGGCTCTTACAATGTGTGTAGGATTCCTGAACGTTTTGGCTATTCGCCCTGAGTTCCATCATCTGATCACACCATGCTACCACGATGCCTGAGGACCACTGGTCAATTGGAAAACACTGTTATAATGCACCCGATGCACCCAACAACATGATCTGGATTGTTAATTTCTTACTGTGGACTATCAGATATGAATTGTATGGCTTGGGTATGGGGATGACAAGGGGTTAACTTGTTTTCTATTGCGGTGACTAGCAATTCAGCTCCCAGGCCCGCCTCCTCCGCTGTGCTGTCTGCGCATACTGCGCATGCCCGGTCGCCTAGGTGACGCATCCCGGACCGGGAGCATGCGCAGTAGTGCCCGATGTGATTGGCCGGCGATGAGTGATGACGCGACCGGGCGCGTGCAGTGATGTCACAACCCCAGAAATGCGGGCGGCGGTCACCACCGACATTGGGTACATAATGGCAGCGATGTGAATGGGAACAGAGCGATCTGCCTCCCTACACATGTGGCGCCCCGCAACGAGTGCGTCACAAGAGGGTATTGCAGCCACAAATGCAGCCGCAATATTCTCTGACTCAGCAATGATCCGGTTAACATAGAGATCCAACCCAACATGCATCACCTAGAACAGAGGACCAATCATAGGTCCTGGGGGGTGGAGTGTTAGGGTAGTAGAGTAGAACACACAATAATCTAGAGGGAGAAGGAGAACCTAGAACCCTCGAGATAGGACAGAGTCTGAGGACTTGAACTTGGAGAGGAGCGGGGGCTCCGCACCCCGTGCGGGCCCCTGGGCCGTCACCGGTCGGGTGTCAGCACCTGAGGCCTTAACAACCGGGACTGGGCATTATCTACACGGGTTCCCAAAAGACTCCCGTGCCCACAACTCACAGCCGGTTCACTGGTACCGAAGTTGGCAGCAGTTCACCTCTGCCACGCGAACCAGAAGAGTGGAGGAGCAGCTTCAAAGGAGCACCCCACCACCAGCCAACTTCCAGTCGTCTAACCAGCGGTGTACCCACTGAGGGACCCAAGGCTCCCCAAAGCATCCAGGACGTACATCATGGATAGGGCATTGAAGCAGCCTCCCCGTACCCGACCTGGTATTCCTGGGCGACACTGGCAACCAAATAGGTAGAAAGGAGGAACACTGTGGATCTCTAAGGGACACCATCACTGCTGAGTCCACCTGGTCTACTACTCAACCACTGTATGCCATGTACTGCCTGCTGGTTACAGTAAAGACCCGTTGCAGAGACTTTCTGTGTCCGTGCTTCCTTATGAACTGTCCGTCCGCACTACTAGGTAACCGCAGCTGCCGCACAACATCTTTAGCAGCTCCAGCCTCCGGGGATCACCGCTCAGCCAGTGGGGAGCGTAACATCTTGCTGCTATCCATCCCCCGGGGGCTCCGCAGCGTCGGTAGCCCTTACCAAATCTACTCATAGGTGGCGTCACGAATAAATTAAAAACCCCTTTAATCTGTTCCACCAAGACGTCTTCAAACACTTTTGATCTGCACTACACCGGGCCCCACTACCGGCAGGCGCGGTCCACCCGTGACAAGGAAGAAGGAAGCATCGCCTGTCTAAACCAGAGTCCCGGCCGCGGTGAGTCACACACCACTATACCTTCGCCCCCCGAGGAAGCAAGTGTGCGAAACACGTGTTGGGGTAATACGTAAGGATCCACTCTTCTTTCAGGGATTTCCCCTATTTGATGCTTTGCACTTTACTTTATGTAATGTTGTCTTCCTTTGCTCTGTAATGGGAAATGCAATTTGACTTTTGAATGTGCAGGCAATCTGTGGCTAGAGCGAGCTATGATCTATACCCATATGGGAGCTGGGTGAGATGGTATGGTGTTAAGTTAATCCCTCAGCACTCTTAATATAATATATTGGGTTATGAGAACATAGGGTTGGTGATAACAGAGTGACTCACCGTGGCCGGGACTCCGAGGGACAGGAGTTTCTTCTTCCTCCTTGTCACGGGAACCGCGCCTGCCGGTAGTGGGGCCTGGTGGTCCAGATTCAATAAAGACGTCGTTGGTTGAACAGATTAAGGGGTTAATTGTTTCGGGACGCCACCTATGAGTGTTCCGGTGATATCCACCGGCGCTGCTTGGGCCTCTGGGGGATGGAATGCAACAAGATGGAACGCTCCCCACAGGCTGAGCGGTAATCCCCGGAGTCAGGAGCTGCGCAAGATGTTCTGAGGCAGCTGCGGTTACCTTAATGTGCGGAGATAGACAGTTCTTAAGAAAGCACGGACACTGGAAGTCTCTGTAATGGCCACTTTACACGCGGCTACATTTCTAGCTTATCCACAGGTAACTTACTGGCTGCAGTGAAATCATGGAGACATGGTTCTATCTTGTTGCTGTGTACAAATGGAATAATGTCTCCATAATTTCACTGCAGCCAGTAAGTTACCTGTGGATAAGCTAGAAATGTAGCCGCGTGTAAAGTGGCCATCACGGGTACTTTACTGTAACCAGCAGGTGATACATGGCATACAGTTCTCAGGTAACGGACCGGGTGGACTCAGCAATGACCAGTGTTTCTCAGAGCTCCGCGGTGTTCCTCCATTCTAACTAAGCTGTGTTGCTGAGGTCGCCTTGGAATGCCAGGTCGGGTACAAGGAGGCTGCTTCAATTGCCCTACCGGGGAATTCTGGCCGGATTTGTGGGGAGCATTGGGTCCTTTTGGGGGGTACTCCACTGGCTAGACGACTCTGTGTGTGCGGCGGTGGTGGGGTGCTCCTGTAAAGCGGTCCCTCCACTCCTGGTTCGCATAGCAGTGCTGAACAACTACTAGCTTCGGTACCAGTAGACCGGTTGTAGATGGGCACAGGGATGTTTTGACCCGTATGCATTCGCCCAGAGTCCGGTTGTTGAGGCACCGGGGTAATGGCGCCCAACCGGGGTGATGGCCAGGGGGCTGCACGGGACTGTGCAGGCTCCCTCTCCTAGGTTGCAGAGCTTGTTGTTGTTGCTCCCTTCTCCAACGTTGTTGTTTCTCTAGCAGACTCACTTTCTGCACTAACTTGTTCCACTACACACTACCTCTACACTCCGCCCACCAGGACCTTATTGGCCCTCTATGCTGATGTGCATGTAGGGTATGGAGCTCTGAGTTTTAACTGTGTCATTGCTTAGTCAGAGAATATTGCTGCTGCTGTCTTGGCTGCAATACCCTCCTGTGACGTACTCGTTGCGGGGCGCCACAAGAGCCTACAGTGAAACCTGCACTTTTTTCAATGCACTTTATTTCCCATTTTTATGGATTTGTAGTAAGGTTTTATGTAACTACTAGATGGTAGCCCGATTCTAATGCATCGGGTATTCAAGAGTATGTATGTAGTTTATTTATGAAGATTTAAGAATAATGCAAAGCGCAGCTGGGTTTAAATCCTGTGCCAATATCGATGATTGCTGGCAACCAGTCGGGCGGAGTCTAGGAGGGGGCCAGGGGACAGCGGCCAGGTGCGCGCAGGAGGGGGCTGAGGAACAGAGGGCAGGAGGAGGCCGGGTAAGAGCAGCAGGGTGAGGGCAGGAGGGGAAAGAGCGGGCGGGAGTGGGCAGGAGGGGGCCAGCGACCGGGTGCGGGCAGGAGGGGGCGGGGAACAGCAGCCAGGTGCGGGCAGGAGGGGGCGGGGGGGGTGGTCCCTCCTGCCCGCACCCAGCCACTGTTTCCCAGCCCCCTCATGCCCGCAGCAGAGTGCTTAGCAGAGTATACGGCAGCTCAGTGGTTAGCAGAGTATACAGTGGCTCAGTGGTTAGCAGAGTATACAGGGGCTCAGTGGTTAGCAGAGTATATGGGGGCTCAGTGACTAGCACAGTATACGCTGGCTCAGTAGTTAGCATTGTATACGGAGCCTCAGCGGTTAGCACTCTATAGTGGCTCAATGGTTAGCACTGTAAATGGTGACTCAGTGGTTAGCACTGTATAAGGTGGCTCAGTGGTTAGCACTGTACACAGTGACTCAGTGATTAGCACTCTATGGTGGCTGAGTGGTTAGCACTGTATACAGTGGCTCAGTGGTTAGCACTGTATGGTGGCTCAGTGGTTAGCACTGTATATGGTGGCTCAGTGGTTAGCACTGTATATAGTGGCTCAGTGGTTAGCACAGTATGGTGGGTCAGTGGCTAGCACTGTACGGTGGCTCTGTGGTTAGCACAGTATGGTGGCTCAGTGGTTGGCACTGTATATGGTGGCTCAGTGGCTAGCACAGTATGGTGGCTCAGTGGTTAGAAATGTATGGTGGCTCAATGATTAGCACTGTATAGTGGCTCAATAGTTAGCACTGCACGGTGGCTCAGTGGTTAGCACAGTATGGTGGCTCAGTGGTTAGCACTGCACGGTGGCTCAGTGTTTAGCAAAGTATGGTGGCTCAGTGGTTAGCACAGTATATGGACGCTCAGTGGTTAGCACTGTACGGTGGCTCAGTGTTTAGCACAGTATGGTGGCTCAGTGGTTAGCACTACATGGAGGCAGAGTGGTTAACTCTGTATGGAGGCTCAGTGGTTAGCACTGTATAAGGTGGCTCAGTGGTTAGCACTGTACACAGTGACTCAGTGATTAGCACTCTATGGTGGCTGAGTGGTTAGCACTGTATACGGTGGCTCAGTGGTTAGCTCAGCATGCGCTGGCTCAGTAGTTAGCAATGTACACGGTGACTCAGTGGTTAGCACTTTATGGTGGCTTAGTGGTTGGCAATGTATATGGTGGCTCAGTGGTTAGCACAGTATGGTGGCTCAGTGGTTAGGAGTGTATATGGTGGCTCAGTAGTTAGCACTGTATGGTGGCTCAGTGGTTAGCAGTGTATATGGTGGCTCAGTGGTTAGCACTGTATGGTAGCTCAGTGGTTAGCACAATGCGGTGGCTCAGTAGTTTGCACAATGCGGTGGCTCAGTGGTTTGCATAGTGCGGTGGCTCAATGGTTTGCACAGTGCGGTGGCTCAGTGGTTTGCACAGTGCGGTGGCTCAGTGGTTTGCACAGTGCGGTGGCTCAGTGGTTTGCACAGTGCGGTGGCTCAGTGATTTGCACAGCGCAGTGGCTCAGTCGTTTGCACTGCGCGGTGGCTCAGTGGTCAGCGCAGGATGGAGGCAGAGTGGTCAGCGCAGGATTGAGGCAGAGTGGTCAGCGCAGGATGGAGGCAGCTTGGTCAGCGCAGGATGGAGGCTCGGTGGTCAGCGCAGGATGGAGGCTCAGTGGTCAGCGCAGGATGGAGGCTCGGTGGTCAGCACAGGATGGAGGCTCAGTAGTCAGCACAGGATGGAGTTTTGCTTCCTCTTCCCCACAATTTAATACACGGATTGGTACTCTTCCCTTGCGTACATCCACCACCCCTCTGGCTGTCAGTAGTGTATGTCTGTGCTCTGAATACACCGACTCTTCAACTGCCTGGTATTCCTTTCCTCTGAGACCTATAGCTGCTCGACACCATATCATCATTTCACTTTTGGGTGGTAACACAATGGGAAACGGGTCTGTTACCCGTACACTGCCAATCTCTCCCCCAGACAGATTTACCTGTTGTTTGTGGATGAGGGCTCGGATTTCTCTTTGAAGGACTCTCCTCCGCCCATAACCAGTAGTCACAGCAATCTGTTGGAGTAAAAACAACACTTCTCCAATTTTCAATGTCATTTGTACTAATTACCATGTAGGGTTATTTTTATCAGGATTATCTTCTACCACACATAACCCTTGGCCTTTTAACTCCACCCTCCCCAGCTTTATTGTCACTTCTCTGAACCCCATCTGATTCTGTGGTTGTCCATTAGCTGCAAGAATGACAAAGTTAGGGTCTGGGGGGTCTAAGATCAGTGTCAGACCAAAATTGTAAAGAATATGTGGGATGGTGGTAACCTGTGACCTGGTATCTAATAGGGCCGACATGGGGATTCCTTCCAGCGTAATATTTAGGTACGGACGGCCTCCCACGTACCGATTACGCCAGTCATATGGGCCTGGACATGCTACTCCTGGGGGTTGGCCCTCCGTCTCAGGAATTTCGGGTTTAAAGTATATCCTCTTGCAAAGTGGCCTGGTTTGTTGCAACATAGACAGATGGGTTGTCCTGAAGAATCCGTGTGGTCGCTGGTTCTGCGTTGGAATGGTGCGTTGGTCCCCTGAACGGGCGACTTGTTGGTCCCCTGAACGGGCAACTTGCTGGTCCACTCCACGGGCGACTTGGGCTTCCTCCTCAACCACGGGAAATCCTCAGGGCAATCAGTTAGCTGGATTTTGCTTGGGGGTGGCGCCCCCGGCATGGCTTGCAAGATTTTTAATACATAGTCAATATTTTTAGTCAGCTGTAGCACCTGCTTACGCAAGTCGTCATCCGGATTGCCTGCCACAGCTTGCCCTGCTGCTTTTGCAGGGTCTGTGGGGTTAGGTTCAAAGTCTATGGGAGAGGTGTTAACCTGCCAGGATTGGTTGGCAGGTTCTGTAGGTACTGGGTTTATTAGCACAGTTATAGCACGGTCTTTTAAGTCATTAAAGTTGTGAGGCACCGACCGGGTCGGGCCCCTTCGACCGGTGTGTGCCTCCCTGGGTGCGTCCTCCATATTGACAGGTCGCACTCCATCCTGGGATTTTGTGCTGGTTCTGCTTTACTGGCTTGGGTGTGATAAAAGGAAGCTAGACCACGGGGTGTGGTCTCAAGTGGGGGAGTGAAGACAACTCCCTGAGCTTCTGAGAGAGAAGCATCCCTCAGCCAGGCCTGAGACACTGTGGCTGGTTTTGTCGGGGTACATCCTTTTGGATGCAGCTAAGTAGCGGCCCCTGAAGTAAGGGGAATCTGGAATATTGTACCCGACTATTGTTTTTGTCCTACGGTTTTGGCAAATAAACCCGTGTGCCGTGACCAGTGGTGCCTGGATCCCTTGTCTCCGCCGTGCCGCCGCCGCCGAAACTACCTCACATATGGTGGAGAATGCGGGCATTGCCGGCCTGGTGAGATGTAGCCGGCGCAACTGTTGCCCTCAGTTGCGGTGGGGAAGTGACTGTTTCATGAGGCTAATGAGAGGCTGCTAAGCGAGAGGAGCAGCCAGTCTCTTGTGGTGTGCCCGGCAGCGCATGTCCAGGATTCAAGCAGCTACATTCCAGTACAAGCCCACCACCAGCATGGAGGAGGTACTCAAACACCTGGTTCAGGCTCAGCAGCAGCAGTTCCAAGCACTGCAGCAGCAGGAACACCGACACCAGGAACAGATGGCCCTGTTGACCGAGGCTGTGCGGGCCCTAACGGGGGATCTGCCTCGAGGACCAGGTGATGACGGCAGCGTCCGGAAAAGGGTAAGGCAAGCGCTGCAAAAGATGACGCCGGGGGATGATGTGGAGGCATTCCTGGCCGTGTTTGAGCGGGTGGCTGGACGGGAGAGACTGCCGGTCGCCCAGTGGGCCGAGGTGCTGGCGCCCTATTTGACTGGTGATCCTCAAAAGGCATACATAGACTTGTGTACCGAGGATGCCCTGGACTATGGAGCCCTGAAGGTGGAGACATTGGCCCGTACCGGGGTTAATACTTACGTGAGGGCACAACGGGTGAGCCAATGGGCCTACGAGGAAGGCAAACCTGTGCACTCTCAGGCCTATGACTTGCTACACCTGGTTAAGAAATGGCTGCAGCCTGAAGCACTGAGCCCGGCCCAGATGGTAGAGCGGGTGGTGGTGGATCTCTTCATGCGTATGCTGCCCATCCTCATACAACGGTGGGTGGGACACAGTGACCCGGGTACCCTAGACCAGGTGGTAAATGTGGTGGAGCGCCATGTGGCCACACAGGACTTGATCAGGGACACGGGGACACTGCGAACTAACCGCAAGGCCGCGCCCACCACACCAGAAAGCAGGGACCCCCAATCCGGACCCCGGGTGAGCGAGCACCCGGCTCAGGCCAAGAACGGCCCTCCCGCTGCAGCAAAGCGGCGTTCTGGACCGCCGCCGTTCAGCCCCTGGTATAACGGAGGTCAACCCCGATGTAGGAGGTGTCAGGAGGTTGGACATATGATGGCACAGTGTCCCCTCAACGGGTAACCCATGGACTGCGACTACTCCCGGAGGCGGTCCATGTTCGCCCACCTCGCCGGGGAAGGGCGCTCGGACCCCAGGGACACTGGGGATGTACTGTGCCGCGTTCGGCTTAATGGTCATGAAGTGATGGCTCTCCTGGACTCAGGGAGCAACGTGACCCTCGTGTGTGCCTCCTTGGTCTCCAGGACCAAACCCACCGACCGGAAGGTCAGGGTGATGAGTGTCCATTGGGATCATCGTAGGTATCCGACGAAGCATGTCACGTTTGCTACCTCAGCCAGGAGGGTTCAACATGTCGTGGGGGTGGTAAAGGATCTCCCTTATGATGTTGTGCTGGGGAGGGATATGTCCTTGTTCCGGGTATTGTGGAATGAGTATATGGCCCTCCGGAGGAAGGACGGACAGGGCTCAGAGCCCGAGACGCCCGCCGCCGGGATACCCAGAGGACTTGAGGTGACTGATTCCCGGGTGCAGAGACCAGTGCGCCGGCTCGCCGTCCGGAGCGGTGCAGCATTGCCGCGGGCAGACCCCGTGTGGCTCGTGGGGCCCCAGGCTGCTGTCGTTGATGCCCGTCCGGGTTTTGTGGGTGCCGGGGGTCCGAACGGGTTGGTTGCTCGTGGGGTCTGGCACCGCTGGTATCCCCAGGTGCCCCTGCTTGGCTCCGCCGGTTCTCCACGCCGTGACGCGGTCTGCACGCAGGGCCCGGGGTTATGGCCTTGTGTTCAGCCCTATATGCTTGAACATAGGGGGGAGGTGTGAGGCACCGACCAGGTCGGGCCCCTGCGACCGGTGTGTGCCTCCCTGGGTGCGTCCTCCATATTGACAGGTCGCACTCCATCCAGGGATTTTGTGCTGGTTCTGCTTTACTGGCTTGGGTGTGATAAAAGGAAGCTAGACCACGGGGTGTGGTCTCAAGTGGGGGAGTGAAGACAACTCCCTGAGCTTCTGAGAGAGAAGCATCCCTCAGCCAGGCCTGAGAAACTGTGGCTGGTTTTGTCGGGGTACGTCCTTTTGGATGCAGCTAAGTAGCGGCCCCTGAAGTAAGGGGAATCTGGAATATTGTACCCGACTATTGTTTTTGTCCTACGGTTTTGGCAAATAAACCCGTGTGCCGTGACCAGTGGTCCCTTGATCCCTTGTCTCCGCCGTGCCGCCGCCGCCGCTACCTCACAAAGTTCACATCAGGATGATCTAAAACCCACATATGTACCTGCTGGCGATGGTAGTCTGACCTCAACCCATCCATAAACTGTTCTGCAAGCATTTTATCTTTTAGCACACTTTAAGGACCGGAGTGTCCCTTGTAAACGCAAGGCAAAGTCTCTGATGGTATTCTGCGGTCTCTGTTTGCACTGGTAGAACAGCATCCTCAATTCAGACTGTGTGCATTTTTCAAAAGCAACTTTAAGCTTGTCAAATACTTTAGCTACAGAGTCTCTGTCAGCATCACTCCAAGACTCGACCTCTAGCTCCGCTGCACCTGTTAATTGGCCCAGCACAACGGTGGCTCGCTGCTTTTCTGTCATCACATACATGTCCAACACTGCACACATTTTTGTTTAAAGGCTGCTAGGGTACCGGCTTACCTTCATAGGTTGGCAACCATTTTGTGCCCGGTATGTACGGCAAAGTTATCGGCATTATCGGCATTATCGGGACTGCTGCTCCGGGTGCTGCATTCTGGGCATTCCTCTGTCAGGGACCTGTGCATCTTCTGAATCACTAATGGCGATGCCCACCTAGTTAATCGCTGCCAGCCGCTGAGGTAAACTTTTTCCGGTAGTTGGCGGCTCTGCGGGCGGGGAGTGGAGCACCTCGGGTATTTTCGGAGCTAGACACTGAACTTCGCTGATCTTTGGCAGAGTGGAGGCGCGGGGCTTATCTTTGCACTCTTTTTGCTGTGCAGTA
Organism: Allobates femoralis; assembly: GCA_033576535.1. Taxonomy (NCBI): domain Eukaryota; kingdom Metazoa; phylum Chordata; class Amphibia; order Anura; family Aromobatidae; genus Allobates; species Allobates femoralis. The sequence goes on from JARQOC010000003.1 coordinate 346,848,796, forward strand.
ATGATGGCTCAACTTTAGAGTTCACAAACCATTAATAAAGTTCAATTCCGGTTTGCAGGTTAAGGCCAGCACCACCGCTCCCTCCGTGCGTCTCTGTCAGTCCCAGCAGCCCTCCAGGATCCCCTGGGACCACTCAAGTGGGTCTCACACACTGTGAGCCTCTGTTCCTGGTGCACACTTCCTCAACAACAGCAATATGTCACTTCCGGTTTAGAAAAAGAGCTGAGCTACACACAGGATAAACATGCTCATTCCATTTATTGCATCACAGGGGTGTTACAGGTGGGGGTGCAACCCCACCTGTAACACCCCTGTGATGCAATAAATGGAATGAGCACGTTTATCCTGTGTGCAGCTCAGCTCTTTTTCTAAACCGAAAGTTGAATTGCGGGCACGGGATCCTGTTTGTGACGCCAGACTGAGGCGGTCGACAGAGTAGGGGGGTACTCGGATACCGGGCCTGATGACTACTTGGATGGGGGATCACGGCTGGTTGGTTCCCGGTTTTGTGCCCTGGACCCTCAGTAGCGGGGATCGTGGGGAATGATGATGACGGATGGGGAATGGTAACGTGACGCCACCTGTGGATCCTGGTAATGTTGATACCAGACCTTCCCCTGATGAAGCTGCCAGGCGCAGGCAGCAATACGCGTGGGGAGCGCCACACCTCACACCCTTATGCTTCCTGGAACTGGTAAACTGGTTACTTGATTCAGTAACCCCCCTCCCCTGGTTTTTTACACTAGCCTTATAGTAATTTTTCCTTAGTTACCTCTGGGTATACCTCACTTCTCTGTGGGTCAAAAAAACTGCTTTAGCTAGGTGCTATTAACCCTTGCTATCATGCTATTAAATCTTTCTGCTATGCTGCAAAACATTGTGCTGTGCTGCTTGGCATGATAAGTGCCACCTGGTTTAATTGACTGTATACATTAATACAGTGAGGTACCCATATTAAGATCTATGTGTACAGTGGGATTTTCAAATTCCAAACTTATACTTCTATTATTTGTTTACATATAGGGAGCCGGTTTGTGCAATATTTGTTCTAGCTTTATTTTTGTATTTTTGTATATGTATTTTTGTATGTTTGTACCCCACTTTTTTGGGCTCTATGGACAAATATGATGTACTAGCTGTGAGCCCGATGCAAATGCATCGGGATTCTAGAACGTGCATTAATTTGATTATAGTAGTTATAGCTGTTAGCCTGATGCAAATGCATCGGGTATCTAAAATATGTTTATTGTTTTTTTAAACATTTTTAAATAATAATCGCATCATCATAGCAATAATATAAGCCATAGCATTATTATTAGCAGTAATAGCAGTATTAATAGCATTATTAGCAGTATTATGAGCATTAAAACAGTATTAATAGCATTAATAGCATTATTATTAGCATTAATAGCATTATTAATAGCATTATTAGCATTAATAATACATTAATAACATTATTAATAGCATATAGCATTATTATTAGCATTAATAGCATTAATAATAGCATTATTAGCATTAATAATAGCATTAATAACATTATTATTAGCATTAATAGCATTATTATTAGCATTATAGCATTAATAATAACATTATTAGCATTAATAATAGCATTAATAACATTATTAATAGCATTAATAGTATTATTATTAGCATTAATAGCATTAATAATAGCATTATTAGCATTAATAATAGGATTAATAACATTATTAATAGCATTAATAGCATTATTATTAGCATTAATAGCATTAATAATAGCATTATTAGCATTAATAATAGCATTAATAACATTATTAATAGCATTAATAGCATTATTATTAGCATTAATAGCAATATTAATAGCATTAATGGGATAAATATTAGCATTAATAGCATTAATAGCATAATTAATATGCATTAATATAGCATAATAATTAATAGCATTAATAGCATTATTATTAGCATTAATAGCATTAATTTATAGCATTAATAGCATTAATAATAGCATTATATAAATTATATAGCATTAATAGCATTATTATAGCATTAATAGCATTATTAATAGCATTAATAGCATAATATAGCATTAATAGCATAATATTAGCATATATAGATTAATAGCATAATTAATAGCATTATAGCATTATTAATAGCATTAATAGCATTATTTAATAGCATTAATAGCATTAAATAGATATATTAGCATTAATAGCATTATAGCATTATTATTGCATTAATAGCATTATAATAGCATTATAGCATAATAATAGCATTAATAACATTATTAATAGCATTAATAGCATTATTATTAGCATTATATAGCATTAATAGCATATATTAGCATTAGCATTAGCATATTAATAGCATTAATACTTATTAAGCATTAATAGCATATTATAGCATTAATAGATATAGCATTAATATAGCATTAATAGCATTAATAATAGCATTAATAGCATATATAGATTTAGCATTAAATAGCATTAATAAATTAAATGATTAATAGCATTAATAGCATTATAATTAATAGCATTATTTAGCTTTAATAGCATTTAATATGAATAGATAATATTAGCATTATAATTAAGCATAATAGCATAATTAATAGCATTAATAGCATTATTAATAGCATTAATAGCATTATAGATAAATAGCATTAATAGCATTATTAATAGCATTAATAATACCATTATGATAATATTAGCATTAATAGCATTAATAGCATTAATGCATAATTAATAGCATTAATAGCATTAATTAATACATTAATAGCATTAATATTAGCATTAATAGCATTAATAGCATTATACATATAATAGCATTAATAGCATTATTAATAGCATTAATAGCATTATTATTAGCATTAAAATAGCATTAATTAATTAAGCATTATATAGCATTAATAATAGCATTAATAGCATTATAGTAATAGCATTAATAATAATAGCATATATATAGCATTAATAGCATTAATAGCATTATTAGCTTAATTCATTAATACATATTAATAGCATTAATAGCATTATTATAGCATTAATAGCATTAATAGTTATTAATAGCATAATAGCATTATTAATAGCATTAATAGGATTAAGATATAATAGCATATAATAATTAATAGCATATAATAGAATTAATAGCATAAAAATAGCATTATATCATTAGTATTAGCATAAAGAGCATTAATAGCAATATTATTAGCATGAATAGCATTATTAATAGCATTAATAGCATTAATAGGATAAATATTAGCATTAATAGCATTAATGCATAATTAATAGCATTAATAGCATTATTATTAGCATTAATAGCATTAATAATAGCAGCATTATTAGCATTAATAATAGCATTAATAACATTATTAAAAGCATTAATAGCATTATTATTAGCATTAATAGCATTAATAGCATTATTATTAGCATTAATAGCATTAATAATACCATTAATAGGATAAATATTAGCATTAATAGCATTAATAGCATAAATAATAGCATTAATAGCATTATTAATAGCATTAATAGCATTATTATTAGCATGAATAGCATTAATAAATAGCATTATTAGCATTAATAATAGCATTAATAGCATTATTAATAGCATTAATAGCATTATTATTAGCATAAATAGCATTAATAATAGCATTATTAGCATTAATAATAGCATTAATAACATTATTAATAGCATTAATAGCATTATTATTAGCATAAATAGCATTAATAATAGCATTATTAGCATTAATAATAGCATTAATAACATTATTATTAGCATTAATAGCATTATTATTAGCATTAATAGCATTAATAATACCATGAATAGGATAAATATTAGCATTAATAGCAATAATACATAATTAATAGCATTAATAGCATTATTAATAGCATTAATAGCATTAATAGGATAAATATTAGCATTAATAGCATTATTAATAGCATATTATTAATACCATTAATAGGATAAATATTAGCATTAATAGCATTAATAGCATTATTAATAGCATTAATAGCATTATTATTAGCATTATTAGCATTAATAATAGCATTATTAGCATTAATAATAGCATTAATAACATTATTAATAGCATTAATAGCATTATTATTAGCATTAATAGCATTAATAATACCATTAATAGGATAAATATTATCATTAATAGCATAAATAATAGCATTAATAGCATTATTAATAGCATTAATAGCATTATATATTAGCATAAATAGCATTATAATAGCATTATTAGCATTAATAATAGCATTAATAACATTATTAATAGCATTAATAGCATTATTATTAGCATTAATAGCATTAATAATACATTATATAGCATTAAACATTATTAATACATTAATAGATAAATAATAGCATTAATAGCATAATATAAATAGCATTAATAGCATTATTAATAGCATTAATACATAATAGCATTAAAATAATAGCATTAATTAGCATTAATAATAGCATTAATAATACATTATTAATAGCATAATATTAGCATTAATAATAGCATTATTAGCATTATTAATAGCATTATAGCATTAATAATAGCATTAATACATTATTATTAGCATTAATATTATTATGCATTATTGAATAATTTATCATTTTTATTTATTTTTAAATTATTTTTAATTATTTAATTATTTATCATTTAATAATATTTATCTATTATAGGTGAGACCCAGTTCTCATTTAGGTCGCTGTAAGGGCTGATATAATTAGCATTATTTATTCTTTTTTATATATTTTTAATTGAATTATTTAATTTTTATATTTATTTTTTTATTATTTTAATATTTTTTTAATTATTTTTTTATTATTAAATTATTATTTAGCTGATACAGTTCTCATTATTCGCTGAAGGCTGAATATAATTAATATTATTATTTTTTATTATTATTTTTATTGAATTATTTATTATTTTTTATTTATTTTTTTATTATTTTTTAATTATTTTTTAATTATTTTTTTTTATATTAAATTTATTATTTAGGCTGAGACCCAGTTCTCATTCAGGTCCGCTGGAAGGGCTGATATAATTAGCATATATTTAATTTTTTTATTATTATTTTTATTGAATTATTTATTATTTTTTATTTATTTTTTTATTATTTTTAATTATTTTTTAATTATTTTTTTTATTATTAAATTTATTATTTAGGCTGAGACCCAGTTCTCATTCAGGTCCGCTGGAAGGGCTGATATAATTAGCATATATTTAATTTTTTTATTATTATTATTTTATTGAATTATTTATTATTTTTTTTATTTATTTTTTTATTATTTTTTAATTATTTTTTTTATTATTAAATTTATTATTTAGGCTGAGACCCAGTTCTCATTCAGGTCCGTGGAAGGGCTGATATAATTAGCATATATTTTAATTTTTTTATTATTATTTTTATTGAATTATTTATTATTTTTTATTTATTTTTTTTATTATTTTTTAATTATTTTTTAATTATTTTTTTTATTATTAAATTTATTATTTAGGCTGAGACCCAGTTCTCATTCAGGTCCGCTGGAAGGGCTGATATAATTAGCATATATTTAATTTTTTTATTATTATTTTTATTGAATTATTTATTATTTTTTATTTATTTTTTTATATTTTTTAATTATTTTTAATTATTTTTTTTATTATTAAATTTATTATTTAGGCAGAGACACAGTTCTCATTCAGGTCCGCTGGAAATTTATTATTTTTTAATTATTTTTAATTATTTTTTTTATTATTAAATTTATTATTTAGGCTGAGACACAGTTCTCATTCAGGTCCGCTGAAATTTTATTAATTTTTAATTATTTTTTAATTATTTTTTTTATTATTAAATTTATTATTTAGGCTGAGACACAGTTCTCATTCAGGTCCGCTGAAATTTTATTATTTTTTAATTATTTTTTAATTATTTTTTTTATTATTAAATTTATTATTTAGGCTGAGACACAGTTCTCATTCAGGTCCGCTGAAATTTTATTAATTTTTAATTATTTTTTAATTATTTTTTTTATTATTAAATTTATTATTTAGGCTGAGACACAGTTCTCATTCAGGTCCGCTGAAATATAATTATTTTTTAATTATTTTTTAATTATTTTTTTATTTTAAATTTATTTATTTTTTTAAGTCAGACTGAGACGCAGTTCTCATTCAGGTCCGCATTTTTTTTTTTTTTTATTATTATTTTTATTTAATTATTTATTATTTTTTATTTATTTTTTTATTATTTTTTTATTATTTTTAAATTATTTTTTTTATTATTAAATTTATTTATTTTTTTAAGTGAGAGTGAGACACAGTTCTCATTCAGGTCCGCCTTTTTTTTTCCCCATTGACATACATTACCGGTGTGACGGCGATTTTATGGCCGCCGACCTGGTTCTATTTGTCGGCCCTAAAATCGCGGACACACCGCTAATGCATGTCTATGGGCAGTGAGCTCGAATTCTGATTGGTCGGCGTCCAATCCGAAATTGGGCTGACTGCCCATAGAGATGCATTAGCGGTGTGTCCGCGATTTTAGGGCCGACAAATAGAACCAGGTGGCCGGCCATAAAATCGCCGACACACCGGTAATGTATGTCAATGGGGAAAAAAAAAGGCGGACCTGAATGAGAACTGTGTCTCACTCTCACTTAAAAAAATAAATAAATTTAATAATAAAAAAAATAATTTAAAAATAATTAAAAAATAATAAAAAAATAAATAAAAAATAATAAATAATTAAATAAAAATAATAATAATAAAAAAAAAAATGCGGACCTGAATGAGAACTGCGTCTCAGTCTGACTTAAAAAAATAAATAAATTTAATAATAAAAAAAATAATTAAAAAATAATTTAAAAATAATAAAAAAATGAGGGGCTCTTCTGATTGGCTGAGGGCAGTATACAGCGACCAATCAGAAGAGGGCCTCAGATCTCATTGAGGTAGAATGGCGGATTTTTCGTCCATTCTATCTTAATGAGAAGGAAGAGGACGTCGGAGGTGGAAGTTTGCGAAAAGAAGACAGAAGATCCCCGGGGCCGGACGAAGAGGCGGAGATGGCGGAAAGAAGAGAGAAGACCCCCGGGGCCGGAGGAAGAGGACGCCTGGCCGGACGAAGGACTTGTGGATCGGATGGACGATCAGATGACTTGAAGGCATGTAAGTGATCGACGGGGATGTTAGGTTAGGGGACGGCAGGGGCTTCGGGTGTAGGGCTTTAGGTGTTAGCGGTGTGAGCTTAGGAGGCGGCGGGGCTTAGAGGATAGGAGCTTAGGTGCGGCGGGGCTTAGGGGGCAGGGGGGGTAGGGGTTTAGGTGCGGAGGGAATCGGGGGTAGGGGCTTGCGGCAGAGGGTAGTGGATTAGGGCGGCAGGGGGTAGGGGCTTCGGCGGCGGGGTAGTGGGTTAGGGGTTAGGGCGGCAGGGGGTAGGGGCTGCGGCGGGGTAGTGGGTTAGGGCGGCAGGGGGTAGGGGCTTCGGCGGCGGGGTAGTGGCTTAGGGGTTAGGTGCGGCAGAGTGTAGTGGGTGCGGCGGGGTAGTGGGTTAGGGCGGCAGGGGGTAGGGGCTTGCGGCAGAGGGTAGTGGCTGCGGCGGGGTAGTGGGTTAGGGCAGCAGGGGGTAGGGGCTTCGGCGGCGGGGTAGTGGGTTAGGGGTTAGGGCGGCTTAGGGTGTAGGGGTGCGGCGGACTTAGGGGGTAGGGGTTTAGGTGCGGCGGGTGGGGGCTTGGCGGCGGGAGCTTAGGAGACTGCGGGGCTTAGGGGGTAGGGGGTTAGGTGCGGCGGGGCTTACGGGGTAGGGTCATAGGTGCGGCGGGTCGGGGCTTAGGGTGTAGGGGTGCGGGGGCAGGGGGCTGTAGTGTACAGCGCGTAGTGGCTTAGGGCGGCAGGGGGCTGTAGTGTACAGCGCGATGGTATACTACAGTCCCATGGCGCTTATGGGCATGGGACTGTAGTATACTATAGCGGTATGGGCTTAGGGCGGCAGGGGGCTGTAGTGTACAGCGCGATGGTATACTACAGTCCCATGGCGCTTATGGGCATGGGACTGTAGTATACTATAGCGGTGTACAGGGGTAGGTGCGACGGGGCTTACGGGGTAGGGGCATAGGTGCGGCGGGTCGGGGCTTAGGGTGTAGGGGTGCGGCGGACTTAGGAGGTAGGGGTTTAGGTGTGGCGGGTGGGGGCTTGGCGGCGGGAGCTTAGGAGGCTGCGGGGTTTAGGGGGTAGGGGCATAGGTGCGGCGGGTCGGGGCTTAGGGTGTAGGGGTGCGGGGGCAGGGGGCTGTAGTGTACAGCACGTAGTGGCTTAGAGCGGCAGGGGGCTGTAGTGTACAGCGCGATGGTATACTACAGTCCCATGGCGCTTATGGGCATGGGACTGTAGTATACTATAGCGGTGTAGAGTAGAGTAGTATGGGCTTCTGTGGCTTGGTTAGTGGTGGGTGTCAGCACTCGCAATGCCCGCTTCTCGGGCATTGCTTCGCGAGGCTGCAACGACTCGCAATGCCCGCTTTGCGGGCATTGCTTCGGGAGTCGCCGTGGCCGCTACGCGGCCACGGACAGAGTCCAGGGAAAGAAACAGCTCGCTAACCAAGCCACCGGAAGTTGCGCCGCTCCGACGGAAGTCGCTACGGCAATTATATAATAGATAATCTTTGATGAAGTATATATTTTTGTAACCAGTTTGGGCAAATGGTGCTGAGGTTTTCTATGATATACAATTTTCATATGAATTGTTATAGCCATATTGGGCTTTTTAAGTGTTTTTTATCCCTGTGTGATCATCTTTGTGTGAGTTTTTTCATTAAATAAAATTGTTAATATTGATAAACAGATAATTGAGGTTGTATCGCTTTTTAGGGACTTTCTGTCTTTTTATTTGATTTACTCTCTATCGTCCCAGGATCCCTATCCCTACATATATATATTGGTGGTGCCCTCCCCTTTCTACTTATTTCACTAAAACTTTCCCATGGCACTGCAATCACTGCCAGAAGTGAGGTTAGAGTGTCGAGCCCACTGGGACGGGGGTACTCGGTACCGGAGCGGGTCTGCTGCTGGGGATGTCACGGGGTCCTGGTCCGGACTGTGTCCCGGGCCCTGGCAAGTAAAAGGGTAATATGTACAGGGGATAGAGTTTATCGTGATGCCACCCATGGTGTGTGGTCAGTATGGGGGACCACCGCTGCTGCAGAACCTCCGGGGTGATGTTAGGCAGCTTAGATGGTACTGCTCTCCATAGGTAGAAGCAAGGTCTCCATGGCAGTGGTTGTTATAGTCTATTGTCGATGTAATAGTAGTGGTTGATAGTGGAGGTGGGTTAAGGAACACACACTCACGTTTCTGTAGTTTCCAAAGCTTTACTGCGATGTTGTTGCAGATTATAGTCCACGGAGTCTGTACTGGGGCCGAGTTTCTCCCACCCTGTCCGGGTCCTCAGCTTCCTCGTGCTTCGCTATGTGTGTGTGTCCTTGCTGCTGCGTCTAGCTTAGCTGCTGGCACTGTCTCACTCTCTCTCTCTCTGCTGGTACCACTTGGCTAGGCAACTTGAGTCTTCTGTGCTGTACTGACCCTGCCGTGTTGCTTTGCTCTGGTACTGTGGTGGTCTAGAGACTCCACTACTCCTGGATTCACTGTGCTGTGTGTGTCAGTCACAGTGTCGGATCCGGTGTCCGTTCTGTGCGCTTCTCTGGGGCGAGTGATGATGGCACTCAAGCTCCCAGATGTGTTCCTCTGTCTGTAGTCTCCTCTCCTCAGACCCTAGCTAGGCCTGGAATCGTGAGCAGACTGTAGAGAAGTTTGGCACAGCTTCTTTGACACTACAGCCTCTCTCAGTTCTCCCAGGAACTGAAACTAACTCTGCACTAAACTCAGAGCTGACTGACTACTTCCTGTTGACCTGGAGTATATAAGAGAGCAGGTTGTGCTCCCCCTCCAGAGGTGCTAGTGTAAGTCAGTGTGTTGTGGGGAGGGAACCCGTGTGATGTTACTGTGGCACATTAACCCATGGCGTGCCACATTAGCAGCACTCACTTCCGGCAGTGTTGGCGGTGACGTCAGAGTCGGGGTCTCGCTGGCTATTGAACAGCTGATTCATCAGCTGTTCATTTGAAATAGCTGGCAGGCTTTTTTTTAAAAAGCCGGCTATTGCAAAAAAGGACTTTTTACTGCAGGCTATTTGAAACGATCAACATAAGCTGATCGCTTGAAATAGCTGGCAGTCTTTTTGGAAAAAGCCGGCGGCTCGCTTCAAGTAGAGGAGCGGGCACAGAGTCAGGCACAGAGAAGCGAGGCACCGGTCAGCATAGAGGGAAGCACTGGGCGGGGGGATACATGCATCAGCTGAGTGATCATGCGCTCATTTCAGTCTTTTCCTCAGCCCACAAACCATTGGGTCCTGCAGGCAATTACTCGCATTTCCCATTGACTAACATTGGATTCGCTACTCGTATTGAATACCCGAGTATTACGATCTACTAGGTACGTGTATAGCGAGTCCGAGTATTTGACTACTCGCTCTTTCCTAGTAAGAGATCATTTTTAAGTGAAAATACAACCACCTTCACATGCACTAATTCATATACACTAAATGTCCAGTAATAATCCTATGGCATTTGCTATGGCCTCCTCAGTTGTTGAAAACCATTTAGGGCATGAAATGCATGGTTAAATCAGGGGCTATCCTACCAAACAAACAATAGAGATGGACAGACTTGTATCTGAGAGAAAAGACCTGATCCTGTGTTGTTGTCTAGTAATAAAATTCAATAATGTTGTATGATAATATCAGTAAGGATTTCCTATTTTAATGCCATATGTTACGTTATCATTTGTACTTTGTGTTCTGTGTGCGAAAACTGTGGGGGAGTTAGAAAAATGATCATGTGGCCAGCGATTTAGATTCTTACATCCATACAATAAAATGAAGAAAGTGACCGAGGCCTGGACATATTGTAAACCTCCATCAGAAATCTATGTCTTAAATACTGGACACATATATGGAATTTTAAGCAAACAGGATGTAGCCCTATGATACAGCCTCTAAATGTGATAATAGATAGCAGGAACGATGATGGGTTATTGCACTGCATACATGATGAGTGCCGTTCTGCCATCTGCCTTTTTCACAGCGTAGCATACTCTACAACACATCTGTTGTTTTTCTCCAACCTTGTAAATCAATGTAATATTAGAATCAATAATATCAAATTGAACTTAAAGGGTTAACTGAGAGGAGGGGGATTTAAGAAGTAATTTTCATCTTAGGAAGTTCCTTTTCTAGGAAATTGGCACAACAGACATTTTGGAAGTTCGTTCACTCAGCCTACAGAAACATTACATTAAAATATCAGTCAGATCCGGATGTTCTTGTTCAGGCTTTCGATTGCTTTTATGTTTTATAATTCTTTGTTTATAGTACAAATGTGACAAATGATAGCCTTTGTGGTCTGCCACTGTGCACACACAAAGTCTACCTGCTGTAAGTAATCGCCAAGTTACTTTAGAAACTGTATTCCAGCCAAGGAAACCTGCCTACATACCGGTAACTCACAGATCCTGAATAGATTGTGACAGATAACCAAGTCACATCTTTTCCATCACCCTGCTGAAATCTTCCCTTTAGTGCAGAGAAAATGCCAATTTCTGCATATGAACACTACTGCTGTGCATATTCCCATGTGTATTGTACAATAAACCATATTCATAAAGTACAAAATGTTTGTACCGTGTTAGCCAGTTGATAGAAAAATATTAGAATCTGAGAATGATCAGTGGTTGATATGTGGCACCCCAGGGGTTAATGTGCCACAGTAACATCACACGGGTTCCCTACCCACAACACACTGACAATACACTAGCACCTCTGGGCCAGGAGGGGGAGCTAAACCAGCTCCCTTATATACTCTGGGTCAAGAGGAAGTAGTTAGTCAGAAGTCTAGTTAAGTCTAGAGGAGAGCTCTAGAGAGAGTCCAGTTTCTGGGAGAACTTAAGGAGGCTGTAGTGTAAAGGAGCTGTGCCAGGCTTCTCTACAGCCCGCTCATCGATTCCAGGCCTAGCCAGGGTCTGAGGGAAAGAGAATTACAGACAGAGAGCCACATCTGGGAGCTTGAGTGCCATCACCACTTGCCCCAGAGGAGAGCACAGAACGGACACCGGATCCGACACTGTTACTGACACACACAGAACAGTAAATCCAGGGATAGTGGAGTTTCTAAATCGACACTGTACCAGTGCAAAGCAACACGGCGGGGTCAGCAGTACACAGAAGACTCAAGTTGCCTAGCCAAGGGGTACCAGAAAGGAGAGACATTGTCAGCAGCTTAGCTAGAAGCAGCAGCAGGGCCATACACTGCGCAGCACGAGGAAGCTGAGGACCCGGACAAGGTGGGAACAACCCGGCCCCAGTGCAGACTCCGTGGACAATCTGCTACAACATCTGCAGTAAAGCTTTGGAAACTACAGAAATGTGAGTGTGTGTTCCTTCAACCCATCTCCACTATCCATCCCTTATCACCACATCCACCATAGACTATAATCACTGCCCCGGGGAACCCGCCTCTACCTACACAGAGCAGTACCATCTAAGCTGCCTAACGTCATCCCCGGAGGTTCTGCAGCAGCGGTGGTCCCCCTTACTGACCACACCCCATGGGTGGCGTCACGAGAAGCTCTAATCCCCTGTAAATATCACCCTTTTACTTGCCAGGGCCCGGGACACGGTCCGGACCAGGCCCTCTGTGACATCCCCAGCAGCAAACCTGGTCCGGTACCGAGTACCCCGTCCCAGTGGGCTCGACAGACACCTTTAATGGCTAACTGAAAACATGGTAAAAGTAAGCAAGCTTTCAAGACTCTATGGCTCTTCATCAGGTTTAAATGACACAACTTTTGAACACACATATATACACATATACAGGGTTGGATGAAGCAGTAAATAAACTGAGTTTGGTGAAGCATAACTTATGTTGACCTTTGCCACATTCAGAGCGGGAATGAATGTGTTGCGTGGATTTATGTCTTTTTACATTAATTGAGGAATCTCCAAAGCTTGAAGAAATAACTAATCAAAGGACATAAAACTATCTGCTTCTTATCTTAGGACACTGATGATTTTCACTACACCAGATGCTCCCTCCCCCTCCCAACTCTGCCAAGTCCTGTATTATGCTTCACCAAACTTAGGCTGGGGTCACACTTGCGGCACAATTTTGAAATCCTGATCAGGTTTTGCGCTGTCAAAAAGCTCAAAACCGGATCAGAAACCGCTCCCCATAGGAGCCCATTATAGTAACCGGATTGCACTACATGCAATCTGGTTACCGCTTACGGATCTGCAGCCTGTGGTAAAAATCATGCAGGCTGCAGTTTTCGCAGCGGTTAAGGAAACCGGAGGCAGATTGCTCTAATGGTCTCCTATGGGAGCCCATGCAGTTGCCACAAGGCATATGTGAATGCCTGCAGCAGCCGTATGCTTTGTTCATCCCTGCTGCCGCAGGGATGAAGAAAGAGTTAAATGTTAATAATAGCTGTGGGCAACATGTCTCTAGGGGTTGCTCACCCCCCCTAGAGACATGCTGTCCACTCAGGTGGGCATTTGAGGGGTTGATATATGTGCTTATAGTAATGCCGAATATTGTCGGCTTTGTCAATTTTATGAATGAAGCCAGCGGCTCCTGACAGTAGAGGAGATACTGTACGTAATGTACGTACAGTATGAGCCCCTGTCCTTGGTCCTGAAAGTTGTAACATTAGTTGTATGGCAGTGCGCTGCCCATAGAACTAATGTTACAACTTTCAGGACAGGGGCTCATACAGTACGTACATTACGTACAGTATCTCCTCTACTGTCAGGAGCCGCCGGCTTCGTTCATAAAATTGGCAAAGCCGACAATAGTCGGCATTACTATAAGCACATATATTAACCCCTCAAATGCCCACCTGAGTGGACAGCATGTCTCTAGGGGGGGTGGGCATCCCTAAAGACATGTTGCCCACAGCTATTATTAACAATCAACCCTTTGTTCATCCCTGCGGCAGAAGGGATGAACAAAGCATACGGTAACCGGATTGCTCCGGATTACATATCCGATGCAATCCGGTTACCGCATGGCGATTTAAAGAACAGATTTGGACACAAAAATGTGTCTGAAGGCAATTGTGGTTACCACATCCGGATCTGGATGCGGCAACCGCAATTACCTTGCCAAATGTGATTCCATCCTTAGTTTATTTACTGCATCATCCAACTCTGTACATGTGTATATATGTGTGTGTTCAGAGGTTGTGTCATTATTAAGTCTGATGAAGAGACTAGAGTCTCAAAAGCTGCTAACCATCTTTTCAGTTAGCCATTTAAAGGTATCAACCACTGAGGACTCTCAGATTCTAATATTTTAATAAACCATATGGAATTCTATACTTTGACTCTGGTATTATGTATGTTTTAGAGGCCACAGGATAAGGCTACATTGACACAGAGCGTTGTTGCTGCGTTTTGTGAGAATCTGTTTTTGGGGCAAAACTGCACCAAGAAAGGATCCTCACCAGGTGCTGGCCAGCAAATTTTGGCCTGAGGGGCAATGACAGAGCTGTGGCCCTCAAATTGCAGCGGCTGATGTTTAGCTTGATTATCTATGCCACTGTGGCGCCCCGCAACGAGTGCGTCACAGGAGGGTATTGCAGCCATAAATGCAGCAGCAATATTCTCTGACCCAGTAGTTATGTGGTTATCTCAGAGATTCATACCCTGCATGCAACACTAGTAGAGGGGACCAATCCAGGTCCTGGTGGGCGGAGTGCAAGGGTAGTGTGTAGTGGAAAGTTTAGTCCAGCTTAGAGAGTTCTAGTCTCGGGTCTGGAGAAGAAACAGCAACTTAGAAGACCTCTGCAGACTTCCAGCTCTGCAACCTAGGAGAGGGGGTTGCACAGTCGGTGCAGCCCCCTGGCCACCTTCTACCGGCCATCTCCTCCCCTTTACCACGGTTGAGCACCATTACTCCCGGTGCATCATCAACCGAACTTGGGCATCCAAATGCGGGTCCAAAACCACCCCGCGCCTTACACAGCCGGTTTGCTGGTACCGAAGCTAGCAGCAGTTCAGCTCTGCTATGCGAACCAGAAGAGTGGAGGAGCAGCTTCACAGGAGTACCCCACCACCCGCCAAATTCCAGTCGTCTAACCAGCGGTGTACCCACCGAGGGATCCAAGGCTCCCCAAAACATCCATCACGTATACTTTGGATAGGGCATTGAAGCAGCCTCCCCGTACCCGTTCTGGTATTCCTGGGCGATAAAGGCAAATACTTAGTTAGAATGGAGGAACACCGCGGATCTCTGAGGGACACCTATCACTGCTGAGTCCACCCGGTCCACTACCCGTTATCTGTATGCCATGTACTGCTTGCTGGTTACAGTAAAGACCCGTTACAGAGACTTACAGTGTCCCTGCTTCCTTATGAACTGTCTGTCCGCACTTCAAGGTAACCACAGCTGCAGCACAACATCTTAAGCAGCTCCAGCCTCCGGGGATCACCGCTCAGCCTGTGGGGAGCGTTCCATCTTGCTGCTATCCATCCCCCGGAGGCCTCGCAGCGTCGGTAAGACTTACCGAACTACTCATAGGTGGCGTCACGAATAAATTAACCCCTTAATCTGTTCCCACAAGACGTCTTCAACTCTTTTGATCTGCACTCGACCGGGCCCCACTACCGGCAGGCACGGTCCACCCGTGACAAGGAGGAAGGAGCTACTGCCTGTCTAAACCGGAGTCCCCAGCCACGGTGAGTCAGCTGTCACGGGTGGCACGGATGACAGGGTAGAGGCCACGCGCAGACGGTCCCAGCGTTTGGCCAATCAGCCATAAGGTTTGAGGACGGTCCGTCTTTCAGGGGCATTTACCTTCTGTGTAGATAAAGAGAAGGTATGATAAGATCTCCCTATCATGGGGAGACGGCTGGGAAGGTCTTGTGCTCGGTCTGGTTTCTACACCAGTATTCTGGGTCTCTAGGACCCAGCAGGTTCTTCCCACCTTTATAAGGAGTTTCATTGCCCTCCCTCGGTGCAGGTGATATTTCCTTGTGGACTCATTATCCTTGCTCCAGCAGAAGCTGAGGTTGTGGAGGTTGCTGTGCTCTGCTGCAAGATAAGTGTTTTCTTCCCCATTGTCTGTTTTTTCCTTGTGTTTGTCTTTAGTTGTTAGTGGAGGGGTCTAGTGAACCTCTCCATCTGATCCTTAGATAAGGTAGTGCTAGGATCAGAGAGGGACGAGGTTCGTGGTCGGCGACAGTTGAGGAAACTGTATAGGGACGTTAGGGCAGACAGGGTCAGCCCTAGTAAGACTAGGGGTCACCCTCTCCCTCTTGTGCCCATAGCTTTAGGGACTCCTTATTCCCCCCCCCCGTCGTGGTCCTACGCTGAGTGCCTCTCCCGCTCCCAGCGTGACATCAGCACTGCATTAAAGTAGCAGAGGTAACATCTGCAGCTATAGGATTAATCTGCAAGTAAATAGCATTTTAAACTTGGTTTGCTTACTGGAAAAGCATTGGCTACAGGGAGAAAATTAAGTTTTATTCCCCCTGCTGACACTCACTTCCTGTTATAGGTTCAAAGCAAGGAACCATTACAGTCACACCACTCACTACAAAGTGAGACACTACAATAATGTCCCCGCACTTTGTGCTGTCATCCAAGGAGTCCAACCTCAGGCCAGGCTTCATAGAACGACTAACACGGCAGCACCACATGGCAACCCTCAACAAGAGGGGCTAATGGGAGTCGGTAAGTGGAGGCTTCGGACATCGAGCTAAATGCCCCTGCCAGTGACTGACAAGGATGTTTAACTACTTAAAACAGCAGCAATTAAGGCAAGCTGTGATCACTGAGCCATGTCACAGCCGACATCTGCCCGGAATGGAGCAGACTCAGCTGTTGAACCTGCTCCATACAGGCACATCCTATGGTGACTTAGCTATGTTAAGGTGAGTGAAAGGGGTTATTTCACCTGTCTGTTCCTAAATTTTAAAAGACAAATGGAAATCCCTAGCACAGGTGTGAATGAGCGCTTATATATTTAGTAAATGTGCTAAAAACAAGTGAAGTGTTTTTACATAGCACTATACACTATTACATACAACAGTGGCAGGTCTAGGATTTCTGGCACTCAGGGTTTGAATAGTCGTTATGGGACCTCTCATATGTGATTATTAGGGATGAGCGAGTATGCTTGTCACTACTCGGTACTCGCACAAATATCTCGGTACTCGGGGTACTCGGCGAGTACCGAGTAATCTCGCGATACTCTTGCTATGCTCGGGGTCCACCTGCCTGCATGTTGGCACTCTTTTCAGAGCCAGCCCGCATGCAGGGATTGGCTGACAGACACTGTAATGCCACAGCCATGTTGGTTGTGGCATTACAGTGACTCACCGTGGCCGGGACTCCGGGGGTCAGGCGTTTCGTTTTCCTCCTTGTCACGGGGTGCCGCGCCTGCCGGTAGTGGGGCCCAGTGGTACAGATCAAAAAGAGACGTCATGGGTTGAACAGTTTAGGGGTTAAATTGTTTTGTGACGCCACCTAACTATAACGGCGCTGCAGGGCCTCCGGGGGATGGAATGCAGCAAGATGGAACACTCCCCACAGGCTGAGCGGTGATCCCTGGAGCCAGGAGCTGCACAAGATGTTCTGAGGCAGCTGCGGTTACCTTAGTATGCGGATAAGCAGTTCATAAGAAGGCACGGACACTGTAAGTCTCTGTAACGGGTTCTTTACTGTAACCAGCAAGCAGTACATGGTATACAGTTAAGGGTAGTGGACCGGGTGGACTCAGCAATGACCAGTGTTTCTCAGAGATCTGCAGTGTTCCTCCATTCTAGCTACTTGTGTTGCCGTTGTCACCCAGGGATGCCAGATCGGGTAAAAGGAGGCTGCTTGAATGCCCTATCCGGGGTGTACGTTTCGGATGCTTTGGGGAGCCTTGGGTCCTTTGGTGGGTACACCGCTGGCTAGACGACTGTGTGTGGCGGTGGTGGGGTGCTCCTGTAAAGCGGTCCCTCCACTCCTCTGGTTCGCATAGAAGTGGTAAACGACTCCTAGCTTCGGTACCAGCAAACCGGCTGTAGATGGGCACGGGAAGGTTTTGGACCTGCATGTTGATGCCCGTAGATCGGTTGTTAAGGCACCGGGAATAATAGTGCTCAACCGGGGTGATGGCAGGGAATTGGCCAGGGGGCCGCATGGAACTGTGCAACCCCCTCTCCTAGGTTGCAGAGCTGATGATCTTGCTTCCTTCTCCTACGTTGCCAAGTCAGTTCTCCTTACTTTCACTCTATACTCTGCCCACCAGGACCTTATTGGCCCTCTATGCTAGGTGATGCATGTAGAGTATGGATCTCTGAGTTAACTGGATCAATGCTTAGTCAGAGAATATTGCTGCTGCTGTCTTGGCTGCAATACCCTCCTGTGACGCACTCGTTGCGGGGCGCCCCAACAGTGATTGGCTGGCCGCACAGTGTCATCAGGTCTTTATTAGACCTGACCGCGCTGTGCTCGTCACTCTGCTCCACAGACAGTCAGTGTAGGGAGAGGTGCTGCTGATTGAAGGACAGATTTGTGGCCTTTCAGCTAGTGTAGGCGCAGGGCTGCCAGTCTAATTACCACAACAGTCCTTCTGAGGACTAATAGAGCTGTATACAGGCAGGCAGGGAGGCAGGGTATATAGCAAACTTCGTTGTGCCAGTATACCAGCCTGCATCACATCTGAGGCTGGTGTACAGGCTGCAAATCTCATCCATCCCAAAACAGTGCTTTTAGGGATTAATTTAGCTCACTATAGGCAGGAGTAGGTTTTAGCTCACATTAGGATACGCCAAAAATCTGCTATTCTCGTCAGCGTTTGTGTCTGACTATTCCACCTGCAGGGCTTTAATCTCAAATGTCAGTGTCGTGCTAAATACCAAATCTTGACAGCACTCATTTAGCATCTTAGTGCAGCTGCAGTAGGTTGCAGCATAAATTAGGATACGCCAAAAGACTCGCTATTGTAGTCAGCGTTTGTGTCTGACTAGTCCACCTGCAGGGCCTTAATCTCAAATCTCAGGCTCGTGCTAAAAACCAAATCTTGGATGCCTTCATTTAGCTGTATACAGTCAGCACAACATTGAAAATGCGCAAGTCCGGTGGCAAGGGACAAGGAACTGGATGTGATGGTGGTGCAGGCAGAGGCCGAGCCCGTGTGCAAGCTCGAATTGCGCCACGACAAATGCCCACATCATCTCGCTCGACTTTCCTGTCCCAATTTCTAAGTGACCGCAGCAGTACTCCACTATTAAACCAAGACCAGTGTCAACAGGTTGTTAGTTGGATAGCGGATAATGCTTCCAGTCAGTTTGGCACCACCACAAATACCCTGTCTTCCACACGGAAGAAGGCAGAAGGCAGGCAACAGTTCCTCGGAACAACAACACGAGTGAAGTTGCCAGTACAACTGTTAGGTCTTCCCGAGTCTGGCTGTTTTTTAAGGTGTCTGCAGATAATTCGAAAAAGGCCATTTGCAACACCTGCCATGCCAGCATCAGCAGGGGTAGCAAAACTAGCAGCCTGACCACCACCAGCATGATCAGGCACATGGCAGTAAAGCACCCAACTTGTGGGATGTACAGCAGAGTCCAGGAGCATTGTCTGCGGGTGACACCGCTGCGTCTTCCACTGTTGTGCGTGCAAGCCAATCCCCTGTCCATACTGCAGGCGAAGATGCCTCCTGTCCTTCACCTGTACTTGCCGAAGCAGAACTAGCACAATCATCAGCCACGTCCTTGTCCCAGCGCAGCGTTCAGTTATCCATACACCAAATTTTGGAACGCAGGCGCAAATACGCTGCCAACGCCCCACATGCCACAGTTCTAAATGCACACATTTCGCGACTCCTTGCACTGGAAATGTTGCCTTTTAGGCTGGTGGAAACGGAAGCTTTCTGCAACCTGATGGTGGTGGCTGTCCCACGTTACTCGGTCCCCAGCCGCCACTATTTTTCCTGGTGTGCCGTCCCCGCATTACATAAGCATGTGTTCAAAACATCATACGTGCCATTAACAACGCAGTTTCAGGCAAAGTCCACCTAACTACGGACACGTGGACAAATGCTTGCGGGCAGGGCCGGTACATCTCACTGACGGTACACTGGGTTAATATTCTGGAAGCCGGGACCCAGTCTGAGCTTGGGACGGAACACATCCTTCCGACACCAAGGATTGCAGGCCCTAACTCAGTCAGGGTTTCACCCACAGTGTACAGCTCTGGCACGTCATGCTCCTCAGCCTCCTCCTCTTCCTCCACTTCACCCTCCACACTAGTCTCAAGCTGGAAGCACTGCAGCACTGCCTCCGCTAAGCGGCAACAGGCTGTGCTGAAGCTAATATGCGTAGGTGACAAACCCCACAACGCTAAAGAGTTGTGGACAGCTCTGAAACAACAGCTCTGAAACAGCAGGCAAATCACTGGCTCACACCACTGAACCTACAGCAAGGCATGGTCGTGTGTGACAATGGCCCGAACCTTGTGGCGGCTCTAAGGCAAGGCGAGCTGACACATGTTCCATGCATGGCCCATGTGCTCAACCTCGTGGTGCAGCAGTTTATTAAATCCTACCCGGAGCTGTCTGATCTGCTCGTCAAAGTACACCGCCTGTGTGACCATTTTAGAAAGTCACCTACTGCTTCTGCCAACCTTGCCGGCTTTCAGCGGCGTTTGCAGCTTCCGGCTCACAGACTGGTGTGTGATGTCCCCACACATTGGAATTCCACACTGCACATGTTGGTCAGGATTTGTGAGCAGAAGAGGGTAGATGTTGAGTACCAGCATCAACTAGGCCGTCGGTATACGATTCAAACTCCACACATAAGACCTCAGGTGTGGACATGGATGTCCGACATATGTATCATCCTCCAAAACTTTGAGGACTCCACCAAGATGGTGAGCGGCGATGATGCCATCATTAGCGTCACCATCCCGCTTCTCTGTCTTCTAAAACGCTCTCTGCCCAAAATCAAAGATGGTGCATTGCAGGCGGAGCATGATGACTTGCAGCAAGAAACCGTACTGGGTGATTACACACAGCCCAGCCTCATCTCATCCCAACGTGCATTGGAGGACTATGACGAGGAGGAGGAGGATGAAGAAATAGAGCTACTTTCATGCGGAATTGACGGTAATACATGCACAACCGTCAGACCGTCGGTTCAGCATGGATGGCCAGAGGACAGGGGAGAGGAGGAGGAGGAGGATAAGGCCAGCATGGCCAGTCATGCTGTTGGTGAGGACCCTGAAGTCTTGCCTGTTAACTGTCTTGCGCACATGGCTCACTTTATATTACGCTGCCTGTCTCGTGGCCCTCGCGTTATCAAGATCTTGGCGGACACTCATTACTGGTTGGTGACACTTTTAGACCCATGCTACAAAGAGAACTTTATTTCTCTTATTCCCGAGGTGGAGAGGTCTACAAAAATGCTGCAGTACCAGAAGGCCATAGTCGCGGAATTAGTCAAAAAATTCCCTTGTGACAACGCTAGTGGCAGAGTTCACGATTCAGTGGACAACCAAGGCGTCCGACCGAGAGAGGCACAAGTCCAATCCAGCAAAGGTAGGGGAACACTCTCAAAGATCTGGGACACTTTTCTCAGTACCTCCCGTACCACAGGCCCTGAGGTGCGGGGTAGTGTCACAAGGACTGCAAAGTTTGCCAAGATGCTGAGGGAGTACCTTACCGATTGTACTAAAGTGTTCCTAGACTCCTCTGTGCCTTATAATTATTGGGTATCCAAGCTGGACACATCGCAGAAATTGGCTCTCTACGCCTTGTAAGTCCTGGCCTGCCCGGCCACTAGCGTTTTGTCAGAGCGTGTTTTTAGTGCTGCAGGTGGAATCATTACAGATAAATGCACCCGCCTGTCAACTGAAAATGCTGACAGGCTGACTTTGATCAAGATGAACAAGGGTTGGATTGGGCCTGACTTCACCACACCACCACCAAATTATAGCGGAATTTAAATTTTGTGCCGGTAGATTGCCATGCACCTCCGCACACCCACACATCGGTACACACTTCAAGTCTTTGGCTACTTGCTGTACTGCTCCTCCTTCTCCTCATCCGCCACCATCATATGATTAGTGTGACCGTGGTTCATGATGCCACAAAACCATAATTTTTTTACATCATATTTATGATGATGATGATGACCCTAACCGTTCAAAAGTTAGCATTAGTTTCATGTATACCTCCCAGGGGTAAATGTTTTAGTCCATGCTTGCAGAATGGGCATTACAAGTACAGGAGACCCGCTCCTTTGTAATGGGAACAATTTTTAGAGGCTTTCCTCCATGTTTCTTCCCAGGGGCATCGCAATGCCTCCCAATTTTTGGCAGCCCTTCCTAGGTCAATCCTACAAAAGACCCACTTGCTTAAAATGGGCACATTCTTTAAAGAGGCCTTCATGTACGTCTCTTCCCAGGGGCATTAAAGTGCCTCCCAACTTTTGGCAGCCCTGCCTAGGACAATATTACAAAAAACCCACTTGCTTAAAATGGGCACATTATTTAAAAAGGCTCTCATGCACGTCTCTATCCAGGGGCATTGAAGTGCCACACAATTTTTGGATTCTCTGCCTAGGGCAATCCTACAAGAGGCCCACTTGCTTAAAATGGGCACATTATTTAAAGAGGCACTCATGCACGTCTCTATCCAGGGGCATTGAAGTGCCACACAATTTTTGGCTTCCCTGCCTAGGGCTATCCTACAAAAGACCCACTTGCTTAAAATGGCCACATTATTTAAAAAGGCTCTCATGCACGTCTCTATCCAGGGGCATTGAAGTGCCACACAATTTTTGGCTTCCCTGCCTAGGGCAATACTACAAAAGACCAACTTGCTTAAAATGGGCACATTATTTAAAGAGGCCTTCATTTACGTCTCTTCCCAGGAGCATGGGAGTGCCACACAACTTTTAAAAAAAAATCTTTCATATAATCCAAAACACTAACTTACACCAACTCTGTCTCACAAGTGGGTATGAGCCCTTAATATTTTTTCTATGAAAATCCGTTTTGGTTTCATTTTGTAACGTTTTCTTGACAATCCATAAAAGTGGCGTAATAGTCTGACAACATTGTTGACATCAGTGACCTTGGGGTCTGAAATGCTTCCAGACAGGGCCGCATTAACCATGAGCCAATATGAAGTGTTTGCTCAGGCGGCGGCATACAGGGGGCGGCAAGGTGGCAGGTTCCCTGCAGATAGTTACTGGCACGGGAGCCGCGGCCGCCGCCCCGATATATACTAAAGCAGTGCAGCACGCCGGCCGCTGTCTGCTTTCATATCTCCCGCCCCCCTGTAGCTCTGCTCTGCACGGAGAGGGCGGTTACGTCATCAGCGAGTGTCCCGCAGGGCAGAGCGCGGGACACATGCTGGAGGAGGCCGGAGCTGCAAGGGGAGCGGAGGAGAGAGATCCCTGAAGGAGAAAGGGGATGCGAGAAGAAGGAGGTGAGAGGAAAGCGGAGGAGAGAGGAGCTGGCAGGAGAGAGAGGGTGCGATTACAAGCTGCAAGGAGAGGAGGGGAGAGGGATGCAATTAGGGGGTCTGAGAAGAGAGGAGCTGGAAGGAAAGAGGAGGTGAGAGGGGGTGCCAGGAGAGAGAGGAGGTCAGAGGAGCTGTAAGGAGAAAGGAGAGAGAGGGGGTGAGAGGAGCTGCAAGGACAGAGGAGCTGGAAGGAGAGAGGGGGTGAGAGGAGCTGCACTGTACACATATGTGCCCAGGAGTGTCCCTGCACTGTACACATATGTGCCCAGGAGTGACCCTGCACTGTACACATATGTGCCCAGGAGTGTCCCTGCACTGTACACATATGTGCCCAGGAGTGTCCCTGCACTGTACACATATGTGCCCAGGAGTGTCCCTGCACTGTACACATATGTGCCCAGGAGTGTCCCTGCACTGTACACATATGTGCCCAGGAGTGACCCTGCACTGTACACATATGTGCCCAGGAGTGTCCCTGCACTGTACACATATGTGCCCAGGAGTGTCCCTGCACTGTACACATATGTGCCCAGGAGTGACCCTGCACGGTACACATATGTGCCCAGGAGTGTCCCTGCACGGTACACATATGTGCCCAGGAGTGTCCCTGCACGGTACACATATGTGCCCAGGAGTGTCCCTGCACTGTACACATATGTGCCCAGGAGTGTCCCTGCACGGTACACATAAGTGCCCAGGAGTGTCCCTGCACTGTACACATATGTGCCCAGGAGTGTCCCTGCACTGTACACATATGTGCCCAGGAGTGTCCCTGCACTGTACACATATGTGCCCAGGAGTGTCCCTGCACTGTACACATATGTGCCCAGGAGTGTCCCTGCACTGTACACATATGTGCCCAGGAGTGTCCCTGCACGGTACACATATGTGCCCAGGAGTGACCCTGCACTGTACACATATGTGCCCAGGAGTGTCCCTGCACTGTACACATATGTGCCCAGGAGTGTCCCTGCACTGTACACATATGTGCCCAGGAGTGTCCCTGCACTGTACACATATGTGCCCAGGAGTGTCCCTGCACGGTACACATATGTGCCCAGGAGTGACCCTGCACTGTACACGTGTGCGCCCAGGAGTGACCCTGCACTGTACACGTGTTCGCCCAGGAGTGACCCTGCACTGTACACGTGTGCGCCCAGGAGTGACCCTGCACTGTACACGTGTGCGCCCAGGAGTGACCCTGCACTGTAGACGTGTGCGCCCAGGAGTGACCCTGCACTGTAGACGTGTGCGCCCAGGAGTGTCCCTGCACTGTAGACATGTGCGCCCAGGAGTGACCCTACACTGTAGACATGTGCGCCCAGGAGTGTCCCTACACTGTAGACATGTGTGCCCAGGAGTGACCCTGCACCGTACACATGTTTGCCCAGAGGTGTCCTTGCACTGTAAACATGTGCACCCAGGAGTAACCCTGCACTGTATGCATGTGCACCCAGGAGCAGAGGTGTATCTAGGTTTTCTGGCGCCCGGGGCAAGAGTTCAGCTTGGCGCCCCCCCCCCTCCCGTGGTCTGAGTAGACGTCATGTGACCAATCATCCATCTGCTTATTTTTTACACTTACAGGTACAGTGACTGTTGGAGTATGTTACACGTTGTTAGAAGTGGGCTAAGGTGTTTAATATTATAATTAAAGGGCCTGTCCAGGTTTCAGATGAAAGTCTAGGTGACTGCAGGCCTCTAAATTATCATGGCGCGTGCACTGCTCGTCCCCCTTTCCGCTCCCACATCCCTTCCTTAACCCACTTGTTCGGCACCTGCTATTAACTCTGAATAGCCCCATGTGCAGCACTTGTGATTGGCTAAGTATTCCGGGAGGAGGCATGGTCTGTTGGGAAATTTTACCAGTTTAGGGCGCCTTCACATTTGCGTTCCCCTCCGCAGCGTTCTGTGGAGGGGATCTACAATGTGACCGCAGCGCCGCAAGCCCCTATCTTTATAATGGGAGCGCACGGTGCTGCGCTTGACTGCGTATGACTGTGCGCACCCATTCACTGCCATATGTGATCTATGCGCAGGTGGATGCTTGCGCACAAATCACCCAGTCTCGTCCACACCAGAAATGCAACATGTTGCATTTCTGGTGCGGACGAGACTGGGTGATTTGTACGCAGGCATCCGCCTGCGCACAGATCACATATGGCAGTGAGTGGGTGCGCACGGTCATACGCAGTCAAGCACAGCACCGTGCGCTCCCATTATAAAGATAGGGGCTTGCGGTGCTGCGGTCACATTGTGGATCCCCTCCACAGAACGCTGCGGAGGGGAACGCAAATGTGAAGGTAGCCTTAGTGTGGTGGCGGCTTGTTGATGCTTAGACTGCAGATCGTTACCTGTGGTGTGTGGATGATGGGGCATGGTGGACATGTCTGACTAGTCGGTGCCAGGCAGCACCACATTGGAGCTGCCCAGAGTTTTGTAGGACATGTACCAGAGATAATAGATTGCAATCAGTGCTGCCTCCTGTGCTATAAGGATGCAGGACTGTGGCTAGGGTCACATTTGCGATGTGCCCCTAGCCTGCCGGATTCCGGTTTCAACTTAGAAATTTTTCCATCACCGCATAGCGTTACCGCTATGCGGTGCTGGAAAACGCTGCCCTTAGTTACCCCGTGTTTACCTGCACGACCTGTCACACAGGCAGCGGCTCGGAGGGCGTTTTACAGCGCCGCACAGGAAACGTTGCAGACACGGTTTCCTGTGCGGCGCTGTAAAACGCCCTCCGAGCTGCTGCCTGTGTGACAGGTCGTGCAGGTAAACACCGGGTAACTAAGGGCAGCGTTTTCCAGCACCGCATAGCGGTAACGCTATGCGGTGATGGAAAAATTTCTAAGTTGAAACCGGAATCCGGCAGGCCAGGGTCCAACCGCAAATGTGACCCTGGCCTGTGTCAGCTACAGGAGCACCGCTCTGCCGCCATTATTGTGTGTCTGTAGGTTGTGCCAAGCCGCCATTGCCATTAATAACCCTTGTTCTGGATTCTTCTGTGGTTCCTCTATGTGTGTGTGATGGCGCTGACATCCTTGAGGTGAGGGGGGGGGGGGGCGCCGTTCTGTAGTTCGCCTCAGGCAGCAGAGAGGCTAGGTTCACCCCTGCTTCCAGAGGTCTTCCCCATGCTGTTCCCATGTCATTTGAGCACTGTTCTGATACTTTTGTGACATTTTTAGGGTTTTTTCCATGCTGTCGGGGGTCATGTCAGAAAAATACTCGAGTCTCCCATAGGATAACATTGGGCTCGGTGCTCGGGCTGAGTACACGAGTATCTTGGGATGCTCGGCCCAAGCTTCGAGCACCCGAGCATTTTAGTACTCGCTCATCTCTAGTGATTATCACACTTAATCACGTGTCAAGTTGCTCTTCTTAATTCTCTCATTCATGTTCAGTGAAATAATATAGCCCCAGCTTCACTGAGAGAAGCAAAAAGAAAAGCTGATATCACATGGCTAAGTATGGCCTTGTTCACACACAATTTGCATTTTTTTTTAGCACTCCAAAAACCACATGCGTTTTTTCAAGAGTGCCAAAAAGTGTCCCTTGTGTGTCTGAAAGGATTAGAATCCTTTTTGGACTTTGTCATTTTTTCATTAAAAATGCAGGCAAAAACGCTAGCGCAAGGTGCCTTTATGTGCCTTTTAAAAACGCTAGCGTTAATGCATGCGTTAACGCAGGTGCCTATATGTGCCCTGCGTTAACACATACGTTTCCCATAGGGCCCCATGTTAAAAAAACGCATGCATTTTTGGAAACAACCCCTGCGTTTTTTTTCCAGCACCCAAAAAACGCTGCATGCAGCGGTTTTTGGACTGGGGAAAAAAACGCAAGTGGAGCAGAAAAACGCATGTACACTCAAATGCACCCTGCGGTAACGCATCTGCGTTTTTTTTAACAGCCCAAAAAACGTAGAGATGGTCAAAAAAGCTGATATGTGTGAACAAGGCCTATGAAAATTAGATATGAGTAGTTGTGTGAAGATCGCCGAAACCAGCAAGCAGAGCAAATCCTGACAGTGAGTCCATTATACACTGCTTGGATTGAGCTTGCTATGGTGCCCAATGTTATATTAAGGGTATGTGCAAACTGGCCGGGTTAGGGTCGGTTTAGCTGTGTAAACCGCCGGTCGGTTTACATAAATTTCATGTAAATTTATGTTAATCCAAACCGGCGTTTGGATTAACATTAAAACCTATGTAAACCGACACCCGGTGTCCACACACCGGCGGTTTACACATGCTCATCCGTTGCTAACCCGCTGGGTTCCCAGCGGGTTAGCAACGAATGAGCATGTTCTATAAACCGGCCGGTTCTGCAGCGGCTGCAAGCAGAATAATGTACTGCTTCCAGCCGCCGCAACACCGCCGGCGCTAACCCGCTGGCCACCCGCCCGGCACCCGCCCGTCACCCGCCGCACACACCCGCCAGGATGCCGGTGGACGGCTCCGGAGCTTCCTGGCGGGTCCGCCCAGCCGCCGCCGACCAACCCGCCGGCCAGTGTGCACATACCCTTAAAGTAGTTGCCCTGGTTTGTAATGAAAGTGAATTCTCCCAGAGCGCGTACCATATACTATAAGGACTCTACCGTGTTGACGACAAACGTGAACAGTCAGTGAATTTGCATACGCATAGACAACGCTTGTCTAGTCAGCATGTGAGATCTCCCACTTTCACTGCAGGCAGCAGAGAATCCTGACCGTGTGCAGTGCACACGCTGTGAGAATTCAGAAATCTGCAGTGACAGTGTGACTGCAGAGTTTCATCACAAACTTTTACATTTGCTTTACTGCTCCTAACAAATAAAAATGTAGTACCTTAAATTGTCAGATGGAGCAACACTTTATTCACATAGCCATATGTCACATAATCTTACATGTTATGGATCTGAATCGATAACTGCACAAGAACACATCATCAGAACAACAGTACCAACATTTATCAGTAAAACCCTCATCAGTAGAGAAACAGTACCACTACTCTCATCAGTACAGAAATACAGTACCACTACCCTCATCAGTTCAGAAATACATAATCAGAACCACCAACAGTACATAAATACAGCATCAGAACCACCAACAGTACATAAATACACCATCACAACACCAATTAGTAAAGAAATACATCACAAGAACCACCAGCTGTACAGACATACATCACCACAGCAACCAGTAGTTGAATACATCACCAGGTCCACCATTAGTACATGAATAAATCAACAGGACCATCAATAGTACATAAATAAACCATCAGAACCACCATTAGTACATGACTAAATCACCAGGGCCACCATTTTTATATGAATCTGAGCTCCGGGATCACCATCAAATTATAATGTCAGGTCAGCCCCTTATAAAGCTGTGTTGCATGAAGCTCCAACTGCCAGTATGTGCTTAACAATGGTAAGAAGATACTGGGAGTTGTTGTTATCGATCATCAGACTATGGATCACACAGGAACCTCAGTACTGATGAGATGCAGGTAGGATCACAAAAGAAACATTTACATCCAGGTACCTTATATGTGAGATCTTCTCCGATTAGAGTCATTATCTTTTTCTTTCTTCATCTTGTCCAGACACCATTATGACTTTTCACATGATCCACAGCTCGTGTCTGCAGATTTCCATCTTCTCCGGTCTTCTGCAGCACATCCCGGCATTATGCCCTTAAAAAAACAGAATGATTATAATGCTCCAGAATAATTGCTCCTCTATATTGTTTCCTGCACAAAATATGATTTACACACTGTCCCTCTTATGGGACATGCTCTCCACACTGCTCCCTCCTTTCCATACTGAGCCCCCCCTTCACACTGTCCTCTCACACTGTGCTCCCCCTATAGTGCCCAGTCTCTCTATATAATGCCTCCTCATCACACTCTCTCTCCTCAGTATATTATCCTTTCCTTGCTGTGCCATTAAACTGTTCCCCCCCATGTAGCCCCCTCTCTCTTCTACCCCCATATTGTCTCCTCACATATTTGCCTGGTCACTCTTCTTACTATCTCCACATATGCTGTCAGTGCCCCATGCCACCCCCCATATATGCCCCTAACATTCACATATTTTATAAAAAAAATACATACAATTATATATACACAGATATGCACGCATACATTACACAGAACTGTACATATACAGTGCAAAAACATGGAGACAAACACACATAAAGCATAAACATACACATACAGGCATGCACATACAGACGCATAACCAAGATAAAAAAAAGACAAAGGCCGTATTTAAAGAGATGCACACACCAGAATATAGAGTAGGTATCTAAAAAATCATATATATATATATATATATTTATATATATATATATATATATATACAGTATATAACAAACTTTATTATATACTAAAGGGACATATAAAAACATAATATGATCACACTACCTATATAGGCAATTTCAGAAACAGAGCCTTGTTAGTATAAATATACAGTGTTAATCACCTGACAATACAATAAACCGGCAGCACTTAAAGGTGCCAGAAAAGATAGTGCTCATAGAATTCTATGGTAAGTCAAGAGTCAAGACCTGTAAATACTGGACTATATTCCAAAATTCAGATCAGCTATGGGGATCTTCCCCTGCTGATTTATTGTTTTTTTTAGTCATTTTTCTAGTCCTGTATTTATAGGTCTTGACCTACCATAGAATTCTATGAGCACTATCTGCTCTGGCACTTATCAGTGTGACTGGTTTATTGTATTGCCTCGTGATTAATGTACTATTTAATCTCCTAATCGTGTCTGTCTGACGCCGAAATCGCGCGCCTGCGCTTATTGGCTGTCACCAGCTGCGGCAACCAATGAGCGCCACGTATGCAAAAAGCCGCGCGCATTCACAATTAGACGATTATATAGTAGCTGTAACCTGGCGACAGCGACGCATAGGCGTCGCTATCGCAAGGCTACATGCGTACGGCTGCAGCGACCCCTGGCACCGGTACCCGCCGCCCCCACCTCACCTCCCCCTTGCTTCCCCCTTGCCTCCCCCCTCGCCTCCCGCTGTTCTCACCGGTCTTCTCCCTCTGTACAGCGGTCATGTGACAGGGCAGGCTGATGTGACATCACACAGCCAGCCCTGTCACATGACCTCTGTACACAGCTGCAGAAGACGGGTGAGAACAGAGGGGGCGAGGAGGATCCTGCCCCCTCGCCTCCATCTTCCCCCCCCCGCCTCCATCCTGCCCCCCGCATTCATCCTTCCCCCTCCCCCTGGCTCCATCCTGCCCCCCAGCTCCATCTTGCTCCCCCCGGCTCCATCCTGCCCCCCCCCCCCGGCTCAATCCTGCCTCCCCCCGGCTCCATCCTGCCCCCCGGCTCCATCCTGCCTCCCCCGGCTCCATCCTACCTCCCCCAGCTCCATCCTGCCCCTCCGCATTCATCCTGCTCCCCCGAATCCATCCTTCCCTGCCCGCTCCATCCTTCCCCGCCCGCTCCATCCTGCCCCGCTCGCTCCATCCTGCCCCGCTTGCTCCATCCTGCCCCGCTCGCTCCATCCTGCCCCACTTGCTCCATGCTGCCTCGCTCGCTCCATCCTGCCTCGCTCGCTCCATCCTGCACCCCTGGCTCCATCCTGCCCTGCCCAGCTTGCCCCATCCTGCCCAGCTTGCCCCATCCTGCCCTCCCTCGTCACCATCCTACCCCCCCTGCTCAATCCTGCCCCCCTGCTCCATCCTGCCGCCCGGCAGTTAGCGGTCATGTGACCGATCAGCTGATCGGTTTCCCAGGCAACGACAGGTCCTAAAGGCCGGTGGAACCTAGAAGACGGAGGTGGAGCGAGCCGGCGGACAGGTGAGTATCCCCACTGAGGATTCTTTTTATTTTTACTTTTACTGTGGAGGAGCGGGGACCAGGAGGAGCGGGGGGCCGTGGGGAGTGGTGTATCGTCATATACCATAGTGCTGCTATACATGTACTGTAATGTACTACCATATACTATAGTGCTGCTATACATGTACTGTAATGTACCGCCATATACTATAGTGCTGCTATACATGTGCTGTAATGTACCGCCATATACTATAGCGCTGCTATACATGTGCTATAAAGTACCACCATATACTATAGTGCTGCTATACATGTGCTATAAAGTACCACCATATACTATAGTGCACCTGTACATATACTGTAATGTACCGCCATATACTATAGTTCTGCTATACATGTGCTACATTGTGACAGACGTTTCGAACTTAACCGGTAAAGACTTAACAAATGCTCAGATGGAAATATTGGGTAAAGGACTATTGTATTGTATTAGTTCACATGTGGATTGGTTCATAGTGGAACGGGAATTATATCAATTTTTTAGAAATACTAAATTGAAAAGTCATTTCCATGGTAAAGTAGTACAATAGAGGTGAAAAACAGTGAATTAAAACTAGGTTAAATCTGCATCGTCATAGCATCAGAAAGAAAGTCTTGAATTTACCTGTCCCAAACATTTTGTGGAAGCGAACGATAAAGAAAAGGATTTACGGTTTAGAATAATAGACAGATTGCCCCCATTGAGAAGAGGAGGGGATAGGATAAAAGTCCTGAAAACAAGAGAACTCCAGTGGATACACAAATTGGTGACATTAAAACCTGGGGGACTGAGCATAGACTACGAACTGCAGTCCATCCTTTGAATTATGATAAGGCTGGAAGAAGGTCTTAAACCCCCTTCATACGGGGCGACATCGCCGCCCATTAGAGGCGACATGGGGGCATGGCCTATCAGCGGCGACATCGCCCCTACGTCGCCTCATGTAAAGGAGCGATGTCGGCGGTGTCGGGCAGTCGCCTGGTTTCAGAGCAGTGCTCTGAAACCAGGCGACCATCATGGGGCGATGTGCACACATCGCCCCATGTGACCGGGCATCGGCAACCTGTCAGGCGATAGGAGCCACAGGTTCCCATTGTCCTGCATTGCCGCTGGAGGTGTTGCCCAGGGGACAGCGACGCTGGCGGGGCGCCAAAAACGTGCGCGCACACGCCAGTCGCCGCTGACATCCCCAGCCCCGTCGCCTGGTGTGACGGGAGCTTAAGAGACCGAAACATCTGTCACAATATGCCTGAAGGCCATTAAAGGCTATTTGCATCTGAAGTGGAGTGCTGCAGTCCTCATTACTGGTCTGTATACAAGGAGTGAATAAACCCCACTCTAGACTGAATTGCACCAACCTTAAAAGGGAAAAAGTGTTGCTCCTATTTCCTATACATACATATATATATACATATATATATATATATATATATATATATATACTCGTGTATAAGCCGAGTTTTTCAGCCCAAAATTTGGGCTGAAAAGTCTCCCCCTCGGCTTATACACGAGTCAATACGGTTGGTGGGGGCTGTGGAGGCTGGAGGAGGCGGGGGGAGGCTGCTGTATGAGCGGCCCCCTCACGTGGGGCCGCTCATTATATATGCACTGCTTCCCCCTGTCAATCAGCGGCAGGGGAAGCAGTGCACAACTAAATAAATGGCCCCCAAATGCTGGCACTCGCCCCCCTTGTAAGGGCCCATCCCCCCCCGCTGCTTATCTTACCATCCTGGCCTTCTGCTCAGCGCCGCTCTTCCTGCCGTCGCAGGCATATGACGTCATCGTGCGACGGCCGGAGATCCCGGATGCAGCCAGCGAGGACGGAGCATGAAGAACAGAGCACCGAGGAGCGGTGCTGAGCAGAAGACTAGGATGGTAAGATAAGCAGCAGGGGGGGGCCCTTACAAGGAGGTGGGGTGAATGATAATAATCTCCAAAGAGTGCACTTTAAAATAAATTTTTATTTAGTAAATACTAAAATCAGTCAGTAGTGTGTGTAACCCTACACCTGTATCTGGTAAAACAAGGAGATGACAGTTGTATGGGAGGATCCGAAAACCAACTGCAACAAATGATCTCCTGAGGTGGGATAGTCACCATCCAAGGGGACTGAGGGAGGGGGATACCAAGGGGTCAGTACTTAAGGGCCAGAAGGAATTGTTCCGATGTTACCAAATTTCAAACTGAGGCGAGACGGATGCAGGTACGGTTCGCCGAGAAAGGTTACCCACCTCATGTACTAAATCAAGCCTATAAACATGCGAGAGACAGCAATAGGGAATCTCTATTGAGACCCAACAAACATAGATCAGGAGAGGATACGATTCGTATCATAGGTACCTATGATGATAGGGCTGGTGAGGTGAGGAATATCATCCAGAAATATTGGGACATCCTGAAGGCAGATAAAGATGTGGCACCCTTGATCCCTGATAGACCAGCCATTACCTATAGGAGAGGGAGGTCACTAAGAGACCAACTTGTCCACAGCCAATATTGCCCCCCCAAAAGAAAAGGTACATGGTTGGAAAAGAGACAATCTGGCACATTTAGGTGCGGGAAGTGCTCATTCTGCAACCACGTAAGGGTAACAAAGACAGCCCAAAGTAGTACTACAGGTGCCATATATGAAAATAGACAGTTTGGCAACTGTAAAACCGAAGGAGTTGTATACTTGTTCCAATGCGGTTGCCCAAGGGACTATGTGGGAAAAACGAAAAGGGAATTTAGAAGGAGAATTGGGGACCACATGGGCGATATAAGGAATGAGCGCGATACCCCAATATCCAGACATGTACATGAGGTTCATGTAGGAGACGTAAAAGGCATTGGTTTCCAGATTTTGGAAGTAGTGGAGAAGCCCAAACGAGGAGGTAATTGGGATAGTGAAATCCTCAGGAGGGAATGCAAATGGATATACAGATTGGATTCCACCGGAAGGGGAGGTCTAAATGAACAGATATCCTATGTTCCGTTCTTGTAATCCCCTAACTACCTGTCACATCCTTGCGTTTCCAGGGGGTGCAAGTCTACATTCTGGTATTATTTCTTTTGACCCCGGGCATCGGTACAGGATCCCACCTGAACTATTAGTCCTAAATGGACCAAAAGGTTAATTTATCCTGGTCTCCTATTAAGGTGACACAATCATCTAAACTACGTCTGGTAAAACTGGAATGATACTCTTCTCCCTTGTGATGTTTAGTGCAGACACACGTGAGGAAGGTATCAATGAAAGTATAGCTGAGCATTGAAAGGTGACCATACTATATATGTATATGGCACTATATCGTTTTATTCACATGACTGAACTATGATGGAGATGAATGATGCGCGGTGATTTAACTGTGGGTAATGGTTCATTACCGTCAAGATAGAAAAACTGTACAAATGTGATTTAAAACGATCGATGGGGAATGTATGGGGCAGCAGGATACCTGTAAATATAAAATAGAAGAAATGGACATGATAATCACTCAATTCAGAGCTAATATTATCTATATATGTATATATGTGTCCATTGTATCGATATTTGCAGATAGGTTTCACCCTGGACTCTGCCGTATATGAGGGTCCTTGTGGCGGAACCAATGTATCCCCATATTTGTTTCCCATCCAGCCCCTATCCGGGTTGCACAGGATGTGCGGGCAGTAAATACTGCTGCACCGTCCTTTTTAGCCCGGGTTTCTGTGGGGCGGGCCGCATCTGAGCTTTAGATGACGCGCTTCCGGTGTGTGGAACGCACACCGGAAGTCGCGGGTACAGCTTGTGGAACGCAAGCATTTGCTGCGGCCGCCCTAATACCGGGAATGACGCACTTCCGGTTCGCGTCGCGGAACCGGAAGTAGCGATCCTAAGGCGGGGAGACAGGCTGAGACACCTGTCCTCACTAATGGCAGGACACTAGGGTATATAAGGTGCGTCCTGGAGGCACCCCTTGCTGCTGACACTACTGAGGACTAGAGGGCAGGTTACCATACCACCTCTTACAGCGCCCCGGGTGACTTATATGGAACCACCTGGTAACCAACACAGCACAGTTGCTCCTGAGGACGCCCAGCTGAATTAGCGGGCAGAAACGCGTCGAGAGGTCGTACGCTGTATGACGGAGACTGAGAGGTCATACGCTGTATGACAGAGACTGGGACTGATGGAACATCTATAACATCAGATAAGTGGAATGATAAGTTCTAACTCTGCTTGATGGGTCACTAACCTGCCTACTTGTGATGATTGCTGGGCCTGCGCTATTTCCCACTGTTTGAGCAAAATAGGGGAGAAATTGTGTGTGTGTGTATATATATATATATGCTGGTGATGTGAGGAGATCTCAGGGGATAGATAGCACCTCACCTTGAGACCTGCTATTTGGGTTATGGTAATATCAAGTAGAACACTCCCTTAAAAAACGTATATACATCCAAGCTGCACACACACACGCAGGAAGGGCACTGGGGTTTGACCCAGGCTCTTATTCGAGCACATTCAAGATATATGACAGGTACCCTGCCGGTAGCAAATTGCCCTGAGTAAGAATATAGGGACACTCAGGGTGAGCCGCTGTGGAACGGGGACACCATTTACATAACGTGTCTAAATCTCCGTAGTCAGGCAGAGACAGTTGGTAGGGGAAGGATAGAGACGCAGGGATCCTCCCATACAACTGTCATCTCCTTGTTTTACCAGATACAGGTGTAGGGTTACACACACTACTGACTGATTTTAGTATTTACTAAATAAAAATTTATTTTAAAGTGCACTCTTTGGAGATTATTATTATTTATGTATAGAGTCACACCCCATTATTATTTCAGAGGGGGTGAGTGCCAGCATTTGGGGGCTGCTGGATACCCCTGGGGGCTGCTGGGTACCCCCTGGGGGCCGCTGTGTACCCCCTGGGGGCCGCTGTATACCTCCTGGGGGCCGCTGTATACCCCCTGGGGGCTGCTGTATAACCCCTGGTGGCTGCTGTATACCCCAAGGGCTGCTGTATATACTGCTGGGGCCTGTATACCACTGGAGCTGCTGTATATACCACTGGGACTGCTGTATATACCACTGGGGCTGCTGTATATACTGGTGGGGTCTGTATATACCACTGGGGAGGCTGCTGTATACCACTGGGGTTGCTGTATATACTACTGGGGCCTGTATATGCCACTAGGGAGGCTGCTGTATACTACCATTGGGGGGCCTGTATACTACACTGCTGGGGGCTGTATACCGTGTGCGGGTCCACCCTCGGCTTATACACGAGTCAATAGGTTTTCCCAGGTTTTGGGGGCAAAAGTAGGGGGGTCGGCTTATACACGGGTCGGCTTATACACGAGTATATACGGGTATATATATATACTAGCTGTGAGCCCGATGCAAATGCATCGGGTGTCTAGAATATTTTTAATTTTTTTTTTAGATTTTCAAATAATAATCCAATTATTCCAATGACATCTTTACACCAACCTGCAAGTGTAGCGACTCGCAATGGCCTCGCGGCCATTGCTCGCGCTACACAGCGAGTCGCAATAGATCCCCATTGAAAGTATAGGGGGAGTTGCGACAGGTGCGGCGACTGAGGTAGCGACTCGCAATGGCCTCGCGGCCATTGCTCGCGCTACCTCAGCGGTAAATCGCTAAGTTTGTGGCCGAGCCTCTGGTTCTATTTTCGGCCAGCGACTCGCAATGGCCGCTTCGCGGCCATTGCTCGCGCGTGGTGACGTCACAGTGTGACATAGCCACGGCGTTTTCGGGGGCCGACACGATTTTGCCTACGGCAATTATAGAGTAGATATATATCTATATATATTAATCTATATATATATATATATAGAATGTATATATATCTATTATATAATCGCGAATCGGAAAAGCGCCCCTCCGCGCGCTACTTCCGGTGTCGTCATGTGGATACGAATTTAACATTGGGCGCGAAGCGCCCAATGCTGCGCGAGCAATGGCCGCGAGGCCATTGCGAGTCGCTGGCCCAGGGCGAGCAATGGCCGCGAAGCGGCCATTGCGAGCCGCTGGCCCAAAATCCATCCACAGCCCCGGCTACAACCTTAGCGATTTACCGCTCAGGTAGCGCGAGCAATGGCCGTGAGGCCATTGCGAGTCGCTGCCTGAGCCGCAATACGCTCCCCGGGGACCATGGAGCCGAGGGGCATTGCCGCCTCCGCTCCCCGCTACACACAATTCGCCGCCCGCCCCCATCAATGTCCCCACAGCCGACCCCCATGTCCGCACAGCCGACCCCCATGTCCGCACAGCCCACCCCCAGCAATGTCCGCACAGCCCGCCCACATCAATGTCCGCACAGCCCACCCCCATGTCCGCACAGCCGACCCCCATGCCCGCACAGCCCACCCCCATGTCCGCACAGCCCGCCCACATCAATGTCCGCACAGCCCACCCCCCTGTCCGCACAGCCGACCCCCATGCCCGCACAGCCGACCCCCATGCCCGCACAGCCGACCCCATGCCCGCACAGCCGACCCCCATGCCCGCACAGCCGACCCCCATGCCCGCACAGCCCACCCCCATGTCCGCACAGCCCGCCCACATCAATGTCCGCACAGCCCACCCCCCTGTCCGCACAGCCGACCCCCATGCCCGCACAGCCGACCCCCATGCCCGCACAGCCGACCCCATGCCCGCACAGCCGACCCCCATGCCCGCACAGCCGACCCCCATGCCTGCACAGCCGACCCCCATGCCCGCACAGCCGACCCCCATGCCCGCACAGCCCACCCCCATGTCCGCACAGCCGACCCCCATGCCCGCACAGCCGACCCCCATGCCCGCACAGCCGACCCCCATGCCCGCACAGCCGACCCCCATGCCCGCACAGCCCACCCCCATGTCCGCACAGCCCACCCCCATGTCCGCACAGCCGACCCCCATGCCCGCACAGCCGACCCCCATGCCCGCACAGCCGACCCCCATGCCCGCACAGCCCACCCCCATGCCCGCACAGCCCGCCCCCATCAATGTCCGAAAAACCCCCCATGTCCGCACAGCCGACCCCCACTAATGTCCACACAGCCCCCCCCATGTCCGCACATACTTACATGTCTTCTTAGTCATCTGATCGTCCGTCCGGCCAGGCGTCCTCTTCGTCCGGCCAGGCGTCCTCTTCGTCCGGCCCCGGGGATCTTCTGTCTTCTTCCAGCTCCGACGTCCTCTTCTCTTCTCATTCAGGTACAATGGACGACAAATCCGCCATTGTATCTCAATGAGATATGAGCGGCTCTTCTGATTGGTCGCTGTGTACTGCCTCAGCCAATCAGAAGAGCCCCTCATTGAGCTCGAATTCTGATTGGTCGGCAACCAATCCGAAATCAGGCTCACTGCCCATAGACATCTATTAGCGGTGTGTCCGCGATTTTACGGCCGACAAATAGAACCAGGTGGCCGGCCATAAAATCGCCGACACACCGCTAATGTATGTCAATGGGAAAAATAGCGGACCTGAATGAGAACTGTCTCACTTAACATAAATAATAAATTAAATAATAAATAAAATAATTTAAAAAGAATTAAAAAATAATAAAAAATAATAATAAAAAAATAATAAAAAATTAAATAAAAATAATAATAAAAAAATAAAATATATGCTAATCAGCTCAGCCATTTTGGCGGACCACAATGAGAACTCTGTCTCACTTAAAATAAATAATAAAATAAATAATAAATAAAATAATTTAAAAAGAATTAAAAAATAATAAAAAATAATAATAAAAAAATAATAAAAAATTAAATAAAAAATAATAATAAAAAAAAAAAAAAATGCTAATCAGCTCAGCCCTTTTGCCGGACCACAATGAGAACTGTGTCTCACTTAAAAAAAATAATAAATTAAATAATAAATAAAATAATTTAAAAAGAATTAAAAAATAATAAAAAATAATAATAAAAAAATAATAAAAAATTAAATAAAAATAATAATAAAAAAATAAAATATATGCTAATCAGCTCAGCCATTTTGGCGGACCACAATGAGAACTCTGTCTCACTTAAAATAAATAATAAAATAAATAATAAATAAAATAATTTAAAAAGAATTAAAAAATAATAAAAAATAATAATAAAAAAAATAATAAAAAATTAAATAAAAATAATAATAAAAAAAAAAAAAATATGCTAATCAGCTCAGCCCTTTTGCCGGACCACAATGAGAACTGTGTCTCACTTAAAAAAAAATAATAAATTAAATAATAAATAAAATAATTTAAAAAGAATTAAAAAATAATAAAAAATAATAATAAAAAAATAATAAAAAATTAAATTAAAATAATAATAAAAAAAAAACATATATGCTAATCAGCTCAGCCCTTTTGGCGGACCACAATGAGAACTGTGTCTCACTTAAAATAAATAATAAATTAAATAATAAATAAAATAATTTAAAAAGAATTAAAAAATAATAAAAAATAATAATAAAAAAATAATAAAAAATTAAATTAAAATAATAATAAAAAAAAAAAATATATGCTAATCAGCTCAGCCCTTTTGGCGGACCACAATGAGAACTGTGTCTCACTTTAAATAAATAATAAATTAAATAATAAATAAAATAATTTAAAAAGAATTAAAAAATAATAAAAAATAATAATAAAAAAATAATAAAAAATTAAATAAAAATAATAAAAAAAAATAAATATATGCTAATCAGCTCAGCCCTTTTGGCGGACCACAATGAGAACTCTGTCTCACTTAAAATAAATAATAAATTAAATAATAAATAAAAGAATTTAAAAAGAATTAAAAAATAATAAAAAATAATAATAAAAAAATAATAAAAAATTAAATTAAAATAATAATAAAAAAAATAAATATATGCTAATCAGCTCAGCCCTTTTGGCGGACCACAATGAGAACTGTGTCTCACTTTAAATAAATAATAAATTAAATAATAAATAAAATAATTTAAAAATAATTAAAAAATAATAAAAAATAATAATAAAAAAATAATAAAAAATTAAATAAAAATAATAATAAAAAAATAAATATATGCTAATCAGCTCAGCCCTTTTGGCGGACCACAATGAGAACTCTGTCTCACTTAAAATAAATAATAAATTAAATAATAAATAAAAGAATTTAAAAAGAACTAAAAAATAATAAAAAATAATAATAAAAAAATAATAAAAAATTAAATAAAAATAATAATAAAAAAATAAATATATGCTAATCAGCTCAGCCCTTTTGGCGGACCACAATGAGAACTGTGTCTCACTTAAAATAAATAATAAATTAAATAATAAATAAAAGAATTTAAAAATAATTAAAAAATAATAAAAAATAATAATAAAAAAATAATAAAAAATTAAATAAAAATAATAATAAAAAAAATAAATATATGCTAATCAGCCCAGCCCTTTTAGCGGACCAGAAGGAGAACTGTGTCTCAGTTAAAATAAATAATAAATTTTATAATAAAATTATTTAAAAATAATTAAAAAATTATAAAAAAAATAATAAAAAAAAAAATTAAAAATTATAAAATATTACAAAAAATAATAATTAAAAAAAAATCTAATAATAATTATATTACTGCTAATAATAATGATATTAATGCTAATAATTATGCTATTAATGCTAATAATAATGCTAATAATGCTAATAATTATGCTATTAATGCTAATAATTATGCTATTAATGCTAATAATAATAAGATTAATGCTAATAATAAGCGGCCATTGCGAGCACTCAGCCCCAATAAGTATTGAACGCGCCCAAAAAGTATTGGACCCCCCCCAAAAGTATTGGACCCCCCACCCAAAAGTATTAGACCCCCCAAAAAAAGTATTGCACCCCCAAAAAAAGTATGTGACCCCCCCAAAAAAAGTATGTGACCCCCCAAAAAAAGTATGTGACCCCCCCAAAAAAGTATGTGACCCCCCCAAAAAAATTATGTGACCACCCAAAAAAAGTATGTGACCCCCCCAAAAAAGTATGTGACCCCCCCCAAAAAAGTATGTGACCCCCCCAAAAAAAGTATGTGACCCCCCAAAAAAAGTATGTGACCCCCCCAAAAAAGTATGTGACCCCCCAAAAAACTATGTGACCTCCAAAAAAAAGTATTGGACCCCCCAAAAAAAGTATTGGACCCCCCAAAAAAAGTATGTGACCCCCCAAAAAAGTATGTGACCCCCCCAAAAAAGTATGTGACAAAACAAAAAAGTATGTGACCCCCCAAAAAAGTATGTGACCCCCCCAAAAAAGTATGTGACCCCCCAAAAAAAGTATGTGACCCCCAAAAAAGTATGTGACCCCCCCCAAAAAAGTATGAGACCCCCCAAAAAAAGTATGTGACCCCCCAAAAAAAGTATGTGACCCCCCAAAAAAAGTATGTGACCCCCCCAAAAAAGTATGTGACCCCCCCAAAAAAGTATGTGACAAAACAAAAAAGTATGTGACCCCCCAAAAAAGTATGTGACCCCCCAAAAAAAGTATGTGACCCCCAAAAAAGTATGTGACCCCCCCAAAAAAAGTATGAGACCCCCCAAAAAAAGTATGTGACCCCCCAAAAAAAGTATGTGACCCCCCAAAAAAAGTATGTGACCCCCCCCAAAAAAGTATGTGACCCCCCCAAAAAACTATGTGACCTCCAAAAAAAAGTATTGGACCCCCCAAAAAAAGTATTGGACCCCCCAAAAAAAGTATGTGACCCCCCAAAAAAGTATGTGACCCCCCCAAAAAAGTATGTGACAAAACAAAAAAGTATGTGACCCCCCCAAAAAAGTATCTGACCCCCCAAAAAAGTATGTGACCCCCCAAAAAAGTATGTGCCCCCCCCAAAAAAGTATGTGACCCCCCAAAAAAAGTATGTGACCCCCCAAAAAAAGTATGTGACCCCCCAAAAAAAGTATGTGACCCCCCCAAAAAAGTATCTGACCCCCCAAAAAAAGTATGTGACCCCCCCAAAAAAAGTATGTGACCCCCCAAAAAAAGTATGTGACCCCCCCAAAAAAGTATGTGACCCCCCCCAAAAAGTATGTGACCCCCCCAAAAAAGTATGTGACCCCCCCAAAAAAGTATGGGACCCCCCAAAAAAAGTATGGGACTCCCCAAAAACTATTCACACCCCCCCGAAAAGTCCTCACACCAGCTATAACTACTATAATCAAATTAATGCACATTCTAGAATCCCGATGCATTTGCATCGGGCTCACAGCTAGTATATATATATATATATATATATATATATATATATATATAATATATATCTATAT
Organism: Allobates femoralis; assembly: GCA_033576535.1. Taxonomy (NCBI): domain Eukaryota; kingdom Metazoa; phylum Chordata; class Amphibia; order Anura; family Aromobatidae; genus Allobates; species Allobates femoralis. The sequence goes on from JARQOC010000003.1 coordinate 346,891,368, forward strand.
CAATATATATATATATATATATATATATATATATATATAATATGAATATATCAATATAATAATAATATTAATAATGGATTAATAATAATAATATTAACAATAATACTAATAATGAAGTCGCGGGTACAGCTTGTGGAACGCAAGCATTTGCTGCGGCCGCCCTAATACCGGGAATGACGCACTTCCGGTTCGCGTCGCGGAACCGGAAGTAGCGATCCTAAGGCGGGGAGACAGGCTGAGACACCTGTCCTCACTAATGGCAGGACACTAGGGTATATAAGGTGCGTCCTGGAGGCACCCCTTGCTGCTGACACTACTGAGGACTAGAGGGCAGGTTACCATACCACCTCTTACAGCGCCCCGGGTGACTTATATGGAACCACCTGGTAACCAACACAGCACAGTTGCTCCTGAGGACGCCCAGCTGAATTAGCGGGCAGAAATGCGTCGAGAGGTCGTACGCTGTATGACGGAGACTGAGAGGTCATACGCTGTATGACAGAGACTGGGACTGATGGAACATCTATAACATCAGATAAGTGGAATGATAAGTTCTAACTCTGCTTGATGGGTCACTAACCTGCCTACTTGTGATGATTGCTGGGCCTGCGCTATTTCCCACTGTTTGAGCAAAATAGGGGAGAAATTGTGTGTGTGTATATATATATATATGCTGGTGATGTGAGGAGATCTCAGGGGATAGATAGCACCTCACCTTGAGACCTGCTATTTGGGTTATGGTAATATCAAGTAGAACACTCCCTTAAAAAACGTATATACATCCAAGCTGCACACACACACGCAGGAAGGGCACTGGGGTTTGACCCAGGCTCTTATTCGAGCACATTCAAGATATATGACAGGTACCCTGCCGGGTAGCAAATTGCCCTGAGTAAGAATATAGGGACACTCAGGGTGAGCCGCCGTGGAACGGGGACACCATTTACATAACGTGTCTAAATCTCCGTAGTCAGGCAGAGACAGTTGGTAGGGGAAGGATAGAGACGCAGGGATCCTCCCATACAACTGTCATCTCCTTGTTTTACCAGATACAGGTGTAGGGTTACACACACTACTGACTGATTTTAGTATTTACTAAATAAAAATTTATTTTAAAGTGCACTCTTTGGAGATTATTATTATTTATGTATAGAGTCACACCCCATTATTATTTCAGAGGTGGGGTGAGTGCCAGCATTTGGGGGCTGCTGGATACCCCTGGGGGCTGCTGGGTACCCCCTGGGGGCCGCTGTGTACCCCCTGGGGGCCGCTGTATACCTCCTGGGGGCCGCTGTATACCCCCTGGGGGCTGCTGTATAACCCCTGGTGGCTGCTGTATACCCCAAGGCTGCTGTATATACTGCTGGGGCCTGTATACCACTGGAGCTGCTGTATATACCACTGGGACTGCTGTATATACCACTGGGGCTGCTGTATATACTGGTGGGGTCTCTATATACCACTGGGGAGGCTGCTGTATACCACTGGGTTGCTGTATATACTACTGGGGCCTGTATATGCCACTAGGGAGGCTGCTGTATACTACCATTGGGGGCCTGTATACTACACTGCTGGGGGCTGTATACCTGTGCTGGGGTCCACCCTCGGCTTATACACGAGTCAATAGGTTTTCCCAGGTTTTGGGGCAAAAGTAGGGGGGTCGGCTTATACACGGGTCGGCTTATACACGAGTATATACGGGTATATATATATACTAGCTGTGAGCCCGATGCAAATGCATCGGGTGTCTAGAATATTTTTAATTTTTTTTTTAGATTTTCAAATAATAATCCAATTATTCCAATGACATCTTTACACCAACCTGCAAGTGTAGCGACTCGCAATGGCCTCGCGGCCATTGCTCGCGCTACACAGCGAGTCGCAATAGATCCCCATTGAAAGTATAGGGGGAGTTGCGACAGGTGCGGCGACTGAGGTAGCGACTCGCAATGGCCTCGCGGCCATTGCTCGCGCTACCTCAGCGGTAAATCGCTAAGTTTGTGGCCGAGCCTCTGGTTCTATTTTCGGCCAGCGACTCGCAATGGCCGCTTCGCGGCCATTGCTCGCGCGTGGTGACGTCACAGTGTGACATAGCCACGGCGTTTTCGGGGGCCGACACGATTTTGCCTACGGCAATTATAGAGTAGATATATATCTATATATATTAATCTATATATATATATATATAGAATGTATATATATATATATATATATATATATATATAATATATATCTATATCAATATATATATATATATATACATATAATAATGAATATATCAATATAATAATAATATTAATAATGGATTAATAATAATAATATTAACAATAATACTAATAATATTAAAAAAATAATCATAATGAATAATCAATTCTATTGAGCCAAAAAGATATATAATTATGAATATATCAATATATAATAATATTAATAATATATAAATAATAATAATTAATATAAACACTAATAATAATAATATTAATAAATAATCATAATGAATAATCAATTATATTGAGTCAAAAAGATATCTTAGGCCGGCTTCAGACTGCGTGTCTGATCCGATCCGTAGCTGTCCGCTTGAGGCAGACAGCCGCGGACCGGATCAGCACACAGGACGGGGGGCTATTATGCCCTCCGATCCTGTGTGCAGCGCACGCAGCTCCCGATGCTAATAGGTGAGGAGCGCGGGCGCCGCGGTCCTGACCTGTCAGCGGCTGCAGCTGCGTGTGCTGCACACAGGATTGGAGGCATAATAGCCCCCCGTCCTGTGTGCTGATCCGGTCCGCGGCTGTCTGCCTCAAGCGGACAGCTACGGATCGGATCAGACACGCAGTGTGAAGCCGGCCTTAGCTGATCTTGAAGGGATGAGGTTCCAGCACTGGTCTTCCGACGTCCGTCCCACAGGATCACCAAGCCATAATCGATTAATAATAATAATTAATATTAACACTAATAATAATATTAATAATTAATAATAATTACTAATCGATTATATTGGCCCAAAAAGATGTCTTGTAGGGATGAGGTTCCAGCACTGGTTTTCCGACGTCCGTCCCACAGGATCACCAAGGCAGGAATGATTTGTGAGGAAAAGTTAAACTAAACACTATAAAATTGCGGCAGGTGGGAGCATAGTGATTGGTAGACAAAGGAGAATATGGTGATTGGTAGGCAAAATGGGTTGCTACCCAGCAACAGCAGAGTCTGCCACGGAATTTTCGCGGGCAAACCTGCTGCAAGTTCAAAACCGCACTTGCCGCACCTGCAAAACCGCACTTGCCGCACCTGCCGCAAGTCCCCCTATACTTTCTATGGGGATTACCGCAACCGCGCCGCAAGTGTAGCGACTCGCAATGGCCTCGCGGCCATTGCTCGCGCTACACAGCGACTCGCAATAGATCCCCATTGAAAGTATAGGGGGAGTTGCGGCAGATGCGGCAGCTGAGGTAGCGACTCGCAATGGCCTCGCGGCCATTGCTCGCGCTACCTCAGCGGTAAATCGCTAACTTTGTAGCCGGGCCTCTGGTTCTATTTTCGGCCAACGACTTGCAATGGCCGCTTCGCGGCCATTGCTCGCGCGTGGTGACGTCACAGCGTGACATAGCCACGGCGTTTTCGGGGTCCGACACGAAAATGCCTACGGCAATTATTATAGATATATATATATATATATTATATATAAAATGTACAAAAGGGTTTGAATAGCAAAGTAATGACACATGCAGTTTGTTTTTTTTGCGGGTTACATTACACGTAATAACATATGTAGGAGATCATGTAAAAAATAGTTGACATTCTCACTGATGTTGTTCTTTATGGCTGTTCTGCATTCTTTTTGTGGCTATGGTCTATTAAGGTACCTTTACACACAGAGATTTATTGCTTGCAACTTACTGGTTGCAGTGAAATCATGGACACATTGTTCTATTTTATTGCCGTGTTTAAAGGGAACCTGACCCCTCCAAATCACCCCCAACCCTATTAATACCTGTCCCTGCACCATGACAGATCATTATTAGTGGTCCTTTTCTATAAAAAATGCGTGGTGTAACCTTGCCAAAATCAACATTATTCACTTACATATATGCGACTTCTTGACCGTGAATAAGTCTCACAGGGCGTTCCCTGTGAGGGTACCGTCACACCTGGCGATATTGTCGGCGATTTTTATGGCGATGCAAGGGCGTGGCATATTGCCGCCGACATCACCAAAGCGTCGCCTAATGTGACTGGGCGAGGGCGACACATCTGAGTGGTCGCCGGGTTTCACAGCACAGCTCTGAAACCAGGCAACCATTCTGGGGCGATGTGTACTGATCGCCATGTGTAACGTGTCAATAGCGATGTAAAGAGCGACATCACACATCGCCTAAACAATTCCGGTAGGTGTTTCTGGGCGTAGTTACTACCTCTGGCGGTCTGCGTGGATTGGTGGCAGCTCCAGCGTTCCGATTGGTAGTCTTGTTCCTCGGCACAATATTTGATGATGTGTGCGTCCAACAATAATCTAGTCTTCCTTTCCATGGTGCTGAAAGGTGTATTACCCAGGAGCGTACATACTATAATGCAGCGCATTGATGTGGCCTGTGTGTTTGCGCCTGTGTATGCTAAAAGTGCAGAGATGTGCCACGGCCAAATGTGTATGAACACCAACACAATTGTTATTACATGTCAACTCATGTCTGTCCCGATGGGTGTGATAAATAATCCTAGTCCTCCTCGCCCCGCTGTATGGGCGTAATTGCCGGTGTGACGCTATTTGCGTCACATCCGGTCATAGTGACTTCGGTACACTCTTTAGGTGTAAATCAAAAGCCGTGCATGCGCAATGCGCATGGTGAGGTCGGCGTACACCTGAAGGGTGTACCGTCATCACTATGACCAGCAAATAGCATCTGCTTCTTCCTCTCAATGGGTAAACAGTTCTGGATGGGGCACCCAGTGCTGGCTACACAAGACCGCTCCCGAGACACTATTGACCCGTCTGGGACCCCTAAAGGGCTAACATACTACATGCCTATGGTTTTACCCCTGGCTGTGGACTTAAGATATATAACCCTCCATCTGAGACACCTGTAAGAGCTAACAAGTACCACTACTCATTGGACATTCCAAGTCCTGGAACCACATATCCTTACATGATTTACTTGTTCAACATACCCTTACATCTCTCACGATTGGAATCGAGGTGAACTCTACTTACTTATATTCCACATAACACTCTATTTCTTAGAGTGGGAACACGTACATTAAACCAAGACAGCAGTGACGTTGTGATCAAGGCCGTTATTAGGCCGAAACGTTAACCAGCTCTGTCACCATTTTCACTGTATTTGAAATAAATCCACACTAAGCATTCTCCAACCTGTCTGCTCTCTTCTTCCACAAGTGCAGGCTCCAGTCCCACCTTTTTGAAGGTGGAGCTCACCCTGGGCATAAGCTTGCATAGCAGGGAGTGATGCATCTTTGCAGGGGGAGGCCCCATTCTTCATTAAAATCAATAGACAACATTTGGCGCCACAGGTGGGCTCTTCCCATGATGGCAGGGAATAGCATGCCCTTAACCCAGCACATGGTTCTCTGGGATGGCGGCCGCCTTTACACAAGTTAACAGTACATAATCTTTGGCACACTATAAACACACAGGACCACACCGGAACAGGGTTTCGGCATCCTGTTCGTGACACCAGCATGTTGCGGTTATAGGGTACTCAACTATATGGGGGTTAACACTTCAGGAAGTCACAGTGGCGGTCCCCAGAGGTTGTGGCCCTGGCCGGACATGTTAAAAGGGTTATTTATAGGGGATAGTGTATTGTGACGCCAACTGGAGTTTTGGCCTGTACGTGACCAGGGGCTGATGTGGGGACTTCCTAGGGAGGATGGTGTGGCAGCCAGATATTAAACCCTCTCCAGTCAGGGCAGAGGTCCCTTGGAAGGTGTCGAGGGTGGATTGTATGAGGAGGAAGATGAGGGTTGTAGTCGTGCAGGGATATGGCTCTGCAGGTGGGTGCAGGAAGGACCAGACAACACACAGTTCTTGTGGTTCTTACCCTATACTTGAATTAAAGGCAGTTACAACCCAGCCAGAGTACATAGTCCAACAAGATCACAGCCTGGCCAGCCCAGAAGTATTAAGAGTCCACTTTCCTGAAACACAGGGTATTTGGCCTTCCTTGCTGCCTTCTTCTCTCTGACACTTGCTACCACTTGTCCTTTCCTAAGTGTCCGGTGGTTGTCAGTCCCAGCAGGCAAGCAGCTGCGGGTTCTGTGAGCGATTGTCTTGATTGTACTCTAACACTATATAGCCCCTTGAGCCTTGGGAAGGTCCACTAAGTTAGTTACTGTACCTGAAGCCCAGTGCCCACCAGTTTCATGGTTGGACCTGAACTTTCACAAACAGAATTGGGGCTGGTTCCCCTTTTGCAGCTAGTTCCTCTGCTCGGCTTGATCAGCCTGCAGCAGATTCATGCCCTCTGGCCTGGGACTAGCACCTAACTCCACGTGTCCTCCTAGCTTCCCCTGCTGCCCGGCTGGATCTCACTAGCGCTATCTCCTTCTGCCACCCACCCCTAACCTAACTGCTCCATCCAAAAGGTGGGGACTGCCCTGCATGAGGGTTTCTTCCGCCAAGCACCTCCCTGGCCTGGAGTTTGGATTGTGTTTTGTGCAAATGGGGGTCTCAGCAAAGCTTGCTTCTCTTACCTCTGGGAATGATACCATACATGTGAAATGCATCCAATGCCATTAGTGGCAACTGGACTGCAGGGGTGCCACAGTGACATCACCAATCTAATACTAAGGGCCTACCTTAAGCATTAGACAAGAATATTAAAAAGCTGGATAACACCTTTAATACAGCAGCAGCCATAACAATAAAATCACTGAAAGAAAACAAGAATAACAGTGAGCGTATTGCCACAACTGCACTTCTCAGAAAGTGGTATATGTTAGGTAACAATCAGGTTCATACTCAGCAACTTAAATTTGCGTTAATTAGCTCCTACTTTTAAAAACAACAATAAGCTTCTACTGCTGCAATTTAGGTGCCGCTGACACCCCTTCCAGACCCTTGGCCCACCCCCTGGGCCATGGAATGATCGGGCTCCTGCAGGTCGAGTGAGGGTGTCACTGACCTGTCACTCGGCCTGCAGGTACATGGGGAGTTGTACAACACCCCGGGGGGGTCGATTTGCCCCACCCCCACCCCCCCGGCTACAGGCGGTGATTGGCACTCAAAAGTGAAAGTGAAAATCACCGCGCCTGTAATGCTTCCCTGCCTGCCGCTGCTATCCCTACCTCCCAATCTTCTCCCCTGTCATTCTCTAACTGCCCCCCTGCACCCACCTCTTTCCTGCCCCCTCTTCATCTTTCTTACCCCCCCCGCTTCCTTTTCCTGCCGCCTGCTTCCTGTCCCTGCCGCCCGCTTCCTCTTCCTGCCGCCCGCCTCCTCCTGCCTGCCCCCACTTCCTCCTGCCTGCACCCGCTTCCTCCTGCCTGCCCCCGCTTCCTCCTAAGTGCCCCCTACTTCTCCTGTCACCCCCTCTTCTCCCTTCCTGCCCCCCCGATCACCGGAGTGGCGATCGCCTCTCCCACTCACCCCTCCGGCGGCCGCTCTGTCTCCACTGCGTCCCGCTCCTCCTCCTCCTCTTCACCACCTCCGGATCTGACAGCTCTGTGCTGGAGCTGCCAGATCACTTTCTACAGCTAGATCCTGAGGATCCCGATCTCCCTGCATGGGCATCGAGCTGAAGAAAGCGATCTGACAGCCCGGACGCAATGATGCACATAGTGGGTCAATGCGCCTGTGCTGCCAAATCGCTTTCCGCAGCTCGATCCCCATGCATGTGGATCGAGCTGCGGAAAGCTATCTGGCAGCCCAGGCGCAGTGATGCACATAGTGGGTCACTGCGCCCGGGGTGTCAGATCACTTTCTGCAGCTCGATCACCATGCTGGCGGGTTGGGCTCCAGAGTAGCAATCTGAAAGCAAAGGCGATCGAGCGGCGTGGGACCTTCGTTGTGGACTACGTCGGAGCGATCGGGCGTCGTGGGACCTTCGTTGTGGACTACGTCGGATCTTTTTATAATAAAGATGGAGTCCGAATTGTGTCTGTGTTTTTTTTTCAAATAAAAAGATTTTTCTCTGTGTGTATTTATTGACTATTTACCGTACTAGAGATTCCTAATGGCGGGTCTAACATTGGCCCTATATTATGAATCTCGGGCTTAGTGCCAGCTGCCAATAAAAAGCTGGCATTAACCCCTTTATTACCCAGTTAGCCACCGGTACCAGGGCAACTGGAAGAGCGTGGGTACAGCGCCAGAAAATGGTGCTTCAATGAATGCGCCATTTTCTGGGGCGGCTGCGGGCTGCAATTCGCAGCATGGGGGGCCCAGAACGCTTGGGCCTCTCTATGCTGAGGATTCCAGCCCCCAGCTGCCTAGTTGTACCTGGCTGTATTTTTGGTTCCAGCCAGGTATGACGAGGCAGCTGGTGGCTGGTGGCAGTCCGTAGCTGCCAAGTTGTACCTGGCTGGACCAAAAATATGGCGGAGCCCTATGTCATTTTTTTTCTAGAAATAATTCTAGAAATAAAAAAAAAATAGGCTTCGCTGTATTTTTGGTTCCAGCCAGGTACAATGAGGCAGCTGGGGGCTGGTGGCAGTCCGTAGCTGCCAAGTTGTACCTGGCTGGACCAAAAATATGGCAGAGCCCCATGTCATTTTTTTTTTTAAATTCTACAAATAAAATGACATGGAGCTTTGCCGTATTTTTGGTTGCCAGCCAGATACAAATGGCAGCTAGGGGGCTGGAATCCTCAGCATGGAGAGACCCAAATGTATTGGGTCCCCTATGCTGCGAATTTTAACTACTAGACTAGTATGTTTTTTCACAAAAAGTTTCTTTATTCATTTATACGTCTCAATTTGTGAAGCACATGGGGGTTCAAAGTGCTCAATGTGCATCTAGATATGTTCCCTGGGGGCTCTAGTTTCCAAAATGGGGTCACTTGTGGGGGAGCTCAAATGTTTAGGCACACAGGGGCTCTCCATACGCGACCTGGTGTCCCCTAACCATTCCAATTGTTGGCAAACACCAGGTTGCGTGTGGAGAGCCCCTGTGTGCCTAAACATTGGAGCTCCCCCACATGTGACCCTATTTTGGAAACTAGACCCCCCAAGGAACCTATTTAGATGCATAGTGAGCACATTGAATCCCCAGGTGCTTCCCAAACTGATCCGTAATAAGGTAAAAATACATTTTTTTCACACAAATTTTCTTTTTTAATTTGTACGGATCAATTTGTGAAGCACCTGGGGGTTCAAAGTGCTCACTATGCATCTAGATATGTTCCCTGGGGGGTCTAGTTTCCAAAATGGGGTCACTTCTGGGGGAGGTCAAATGTTTAGGCACACAGGAGCTCTCCAAATGCGACATGGTGTCCGCTAACAATTTGAGCTGATTTTCCATTCAAATTGTTAGCGGACACCATGTCGCGTTTGGTGAGCCCCTGTGTGCCTAAACTTTGAAGCTCCCCACAAGTGACCCCATTTTGGAAACTAGACCCCCCAGGGAACATATCTAGATGGGTGGTGAGCATATTGAACCCCCAGGTTCTTCACAAATTAATTCATGAAAATGAAAAAAAAAAACTTTTTGTGGAAAAAAAGTACTTTTTAATTTTTACGGATCAATTTGTGAAGCACCTGCGGGTTCAAAGTGCTCACAATGCATCTAGATATGTTCCCTGGGGGGTCTAGTTTACAAAATGGGGTCACTTGTGGTGGAGCCCCAATGTTTAGGCACACAGGGGCTCTCCAAATGCGATATGGTGTCCACTAACAATTTGAGGTGATTTTCCATTCAAATTGTTAGCGGACACCATGTCGCGTTTGGAGAGCCTCTGTGTGCCTAAACTTTGGAGCTCCCCCACAAGTGACCCATTTTGGAAACTAGACCCCCCAGGGAGCTTATCTAGATGAGTGGTGAGCATATTGAACCCCCACATGCTTTACAAATTGATCTGTGAATATGGAAAAAGTACTTTTTTTTCACAAAAATGTTCTTTTAGCCTCAATTCTTTCATTTTCACATGGGTAACAGGATAAAATTCATACTAAAATTTGTTGGGCAATTTCTCCTAAGTACACCGATACCTCATATGTGGTCATAAACCACTGTTTTGGCGCCGGCAGGGCTCAGAAGTGAAGGAGCGCCATTTCACTTTTTGAATGGAAAATTAGCTCCAAAAGTCAAATTGTGCTCTTTCCCTTCAGAGCCCTGCCGTGCGCCCAAACCGTGGTTTATGATCACATATGTGGTATCGATATACTCAGGAGAAATTGCCCAACAAATTTTAGGATCCATTTTATCTTGTTGCCCATGTGAAAATGAAAAAATTGAGGATAAAAGAACATTTTGTTAGAAAAATTAAAATATCCATTTTTTGGTTTCCAATTTGCTTAGTTCCTGTGAAGCACCTGAAGGGTTAATAATCTTCTTGAATGTAGTTTTGAGTAGCTTGAGGGGTGCAGTTTTTGGAATGGTGTCACTTTTGGGTGTTTTCTGTCATGTAAACCCCTCAAAGGGACTTCAAATGGGATGTGGTCACTAAAAAAATGGTTTTGTAAATTTTGGTGGAAAAATGAAAAATTGCTCATGAACTTTGAACCCTTATAACTTCCTAACAAAATTTTTTTTTTTCCAAAATTGTGCTGATGTAAAGTAGACATGTGGGAAATATTATTTCATAACTATTTTGTGCCACATAACTCTCTGGTTTACCAGAAGAAAAATTCAAAATTTGAAAATTGCAAAATTTTCAAAATTTTTGCCATATTTTGGATTTTTTCACAAATAAACGCAAAAATTATCAACCTAAATTTAATACTAACATGAAGCCCAATATGTCACGAAAAAACAATCTCAGAATCGCTAGGATCCGTTGAAGCGTTCCCGAGTTATAACCTCATAAATGGACACTGGTCAGAATTGCAAAAAATGGCAAGGTCTTGAAGGGGTTAAGCATTCACTGACTTGATGATCGTGTGGTATTGTGGAGCCCACGGGGACGGGGTACTCGGTACCAGACTGGGGTACTGCTGGGGATAGCATGGCGGTCTTGGTCCAGACCGTGTCCCAGGTTCTGCAAGTAAAAGGGAATATATTTACAGGGAATTGTTTGTCGTGACACCATCCATGGGTTGTGGTCAGTAAGGGGATCACCGCTGCAGGTCGGGGCAGCTCCTGACAGGGTGCAAAGGGTAATAAAAGTTCTGTATACCTGGAATCATGCACGAGAGACTGAAGCAGGGTTTATCGGGTTTTACTTGCAAGTTTTTTACAGTTCAAACAGCTCACAGTTCAGTTCACAGTACAGTTAACTCTGGTAACTTAACCCTTTGCAGCCAGGCTGTCTTCCTGAGACCCTTCACTCTTTCGGTTTAACCTTTCTGGCTTTCAGTTCGTCTCTGTGGGTTGTATGACGGCAACTCGGTCCCTTTATGTGGCTTTCCCCTATGTGTGTGTGGGCAGCAAGCTGGGTCCTCTATAGCGTTTCTGAGCCTCCAATCAGTGTACTAGGAACACTGAATTGGAATTTGTGTTCCCCGTCGGTTTGTCTGGGGAGCTGGCGTGTAGCAGCAGTCCCCCTCAGAGCCGACACTCTGGTCCCAGCCTAGCTTAGTTGTCCCTGTCTTGCAAGGGATCACCGACTCTTTCCCACCCATGTGGCTATCCAGGTACATCAAGGGAAACCTTTCCCACCTGTAGTTGGTCAATGCTTCTGTAATGAGGTGAACAATTCAGACTGTATCATAGAAATGGATATGGAAATGAACTGTGCACAGTCTGCTACTGCCCCCTTGTGGACAAGTGCTGAAACAAACGCAGAGAAGTGGGAAATTCCCTTTTCAGCAAAAGTGTTTACCCAGGAAGAGAAAGAGCGGGAAGTCAGTGCAGATCCAGAGCTGAGCCAGGGGAGACCTGCGTGTGGATGTCTGTTGGAAGAGGGCTATTTTGCTACACCTTCCCGGAAAAATCATCCCGGACGAGCCCCCGTGACTGATCCTGGGCCACTATACTTTGGTGCTGTGACTCTGGCCGCTCTGCAAAACCTTGCCCGCCGAGCACCCGGAGTGCATGTGCAGGGGCCGTGACCGACATAAGGGAGCCATTTGTACTGCCGTGATCTCCCTCCTGCTGCTCGGGGTGCCCCCGAGACTGAGAGAGACTTCTGTGCTGCTGTGGGCTCCCTTCTGCTGCTCGGTGTGCCCTGAGACTGGTAGAGACTAACAAAGAAAAATCCCGTTACCTGCGGAAGGAGACCAAAGAAGAAGACTGAGGAGTTTCCCCTTCAGCGCTGCACCGGGACCCGTCATCGTGAGATCCCCAGGCCTGCTACGTGGGAACGACATCTTCTTCTGTGATAGACTGGTACGTGATTTTAGGGAAAGTTAGGGAAAGATACCTTCATTGTTGTGTTTTTTTTTCTTGCTGCGTACCCGGAAGAAGTGGAGATCCAGAGACTCTAATATATACAAGTGCGCATATAGTTCGGTTGACTGTGATATAAACATGTTTGACAGTAAAGAAACGTTATTACCGGTTAAACCTGAGTATGGGGATTCTGTTGAGAAAGATCATACACACACACCCGCGGCCTTGCCACCGGTCATTACATCTGGCGTAGTCGGCAGGATGTGTGATCAACAGAATCTCCTCCCGGTAGTAGCTTATAATCAGACTTATACTATGGCCTGCAGGTCCATATCCGGTGCCAGCACTCCGAACAGTGACACGGAAGAATTGAAGCAGATAGTAGCAGAGTTGCAGAAACAGATACTACAGCTACAGCTCATGCTAGACCAACAGGCGGACAGGCAAGCGAGACAGCAACCAAGCCGCCTATGGGAAGGTGCTGGACATGCGGCGATCCCCGCCATAGGGCAAACCGTTGTCCGCATTCTCCACCCGTGGTCCGATATATCAGAACCAGCAAGTCATGCCCCACAACAGCAGCCACCTTTAAACTAGACGCCCCAGCCAAAGCAGCTCGCTCGGCAGGGGAGATCAGGGAAAAGGGTGTGAAGAGACAGAGGCAGACCGATAAGCAAGTACTGGCCACTCAGGTCCAGGGGACGGTGAAGTGGTTTAATGTCCGCGATGGGTATGGCTTCATCAACAGGAACTTTTAATGGCGCGGCTCACTGAGAGCCTCACTTGCATCCCACGCGGCGAGTCCACGCTATCCAGCCTCACACATAAGGTATACAGTACATTGTACTGTTTTCTCTTTCATTTTAATCACGTTCAAGGTTTTTTGTTACAACCTGATTTCATAGATCACTATGCATTCTATTAATGTAAGATAAGGCTTGATGGTCATCTCAATTGACTGCTTATGGGGAAATCCCATTTTATTAGCAGGTTAATGGTGGACACTCTCTTATCAGATATTACTCTCATATGCTATTGGCAATATAATAATCATGGAATTTGTTGCTTTTTTCTACTGTTTCTCATTCCTTTTGTCTATAGTGACCGCAATAAGGTCCTATTTGTAGGATTTGGGAGAATTAATCCCGATTACCTCGTTCCCTTTCTTTTCAAACGTCCACAAGGTAATGAGTTTTACCATAGCATTCTAGAGATGCCCATGATGGAATTAATGATGCAAACATATTTATTTTTATTTTTACTAGCTGTGAGCCTGATGCAAATGCATCGGGATTCTAGAACGTGCATTAATTTGATTATAGTAGTTATAGCTGTTAGCCTGATGCAAATGCATCGGGTATCTAAAATATGTTTATTGTTTTTTTAAAGATTTTTAAATAATAATTGCATCATCAATAGCAATAATATAAGCCATAGCATTATTATTAGCAGTAATAGCAGTATTAATAGCATTATTAGCAGTATTATGAGCATTAATAACAGTATTAATAGCATTAATAGCATTATTATTAGCATTAATAGCATTATTAATAGCATTATTAGCATTAATAATAGCATTAATAACATTATTAATAGCATTAATAGCATTATTATTAGCATTAATAGCATTAATAATAGCATTTATTAGCATTAATAATAGCATTAATAACATTATTAAATTTAGCATTAATAGCATTATTATTAGCATTAATAGCATTAATAATAACATTATTAGCATTAATAATAGCATTAATAACATTATTAATAGCATTAATAGTATTATTATTAGCATTAATAGCATTAATAATGCATTATTAGCATTAATAATAGGATTAATAACATTATTAATAGCATTAATAGCATTATTATTAGCATTAATAGCATTAATAATAGCATTATTAGCATTAATAATAGCAATAATAACATTATTAATAGCATTAATAGCATTATTATTAGCATTAATAGCAATATTAATAGCATTAATAGGATAAATATTAGCATTAATAGCATTAATAGCATTATTAATAGCATTAATAGCATTAATAATAGCATTAATAGCATTAATAATGCATTAATAACATTATTAATAGCATTAATAGCATTATTAGCATTATTATTAGCATTAATAGCATTAATAATGCCATTAATAGGATAAATATTAGCATTGATAGCATTAATAGCATAATTAATAGCATTAATAGCATTATTAATAGCATTAATAGCATTATTATTAGCATTAATAGCATTAATAGGATAAATATTAGCATTAATAGATTAATAGCATTATTAATAGCATTAATAGCATTATTATTGCATTTAATAGCATTAATAATAGCATTATTAGCATTAATAATAGCATTAATAACATTATTAATAGCATTATTAGCATTAATTAGCATTGTTATTAGCATTAATAGCATTAATAATACCATGAATAGGATAAATATTAGCAATAATGCAATAATAGCATAATTAATAGCATTAATAGCATTATTAATAGCATTAATAGCATTAATAGGATAATATTGCATTAATAGCATTATTATAGCATTAATAGCATTAATAGGATAATATTAGCATTAATAGCATTAATAGCATAATTAATAGCATTAATACATTTATGCATTAATAGCATTATTAGCATTAATAGCATTATAATAGCATTATTAGCATTATATAGCATTAATAACATTATTAATAGCATTAATAGCATTATAATACCATTAATAGGATAAATATTGCATTAATGCATTATATGCATAAATAATAGCATTAATACCATTATTATAGCATTAATAGCATTATTATTAGCATAAATAGCATTATATAGCATTATTGCATTAATATAGCATTAATAACATTAATAATAGCATTAATAGCATTAATAATAGCATTATTAGCATTAATAATAGCATTAATAACATTATTAATAGCATTAATAGCATTATTATGAGCATTAATAGCATTAATAGTATTATTAATAGCATGAATAGCATGATTAATAGCATTATTAATAGCATTATTAATAGCATTAATAGCATAAATAATAAATTAATAGCATAAAATAGCATTAATAGCATTAGTATTAGCATAAATAGCATTATAGCAATATTATTAGCATGAATAGCATTATTAATAGCATTAATAGATTATAAATATTAGCATTATAGATAATATAGCATTAATAGCATTATTATATTTTATAGTTTATTATTATATTTTTATTATTAATTTTTACATATAATAAACAAGCTGACAATACAACATCTTTAGGACAATATATATAAATAGGTAGGGAAATAGGGAAGAGGGAAAAATAGTTACTTCAGCAATATTTGAGCTTTTGATGTTCTTTAGTCCCATTTCAGGGGAGTTCATTGCTCCACATAGATCAGTCAATCAGCAGTAGTTAAGAATCGTGCAGTATAGATAAATGTGATCTCCTCGAGACAGGTTGCTTGCTAGTTATCAGCAGTTCTTCGTCATCACTACGCTTTATCCAGTTCAGACCCTGCGATCGAGTTTCAGGGCAGTTTTCTTGACAATGCGTTGCAATAGAAAGATCGTTTCAATAGGGGTTGCGCTCCCCGGCATTCAGATGGGAGAGCTATATTGCAACAATTGAAATATAAAAGTCGTAATAGGCTTTGGTATATGAGAGTGAGAGAGGATGGGGAAACGAAACTTACCTTAAAGGGGTGACAAAAAGGGGGGTAGTGGAAAAAGAAAGGAGAAGAGAGAAGGAAGAAAGAGAGGAAGAAGAAAGAGAAAAAAAAAGGTGGAGGGGACCGGTCTTCCTGAGCTCCATTAATAGCATTATTATAGCATTAATAGCATTAATAATAGCATTATTAGCATTAATAATAGCATTATAACTTATAATAGCATTAATAGCATTATTATTAGCATTAATAGCATTAATAGATTAATAATACCATTAATAGGATAAATATTAGCATTATAGCATTAATAGCATAAATAATAGCATTAATAGCATTATTAATAGCATTAATAGCATTATTATTAGCATAAATAGCATTAATAATAGCATTATTAGCATTAATAATAGCATTAATAACATTAATAATAGCATTAATAGCATTAATAATAGCATTATTAGCATTAATAATAGCATTAATAACATTATTAATAGCATTAATAGCATTATTATGAGCATTAATAGCATTAATAGTATTATTAATAGCATGAATAGCATGATTAATAGCATTAATAGGATTAATGCATTATTAATAGCATTAATAGCATAAATAATAGAATTAATAGCATAAAAATAGCATTAATAGCATTAGTATTAGCATAAAGAGCATTAATAGCAATATTATTAGCATGAATAGCATTATTAATAGCATTAATAGCATTAATAGGATAAATTAGCATTAATAGCATTAATAGCATAATTAATAGCATTAATAGCATTATTTATTTATTTTTTCTCATATGTAATTTTTATTAATCAATTTCACAAATAAACAAGCTGACAATACAACATCTTTAGGACAACATATATAAAAATAGGTAGGGAAATAGGGGAAGAGGGAAAAATAGTTACTTCAGCAAATATTTGAGCTATGATGTTCCTTTAGTCCCATTTCAGGGGAGTATCATTGCTCCACATAGATCAGTCCAATCAGCAGTAGTTAAGAATCGTGCAGTATAGATAAATGTGATCTCCTCCGAGACAGGTCTGCTTGCATAGTTACTCAGCAGTTCTCTCGTCATCACTACGCTTTATCCCAGTTCAAACCCTGCGATCCGAGTTTCCAGGGCAGTTTTCTTGACAATGCGTTGCAAAGAAAGATCGTTTCAATAGGGGTTGCGCTCCCCGGCATTCAGATGGGAGAGCTATATTGCAACAACTTGAAATATAAAGTCCGTAAAGGCTTTGGTATATGAGAGTGAGAGAGGATGGGGAAAACGAAACTACCTCTAAAGGGCGTGACAAAAAGGGGGGTAGTGGAAAAAGAAAGGGAAGAGAGAAAGGAAGAACAGAGGAGAAGAAGAAAAAAGAAAAAAAAAGGTGGAGGGGACCGGTCTTCCCTGAGCTCCATTAATAGCATTATTAATAGCAATAATAGCATTATTATTAGCATAGTTAATAGCATTTACATTAATAGCATATAATTATAGCATTAATACATTAGCATTAATAGCATTATTAATACATTAATAGATATAGCATTATAGCATTAATAGCATATAATAGCATTAATAGCATTATAATAATAATAGCATTAATATAGCATAAATAGCATTAATTAATAGCATTATAGCATTAATAATAGCATTAATAAATATTATTACATAATAGCATTAATTATTAGCATTAATAGCATTAATATAGCTTAGCATTAATAATAGCATTAATAACATTATTATTAGCATTAATAGCATAATTATTAGCATTAATAGCATTATTATTAGCAGTAATATCATTATTATTAGCATTTTTTTTTTATATTATTTTTTATTTAATTATTTATTATTTTTTATTATTTTTTTATTATTTTTAATTAATTTTATTATTTTTTTTATTATTAAATTTATTATTTAGGCTGAGACCCAGTTCTCTTTCAGGTCCGCTGAAAGGGCTGATATTATTAGCATATATTTAATTTTTTTATTATTATTTTTATTTAATTATTTATTATTTTTTATTTATTTTTTTATTATTTTTTAATTATTTTTTAATTATTTTTTTTATTATTAAATTTATTATTTAGGCTGAGACCCAGTTCTCTTTCAGGTCCGCTGAAAGGGCTGATATTATTAGCATATATTTAATTTTTTTATTATTATTTTTTATTTTATTATTTTTATTTTTTTTTATTTTTTTATTATTTTTTAATTATTTTTTTTATTATTAAATTTATTATTTAGGCTGAGACCCAGTTCTCTTTCAGGTCCACTGAAAGGGCTGATATTATTAGCATATATTTATTTTTTTTATTATTTTTTTAATTTAATTATTTATTATTTTTTATTTTTTTATTATTTTTTAATTATTTTTTTTATTATTAAATTTATTATTTAGGCTGAGACCCAGTTCTCTTTCAGGTCCGCTGAAAGGGCTAATATTATTAGCATATATTTAATTTTTTTATTATTTTTTTATTTAGTTATTTATTATTTTTTATTTATTTTTTTATTATTTTTTAATTATTTTTTAATTTTTTTTTTATTATTAAATTTATTATTTAGGCTGAGACCCAGTTCTCTTTCAGGTCCGCTGAAAGGGCTGATATTATTAGCATATATTAAATTTTTTTATTATTATTTTTATTTAATTATTTATTATTTTTTATTTATTTTTTTATTATTTTTAAATTATTTTTAAATTATTTTTTTTATTATTAAATTTATTATTTAGGCTGAGACCCAGTTCTCTTTCAGGTCCGCTGAAAGGGCTGATATTATTAGCATATATTTAATTTTTTTATTATTATTTTTATTTAATTATTTATTATTTTTTATTTATTTTTTTATTATTTTTTAATTATTTTTTAATTATTTTTTTTATTATTAAATTTATTATTTAGGCTGAGACCCAGTTCTCTTTCAGGTCCGCTGAAAGGGCTGATATTATTAGCATATATTTAATTTTTTTATTATTATTTTTATTTAATTATTTATTATTTTTTATTTATTTTTTTATTATTTTTTAATTATTTTTTAATTATTTTTTTTATTATTAAATTTATTATTTAGGCTGAGACCCAGTTCTCTTTCAGGTCCGCTGAAAGGGCTGATATTCTTAGCATGTATTTATTTTTTTTATTATTATTTTTAATTGAATTATTTATTATTTTTTATTTATTTTTTATTATTTTTTTATTATTTTTTATTTATTTTTTTTATTATTAAATTTATTTGTTCCCATTGAAATACATTAGCGGTGTGTCGGCGATTTTATGGCCGCCCACCTGGTTCTATTTGTCGGCCCTAAAATCGCGGACACACCGCTAATGCATGTCTATGGGCAGTCAGCTCGAATTCTGATTGGTCGGCATCAGCAGAGAGCGACCAATCAGAAATCGGGCTGACTGCCCATAGAGATGCATTAGCGGTGTGTCGGCGATTTTAGGGCCGACAAATAGAACCAGGTCGCCGGCCATAAAATCGCCGACACACCGGTAATGTATGTCAATGGGAAATGAGGGGCTCTTCTGATTGGCTGAGGGCAGTAGACAGCGACCAATCAGAAGAGCCCCTCACATCTCATTGACATAGAATGGTGGATTTGTCGTCCATTCTATGTTAATGATAAGTGAAGAGGACGTCGGAGCTGGAAGTTGGCGGAAAGAAGACAGAAGATCCCCGGGGCCGGACGAAGAGGCGGAGATGGCGGAAAGAAGAGAGAAGACCCCCGGGGCCGGAGGAAGAGGACGCCTGGCCGGATGGAGGACTTGTGGATCGGACGGACGATCAGATGACTAAGAAGGCATGTAAGTGATCGACGGGGACGTTAGGGTAGGGGACGGCGGGGGCTTCGGGTGTAGGGCTTTAGGTGTTAGCGACAGCGGCGGGGGAAAGAGGCGGGAGCTTAGGAGGCGGCGGGGCTTAGGGGGTAGGGGCTTAGGTGCGGCGGGGCTTAGAGGGTAGGGGGTTAGGTGCGGCGGGGCTTAGGGGGTAGGGGCATAGGTGCGGCGGGTCGGGGCTTAGGGTGTAGGGGTGCGGCGGACTTAGGGGGTAGGGGCTTAGGTGCGGCGGGTCGGGGTTTAGGGTGTAGGGGTGCGGCGGACTTAGGGGGTAGGGGTTTATGTGCGGCGGGTGGGGGCTTGGCGGCGGATGGTAGGGGCTTAGGTGCGGCGGGTGTTAGGGGGTAGGGGCTTAGGTGCGGGGGGGCTTAGGGGGTAGGGGCTTAGGTGCGGCGGGGCTTAGGGGGTAGGGGCTTAGGTTTGGCGGGTCGGGGCTTAGAGTGTAGGGGTGCGGCGGACTTAGGGGGTAGGGGCTTAGGTGCGGCGGGTGGGGGCTTTTAGGTGCGGCGGGGCTTAGGGGGTAGGGGCTTAGGTGCGGCGGGGCTTAGGGGGTAGGGGGTTAGGTGTGGCGGGGCTTATGGGGTAGGGGCTTAGGTGTCGCGGGGCTTTTAGTTGCGGCGGGCTTAGGGGGTAGGGGATTAGGTGCGTCTGGTCGGGGGTTAGGTGCGGCGGGGCTTAGCGTGTAGGGGCTTAGGTGCGGCGGTGCTTAGGGGGTAGGGGCTTAGGTGGGGCGGGTCGGGGCTTAGGATGCGGCGGAGCTTAGAGGGTAGGGACTTAGGGGCGGCGGAGTTAGGGGGTAGGAGCTTAGGTGCGGGGTGGCTGTGCGGACATGGGGGGGCTGTTTGTACGACATGGGGGTGGGTGTGCGGACATGGGGGTGGCTGTGCGGACATGGGGGGGGCTGTGTGGACATGGGGTGGCTGTGTGGACATGGGGGGGGCTGTGTGGACATGGGGGGGGCTGTGCGGACATGGGTGGGGCTGTGCGGACATGGAGGGGGCTGTGCGGAGATGGGAGGGGCTGTGCGGACATGGGGGGGGGCTGTGCGGACATGGGGGGGGCTGTGCGGACATGGGGAGGGGCGGTGCGGACATGGGGGGGGGCGAATTGTGGGTAGCAGGGAGCGGAGGCGGCTGATCCGCCTCCGCTCCATGGTCCCCGGGGAGCGAGTTGCGGCTCAGGCAGTGGTAAATCGGTAAGGTTGTGGCCGAGCCTGTGGATGGATTTTCGGGGCAGCGACTCGCAATGTTAAATTCGTATCCACATGACGACACCGGAAGTAGCGCCGAGAGGGGCGCTTTTCCGATTCGCGATTATATAATAGATATTTGTAGGATTTATTCATAATCTTGCTCCCAAATAGGGTATTATACCTACAATATTATTTTCCCACAGCAAAGGTAGTGTATCATATATTGCTATTTACATCTTAAAGATAGATGGGATTGATACACTATTAATTTGTATTCTCCATTTGCAGTTGACTGATATTAAAACAAGAATAGAGCTGCTTTTGGCTTTTGGCTTTCCCATGAAAATTTTTGTTATAAGGTTAAACACACTTTACTGCTGATTCTTATTATCATGTGTTTTTCATACACTTCTAGGAGCAAGTATACCTTTATGAGGAAGCATTTATGCATAGACTTCTATGAACAAGATAAATCGATTTGTTTATGTGCATAATAGTGAATGCACCAAGAAATGTTGTAATAAATACAGCCAGTTAGACATATGACATTGTAGAATTATGTTCTTTTCATTATGTTCTTTTCAAGCTGTTATTCAAACTGTAATGCCATGTTTCTATGTAAATTCATGTGAAGAGTGTAAAAACATGATGTACCATTGATTTATTTTATCTTTATTTGTGATAGATATTCTTGACACTGTGAACAAGGTCAATGTGACCGAAACGTCAGTATAAATTCATGTATGAGAATATCACAAGAATTTTTCTGAATAAAGTCTTTTCATTCATCTCCATTTGAGTGCCGAAGTTACTTACGTGCATTCATCAACAGGAATGACACAAAGGATGACATGTTTGTACATCAGACTGCCATAAAGCGTAACAATCCTCGTAAGTGCCTCCGCAGCGTTGGTGATGGGGAGATGGTACAGTTTGATGTTGTGAAGAGAGAGAAGGGTACAGAGGCCGCCGACGTCACCGGTCCTGGGGGTGTTCCCATTAAAGGAAGCAGATTTGCCCCCAACCGGCGCCGCTACCGCCGGCGATCCTACTCTCCCCGGGTAGAAAACGTGACTGAGTTTATTGGAGATATTGTGAGCCCTGAACAAGGGAGCAAAGGTGAACGGGGGGATGACGGTTGCCCCCAACAGAGGTCCCTACTCCGCCGGAGATCAATCCCTGTGATATCAACAGCCATCACTGCCTTGGAGCCGATGGTTGTTGACAGGGACTGTCAACCTTTAAGTGGGGGGGTATGTAATGAGGTGAACAATTCAGACTGTATCATAGAAATGGATATGGAAATGAACTGTGCACAGTCCGCTACTGCCCCCTTGTGGACAAGTGCTGAAACAAATGCAGAGAAGTGGGAAATTCCCTTTTCAGCAAAAGTGTTTACCCAGGAAGAGAAAGAGCGGGAAGTCAGTGCAGATCCAGAGCTGAGCCAGGGGAGACCTGCGTGTGGATGTCTGTTGAAAGAAGGCTATTTTGCTACACCTTCCCGGAAAAATTATCCCGGACGAGCCCCGTGACTGATCCTGGGCCACTGGACTTTGGTGCTGTGACTCTGGCCGCTCTGCAAAACCTTGCCCGCCGAGCACCCGGAGTGCATGTGCAGGGGCCGTGACCGACATAAGGGAGCCATTTGTACTGCCGTGATCTCCCTCCTGCTGCTCGGGGTGCCCCGAAACTGAGAGAGACTTCTGTGCTGCTGTGGGCTCCCTTCTGCTGCTCGGTGTGCCCTGAGACTGGGAGAGACTAACAAAGAAAAATCCCGTTACCTGCGGAAGGAGACCAAAAAAGAAGACTGAGGAGTTTCCCCCTTCAGCGCTGCACCAGGACCCGTCATCGTGAAATCCCCAGGCCTGTTACGTGGGAGCGACATCTTCTTCTGTGATAGACTGGTACGTGATTTTAGGGAAAGTTAGGGAAAGATACCTTCATTGTTGTGTTTTTTTTTCTTGCTGCGTACCCGGAAGAAGTGGAGATCCAGAGACTCTAATATATACAAGTGCGCATATAGTTCGGTTGACTGTGATATAAACATGTTTGTCAGTAAAAAAACGTTATTACCGGTTAAACCTGAGTATGGGGATTCTGTTGAGAAAGATCATACACACACACACGCGGCCTTGCCACCGGTCATTACACTGCCATACTCCTCGGACCCGGTGGTACCGGTCCGGTCTCTGTCCTCACTTTCCATTGGGCAATTAGACAAGAATTAGACAAGACATTAGACAAGAATATTAAAAAGCTGGATAACACCTTTAATACAGCAGCAGCCATAACAATAAAATCACTGAAAGAAAACAAGAATAACAGTGAGCGTATTGCCACAACTGCACTTGTCAGAGCGTGGTATATGTTAGATAACAATCAGGTTCATACTCAGCAACTTCAATTTGCGTTAATTAGCTCCAATTTTTAAAAACAACAATAAGCTTCTACTGCTGCGATTTAGGTGCCGCTGACAGCAGCATTTAAGCATTCACAAACTTGATGATCGTGTGGTATTGTGGAGCCCATGGGGACGGGGTACTCGGTACCGGACTGGGGTACTGCTGGGGATAGCATGGCGGTCTTGGTCCGGACCGTGTCCCAGGTTCTGCAAGTAAAAGGGAATATATTTACAGGGAATTGTTTGTCGTGACAACATCCATGGGTTGTGGTCAGTAAAGGGATCACCGCTGTAGTGTACTTCTGTCAGGAGGATGGATGGATGCTGCAGCAAGGTGGATGAGCCCACCGCGGGTCAGGGCAGCTCCTGACAGGGTGCAAAGGGTAATAAAAGTTCTGTATACCTGGAATCATGCACAAGAGACTGAAGCAGGGTTTATCGGGTTTTACTTGCAAGTTTTTTACAGTTCAAACAGCTCACGGTTCAGTTCACAGTACAGTTAACTCCGGTAACTTAACCCTTTGCAGCCAGGCTCTCTTCCTGAGACCCTTCACTCTTTCGGTTTAACCTTTCTGGCTTGTCTTTCAGTTCGTCTCTGTGGGTTGTATGACGGTAACTCGGTCCCTTTATGTGGATTTCCCCTATGTGTGTGTGGGCAGCAAGCTGGGTCCTCTATAGCGTTGCTAAGCCTCCAACCCGTGTAGTAGGAACACTGAATTGGAATTTGTGTTCCCTGTCGGTTTGTCTGGGGAGCCGGCGTGTAGCAGCAGTCCCCCTCAGAGCCGACACTCTGGTCCCAGCCTAGCTTAGGTGTCCCTGTCTTGCAAGGGATCACCGACTCTTTCCCACCCATGTGGCTATCCAGGTACATCAAGGGAAACCTTTCCCACCTGTAGTTGGTCAACGCTGCCATACTCCTCGGACCCGGTGGTACCGGTCCGGTCTCTGTCCTCACTTTCCCTTGGGCTACCGGCTATGGACGAGCTTTCTCTCCATGGAACGGTGTCTCTTTGGATTCTGCATCTCCAGGGAGACCTATCCCAGGGGGAAATGTCACTTTCTGTCACTGCTCTTGTCTTTACAGCTCGGCTCACTCTGGCCTACTAACTCCCCCCTACTACTATTCTCCTTTTGTACTGGTCTACTACCTGACCTACCTTCCCACCCACTTTCCTCTAAACCCTACCACCCCTTGCCCACCTAGAGTCCCAGGCTCCAGGTTGGGTGTTGTGCTCTTGTGGGTGTGTGTGCTGAGGGTGTTTGTTGTGCAAACTGTCTCCTATCTGCCTGGCTGCAGTTCCTCATGTGGCCACCATTGTCGCAGGGGCGCCACATTCCCCCGGAGTTAAACCGGCATGTCCCCACGCCGTCCGGCATGGATCCCCCTGAAAAAGCATTTTATTTTTATAACAACATAACATTAAGTATTCTTATTTCTTCCACTTAAGGAGGCATGGGTTCTTTAAACGTTGCTTTAACTATATACACATAAAACACAGTTCGCAGCCCTTCTATGGCTGTAAATGCAGAGGCCTCCGGGCCCTCGGGTCACCAACTTGTGGCAAAGTTGTTCCTCTCCGCGTCAGCATTTTATACCACATTGTCCTTTAACCCTTCAGGGACACGGGTTACTCAGTTCACTGTTCAAAAGTTAGAGTCCTGTGGCATAATAATACCGGCTCTCTATGCACATCGGGTTAAGTGCAAACGTCCACATTTTAAAACATTAAGGCACATTACTTTTCTCTAAAAAGTATAAAAACCTCAAAAGGCACAAGTGCTTCAAAAATGGTTCAAAAGCACTCTGCAGTCTCAGTTCAAGTGCTGTGTACCCAGTCTCACTGTGCTCCTTGGTCTTAAAACCAATGGGGAGCACACCAGGTGCTCAACTATTTACATGAAAGTTTTTATCACATCATTGTCTGTGATTTCAATTGTCTGTAAAACATTGTAAGACAATCAGGGGAAAAGACTATTCATTCATTCATTCAGGTATGGGATGGGGTCAATAAGGATTACATCACATTCACACATACTGTCTTGCTTGTAGCAGTATCCGGGTTTTCATTCCTTTTTCTTCCAAGGTAACTCTTGTGGAGTTCGCCGGGTTGGGAACAGTTCCCGCGACTCCAATGCACTACTCAACAAGTGGCTGTAAGATGTCTGGGTTGCCACGTCCACCATAGTCTTTGTAGTGCTCTCCTCAAGAGTAGGGATGGGCGAATCTACTCGCTAGGACTCGTTACTCGGCGAGTAGTAAGGGACGCGCAGGACTCGGTACTCTGCGAGTTTCCCAGCGATTACTCGCACAGCAACGAGTCCAATGCAAATCAATGGCAATCCTAGTTTTGTCAGAGACTCTGACAAAACTAGGATTGCCTTTGACTTGCATTGGTCTGATTACTGTGCAAGTAATCACAGGGAAACTCGCAAAGTAACTGCTGTTACTTTGCGAGCCGAGTCCAGCTGTCTGCTCTGTACAGGCTGCCGCAGCTCCAGGGTCCTAGAGCCCGCCTGCTCACAGAGATGATGTAGCAGAGCTGCGATTGTTCTCAGTCTGCTCATCCCTGTGCATAGACATCTATAGCTATGCACAGGGGATGTAGCCGAGAGGACATCGCGTTTTGGACTACATCGGACGGAAGAGGATTTTTTTAATTAAAGATGGAGTCCCTAATGGTTTTTTTTTTTTATTTCTAATAAAAAATTTTCTCTGTGTTGTGTTTTTTTAACCCTTTATTGGAGATTCTTAGTGGCTGGGTCAAACGTGGCCTGACATTAAGAATCTCGGGCTTAATACCAGCTTGTATAACAAAGCTGGTATTAACCCCTTTGTTACCCAGCGTGCCACCGCCACCAGGGCCGCTGGAAGAGCGGGGTTCAGCGCCAGAGGATGGTGCTTCAATGAACGCGCCATCTTCTGGGGCGGCTGCGGGCTGCAATTTGCAGCGGGGGGTGCCCAGAAAGCTTGGGCCTACCTGCACTGCGGATTCCAGCCCCCAGCTGCTTAGCTGTACCTGGCTAGACATAGAAATTGCGCGGATCCCCACGCATTTTTTTTTTTATTATTTCATGAAATTCATGAAATAATTTAAAAAAAGCGCTCCCCTATATTCTTGTGTCCGGCCAGGTACAAATAGGCACCTGCGGGTTGGGGGCAGCCCGTCGCTGCCTGCTGGATCCGGCTGGTTCCAGAAATACGGCGAAGCCCACGTGACATTTTTTTCTGACAAATCCATAAAACAATGTAAATAAAAGGGACTGCATCTTTATTAACCCCTGGACCATGGGCGAGGGGTTAATAAAGATGCAGTCCCTTTTTTAGGATTGTTTTATTGATTTTTCAGAAAAAAAATTACATGGGCTTCGCCGTATTTCTGGAACCAGCCGGATCCACCAGGCAGCGCCATCCTCTGGCGCTGAACCCCGCTCTTCCAGCGGCCCTGGTGTGGTGGCACGCTGGGTAATAAAGAGGTTAGGGCCAGCTTTGTATTATCAGCTGGCCCTAAGCCCGAAATTTATGGCGGTCACGCCAATATTAGACATGACCGCCATGAATTTCTATTAAATTGTTTTAAAAAAAACACAACACAGAGAAAAATTTTTATTAGAAATTTAAAAAAAAGCCATTAGGGACTCCATCTTTAATTAAAAAAATCCTCTTCCGTCCGACGCAGTCCAAAACGCGATGTCCTCTCTGCTACATCCCTTTGCATAGATATAGATGTCTATGCACAGGGAATGAGCAGACTGAGAACAATCTCAGCTCTGCTACATCAGGCAGCAGGCGGGCTCTAGGACCCTGGAGCTGCGGCAGCCAGCACACAGAGCAGACAGCCGGACTCTTATCTGTGCGAGTTTCCCAGCGATTACTTGCACAGTAAACGAGTCCAATGCAAATCAATGGCAATCCTAGTTTTGTCAGAGTCTCTGACAAAACTAGGATTCCTTCAGGCTGAAGCTTCCGAGACACATCTGTGATTTGTAAATCGCACACTACTCGCTATTACTCGCTTCCCCATTCATTAACATTGGACTCGCTAGACTCGCAACGAGTAGCGAGTCCCGGGCTCGGACTCGCTAGAGTCAAGCGATTCCGAGTAATTTAGGACTCGCCCATCACTACTCAAGAGTAATTGGATCCGGGTTCACTACTGGATCTGGGTGTTCTGCTGCTGGAGACTCTACATCCTGCTGCAATCTTAAGGACAGTCTCTTAACTCTGATGCCATACGGGACTCTTTCTCCCTGCACAATGAGGTATGACACCCATTCTCCAACCTGCACTTCCCTGTCCGGGCACTTTAAAGGAAGGTGCTCTTCCATGTCTCTCCTGTTGATAAATATGTCTCTGTCTTCCCCGTGTTCTCTGGCAAATGCGTATGTGGCGCCTCTACGACCAGGGTGACCACATAGGGAACTGCAGCCAGGTAGGAAGGAAGACAGTTTACACAAACACCCTCACAGACATCCCACATACCACTAGGAGGCAGCACCCAACCCGGAGCCCGAAACTTTAGGCGGGCAAGGGGTGGTGGGTTTAGAGGACAGTGGGTGGGACAGCAAGCAGGTCAGGTGACAGACGGTAGAAATAGAGGAAGGGGAGGAGGAAGGAGTCAGTAAGCCGGAGTAGGCTGAGCAGTAAAGACCAGAGTAGGCCGAGGGTGCCGAGCAGCCAAGACCAGCAGCAGGCTGAGCAGCACAGAAAGAGCTGAAAAGAATGGAGTAGGACACAGTGAGCCGAGCAGAAAGAAGGAAACACAAGTTCTGGAGGAGTGGGGCTGACGGAGTGCAGAATCCGAAGTGCCAGTGAAACCTTTGGAAGTACACTGAGCTGTAGGCTGATTTTCTGCTAAGGAAAAAAAACATTTAAATCTTAGTTCTTAGCGAGTGTGACCGCGAGCTTAGTGTGACTGGGAGCGTAAGTGCGGACGGAAGTAAGTGTGTGACTTGTGATTCATTGAGGAGGTATTTGGGAATCCTGCAAAAAATACCTGTGTGAATTGCTGACTGCTTTTTTTTTTTACCTTTTTAATTTTATTGGGCTTTCTTAACTTTCTTTTCTCTCTACAAGTTTATAGTCTCTTATTTTACTACCTGTAAGTTAAAGGGTTAACTGCTTTGCACTTAAAACCTGTGGTGTAGCTATACTTACAAGGGGTTAATTAAGGATGGGGGTGCATAAATAAGGGTTTATAAGTAGCAGCTTGTTGGGGCTTCAATCCTTTGGAAGTACACTGAGCTGTAGGCTGATTTTCAGCAACGGGAAAAAAAAAATTTAATCTTAGTTCTTAGCGAGTTTGACCGAGATCTTAGTGTGACTGGGAGCGTAAGTGCGGACGGAAGTAAGTGTGTGACTTGTGATCGGTGACTTTGGATTCAGGGAGTTTGTAAGGGAGGACTTACTGAATTGCTGGTTGTATTTTATTAATACTTTACATTTCTTTTTACTGATCATTTCTGTCAGGTGCAATCCCCATTAGGAAATGAGCTCCATAATTGGCAATGCCATCCAGTGTACATCTTGCCACATGTATGCATTCCTTGAACAGCCGGTCGAGGGTGCATACTGCTGTGTGAGATGTGAGTATGTTGTGCATTTGGAAGCCCAGATACTGGATCTAAATGAACAACTGACAATGCTGAGATCCATAGACAATATGGAAAGGAGTCTGCTGCTCACTGAACAGCTGCTCAATGGGATAGATGTGGGGGAGGATGGTAGCATGGAGCTGCAGGACAGTGAGGTAGCCAGCTGGGTGACAGTTAGAAGGCAGGGTAGAGGAAGAGTGCCAGGGAGGCTAGCCCTGATCTGGCACACCCCAATAAATTTGCTAAGTTGGCAGATGAGGGGGGTGCGAGTTCAGGGATAGCACTGCTGCAGCAGGGCATGACCTCTGAAAGCCATAGGAGTGTCTGCTCCAGTAAGGGGGAAAACAGGAGAGCAGGGCAGGACAGACAGGTGCTAGTCGTGGGGGACTCAATTATTAGGGGAACAGATAGGGCAATCTGTCACAAAGACAGGGATCGTCGAACAGTGTGCTGCCTACCTGGCGCTCGAGTCCGGCACATCGCTGATCGGGTTAACAGATTACTGGGAGGGGCTGGTGAGGACCCAGCGGTCATGGTGCACATTGGCACAAATGACAAAGTTAGAGGTAGGTGGAAGGTCCTTAAAGATGATTTCAGGGAATTAGGCTGCAAGCTTAAGGCAAGGACCTCCAAGGTAGTGTTCTCTGAAATACTGCCTGTACCGCGTGCCACACCAGAGAGGCAACGGGAGATTAGGGAGATAAATAAGTGGCTCAGGAATTGGTGTAAGAAGGAGGGGTTTGGGTTCCTGGAGAACTGGGCCGACTTCTCTGTTGGCTACTGGTTCTATGCTAGGGACGGGCTGCACCTCAATGGGGAGGGTGCAGCTTGCTGGGGGAGAAAATGGCTAGAAGGTTAGAGGAGTGTTTAAACTAGGGATTGTCGGGGAGGGTATTCATTGTACAGGAGGGGAAGATAGTGTAAATAGTAACCTGGGCACAAGTAATACAATTGGGGGTGGCATGGGGGGTGGGGTTAGAACAGTCAATATAGTAGGAAGGAATAGAGGTAAAGAGAGATGCATAAAGTGCATGTACACTAATGCCAGAAGCCTCACCAACAAAATGGAGGAATTAGAATTGATTTTGTTGGAAAATAATTATGACATGGTGGGGATATCGGAGACATGGCTGGATGAGAGCCATGATTGGGCTGTTAATTTATAGGGCTATAGTCTGTTCAGAAATGACCGTACAAATAAGCGAGGGGGAGGTGTATGTTTATACGTAAAATCATCCTTAAAACCCATCCTGCGTGATAATATAGGTGAATCTAATGGAAATGTAGAGTCTCCGTGGGTGGAGATAAGGGGAGGGGGAAAAAATAATAAATTAGTGATAGGTGTTTGTTATAAGTCCTCAACAATAATGGAAGTGGAGGAGAATATCCTCATAAAGCAATAGATGAAGCAGTGACTCAGGGAGGAAGTCATTATTATGGGGGACTTCAACTACCCTGAAATACATTGGGGAACAGAAACCTGCAGTTCTAGCAAAGGTAATAGGTTTTCGACAACTATGAGAGACAATTACCTTTCACAATTGGTTCAGGACCCAACAAGAAGGGGGGCACTGCTGGACCTAATATTAACCAACAGGCCAGACCGCATATCAAATATACGGGTTGGAGAGCACTTGGGTAATAGTGATCATAAAATAATAAGTTTTCAAGTATCCTTTAATAAGATGTGTAGTAGAGGGGCTACAAGGACACTAAACTTCAGTTTCCAACGGTTGAGAGATGATCTTAGTGCAATAAACTGGGACAATGTCCTGAGACATAAAAGTACACAAAGCAAGTGGGAGACGTTTATTAGCATCCTGAATAGGGCCTGTGCACAATATATACCCTATGGGAATAAGCATGCTAGAAATAGGAGGAAACCACTATGGCTAAATAAGGCTGTAAGGGGCGCAATAAGTGACAAAAAGAAAGCATTTAGGGAATTAAAGCAAGTAGGTAGTGATGAGGCATTAAATAAATACAGAAAATTAAATAACATTTGTAAAAAGCAAATCAAGGCAGCAAAGATTGAGACAGAGAGACTCATTGCCAGAGAAAGTAAAAATAATCCCAAAATATTTTTTAACTACATAAAGAGTAAGAAACTAAAAAATGATTGTGTTGGCCCCTTTAAAAATAATCTGGGTAAAATGGTGGATGAGGATAAGGAAAAAGCCAATATGCTAAATGACTTTTTCCAACAGTATTTACACAAGAAAATCCCATGACAGACAATATGATCAGTGATAACAAAAACTGTCAATTAAATGTCACCTGCTTAACCCAGCAGGAAGTACGGCATCGTCTAAAAATCACTAAAATTGACAAATGCTAGGGCCCAGATGGGATACACCCCAGAGTGCTGCAGGAATTAAGTACTGTCATAGATAGACCATTATTTTTAATCTTTAAAGATTCCATAATAACAGGGTTTGTACCACAGGACTGGCGTATAGCAAATGTGGTGCCAATATTCAAAAAGGGTACAAAAACTGAACTTGGAAATTATAGGCCAGTAAGCTTAACCTCTACTGTGGGTAAAATCCTAGAGGGTTTTCTAAGAGATGCTATACTGGAGTATCTGAAGAAAAATAACCTCATGACCCAATATCAACATGGTTTTACGAGGGACCGTTCCTGTCAAACTAATCTGATAAGCTTCTATGAAGAAGTAAGTTCTGGTCTGGACCAAAGAAATGCAGTGGATGTGGTGTATATGGACCTTTCAAAAGCTTTTGATACGGTGCCACACAAAAGGTTGATACATAAAATGAGAACAATGGGGATAGTGGAAAATATGTGTAAGTGGGTTAAAAACTGGCTTAGCGATAGGAAACAAAGGGTGGTCATTAATGGATCACACTCAGAATGGGTCACAGTTAACAGTGGGGTACCACAGGGGTCAGTATTGGGCCCGCTTCTTTTTAATATATTTATTAATGACCTTGTAGGGGGCATACAGAGTATAATCTCAATATTTGCAATGACACTAAACTCTGCAGGGTAATCAATACAGAGGAGAACAATTTTATATTACAGGAGGATTTATGTAAACTAGAAGCTTGGGCTGATGAATGGCAAATGAGCTTTAATGGGGATAAATGCACTTGGGCAGAGGAAACAAAAGGTGTAACTATGTGCTTAATTGTAAAACATTGGGCAAAACTGTCACTGAAAAAGGCCTGGGTGTATGGGTAGATGCAGGGCCGGCCTTTGGCATGTGCGAGTCGTGCGGCCGCACAGGGCGCCACGCTCCAGGGGGCGCCGCAGGGAGACAGCTGTCATTGTTATTTGCTGCCCTGCTCCCGCTCCCAGGGGCTTTGCTAGATCTGTGCGGCTGCTAGTAGACAGAGGACGGCATCCGCAGGGGCTCCCTGCTGATGCCACTCTCTCTACTATAGTCCTGGCCGCTGCCGCCGCGTTATCCCCCCCCCACCCTGCAGTGTGAGCCCACCTGTGGAGCTGCACAGGCCTGTGCTTACAGGACCTGTGATGATGTCAATGAAGGGGGAGGAGTCAGGGATCACATGATCAGCATCTCCGAGAATGCAGGGCAGCTTCCACCAAGCAGGAAGTGAAGAGGTGAAGAAATGGATGAGGTGAGTTTGTGTGGGATCAAGAGGGATGTATAGTGTGAATGTAGCAGAGCTGCGTGTGTATGAGGTGTAAGGAGTGGAGCCGAGTGTGTACAAGGTGTATGGAGCTGAGTGTGTATGAGGTGTTCGGAGCGGAGCCGAGTGTGTATGAGGTGTATGAAGCGGAGTCGCGTGTGCACGAGGTGTACGGAGCGGAGCCGAGTGTGTATGAGGTGTACGGAGCGGAGCCGAGTGTGTACGAGGTGTACGGAGCGGAGCCGAGTGTGTATGAGGTGTACGGAGCGGAGCCGAGTGTGTGAGGTGTACGGAGCGGAGACGTGTGTGTACGTGGTGTACGGAGCGGAGCCGAGTGTGTGAGGTGTACGGAGCGGAGACGTGTGTGTACGTGGTGTACGGAGCGGAGCCGCGTGTGTACGGAGCTGAGCCGAGTGTGTACTAGGTGTACGGAGCTGAGCCGAGTGTGTACTAGGTGTACGGAGCTGAGCCGAGTGTGTACGAGGTGTACGGAGCGGAGACGTGTGTACGAGGTGTATGGAGCGTAGCCGTGTGTACTAGGTGTACGGAGCTGAGCCCAGTGTGTACGAGGTGTACAGAGCGGAGCCCAATCTGTACTAGGTGTACGGAGCTGAGCCCAGTGTGTACTAGGTGTACGGATCTGAGCCCAGTGTGTACTAGGTGTACGGAGCTGAGCCGAGTGTGTACGAGGTGTACGAGCTGAGCCGAGTGTGGTGTACGAGCGAGCCGATGTGTACGGTGTAGCGGAGCCGAGTGTGTATGAGGTGTACGGAGCAGAGCCGCGTGTGTACGTGGTGTACGGAGCGGAGTCGCGTGTGTACGTGGTGTACGGAGCGAGCCGTGTGTATAGGTGTACGGAGCGGGAGACAGTGTGTACGTAGGTGTACGGAGCGTAGCCAGTACGGTGTAAGGAGCGAGCCGCAGTGTGTACGTGGTGTACGGAGCGGAGACGTGTGTACGAGGTGTACAGAGCGAGCCCAGTGTGTACTAGGTGTACGGAGCTGAGCCCAGTGTGTACTAGGTGTACGGAGCTGAGCCCAGTGTGTACTAGGTGTACGGAGCTGAGCCCAGTGTGTACTAGGTGTACGGAGCTGAGCCCAGTGTGTACTAGGTGTAGCGGTGTGAGGTACTGGAGCCGCAGTGTGTACTAGGTGTACGGAGCTGAGCCCAGTGTGTATAGGTGTACGGAGCGAGCCCAGTGTGTACTAGGTGTACGAGGAGCTGATAGCCACGTGTGTACTAGGTGTACGGAGCTGAGCCCAGTGTGTACTAGGTGTACGGAGCTGAGCCCAGTGTGTACTAGGTGTACGGAGCTGAGCCCAGTGTGTACTAGGTGTACGGAGCTGAGCCCAGTGTGTACTAGGTGTACGGAGCTGAGCCCAGTGTGTACTAGGTGTACGGAGCTGAGCCCAGTGTGTACTAGGTGTACGGAGCTGAGCCCAGTGTGTACTAGGTGTACGGAGCTGAGCCCAGTGTGTACTAGGTGTACGGAGCTGAGCCCAGTGTGTACTAGGTGTACGGAGCTGAGCCCAGTGTGTACTAGGTGTACGGAGCTGAGCCCAGTGTGTACTAGGTGTACGGAGCTGAGCCCAGTGTGTTACTAGGTTTGTACGGAGCTGAGCCCAGTGTGTACTAGGTGTACGGAGCTGAGCCCAGTGTGTACTAGGTGTACGGAGCTGAGCCAGTGTGTACTAGGTGTACGGAGCTGAGCCAGTGTGTACAGGTGTACGGAGCTGAGCCGAGTGTGTACGAGGATGTACGGAGCGAGCCCAGTGTGTACTAGGTGTACGGAGCTGAGCCAGTGTGAGTGTACGGCGAGCATGTGTACAGTGACGGAGCGGAGCTGAGTGTGTACTAGGTGTACGGAGCTGAGCGTGTGTACAGTGTAGGCAGAGGTAAGCCGGTGTGTACGAGTGTACGGAGCGGAGCCAGTGTGACGAGGAGTAGCGGAGCCAGTGTGCACGAGGTGTACGAGCGAGCAGTGGTACGAGCGGCGAGTGTGTTAGTACTGACAAGTAAGGTGTACGGAGCTGAGCCACGTGTCGAGTGTGCGACGATGTGTTCCAGATGAGCCGATTGTGATGACGGAGCCGACGTGTGTTACGAGGTGTACGGAGCGGAGCCCGTGTGTATACGAGGTGTATGGAGCGGAGCCGTGTACAGTGTAGGCGAGAATGTGACGAGGTGTATGGAGCGGAGCCGAATGTGTACGAGGTGTATGGAGTGGAGCCGAGTGTGTACGAGGTGTATGGAGTTAAGCCGAGTGTGTACGAGGTGTATGGAGCAGAGCCGCGTGTGTACGGAGCGGAGCCGAATGTGTACGAGGTGTATGGAGTGGAGCCAAGTGTGTACGAGGTGTACCAAGCAGAGCCGTGTGTGTACGAGGTGTACGGAGCGGAGCATTATACTATATGGAGGAATGTGGGGGTGTATTGTACTATATGTCATGCTTTAAGTGTGCAATATACTATACGGAGGACTGTGGCGTGCATTATACTAAATGGAGGACTTTGGGTGTGCATTCTAGATAGAGAACTGTGTGGGTGCATTATTCTATATGGAGAAATGTGGGGGTGCATTATTCTATATGGAGGTCTGTGGGTGTGCAATCTTGTATAGAAAAGCCGGAAGGATTTGTGACTCACATCCGTCACTTTGTCCCAACGTCCGGCAGAGCTACACCCGCTCAGGGTGAGCCAAGATGGCGGCCGTAAGCGGGAGCCGGGACTCATAGAGCCCGCTACGCTTATGGCAGCCCCTAACACATACACACACCACACACACCCCACACACACAACACATGCACACACAGTCGCCTATACTTACCACCTCTCCTCCGTCTTCTCCACCGCCGACATGTCGCCGCCCCTGGAGAACTGGATCCAATACGGCGTCCGGGAAGTCTCGCGAGACTTCCTGGACGCCATATTGGATCCATGGCTCCAGGGGTGGCGACATACTTTCTCCAAGATGGCGTCCGGGAAGTCTCGCGAGAGTTCCCGGACGCCATATTGGATCCAGTCCTGGGTGCAGCGACATGTCGGGACTCAGGAAGACGCAGGCGCCAGGGAAGAAGCAGGGACGGTGGTAAGTATATCGGAGTGTGTGTCCGTCCGCCCCACCGCTGACCACTCTGCGCACCGCTGACCACTCTGCCCTGCGCTGACCACTCTGCCCTGCGCTGACCACTCTGCCCACACAGCGCCGCTGCGCTGACCACTCTGCCCACACAGCGCCGCTGCGCTGACCACTCTGCCCACACAGCGCCGCTGCGCTGACCACTCTGCCCACACAGCGCCGCTGCGCTGACCACTCTGCCCACACAGCGCCGCTGCGCTGACCACCCTGCTCACACAGCGCCGCTGCGCTCACCACCCTGCCCACACAGCCCCGCTGCACTGCCCACCCTGCCCACCGCTCTGCTGCGCTGACCACCCTGCCCACACAGCGCCGCTATGCTGACCACCCTGCCCATACAGCGCTGCTGCGCTGACCACCCTGCCCACACAGCGCCGCTGCACTGACCACCCTGCCCACACAGCGCCGCTGCGCTGACCACTCTGCCCACCGCACTCGCTGCTAACCACTGAGCCACCGCGCAGTGCTAACCACTGAGCCACCACCCAGTGCTAACCACTGAGCCACCGCGCAGTGCTAACCACTGAGCCACCGCGCAGTGCTAACCACTGAGCCACCGCGCAGTGCTAACCACTGAGCCACCGCGCAGTGCTAACCACTGAGCCACCGCGCAGTGCTAACCACTGAGCCACCGCGCAGTGCTAACCACTGAGCAACCGTATACTCTGCTAACCACTGAGCCCCTGTGTACTCTGCTAACCACTGAGCCACCGTACTCACTGCTAACCACTGAGCCACTGTATACTGTGCTACCCACTGAGCCACCTGTATACACACAATTCATTTCACCGCACTCCCCTAACTATTAGTAAATAAACTATATATGGATTCTAGACTACCCGATTCTTTAGAATTGGGCCGCCATCTAGTATACTATATGTACGACTGTGGTGGTGCATTATTCTATATTGAGGACTATGGGGGTGCATTATATTATATGGAGGTCTATTGGGGTGCATAATATATGGAGGAATTTGGGGGTGCAATATACTATGTGGAATACTATGGGGGGGTTCTGTCAGGGATCAAATCTTGCTGGAGACTAGTCAGAAAGTCTGTTCCCTGAAGGCTTCTCCCTGCTGACTGCCTTGAGTGACCGGTCTCTCCGTATACACGCAAATGGGGTGAATTCACCAGGGACTAGCCTTTCTTGCTACTCTCCTATCTGTCTCGGTCCCCAGAAGCTTTTGGAGTATGTTCTTATTTGAAATGCTGCATTATTTAAGAGTCAACACCTCTATATACAGCAGATAAAACAGGATCCACCATTCACAATAGATGATGTCACAGCTCACCTCCTCCTCCTGTACAATGACTGATAACACCTCTATATACAGTAGATAACACAGGATCCACCATTCACAATAGGTGATATCACAGCTCACCTCCTCCTGTACAATGACTGATAACACCTCTATATACAGTAGATAACACAGGATCCACCATTCACAATAGGTGATATCACAGCTCACCTCCTCCTGTACAATGACTGATAACACCTCTATATACAGTAGATAACACAGGATCCACCATTCACAATAGGTGATATCACTGCTGACCTCCTCCTGTACAATGACTGATAACACCTCTGTATACAGTAGATAACACAGGATCCACCATTCACAATAGGTGATGTCACAGCTCACCTCCTCCTGTACAATGACTGATAACACATCTATATACAGTAGATAACACAGGATCCACCATTCACAATAGGCGATATCACTGCTGACCTCCTCCTGTACAATGACTGATAACACCTCTATATACAGTAGATAACACAGGATCCACCATTCACAATAGGTGATATCACAGCTTACCTCCTCCTGTACAATGACTGATAACACCTCTATATACAGTAGATAACACAGGATCCACCATTCACAATAGGTGATATCACAGCTCACCTCCTCCTGTACAATGACTGATAACACCTCTATATACAGTAGATAACACAGGATCCACCATTCACAATAGGTGATATCACAGCTCACCTCCTCCTCCTGTAAGATGACAGGTAACACCTCTATATATGGGAGGGTTGGTAATGACAGGTGGGAGAGGATATAGGTCTTGGGTCCCTGATTTTTTCTGACCCTAGCATAGCAACGCCCCTCCCTGCTCTCCTTGAAAACCATGAATAGATCATGTACAAACATGTATGCTCATGTGTTCTGAGTAAGTAATGGCGTGGGGGCGCCATAAGGCAAATTCGCACAGGGCACCATTCAACATAAGGCCGGCCCTGGGTAGATGACAAACTCACATTTAGTGGCCAGTGTCAGGCAGCTGCTGCAAAGGCAAATAAAATAATGGGATGCATTAAAAGAGGCATAGATGCTCATGAGGAGAACATAATATTACCTCTATACAAGTCACTAGTGCGACCACACTTAGAATACTGTGTACAATTCTGGTCTCCGGTGTATAAGAAAGACATAGCTGAACTAGAGCGGGTCCAGAGAAGAGCGACAAAAGTCATTAGGGGACTGAGGGGTCTGCAATACCAAGACAGGTTATTAAACTTGGGGTTATTTAGCTTGGAAAAACGAAGGCTTAGGGGTGATCTTATAATAATGTATAAATATATGAGGGGACAGTGCAGAGAACTTTCTAATGATCTCTTTACTCTTAGGCCTAAGACGGGGACAAGGGGCATCCTCTACGTCTGGAGGAAAGAAAGTTTAATCATAATCACAGACGCGGATTCTTTACTGTAAGAGCAGTGAGACTATGGAACTCTCTGCCACATGATGTTGTAATGAGTGACTCACTACTAACATTTAAGAAGGGCCTGGATGCCTCTCTTGAAAACTATAATATTACCAGTTATATATACTAGATTCTTTGATAGGGCGTTGATCCAGGGAATTAGTCTGATTGCCATATCTGGAGTCAG
Organism: Allobates femoralis; assembly: GCA_033576535.1. Taxonomy (NCBI): domain Eukaryota; kingdom Metazoa; phylum Chordata; class Amphibia; order Anura; family Aromobatidae; genus Allobates; species Allobates femoralis. The sequence continues at coordinate 346,930,136 of JARQOC010000003.1, forward strand.
AAAGAAATTTTTTCCCCCAATGTGGAGCTTAGTGTTGCCACATGGGTTTTTTTTTGCCTTCCTCTGGATCAACATGTTAGGCTATGGGTTGAACTAGATGGACTTAAAGTCTTCCTTAAACCTTAAAAACTATGTTACTTTGTTACCACGGAGAGAAAGTACGTCCATACCAGCATCCCAAGAGTGTGAGGACAGAGAAGACCAGCAGCGCTGGGTCCTAGGAATACGGCAGCACTGACCAACTCCCGGCGGAGTAGCCTTCCATATAGAAACCAGAGTCACACGGGTCAGGAGGGAGCCTGATAGAGCCTTGCAAGGAAATGACTATTGGAGGCTAGGCTAGAAGCAGAGTGTCGGCTCTGAAGGGGACCGAAGATTTACCCGGTTTCCCCAGATTCACCAATGGGGAGCTCTAACTCCAGGTTGGAGTTCCCACCCAGAGGACAGGCAGCTCAGTGGCGACCACGAGGACCCACAGGGGTCCGAGCTACCGCTATACTGTCCGGAGCACACACACCGAAGAGAGAGAGAATAAAGCCTGGAAAGGACGAGAGAAAGAGTGAGGGGCCACAGAGATTAACAACCTGGCTGCAAGGAGTAGAAAGGAACCCGGAGGGGAAAGCTTGTAACCCGTGTAAGAACTGAACTGTAACTGAACAGCTGTACTGAAAGAACTGCAAAGTAAACAACGGTGAACCCTGCTTCTGACTCCCTTGCATGATTATCTGCAGACAGAACTGTATAATCACTTTGCTCCCTTGCCCGTGAACGATTCCTTCCAGCAGGACCACAGAGAGATCCCACCTGGAGAGTCACAGCCTGTCAGCTCCGGGCCCTGGCTGGAAGAAGGCTGCAGCAGCAGGGAAGTAAGTGAACTGCACATATCACAACCAACAATCATACACTCAACCATCACTGCCCCGGGGAACCTAACTCTACCCGGGAGAGCTATTCCATCTACAGCTGCCTAACTTCGTCCCTGGAGGTTCTGCAGCAGCGGTGGTCCCATTACTGACCACAAACCGTGGGTGGCGTCACGACAAACATTTATCCCTTGTACATATTCCCTTTTACTTGTACGGGCCCGGGACACAGTCCGGACCAGGCCCTCCGTGACATCCCCCAGCAGCAACCCGGTCCGGTACCGAGTACTCCGTCCCAGTGGGCGCGACACGTACCCGTCTTTAGGCTTTATCTTAACAATCTTGCCCTCATGTCGTTGGGATTTGTTGAGGTCTACATCCCGCTGGGCTATTGTATTTAAATATTGGGTGTGGGCGGTCAGTTCTTGTTTTTGAACTAGTCTCTCTACTTCTTCTTTCTCCCATTTGCGGATACATCTTCTTAAGTATTCATCCCGGATTATCACTTCTACGGGGCCCACTCCCATATCAGGGTCCCCAGGGAATCCCATTAAATTCTCTTCTGTCTTGTCCCTCTCCCACCAATAGCGAAGCTGCTCCCCTCTCACCTCAGTCGTTGCAGGTGCCGGTATTAGGGGTTCCGGTAGCTGTAGGTCCCTCTCTGCCAGGGTTCCAAGTGGGTCGATCACAGTAGTTGTAGTCCGGGACGTAGTTGCAGGTACGATCACGTCTTCCAAATCCACCAGCAATCGCGGTTCTCTACTCTGGGTAGTATTGGAGGAACCAGCCCAGCCAGGCTGTACAGTTAGGGACTGTTGAGACTGACAAAAGTTTACTTGTATCCAGGTCCTTTGCTCAGCTTGAACCCGGGTCATCTGCTGGGGCAAAAGTCGTAACACACCTCGCCACGTGTCTCGAACCTCCGGACCTCTCCTGCTGCCTTCTGCCATACTGCATCGGTCACTAAAGTTCTTTCCCTGGCCGGGTTCCTCCACGGTCACGTTCAGTGGGCCCCCCGGGATCACTTCAGGTCTTCCTATTGCAGCGCTCAGCTCAGCGTCCTCTCCTTCCGTCCGGGTGTCCAGCAATGGCGACTGCTCACCATCCGGTTTCCTGTCCCGCCTTTCTTGGCCGTCTTCTTCCTCAGCTTCCGCCAGCTTATCATTGGTAGGTGCACTTGGGGGTGGAGGCTCCTCCTCAGGATTGATGGCTGGCTCCCCCGGAGTTAAGTGGAGCCAGGGCGGGCCTTTCTTTTCCCGCTCTGGACCGGGTCGGCCCACGATAGGGGGTCAGGGCACGCCTCCCCTGCACATGGCCTCAGGCTCCTATGGCCGCTATTATGCACAGATTTTGCAGAAAAAGTCCAGAACACGAATCCTAGGCACACAGGGTCCGGCTCTTTTGGACCGGGTCCATCCTGTTCGTGACGCCAAGTTGTGGAGCCCACTGGGAAGGGGTACTTGGTACTGGACCGGGGTACTGCTGGGATATCACGGCGGACTTGGTCTGGACCGTGCCCCGGGTTCCGCAAGTAAAAGGGAATATATTTACATGGGATTGTTTGTCGTGACGCCACCCACGGGTTGTAGTCAGTAAGGGGACCACCTCTGCAGTGTACTTCTGTCAGGAGGATGGATGGATGATGCAGCAAGGATGAGTCCGCCGCGGGTCGGGGCAGCTCCTGACAGGGTGCAAAGGGTAATAAATGTTCTGTGTACCTGGAAATATACACAAGAGACTGAAGCAGGGTCCAACGGGTTTTACTTGCAAGTTCTTTACAGTTCAAACAGCTCACGATTCAATTCACAGTACAGTTAACTCCGGTAACTCTTAACCCTTTGCAGCCAGACTGTCTTCCTGAGACCCTTCACTCTTTCGGTTTAACCTTTCTGGCTTGTCTTTCAGTTCTTCTCTGTGGGTTGTATGATGGCAACTCGGTCCCTTTATGTGGCTTCCCCCTATGTATGTGTGGGCAGCAAGCCGGTCCTCTATAGCGTTGCTGAGCCTCCAACCCATGTAGTAGGAACACTGATCTGGAATCCGTGTTCCCCGTCAGTTTGTCTAGGGAGCAGCAGTCCCCCTCAGAGCCGACACTCTGGTCCCAGCTAGTTTAGGTGTCCCTGTCTTGCAAGGGATCACCGGCTCTTTCCCACCCATGTGGCTATCCAGGTACTTCAAGGCAAACCTTTCCCGCCTGTAGTTGGACAACACTGCCGTACTCCTCGGACCCAGTGATACCGGTCCGGTCTCTGTCCTCACTTTCCTTTGGGCTACCGGCCATGGACGAGCTTTCTCTCCATGGAACAGTGTCTCTTTGGATTCTGCGTCTCCAGGGAGCGCTATCCCTCCGAGAAGTGTCACTTTTTGTCACTGTTCTTGTCTTTACAGCTCGGCTCACTCTGGCCTAACTCCCTCCTCCTACTGTTCTCCTTTTGTACTGGTCTACCACCTGACCTACCTTCCCACAGACTTTCCTCTAAACCCTACAACCTCTTGCCCGCCAGAGTCCCGGGCTCCGGGTTGGCTGTTGTGCTCTTGTGTGTGTGTGTGTGCTGAGGGTGTTTGTTGTACAAAATGTCTCCTATCTGCCTGGCTGCAGTTCCTCATGTGGCCACCATGGTCACAGGGGCGCCACAGTACCAATGGAGTACCATAGGTTACAATGGAAGCAGTGGGCCTACTCAAGTCCCCAGTAGCCATCATTTTTGTACTCCAATGAAGCCAGCATGTGGATGGGTTTCATAGGAGATAGTCAGTTATACCACAGGTGCATCTCAATGAATTAGAATATCATCCAAAAGTTAATATTTTTCAGTAATTCAAAACACAAAGTAAAACACAAAATTTATGAGAAATTTACAATTCACAAATAGGAGCGATTGCAGCATTGTACCCAGTTTCACCTAACTGGTGCCAACCCCCCTTAATCTTGGATTGTTATGTCAAGTCTATAGACCCCCGGAGCACTCCATTTAAACTGCAATACTCGTGACTGACTAATAACAGAGTTCTATTCCAAATAATGTACAATTTTTTTTCAATTTTTAAACGTGACAATAAACATTTAAAAAGAAATTGGACACATCAATACACTGTATCAGAGGTACAAAAGATGAGAACCACAGTAGAGGGGTCTCAGAGTGGCGGGTTTACAAGGTACAGATTGTATATATATGTTATTGTGGCAGTTCTATAGAAAAACCAAAGACCTCAATCCAAAATTATTCCCTTATATGGCACTATAAAACAGCAAGGACTTATAGATCTGCATACAAAGTAAATCAAGTTCATGTTGTACTGAAAGAGTGAAGGTGGTTTAATATATCAAGAGTCAGCCATACCTATCTATATATCCCAAGCTACCACTAGGTCAGAGGGAGATGTACCTGCCCAAGGATATTCTAAGTAGCTGAGAATTTCAGCACAGTTGCATTGTATATAAGTTGCCTATCCTGAATTTGCCTCTCTCCCCACATTACATTTCAGTCAAGGTAAACTGAATCATAAAGAGGCCAGGCTGGGCTTACCCAATAGGGTTGGGAACCTATGTGCTGCCACCAGTTATGGACCCACCTGCCCGACGTCCGTTTTGTGTCTTCCTCAAGGGGCAGGGAGCAGCGTGTATAGTAAAGCTGTCAAGTTATATAGTGTGCCGGTGATTGACTCCTCCGCGCCTTTGCGCACGTCACATCACCGCAAACCAGAAGTGACGTGTATTTGCCTGCGGCATTCACGCGGGACACTGTGCATGTCAGGGGAATTCTCTCCGGTGACCTCAACAGGACATGCTGGACTGAAAGGAGGAGACAATAATGTAAGGGGCTTAAGAGAAGAGGAGAGAACTAGAATTGCCCACAATAGCTTTGCTAAAGGTGTCCCAAGCCCCTGGGATGGGGAGTATAACCCATTATAGTCTAATACCTATGGCATACAACACATGAGAAGGGGAGAAAAAGAAAACCTCCACCTACCTCAAGTTTAGCATAGACTCCAAATAGGGGGTATAATTTGTACAATGAACTAATACCTGTGTCATGGCACAAAATATAGGAATAACAACCCATCTCCCAAAGAAGCAGTCACGCTGGGGGGAAGTGGGGTGCCCAGAAGTAGGATGGAGCTGGGCGTAGGGAGTCAGGGGAGCCTGCTCTGGCCCTGATACTGGGGTCCCTGACTCGCCCTGTACTCGGAGGTACCTCTGAAGGTGAGGAGGTCCATGCCCCTAGCCTAAGACCCTAAAACTCCTATGAAGCCTTAGGAATAAGGCCCCTACCTCCACCCACAGACCACGGAACCCAGCAACCTCCAATGGGAAAAACAGCAGCAGCTTCAGATCACGTCTGCACTCCAGGGTCACAGAATAGCAGTGAACTGAATCAGCGACATCAGGTGGATGTGAGCTGACACATTCATGGCCAAGGGGTGGGAAGCAACCAGCCCATGCAAGCCCCTCAGCTCACCCAAGCATGAGTCATATTCATCACACACACCTGCTACAACCTGCTTCCGCTCATTAGTTTCCTCTCTCCACACTGAGAGTAGGGAAAAAAAGGCTTAATTTAAACCACAGTAGCAGCACTTCCATACTTCAAGGCAGTCAATACGTGACATCAGTGGGACAATCTTCCCAGCAGTAGCAGCCGTCTTCATCGACATCTTAGGGGATATTAGCACTGTTAGTGTCGAGCCCACTGGAACAAGAGTACTCGGTACCGGACTGTGTCTGCTGTTGGGGAAGTCACGGGTGGTCCTGGTCCGGACCGTGTCCCGGGCCCTGGCAAATAAAAGGGTGTATTTACAGGGGAGAATTGTCTATCGTGACGCCACCCACTATGTGCGGCCAGTGATGGGGCCGCCGCTGCTGCAGAACCTCCGGGGATGGTGTAATGGCAGCGCAGATGGAATAGTTCCAGTGGGTAGAACTGTATTCCCCGGGGCAGTGATGGTAAAGTCTATGATGGAGGTGAATAGTGGAGACGGGGTTAAGGAACACACACTCACGTTTTGTAGTAAAAGGTGCATTTCTCCTTCTCTCCTGATGCTGCAGCTTTCTTCCAGCCCGTGTGCAGAGCTGACAGGCTTGTAGCTCTTCAGGTGGGACCTCTCTGCTGTTGGATGTAGGGCAAAGGTTGCAATCAATACTCAGACTCACAGTTTTGCTGTTTTCCCAAGCTTTACTGCAGTTCTTGTAGCAGATTGTTCCCAGAGTCTGTATAGGGGCCTGGTTTTCCTCCTACCCTGTCCGGGTCATCATCTTCCTCGTGCTGCACTGTGTGTGTGTGTCCTGGCTGCTGCTTCTATCTGAGCTGCTGGCACTGTCTCACTCTCTCTCTGTTCTGCTGGTACCACTTGGCTAGGCCACTTGAGTCCTCTGTGCTGTGCTGACCCCGCCGTGTTGCTTTGCTCTGGTACTGTGGGCTTCTAGAAACCCCACTGCTCCTGGATCCACCGTGCTGTGTGTCAGTCACAGTACCGGATCCGGTGTCCGTTCTGTGCGCTTCTCTGGGGCGAGTAATGGTTGCACTCAAGTTCCCAGAAGTGTCTCTCTGCTTGTAGTTCTCCTTTCCTCAGACCCTCACTAGGCCTGGAATCGGTGAGCAGACTGTACAGAAGCCTCTTGCAGCTTCTTGACACTACAGTCTCTCTCCTCTTCACAGCCCTGCTTCGAGCTGAATTGAGCTACTTCCTCATGAGCTGGAGTATTTAAGAGAGCAGGTTGTGCTCCCCCTCCTGGCCCAGAGGTGCTAGTGTTTGTCAGTGTGTTGTGAAGAGGGAACCCATGTGATGTTATGGTGGCACATTAACCCATGGGGTCCCACATTCCCCCTTACTTAAATACAGTACTCTGGGACTGTGGAAAAACAAGTAACAAACAATTAAACACAATTAATATTTACAGTGACTTAAAAGCAAAAAGCACAAAAATCACTAAAATTTGAAAAAGAGTCCAAAAAGTTCAAAAAGCAGTCTTTCCAGGGATTTAGTCTATTGCCTCCGGGTAGATCAATGTATACAAAAGAGAGTTCTTACCACCACCAGTCCGTGGTATATATGGTTCATAAGCAAATAAGAAAAGTTCAAAGTTCATACAGGATAGTCTCTGTAGGCACTGGGCTTTTTAACGTTGCAACAACTACATACATTTGTCCACGGGCGTTTCTGCTTAGGAGGCCTGGATTCACTACACCACCCCCAGGCACTTTCTTTCCCTAACTTAATATGCATGGGGGTCAATCCAGTTCCTCCACCCTCTTGGACACAGTCTACCGAGTTCAATTTATATTCAAATAAACATATTGACATTACACATTTAATTACATTTTACTCTCTGTACCTAACTGGTAGTTGCCCTTGGGTACTACGCTCTGATCTGCGCAAAACGGGTACACTACTTGCACGTGGGCTACTAGTATTAGTGGGTATGTACCTACGTGTTGTGCTTGGTACTATGACAGATGATGGTCTGACTGCAGGACTGGCAAGTTCACTAGGACCAGGAATTTGTTCTTCCTCTTCAGATTCTACTTCCAGTTCTTCAAGTCTTGGGTCTTCTTCTGGTAACACAGGTTCTGGTAACACAGTTTCTGGTTTTGGGTCCACTATTGGAGGGAATGCAATCATTGGTACGACAACTGCTCTGTGGCAATTTGGGTCATGTTTTAGGGAAATCTCCTATTACCGTGTGGAATACTTCTTCTTTTTCTTTCTCTTGGATAGGTTGGACCTGTACGGGTTCTATGACTTCAGGTGTCTTCAGGGTTTCAGGACACAATTTGAGCTGATCTTGAGATACGACTGCTGAAGTTCTTCCTTCATCTTTACTTATCAAACAGGTTTTAACATTGTCTAGGTTAGATGGTAAGACTGTGTATGGGACGGTTTCCACTGATTATCCAATTTGTTAGTGCGTCTCTTTCTCTTGAGAACTTGATCACCTTCTTGTAATGGCATTGCTTGAGCATGTTTGTTAAAAGTCTTCTCTTGTCTTGCTCTAGCTTGCTGTAGGTTTCTCTCTACACATTCTTGCAATTGTTGATACTGTTTCAGACGTTTGTTATCCCAAACTGATTCTTCTACCTCTGTATCTGATTTTTCAACTCCCATTTCTAAATCAATTGGTAGCTAACTGGGTCTTGCACGCATAAGGTAGGCTGGAGTGCAGTTTGTAGAACTCACTGGAACATGGTTGTATAAGTCTACCAAATCAGGTAATTTATCTGGCCACTGATTTCTTTCTGACTCTGGTAATGTCTTCAACAGTTCAATTACAATATGATTCATCTTCTCACATAAGCCATTTGTTTGGGGATGATACGTTGTTGTGTGAATCTTCTTACAACCGTACATATTGCAGAATTCCTAGAATAATTCTGATTCAAAAGTTGGGCCTTGGTCTGCAAGGACTTGTTCTGGGTAACCATGTGGTCTACAGAAATGCGTCTGGAATGCTTTTGCTGACGTCTTCGCTGTCAGATGTTTGACTGGTACTACCACTAAGAAGCGTGAGTAATGGTCCACGATGGTTAAGGCATAGACATAGCCTGACAGGCTTGGTGACAACTTGACGTGGTCTAATGCGACTAGCTCGAGTGGCTGCTTGGTTATTATGGACTGAAGTGGAGCTTTCTGTAGATTTTTCCTTCTGAGGTTGCATGCGGCACAATCTTCTGCACCATAGTTCAATGGATCTTCTCATGCCAACCCAATAGAATCTTTCTCTCAGGATTGCTTCTAACTTCTTCCATCCGAAATGACCTGCACCATCATGGTAGGCTTCTAAGACCATTCTGATGTCTCTCTTGGGCACGATTATCTGCCAGACCAGTTCATGTGTCTTGGGATTGATATGCCTTCTGCAGAGCTTCCCTTGATACAGGAACAACTTGCCTTTGTCCTTCCAGAGCTGTACGGCCTCAGCTGGGGCATTCTGATCAGGGTTTGCACCTTGTCGCGTAAGCAGTTCTTTGACTAGCTTCACAGCTGGATCAGAATCTTGAGTGTCAGCCTATCCGTGGTGTCTTAACGGGTTGAGGTTTACTTCCTGCTCTCTTTGGTAGACGCCGGGTTGATAATCTTCTACCTTTGAGCGATGAAAGGCCGGTAGTTCACTCTTCCAACTCTTCCGTTTCTCTTCCACGTGTCTCAGGTGTGGCATCTGTGATAAGGCATCTGCGTTCCCGTTCTTGCGGCCTGCCGATATTTGATGACAAAGTTGTAGTTAGATAGTCGGGCTATCCATCGCTGCTCCAAAGCACCTAGTTTTGCTGTATCCAGGTGAGTCAACGGGTTGTTATCCGTGTAGATGGTGAACTCTGAACCTGCCAAGTAGTGCTTAAAACGTTCAGTCACAGCCCAAACTACTGCCAGTAGTTCTAACTTGAAGGAGCTGTAGTTCTCGGGATTTCTTTCTGTAGGCCGGAGCTTCCTACTTGCAAAGGCTATAACTCTCTCTTTGCCTCCTTGCTTCTGCGATAATACTGCTTCTAGTCCCACGTTGCTGGCATCTGTGTAGAGAATGAACGGTTGATGGTAATCAGGGTATGCCAGGATCTCTTCTCCCGTCAGTGCACTTTTCAGCTTGTTGAAGGAGTCTTCCTTCTCTTCACTCCACTGGAAAGGAGGGTTACGGGTTGCAGACTTTCTTGACTGTCCTACCAGGATGGCTTGCAGGGGAGCTGCTTGCTTCATGAATCCTCTGATAAATCTTCTATAATAGCCTACCAGGCCCAGGAATTGCCTCACTTCTTTCACGTTTGTAGGTCTTGGCCAATCCCTTATCACTGTGACTTTTTCAGGATCCAGTGCTACTCCCTCTGAACTCACGACATGTCCCAGGTACTGTACCTTTGGTTTGAGAAGGTGACACTTGGATGGCTTGATTTTCATGCCATATTTAGACAAAGCTTCGAACACTTCTGCCAGGTCTTGTAGATGTTGCTCATACGTCTTGGAGTAGACTATGACGTCATCTAAGTACAGGAGGACAGTTTCAAAGCTCATATGTCTTAGACAGCTCTCCATCAGGCGTTGGAACGTCCCGGGTGCGTTGCAGAGTCCGAACGGCATACAATTGAACTCACAGAGGCCCATCGACGTAGTAAACGCTGTCTTCTCCTTGTCGGCCTCGGCCACAGGAACCTGCCAGTACCCACTAGTCAGATCAAGGGTGGAAAAGTAGTTAGCAGATCTTAATGCAGCTAATGACTCCTCAATCCTAGGTAATGGGTATGCATCCTTATGTGTGATGCGGTTAATCTGCCGGTAATCTACGCACATTCTCATGGTCCCATCCTTCTTTTTAACTAACACTAGAGGTGCTGCCCAGGGGCTACAACTGTCTCTTATTACCCCTGCAGATTTCATTTCTCTGAGCATGTCTTTGGTGGTTTGGTAGTGAGCGGGTGGTAATGGTCTATACCTCTCTTTTATAGGCTGATGGTTACCTGTGGGTATAGTGTGCTTCCCCCTTAATCTGCCCAAAGTCTAACGGGTGCTTACTGAATATTTGCTTATATTCCTTCACTACCCGGTATACTCCATGCTTGTGGCGGGGAGGTGTAGAACTGGTACCTACATGCAACTTTTGGCACCAATCCCCCAGCTTCTCTCCTGAGCCATTGTCATCCGCCTGACTTGGGTTCAATGGCTCAATGGCTGTGATATTGTTGTTATCAACCGTGTACAACTTAGCCATGGTAGCATACTTAGGTAATGTGACCTCATCTTCTCCGCAGTTCAATAGGCCTAATGGCACTCTTTCCTGTGTACGTCAACTACTCCTCTAGCTGTGAGTATGGTGGGTCTGCTGTCTGAGTACACGGGTTCTACCAGGGCCTGATAGTCTCGCCCTTTTATGCCTATTGCGGCTCTACACCAGACCAACATTTCAGTTTTGGGAGGTATTACAATGGGTATTGGATCACTTACTCGTACACTGCCGATCTCACCTCCGGAGATTTCTACCTGTTGCTTCAACATCAGGGCTTTGATCTTTTTGTGCAGAAGCCTCTGTTGTCTGGTTCCGGCAGTCTCGGCGATCTGCTGCAAAACACTTAACACTTCGGAAAAACATTTTTCAATTACATTAATTCCTAGCAGCATCACTGGCTCACGGTCTCGCCGGTTAACATCTATGATTATAACACCCTGGTTCTGCAATTCTACCTTCCCAATCTGGATACTCATTTCTCTAAACCCAACCTGTGGTATTAACTGTCCATTACTAGCCCATATATCAAAGTTAAAGTCATTTGGTGCACTAGTAATGTCTGAATCAGCCCAGTACCTTTTATATAGCACACGTGAGATTGATGTTATCTGGGACCCGGTATCCAGCAAGGCACTAAAGGGAATGCCATCCAACACGATAGGGATCACCGGCTGTCCTCCTACGAATCTGTCAAACCAGCTGAGGGGCCTTGAGAGTTCATTCCTGGGGAGTGGCCCGCCTGCCCAGGGAATCGTCGTTTAAAGGACACTCTCGGGCAAGATGACCTGGTTTCTGGCAACGGCGGCAAATGGGCTGTCCATCTGGTTGATAGCGGTCGCTGGGTCGACATCTTGCTGCTGGGTATCTTCTGGGCCTCATCCACGGGACATCCTCTCTGCTGGTCGCCAACTTGATCTTGGGTGCAGGCTTTGACTCTCGCAGTTCCTTGATGGCTTTAGCCATAGAGACGGTGTCTGTCAGGGCATCTAGCTTTTGGTTGAGGGCTGAATTGGAGATCAATTCCCCCATCTCAGCAGCAGTTGCTGACATAGCAGATGTCGCTGGCGCTGCGGGCTGCTGAGGTGCTGCTGCAGTGTCCGGTACAGATGTTAGATCCCTTTGCTCTTCCAGCTGCTGCAGACGAATAGCTCTATCTTTCAGCTCAGTAAATGTCATGTCAGGGTTCTGCAGCAATATCATACTCAGCTGTCCTCGGTGGGAAGGGGAATGGAGACCCTCTATGAATTGATTAAGTAGCATTTTATCAGCTCCCGGGGCTAAAGCAGGTTCTGCCAGTTTAAGGGCTTTGAGTGCTTCTTGTAGATTCAAGGTAAAGTCTCTGGCACTCTGTTTAGGTTTCTGGTGGCATGCAAAGAACCTCATCTTAGCCCGGGTATCAGCAGCAAATTCAAACGTTGCTTTCAGTCTGGCTACTAGATGCTCTACAGTGTCCTTATCTGTGTCCAGCCAGGACGCAACCTCCCGCCGTGCATTGCCCATTAATTGTCCCATTATCATCCCTACACGCTGGGCTTCAGTGAGGGGATACATCACATAATATTCCTTTATCTTTAGCATAAAGTCAGTTAGTGTATTAGGCTCACTGGAGTATTGGGGCAGCCACATTGCCCCTGGAGTATACGGCATTAGGAATGGCATTATTGGTGCTGTTCCTTGCGCCGCTGCACTGCCGGGTACTATCGCTGGGTCCGGTTCTGCAGCTCCACCGGATGCTCCGTCGCGCCTTGCGCTTCGGGCTGCGACATCTTGGGCCCCCTTAGTTAATATCCGCCCTCCGTCTTCCGCTTCCGTCCGGATGTCTATGGGAGGTTCCGGGGTGTGCCAGGGATCTTCTTCCCCGCCGGATGTCGTCAGCACCAAGGGAGGAGGCTGGGTTCGCGCCACTGTAGGGTACCGCCCACGATCTTTCCCGCGCACCGCAAAATGGCGGATTTTCAAAAACACAGTTCAGATGGCGCAGTTCAAAATCAGTTTCTATGTAAATCATGGCACACGCTGCCCGTTTTAACGGGCACGGTAGATCCTGTTCGTGACACCAGGTTTGTCAAGCCCACTGGAACGAGGGTACTTGGTACCGGACCGTGTCTTCTGTTGGGGAAGTCACGGGTGGTCCTGGTCCGGACCGTGTCCCGGGCCCTGGCAAATAAAAGGGTGTATTTACTGGGAAGAATAGTCTAGCGTGACGCCACCCACTATGTGCGGCCAGTGATGGGGCCGCCGCTGCTGCAGAACCTCCGGGATGGTGTAATGGCAGCGCAGATGGAATAGTTCCAGTGAGTAGAACTGTATTCCCCGGGGCAGTGATGGTAAAGTCTATGATGGAGGTGAATAGTGGAGACGGGGTTAAGGAACACACACTCACGTTTTGTAGTAAAAGGTGCAATTCTCCTTCTCTCCTGATGCTGCAACTTTCTTCCAGCCCGTGTGCAGAGCTGACAGGCTTGTAGCTCTTCAGGTGGGACCTCTCTGCTGTTGGATGTAGGGCAAAGGTTGCAATCAATACTCAGACTCACAGTTTTGCTGTTTTCCCAAGCTTTACTGCAGTTCTTGTAGCAGATTGTCCACGGAGTCTGTATAGGGGCCTGGTTTTCCTCCTACCCTGTCCGGGTCATCAGCTTCCTCGTGCTGCACTGTGTGTGTGTGTCCTGGCTGCTGCTTCTAGCTGAGCTGCTGGCACTGTCTCACTCTCTCTCTGTTCTGCTGGTACCACTTGGCTAGGCCACTTGAGTCCTCTGTGCTGTGCTGACCCCGCCGTGTTGCTTTGTTCTGGTACTGTGGGCGTCTAGAAACCCCACTGCTCCTGGATTCACCGTGCTGCGTGTCAGTCACAGTACCGGATCCGGTGTCCGTTCTGTGCGCTTCTCTGGGGCGAGTAATGGTTGCACTCAAGCTCCCAGAAGTGTCTCTCTGCTTGTAGCTCTCCTTTCCTCAGACCCTCACTAGGCCTGGAATCGGTGAGCAGACTGTACAGAAGCCTCTTGCAGCTTCTTGACACTACAATCTCTCTCCTCTTCACAGCCCTGCTCCGAGCTGAACTGAGCTACTTCCTCATGAGCTGGAGTATTTAAGAGAGCAGGTTGTGCTCCCCCTCCTGGCCCAGAGGTGCTAGTGTTTTTCAGTGTGTTGTGGAGAGGGAACCCATGTGATGTTATTGTGGCACATTAACCCATGGGGTGCCACATTAGACATCACAGGATAGAAGAGGAGCACCTAGATGACTTCATGTCTAAAAAGTAATAAAAACACACAATATTAAAATGAAGCAGTAACAAGGGAAATTTCTAAAACTCAAAGAGCAGACACCCATCAGTCTCGCAAGAAAGAGGCAATACTCAATTATTCGTTCAACCATTGCATTTGAGCTAAGGTTTTCTTTATTACCTCCACAAATACCTCCCTCTAATTTGTCAATCCTGATTACTCAAAGTCTGGATGTATCACAGTTATGTATCTTTTTGAAGTGTCTGGGTAGGGTCTTTAAGAGGGCTAGATCATCAACATCTTTGATGTTGACATGCATGTAACTCAGGTTTTTGCCCCGTCGTGGGGTGAGGAAGGGAGCATTGAAAATCTCTTTTGTCAAAATTGGATATTTTTAATATAGGCCAGTGTTTATTCAAGACTTCTCTCATATGCTCGCAGCTGCCATTATAAGTGGAAATGAACCTAATGTTACTGTCTCTGGGGGTATTTCCTATGTAGTAGTTGTTCCCGAGGGTTATTCTTAGCTCTCAGATATAACTTTTTCATAGTGAGGTTGCTGTAGCCCCACGCCCTGAATTTCCCATGAAGATCACTGGAACAAATCCTTCTCAATCTTAGGAATTGGCTGACTAGGACAGCTCTAATGGTTGTACCTGTGTGGACTGATGAGGCATGTAATAAGGAGTTCAAAGATTTTTTTCCTAAAAATATCGGTTTGCAGTATACCGTCTTCACCCACAGTCATAAGATTGTCCAAGAATTTGATTCTCTCAAGATCTTATGTTGCAATCATCGTTTAGGTTCTTCATAAACTTGTCTAACAGAGGGCTGGCATCTTGCCACAGGAACAGCACGTCGTTGATAAACCTGTACCAGCAAACTACATGCTCGGCAAGGGGGGCATTGCTTAAAATGTTTCTCTCCCACATGCCCATAAAAAGGTTTGCATACAATAGTGCACATGCTTTCCCCATGGCGGTGCCACACCTCTGTAGAAAAAATCGGTCCTTGAACGTAAACATATTGTGGGTGAGGATAAACTCAAGTAACTCCACCACCAGTCCACACAGGTGGCCATCCCAGGGACCCACTCCCAAGAAGAATTTTGCTGCCTCCAGGCCATGTTCATGGGAGATGCAGGTATAGAGGGACTCAACATCCACAGTAACCAACCACATGTCCCCCAAGACAGCTAGTCCATCAATTTTGGGCAGAATATCTGTGGTATCACGAATGTACAACGGAATATTCTGCACCAAAGGTTTTAGATAAAACTTCACAAAGTTACAAATTGGTTCACAGAGGCCACCAATCCCTGAGACAATAGGACGTCCCGGGGGATTGGTGACATCCTTATGCACCTTTGGGAGCAGGTACAGTGTCGTCATTTTTGAAAATTCCACATTAATACCCTTCCCACACTTAGTGGTGATCGCCTCTTCCAAGGCCCTATTCAGGATGCCTTCAAATTCTTTTTTATATTCCGGGATTGGGTTTTATGCCACTTTTTGATAGGTATTTCTACCGTTGAGTTGTCTAAATGCCTCCCTTTTGTACTTCTATGCTGGCCAGATAACAACGTTTTCCCCCTTATTAGCATGTTTGATCACTACATTCCTTAGATTTTTTAGTTCGCTGAGGTTTTTTATCTGGGATCCAATTAAATTGTCTCTACATATAAACCTTGGAATTTCCTCAAAGTCTTTCAAGACCATCTTGGTGAATATCTCAATCTGGGGACACAGTCATATAGGGGGGAACGTCTTTAACCCGGGCAGAGCAGAAGTAGGGAATAGGGAATATTGAGTCTATCTTTCTCCTGGTCCTCAACGAGATTACCTAGGGCCTGTATTGACTCTTGTTCCCGTTCCGTCAATGTTTCACCCTGTGTTTGGGATTTGTGGCGTAGTCTCCTCTGGAGTAATTTACGAGCGAATAGATAGAAGTCTTTAATTGCGGTGAAGTGGTCAAAGCGGTTATTGGGAACAAAGGACAACCCCAGTTCCAATACCTCTATTTGTGCCGGTGTGATGTGCAGAAAGATTGATTACTTCCAACATGTTCTTTTTTGCTTTAGGTTCCTGGACATCTTGGGGGAATTTGGAGTTACCATTGGTTGCACCCTTGCTGCCATTTGGTCCACCAGCGGCTCCACTTCTCAGATTATAACCTCCCTCCTGGCTCTTAGGAGCACCTACCACATCCATGTTTTCACCTGACAAGACCAATGACTGGAAGTTTGCTCTCTTATGTAGCCTCTTGTTATCTCCACTTCTACCCTGTCTCCATCTATAGACTTGGTTGTCTTTGAGATCCTTCATATCCCTTTGGAACTTCTTGATCTTCACAGATCGAATCTCACTCTCCAATTTCCTAAATTTGGACTTCAGGTCGGCATTGACCCTACAGAGTTGTTCCGTGGATAGTCCAGTTTTTAGCTTATCCTTAAGTGTCTGATCATTGACTTTAATCAGGAGCTTCATAAACTATTTTAAACAGGCATTAGCACAGCTCTCCGATCCGTTTTTGAACCAAGTATCTTCTACATTAAATGACGGGCAGACTTGGATCCTTAGCCCACGGGGCATAAGCCCCTTGGCTTTGTGAGGCGGTCGACAGGGTGGTGGGGTACTCGGATACCGGGACTGATGACTACTTTGATGGGGGATCACAGGTGGTCGGTTCCCGATACCGTGCCCTGGACCCTCAGTGGCGGGGATGGTGGAGGAGAATGATGATGATGATGGGAGAAGGGAATGTGGTCATGACGCCACCTGTGGTACCTGGTAAGTTAGATACCAGCGCTGCAGGCTGGCTGCTGAGGTGATGTGATGCAGCTTGGGTGTTACAGCTCCCCACAAGTGGAGCTTTACCTCAGGGCAGCGGGGATGGATGAGGGGAGTCGTAGTAGCATCTCTGCAGTGAACGCTGTGGGCAGCGGCGGTGAAACAGGCACACACACACAATAGTCTTTGTTTCGGTACCTTTTACTGATGTCCAGTAACAGGTACAGTCCAGGAAGGTAACCAGGTCCTAGGTGCAATTTGGGACTTTCACCTTGGAGAGTTGTGAGGCCTCCTCTGTCACTGTGTACGGTGGTTTGGGGTAAGCTCTGCCTATAACTGAACTCGCCGCTCCTTCTCCCGCTAAGGGTGTTACTCTGTAACCGACTATGAGGACCTCTTGTGGGAACCCCTATTCTCCTTTCGGGCCCCTGGTCCTGTGCTTGGTCATGTCTGAGTGTCTCTTAATTTGTCACCTCAGGGGGATTAGTTCCTCCTGGTCCTTCCGGGCTTTTCCTGCTACAATGGATGATTAGCAGTGTCGGACTCCGGTGTCTGGGTGAGATAAAGGGAAACCTGGTCTGATCCCTTCTTCTTTTCTCCTACTTCCTCCACTGACCTCCGACCCTTTCCCTAGGTGCAGCACAGCTGGGTCAATGTTCCCCGGTCCTGGGCCTGGCTTGATCCCCGCGACCAGCTACTTCACTCTGCTCTCTTCTGCTCACTGCAGACTAACTGGAACTCAACTGAAACTAACTGACTCCTCCCCCTCAGGCCTGGATCTTTTATAGAGGATTTGGCTTAAGGCAGCCAGTGGAGCTCCCCTTCCAGGTCTGGGCTGGAAGGTGTTGTGTGCTGTGTGTACCAAAGTATAAATCCCTTCTTGCACCGGTGGGTCCTGTGGCAATCCCAAGCAGGGGTGCCACATATGTATTTTTCCAGGAAACCTTTATTTAACCAAAGCTTTGTTATCTTATGGAGCAATTGTTTCCATAAACTCCTTTGAGCAGGCATTAGCACAGCTCTCCCATCTGTTTTTGAACCAAGTATCTTCCACAATACATGACTGGAAGACCTGGATCCTTAGGCTGGCTTCGCACTGCAGTTTTTCACTGATCAGTGTCCTTCAGTGTTTGTGTGCCAAAACCAGGAGTGTCTGCAAAACTCAGAACAGGAGTCAATCTTTCAATTATAGTTTTTCTCTGCAAGTTCATCTCCTGGTTCCTCTCCTGGTTTTGGCACCCAAACACTGATGGACACTGATCAGTGAAAAACTGCAGTGTGAAGCCAGCCTTAGGCTGGTTTCACATTAGCATTTGACAGCGCAGTGTATGCTGCGTATTTCTTTGTTTAAATCCGCAAGCGAATTGAGCACCTATGTTTAATATGGTGTGTGCAGGTGAACGCAGGTACCTGCGTTGGTGTCAGTATGTCTGCGTATGTGTTCCTGTGCGTGTTTCTTTGGAGCCCAGCAAACGCAACATGTTGCATTTCTTGATGCCCCAAAAATGCGCAAGCATCCGCATGTGCACGAGTGCGTAAAAACAGCACACTAGTGTCTATGGGTGCACGTTGGTGCGCCATGGCTTGCGCATTGCTGCGTTCGATGCACATGCGTATGACACACAGCGCATGCCCAGGAAGGATTTCCTTAAGACATGCCCTTTGGGAATTGCTTGTCTTGAAAATTCAAGAAAACATTGCTGGAAATATTGAACGCATGCGCAAAAAAAAATCCAAACGCATGCCAAAACGCATACAAAGGCATGCATGCGCTGCGTTTTTTTATGTCTTGTGTATGCTCATGTGGATAAAAAGCACTGCGTAAGCATGCATTTGCATGTGTTTGGCATGCATTTCTGCATGCGCAGCATAAGCAGCGTTCAAAAATGCTAATGTGAAAGTAGCCTTAGCCCACGGGGGATAAGCACCTTGGCTATGTATTTTTCCAGGAAACCTTTATGTAACCAGAGCCTGGTTCTCTTAGGGTACCTTCACACGTGGCAATATTGCTAGGCAATTTTACTGGCAATTTGCTGGTTGCAGTGAAATCATGGACACATTGTTCTATTTTGTTGCTGTATACAAATGGAACAATGTGTCCATGATTTCACTGCAACCAGCAAATTGCCAGTGAAATTGCCTAGCAATATTGCAGCGTGTGAAGGTACCCTTATGGAGCAGTTATTTCCATAAACTGCTTTGAACAGGCATTAGCACACTCTCCCATCCGTTTTTAACCAAGTATCTTCTACATTAAATGACAGGAAGACCCTGGATCCTTAGGCCATGGGGGATAAGCCCCTTGGCTATGTATTTTTCAAGGAAACCTTTCTTTAACCAGAGTTTTGTTCTCTTACGGGGCAGTTGATCGAGTTCTTGGACGTTCTTATGACTGTGGGTGAGGACGGTATACTGTAAACCTATATTTTAGGAAAATACCATCTGTGATCGAATTTTTGGACATTCTTATGACTTTGGGTGAGGATGGTACACTTATATCAAAGAAGGCCCAGCTCTAACTCATACACTCAATACTCCTTATCAACGGCATGTAATAAAGACCAAATATTCCATAGTATAGTTAACCCTTTGTTGGGATATTTATTGAATAAAAATAAAATTGAAATTCAAATAGAATTAAAATAAAAATTGCAGAGTGTACGAAAAAAATCTTTTAAAATTGTAAAGGCAATATACATTAAAATTATTATTAGTGTAGATGGTACACTCTATTCGAATGTTAGGGTCTGATGTTGGTGGGACCTGATCTGAATACTTGTGGCTAGATCTTTGGTGTCCTAAAAATAATAATACCGAGGGTCAGTGTAACTCATGGACTCAGCTTGTTTTTCTGGATGGGTATCGCACTAAATATTACCTTATGCTTTTGCAGTCAACTTGCTGGTTTATATCGAGATGGCCAAGCTTCAATGCCAGAAAAGGTCGTAATAGAAAGGTACTAGGGAATGGAATAATAGCCTTCAGTACATTGGTATATTGGTAGTCACCTATAATGCCTGTGGAATATTACCTTTACTGGTAGATCAGGGTTTGAATCCTGGATGTGACGAACCGTTGGGTGATATGTAGACCACTGTTGAGCTTCTGGGTCGGTGGGGGCCTTGTCTGTGTGAGCAGTGTCTCTGTCATCGGAGATTCAACTATGGTGCCCGCTCTAAAATAGGAGCATGATAACAAATCCCTTTATTATCACTAAGTTATCTCTTGTGTCAGGATTATCCCCCAAATAATATATTCTACCTTATAGAAATCACCAATCATCATTGTAGTTCTGGGGTGTGTCTTTTTTGATGGGTAGGTTTCAGCGTCTGGGACAAAGACAGTATTAAGTGATAACCAATAAATCTTAAACAAAGACAGTAATTATTGTTTTCCTCTATCCAAGTGAGTGTTAGTAAGGCTCTTGTGGGGTTGTTATGTGATGTTCCACCAAGGTAAACATAGGGAAGAGGTTTGTAGGGGTTTGCCTAGTATTCCTAAAAATGACTACTCATATACAGTAGCTCAATCCCTAGGAGCTTATTAGTCTGTAGTATGTTGTTGGAGTTATACTATTAATGGTGTATATTTCCTACGGGCTCCACACTGTCACATCGCCATTGGACTCGGTGGCTGGTGTTCCTGCCTTGGCCTCTGGGAGGCGCCGGATTCCTTCGGCTGATGGTGCCGGTGATAGAAGGGCCTTGTCCTCATATGGACCTACTCCTTCGACGTCTGCCTCTGTTGCTGAACGCAGCCGTGTTTCTCCTTTGTGTGATGTTGGTCGCAGAGGAGCGGGCCCTGCAGAGGTGTCTGATAGGCGCAGCCTTCGTTCTTCTGTCAGAAGTGGGGTAGTTGGTGCCAGTCGTGCATTACCATCTGGCCTGGTTCTAGGGGCGGTCCGGATGAGATCATCAGGCTGTGAGCTCCAGCCTATGGGAGGTAACCGTGCCCTTCAAATACATTGGAGCCTGTCTTGCAGGCCGCCAGATATAGTTTTGGTTCCCCAGTGATATAGTGTGTGTTTAGTTTTGTCTCTGACCTTTGCCTGGATTTCTGACTCTGATGCAGCCTGTCGATTTTGTACCTTCGCTGCCCTCTTGGTTTTGACTCGGACTCCTGACTATGTTTTTCGGGTCCTGATTTTTCCCTTCCTGGCGACCTTCCTGCTCTGCTGCTCATAATAGGCAGCTACCCTCTGGGCTCCGCTGTAATTCCAAATCCCTGTATAGGGGTTAAGGGTCTCGGGGTTTCTCGGGGTGCTGCCTTACCAGCAGCTCAGCCTCACAGCGGATGGTCGTCACACACACTCTATGTAAGGTGAGAAATATTGTGAGGTGGGGAGCCTTCCTAGGTTGGATTCATGTTAGCACTTCTAATGTCAATTCACTTGACACAGCGTGGTAAAAATCTTTAGGGTATACTTTGCACAGTAACTTAGTTATGGTCGCTGTACTCCCGGGAAGGTAGGCTCCTCTTCTGCCGCTTGTGGGGGTCAGAGTGGTGCCTGGAGCATACGCTGTGGCGAGCGGTCATATGCTCCCTGGTCTCTGCGGTCAGCTGACCCATCGCATCATGTCCAACGTCACTGTGACGTGTCAGGTCAAGCAGGGTGTAGGCGGAGTCACTCGGGAGAGCGGGGAATGCGCTGTACAACGGTTGCTGGCTGTCAGGACGTCACCAATGCATTTCCAGGCTAGCGGCCCTCTTCTTCAGGGTGTCTTGACAGCCAGTTGTGGGTCCTGGGTTATATAGTGGGCAGCATGGATTGGTCCAATATGGTTCACTCATCTAACCCTTACATGGGAACTTGAGTTAGCTTCCTATGCACAGTGCATTGTACCCTACATGTGTTGGGATGTGTCGGACAGTGTAATAAACTGTCTTATGTTTAATGAAGTTCATATAATGAACTCTGTGTGACTGGACAAACCCAGGCATAAGTATGTCTGGAGAAAGTGCCTGAGATTCATTATATTTGAATGCATACGTGTAGTGGGATCCATTATTATCACTTTACTAGGGTAGTGTATGGTGCTCATAGCAGTAGGTGCCTCAGTGCAGTTCACTAACCACTAAATGTCTTGCTTCCTCATGTGTATTATATTACCTCTAGGGTACTACTTCTTTAAATGATAAAGTCCATTTTTTTTTAATTATTTTAGTGTATTTCCCATACTACCTATCTATACTTTAGTTGGGTGCTTATCTTGAAGCTTTTTAGTGGGATGTGTTTGTGATGATAGGTACGCACCTCTCTTGTGGTGCTAATTTTAGGGCTGCATAGGATTTATGAAACTGCATTTTTTAGGAATAGTCCTGGTCCTGATTGTATGTATGCTAGTAACCAGGCATCTGCTTGATTCTGAACTTAGGGTAAGTATATAGGATTGGAGGTATTAGTACGATTACTGCCGTGGCTGTGGTATTTACCCTGTATACTAGTGCGGTACTGTGAGTACACATACTGGTGGGAGTTGTGTCGATGTGTAGATGTAAAGTGTCACAGTTTTAGGCTGTGGTGGTGTTCTGATAATAGTGCTAGTGTCAAACTATAGGTGTTGGATATTTTGTAGCGATTGCATTGCGCGGCCTAGCTTGCAAGAAGTGTGTGACTTCATACATTAAGTTCAGGCAATCAGAACCAAAGAGTTCCAATTCATGGTTGAATCCAAAAGGTGTCATGGTGTCTAGTAAGAAAATCCACAATAATTACTGTCTTTGTGTAAAATGTATTGGTTATCACTAAATACTGTCTTGTCCCAGACACTGCAACCTATTCACCAAACCACCCAGACCTACATTGATGATTGGTGATTTCTACAAGGTAGAATATATTCCTGACATAAGAGATAATTTACACTGATAATAAAGGGATTTGTTATCATGCTCCTATTTTAGAGCAGGCACCATAGCTGAATTCCCACTGACAGAGACACACTGCTCATGCAAACAAGACCCCCACCGACCCAGAAGATCAGTGGTGGTCTACATATCACCCAACGGTTCGGCATATCTAGGATTCAAACCCTGATCTACCAGTAAAGGTAAATTAATATTCCACAGGCATTTTAGGTGACTACCAACACACCAATGTACTAAAAGCTATTATTCCATTCCCTAGTACCTCTCTATTACGACCTTTTCTGGCATTGAAGCTTAGCCATCTCGATATAAACCAGCAAGTTGACTGCAAAAGTATAAGGTAATATTTAGTGCGATACCCATCCAGAAAAACCAAGCTGAGTCCATGAATTACACTCACCCTTAGTATTATTTTTAGGACACCAAGGATCTAACCACAAGTATCCAGATTAGGTCCCACCAACATCGGACTCCCACATCCAAAGGGAGTGTACCATCTACACTAATAATAATTTTAATGTATATTGCCTTTACTATTTTAAAAGATTTTTTTAGATGCTCTGCAATTTTAATTTTAATTTCAAATCTACCGTATATTAACTTCCATTTTACTTTTATTCAATAAACATCCCAACAAAGGGTTAACTATACTATGGAATATTTTAGAAAATTTACCGAATAGGTTACATTTTTAATAGAGAAAGAAAACTCACCACATTTGGCCATTTACAAATATCCACTGCATTTAGCAGGACGCTGCCATCCACTCTAAGAGGCAACTCATGTCACCTAACACCGATGCTCAATCTCCTGCAACCCTGACATGGGGGCGATTGTGACATCTGCGACCAGCCATGCCACAAGGAGGAGACTGGTGGTATCACCGGACACAAGATCACCATAGGGCGGCAGTCACTCCAGTCTGTGTGAAGCACAGTGTCAGAGCACAGCGTATTAATGACACCCAGCTGTTAGACAAGGTGGGCTGCTCTGCACCAATTATAAGCATCACACGTGACTGACGCCCCCTAGAGGGCCCAGCCTCAAAATGCAGAAGGATAAAAAAAAAATGCAATAAACACTATGGATGAAATGAGAGGTGTTGGTTGATATTTTGGACCAAAATAACGTAAGCTCTTAACTCCCTTCACGGACCCTCACGCCTACGAGTACCTAACCATATGTTTGACCATATGTTTAATTTAATTTAGAAAATTCACCGAATAGGTTACATTTTTAATAGAGAAAGAAAACTCACCACATTTGGCCACTTAAAAATATCCATTGCATTTAGCAGGACGCTGCCATCCACTCTATGAGGCAACTCATGTCACCCAACACCGGTGCTCAATCTCCTACAACCCTGACATGAAGGCGATTGTGGCATCTGCGACCAGCCATGCCACAAGGAGGAGACTGGTGGTATCACCGGACACGAGATCTTAGAGATCTTAGAGTGACTGGCAGCATCCTGCTAAATACAATGGATATTTGTAAATGGCCAAATGTGGTGTATGGAATATTTGTTCTTCATTACATGCCATTGATAAGGGGTATGAATTAGCGCTGGGATTTCTTTGATATATGTACCTAACAAATATTTAACCCAGAGGGCTTATACACGGTAACCCTCCACGGCCTCCTAGCAGCAACAACCTGAATAAAAATTCCTTTGACTAGTACCCTTGACTAGCCAAAGTCCCTTACTGACTGGCTCCAGTGTATAAATACCTACTAATTTAGGACAGGCTACTGCAAACTGATATATATATTTTTTGAATCAGATATTTTTATCAAACAAAAGGGTTTTTGAAACTACATCATATACCCATAATACTTTAGACATTTGTAATACCCATACGATTAAGGAATACCGCAACCCTCCCTCCCCCCAATAGACGGCTTTTACTATGTCTGTTGTCCATTAAAGATTAGTGCAACAATCTACAATACAAACGTCCATAATGAAACCTTTTTAAACATTTCTTACAGAGGTCCAGCGATATAAAAGGAGAGATGATCAGACTCTTTATATTTGCATCCTTATTTCCCTCCATATCATTTACACCGACCTCAGCCATGGCTCCCAGAGTTTTTCAAACATTTTGGAAGCATTCCTCCTCCGATATATATTTTCTTCTGTGCGTTCTATATAATCTACTTGTTGCAGATATTCTACTCTATAAGGCGGCTCGGCCCGAATCCAGGCCCTGGCTATCACCTTTCTAGTTATGAACAATAGTCTTGCCACCGCTATCTTCTGCAAGTTTGTGACTCCAATTTCTTCCACATACCCCAACACACACACTATCGGCTTCCTCGGAACCACACACTCATATCGTCCTTCAATTAGATTAAGCACCACCATCCAAAAAGCCTGCAACCTTGGACATTCTCACATCATATGCAACACTCCCGCACCCTCGTGCATACATCTCGGACATTCAGAAGTGCTTCTCACACCAATCTTATATGAGAACTTTGAAGATCTGTATGCTCTATATATTAAATAAAGCTGCGACAACCTACCCGGCTCATTCAAAGACAATTTTGGACTATATTCCAGTATAGAGTCCCAAACCTCGTCATCTATTGTCCCAAGTTCTTCTTCCCATTTGTCTCTTGCCGAATAGGGTGCCGCAGCAAAAAGGTATGTAAGTACAGTAGAAATAACCTCTCGTGTACACCCATCTATACATATAGAATCCAAAACAATATTCTTCTGTACCAGAGACCACACACTCTCACCTGCCGCCTATGAGCATGCTGAATCCTAAGGTACAAAAACCTATCCATCTTCAGAATCTGGAATTCCTCCCTCAGGGAATCAAATGACTTTAGTGCCTTATTCACCAAAAGTTGCAACACATATTCTATTTCCTTGTGCATCCAAGACCTTTATTCCCCCAATTTACTGAACTCCCCCAGATTTTTATTCATCCAAACAGGGGTATACATTGTCACTCCAGTTACTTCTCTCAACTTCTTAATCTTAGACCATATCTTAAGTACCAGACCCAGGATGGGAAACCCCCCCCCCCCCACAATCGACCAAAATCTCCAGCCTCTAAACTCTGCACCAGAGGAGCCCTTTTTGTCATGACCTCCAAAATTGCCTTTGTACAACTCTCCTTCCCCTTTGAAACCCACCCTCTAATATGCTGACTGAGATGCCAGATAATAGATCCATGGGTTTGGGAAAGCGAGTCCTCCCTCTTCCTTTGGTCTCTGCAAAATGTCCAATTTTATTCTAGGTTGGTCTCCACCCCAAACTACATCCCGGAATAAGGAGTAAGTCTCTTAAATAAACCCCATGGAAGCCACACAGGCGAATTAAGGAGCACATAGAGGATCTTTGGCATAAATATCATTTTAGACAGGTTTGTCCTCCCCACCACCGAGAGACGCAAACTACACCAGGCTTGAGCCTTATCTTTGAATTTAACTAACAGCGGGTCTGCATTCAGTCTAACAAATTCAGTAATTGGTAAAGCAATTTGTATTCCCTAATATTTAAACTGGTTCACTACTTTTAGTCTAGGACATCCAAGTTCTTCCAAATCCCCCAGTCTTTACCTATCAATCATCAGAAGGTTAGATTTGTCCCACTTAATCCTCAAACCCGACATGTTCCTTAAACTTTCAATCATTCCTACTGCCTGTTTCAATGACTCAAAGGGATCCTGCAAAAATAAAAGAACATCGTCTGCACAAAGTGCAATTTTTTCCTCCACAGGACCAAATTTAAAACACTTAAAGAGAACCTGTCACCAACCATACATGGTTATCTAATTACAGCACTGAATGCAGCATGTCTGCTGCATTCAGGCAAGGGGTCCCCCAGCCCTTGAGCCCTCCTGTACCCCGAGATAATACACTTTGAAAACTTACATAGTGGAGCCAAATAGGAGGTGGCTTGTGGTTGGAGCCAAAGGGCAGTTTCACACCCCCTGTATGTTTAATCCACCCACCGCCGCCTCCCTGATGCCAATCATTGTCTCACTCGCTGCTGAATAGTACACAGAGTTTATTGCAGTGGTTCTATCGCAAGGGCAAACAACAACGGAGAAAGGGGTCATCCCTGCCGGGTTTCCCTACTAAGAGCAAACTTTATCCGATCTTTCTCTATTCACCTGTATACGGGCCAGTGGGGAGGAATACAGCAACTTTATCCAGGAGATAAATATCTGTCCAAAACCCATTTTCTCTAATGGCAACCATAAATAGTCCCATTCTACGCTGTCAAACGCTTTATGTGCATTCAAAGACACCACTACCCTACACCCCGCATTATCTGCAGGTAATTGCTTGTTCAAATACAACTGTCTCAGGTTAATAGCTGTCGACCTACTTGGCATAAACTCAGACTGAACCGGGTGAATCACATCAGTAACCACTCCTGACAGCTTGTGTGCCATAACTTTAGCCAACAACTTAGCATCTACTGGCAGCAGTCAAATGGGCTTATATGACTTAGCGCTCTGTTTATCCTTATCCTCCTTAGGTAGGATAACAATCATGGCCTCTCTCAGATTCTAGCAGCCTTCCCTCCCCAAAAGCTTCCTGGAATACCGTACACAGTCTAGGTAGCATAACATCCTTAATTTGTTTGTAAACCTCTACAGGCAATCCATCCCCCCGGAGCCTCATCGTTTGCCATAGTTGCCAGTGTTTCTTCCAATTCTTCTACTGTTAAGGGTTTTTCCAGATTATCTCTATCCTCAATTCCAATTTGTTTTATATTTGCCCCCTCCATCATTGCATCATTTCTTCCCTAGAAGATGAAAGCCTGGAAGTGTACAAATCTTCATAGAACCCCCTAAATATTTTAAGAATACCCTCCGTTCCATCCACCAGTCCATCTTCTCCATCATATATGTTGTACACATATGATGTCTCCCTCTGAGCCGCTGCCATCACCGATAGCAGATGTCCCACCTTTTCGCCATCTTCAAAAAAGGACACCCTCTGAAACTCCTGTCTCTTTTTTGCATTATTCATATGTACCCTATCCACTTCTTCCTGAGCCTTCTTCAACCTCCCTTGCGTCTCTGGGGTGGGTAGTCTCACTGCCTCGCATTCTGCCATCCTCAATGCGTCCATCATCCCCTACTCCTCCCTCCTTGATTCGGATATGCACCTAGAAAAGCCTTCATAGCATCCCAGACTGTTCCCATAGTTGCACTACCTTCATTATCCTGAAAACACAACTCCACCTCCCTCTTAATATTCTCCATACCAATCAATTTCAACCATGTCGGGTGAACCCTCCAATCCCTCCTATGAGCCATGCCTCCCCTCCCAATTTGAATACTTACCTCTACCGGTTTGTGATCCAAGGCCACCTTAGGTAAATACTCTGTCCTACTGACCAAGACATCGAAGTGTCTATTACCTAGTGCCATATCTATCCTTGACATTGAGTTATGTGAGGCCAAGAAGCACAAGTAACATTTCACATTTAAATTCCTAACTACCAATCCTTTAATTCTTTAATGTGCTTATCAAAAGATGTTTCAGCCTCCCTCCCCACACACCTCTGACCCTTTCCTTCCCTGTCAAGGTCCCAATTCAAAATGTTATTCATATCACCAATAATTAGCAGTGGAATCCCTAACCTGTATACGTATAATCTGCTGCGCACTAGACATTATAAGATATAAGTATATAAGGTATAGCGTAATGGCTAAAAGTGTATAAAGCTAGTACAAATTTGGATGAGGAAAATGCAGAAACTTCTAAGGATATACATTGGAAAAAATTAGAAGTTTAGCTAATGTAATGCATTAGATATGAGCCTAATAACCAAGCATCAAGGTATTCTCATGTCTATCGGGTCCCTACCGTACGCCTCTGTCTGCGGTGTAAAAAAGCATGTGAGGATATAAGTGCCTCTTGGTGCATTTAACCCCTTCCCGACCCTTGGCCCTACGTTTGGGCCATGGAAACAAAGTGCTTCCCGACCCTTGGCCCTAGGGGTGGGCCATGGAATGATCGGGCCCCTGCGGCCCGTGTGAGGGGGGTGACTCAGGTGTCACTGTACATAATGCACAGTGACAACCTGTAGTATACCCCACGGGGGGTGGATTAACCCCCCCGTGCCTAGGGCCCCTCTGATTGGCAGTTGAAATTCAGACTGCCAATCAGTGCTAGTAATCCCCTCCAGATCCGATCGGAGCTCTCCAATCAGATCTGGAGGGGCGGGATGGCATGTGCCGTCTCCCTCCTAGCCCCCCCTCACTCCAGGGCCCCCCAATCGCCCTCCTGGCTCCCCCGATCGCCGTCCCACCCCCCCTCCCGGTGGCGGTAACAGTCATCACGCCGGCGGTATGCCCGCCGGCGGTAAATGACTATCACCGCCGCCGCCTGTCAGCTTCCACAGCCCCCTCCGTGCGATCACGGAGGGGGCTGATGAAGCTAACACCCCCATGCCCCGTATCCCCCCCCCATCCCTCTCTCACCTACCGGCGGGTCCACCGGTGCAGCCGCCGTCCAGCTCCGGTGTGGGCTCCTCCTCTTCCGGGCTCCTCCTCCTGGATCAGGTAAGTATGTGTGTATGTGTGAATGAATAAATGAATGAATGTATGTAGTATGATGTATTGTATGTATGTAGTATGTGTGTATGAATGTATGAATGAATGTATCTATGTATGTAGTATGTATGTATGTTGTATGAATGCATGTATGTATGTAGTATGCATGTATGTATGTAGTATGCATGTATGTATGTAGTATGCATGATGTTGTATGTATATGATGTATGTCTGTGTGGATGCATGTATGTTTGGTATGATCAATGTGAATGGATGTCTGCGTGCGTGGATGACTGCAGTGTGTGGATGACTGCGTGCGTGGATGTCTGCGTGCGATGGATGACTGCGTGCTGGATGACTGCGTGCGTGGCTGTCTGCGTGCATGGATGCTGCGTGCATGCTGTCTGCGTGCGTGGCATGTCTGCGTGCGTGCTGTCTGCGTGCGACTGATGCGTGCTGTGCGTGCGTGGCTGTCTGCGTGCGTGGCTGTCTGCGTGCGTGGCTGTCTGCGTGCGTGGCTCGTGCTGCTGTCTGCGGCGTAGATGTCTGCGTGCGTGGCTGTCTGCGTGCGTGGCTGTCTGCGTGCGTGGCTGTCAGCGAGCGGGCGTGGATGTGTGTGCGTGGATGATGGGTGCATAGGTGAATGGATGGGTGCAACAAGGGATCAAGTATCCTCTTGTTGTAGTCTCTGGGATCATAGTCATGGTGCACTGTATGACAGATCATTGTCATACAGTGCACCATAACTCTGACCCCAGAGGCTGTAGGAAGAGGACACTTGATCCCTTGCTGCAATCTCTGGGTTGAGCAGAGGCGATCGAGCGTCGTGGGACCTTCGTCGTGGACTACGTCGGAGGCAGTCGAGCGCCGTGGAACCTTCGTTGTGGACTACGTCGGATCTTTATAATAAAGATGGAGTCCAAATTTTTTTTTTTTTTTTTTCAAATAAAAAGATTTTTCTCTATGTGTATTTTCTGACTATTTACCAGAGATTCCTAATGGCGGGTCTAACATTGGCCCTATATTATGAATCTCGGGCTTAGTGCCAGCTGCCAATAACAAGCTGGCATTAACCCCTTTATTACCCAGTTTGCCACCGCCACCAGGGCAACTGGAAGAGTCTGGGTACAGCGCCAGAAAATGGCGCTTCAATGAATGTGCCATTTTTTGGGGCGGCTGCGGGCTGCAATTCGCAGCATGGGGGGCCCAGAACACTTGGGCCTCTCCATGCTGTGGAATCCAGCCCCCAGCTGCCTAGTTGTACCTGGCTGGACCAAAAATATGGCGGAGCCCTATGTCATTTTTTTTTCTAGAATTAGTTCTAGAAAGAAAAAAAAAGGGCTTTGCTGTATTTTTGGGTACCAGCCAGGTACAACGAGGCAGCTGGGGGTTGCTGGCAGTCCGTAGCTGCCAAGTTGTACCTGGCTGGACCAAAAATATGGCGGAGCCCTATGTCATTTTTTTTTTTTTCTAGAATTAGTTCTAGAAAGAAAAAAAAAAGGGCTTTGCTGTATTTTTGGGTACCAGCCAGGTACAACGAGGCAGCTGGAGGTTGCTGGCAGTCCGTAGCTGCCAAGTTGTACCTGGCTGGACCAAAAATATGGCGAGCCTATGTCATTTTTTTCTAGAATAGTTCTAGAAAAAAAAAGGGCTTGCTGTATTTTGGTACCAGCCAGTACACGAGGCAGCTGGGGTTGCTGGCATCCGTAGCTCCAAGTTGTACCTGGACCAAAAATATGGCGGAGCCCCACGCCATTTTTTTTTTTTTTACTTCTACCAATAAAATGACAAGGAGCTTTGCCTTATTTTTGGATGACAGCCAGGTACAACTTGGCAGTTGGGGGGATGCAATCCTCATCGTGGAGAGACTCAAATGTTGTGACCCCCCAAGCTGCAAATTGCAACTCACAGCCACCCCAGAAAATAACACATTAGAGGTGCCATTTTCTCGTGCTGTACCCCAACTCTTCCAGTTGCCCTTGTGCTGGTGGCACACAGGAGCACTCCATACGTGACATGGTGTCCGCTAACAAGTTGAATGGAAAATTAGCTCCAATTATTAGCGGACACTATGTCGCGTATGGAGAGCCCCTGTGTGCCTAAACATTGGAGCTCCCCCACAAGTGACCCCATTTTGGAAACTACACCCCCCAAGGAACGTATCTAGATGCATAGTGAGCACTTGAACCCCCAAGTGGTTCACAAATTGATCCATAAAATTAAAAAAGTACTTTTTTTTTCCACAAAAAAAATATTTTTTCATTTTTACGGATCAATTTGTGAAGCACCTGGGGTTCAAAGTGCTCACTATGCATCTAGATACGTTCCTTGGGGGGTGTAGTTTCCAAAATGGGGTCACTTGTGGGGGAGCTCCAATGTTTAGTCACACAGCGGCTCTCCATACGCAACATGGTGTCCGCTAACAATTCCAATTGTTAGCGGACACCATGTCGCGTATGGAGAGCCCCTGTGTGCCTAAACATTGGAGCTCCCCCACAAGTGACCCCATTTTGGAAACTACACCCCCCAAGGAACGTATCTAGATGCATAGTGAGCACTTGAACCCCCAAGTGGTTCACAAATTGATCCATAAATTAAAAAAGTACTTTTTTTTCCACAAAAAAAATATTTTTTCATTTTTACGGATCAATTTGTGAAGCACCTGGGGGTTCAAAGTGCTCACTATGCATCTAGATACGTTCCTTGGGGGGTCTAGTTTCAAAATGTGGTCACTTGTGGGGAGCTCCAATGTTTAGGCACACAGGGGCTCTCTAAACGTGACATGGTGTCCGCTAACAATTTGAATGGAAAATCAGCTCAAATTGTTAGCGGACACCATGTCACGTTTGGAGAGCCCCTGTGTGCCTAAACATTGGAGCTCCCCTACAAGTGACCCCATTTTGGAAACTAGACCCCCCAGGGAACTTACCTAGATGGGTAGTGAGCATATTGAACCCCAGGTGCTTCACAAATTAATGAAAAAAAAATATTTTGTGGAAAAAATGTACTTTTTCATATTTACGGATCAATTTGTGAAGCACCTGGGGGTTCAAAGTGCTCACTATACATCTAGATACGTTCCCTGGGGGGTCTAGTTTCCAAAATGGGGTCACTTGTGGGGGAGCCCCAATTTTTAGGCACACAGGGGCTCACCAAACGCAACATGGTGACAGCTAACAATTTGAGCTGATTTTTATTCAAATTGTGAGCGGACACCATGTCGCGTTTGGAGAGCCCCTGTGTGCCTAAACATTGGAGCTCCCCCACAAGTGACCCCATTTTTGAAACTAGACCCCCCAGGGAACATATCTAGATGGGTAGTGAGCATATTGAACCCCAGGTGCTTCACAAATTAATGAAAACAAAAGATTTTTGGGGAAAAAAAGTACTTTTTCATTTTTACAGATTAATTTGTGAAGCACCTGGGGGTTGAAAGTGCTCACTATGCATCTAGACACGTTCCCTTGGGGGTCTAGTTTCAAAAATGGGGTCACTTGTGGAGGAGCTCCTATGTGGAGACGCACAGGGGCTCTCCAAATGCAACATGGTGTCCGCTAACAATTTGAGCTCATTTTGCATTCAAATTGTTAGCAGACACCATGTCGCATTTGGAGAGCCCCTGTGCGTCTCCACATTGGAGCTCCCCACAAGTGACCCCATTTTGGAAACTAGACCCCAAAGGAACGTATCTAGATGCATAGTGAGCACTTTCAACCCCCAGGTGCTTCACAAATTGATCCATAATAATGAAAGAAGAATATTTTTGTGGAAAAAAAGTGCTTTTTCATTTTTATGGATGAATTTGTGAAGCACCTGGGAGTTCAAAGTGCTCACTATGCATCTAGATACGTTCCTTGGGGGGTCTAGTTTCCAAAATGGGGTCATTTGTGGGGGAGCCTCAATGTTTAGGCACACAGGGGCTCACTAAACACAACATGGTTACAGCTAACAATTTGAGCTGATTTTTATTCAAATTGTTAGCGGACACCATGTCACGTTTGGAGAGCCCCTGTGTGCCTAAACATTGGAGCTCCCCCACAAGTGACCCCATTTTGGAAACTAGACCCCCAGGGAACATATCTAGATGTGTAGTGAGCATATTGAACCACCAGGTGCTTTACAAATTGATCTGTGAAAATGAAATGGTACTTTTTTTTTCACAAACATTTTCTTTTAGCCTAAATTTTTTTGTTTTCACATGGCAACAGCATAAAATTCATCCTAAAATTTGTTGGGCAATTTCTCCTGAGTACACCGATACCTCATATGGTCATAAACCACTGTTTGGGCGCACGGCAGGGGTCAGAAGGGAAGGAGCGCAATTTCACTTTTTGAATGTAAAATTAGCTCCAAAAGTCAAATTGCGCTCCTTCACTTCTGAGCCCTGCCGTGCGCCCAAACAGTGGTTTATGACCACATATGAGGTATCGATGTACTCGGGAGAATTTTCACAACACATTTTAAGATCCATTTTGTCCTGTTGCCCATGTGAAAATGAAAGAATTGAAGCTAAAAGAACATTTTTGATAAAAAAATTAAAATATCCATTTTTTGTTTCCACTTTGCTTTAGTTCCTGTGAAGCACCTGAAGGGTTAATAATCTTCTTGAATGTAGTTTTGAGTAGCTTGAGGGGTGCAGTTTTTGGAATGGTGTCACTTTTGGGTGTTTTCTGTCATGTACACCCCTCAAAAGGACTTCAAATGTGATGTGGTCACTAAAAAAAATGGTTTTGTAAATTTTGGTTGAAAAATGAAAAATTGCTCATGAACTTTGAACCCTTATAACGTCCTAACAAAAATTTTTTTTTTTCCAAAATTGTGCTGATGTGAAGTAGACATGTGGGAAATATTATTTAATAACTTTTTTCTGTCACATATCTCTCTTGTTTATCAGAAAAAAAAATTAAAAATGTGAAAATTGTGAAATTTTCAAAATTTTTGCCATATTTTTGATTTTTTCACAAATAAACGCAAAAATTATCGACTTAAATTTAATACTAGCATGAAGCCCAATATGTCACGAAAAAACAATCTCAGAATCGCTAGGATCGGTTGAAGCGTTCCCGAGTTATAACCTCATAAAGGGACACTGGTCAGAATTGCAAAAAAGGCCAAGGTCTTTAGGGTCAAAATAGGCTGGGTCCTGAAGGGTTAAAACCTGCGTGTATGGGTGTGGTTGGAGACTTGATAAAACAAGGTAATGAACTAGATGGTAAAATGGACTGGCTATCAGCTGGTGTAGGGTGCTCAGTCAAAAAACTTAATATTAACAAGATGACGAGCACACCTGTAAGTGTAGGTGCTAGCAAGAAAAAAACATTATTGTATACGTATAATCCGCTGCACACTACACATTATAAGATATAAGTATATAAGGTATAGCGTAATGGCTAAAAGTGTATAAAGCTAGTACAAATTTGGATGAGGAAAATGCAGAAACTGCTAAGGATATTCATTAGAAAAAATGAGAATTTTAGCTAATGTAATGCATTACATATGAGCCCGATAACCAAGCGTCAAGGTATTCTCATGTCTATCGGGTCCCTACTGTATGCCTCTGTCTGCAGTGTAAAAAATCATGTGAGGATACAAGTGCCTTTTGGTGCATTTAAAACCTGTGTGTATGGGTGTGGTTGGAGACTTGATAAAACAAGGTGATGAACTAGATGGTAAAATAGACAGGCTATCTGATGGTGTAGGGTGCTCAGTCAAAAAACTTAATAATATTAACAAGATGTATATAGAATCCCCAACCCGTCTCTGGCCAACTCCACAATCTCATGCAGCTTTACATCTGACTATGGTGGAGGAAAGTACACCGCTACCAAACATATCAATTGTCCAAATACCCAACACTGCATAAACATACCGCCCATCTTTATTCACACACACCTCCACTTCTTCATACAGCACTGAGGCATGGACCAGTACCGAAACCCCTCTTGCATTATTAGAGTAAGTTGCATTATAAGAATGTCTAATCCATGCCTTGGCCAAGGCTCCACACCTCTCTGTGACCAAGTGTGTTTCTAGTAAGCACAGAATTGATGGGTTAAACAAAAGCATATGCCTCATCACTACCACTCTATTGCTCCTATCCGCTAGATCCCTTATATTCCAACTTATAACTTTAATTTGTCTCACCATGTATTGAAACCTGTAACAACAACTGTCTGTTCCCATAACCCGCTCAAACCCAGCCATCTATTCCCTTTCCGATCTGCCTGTCCCCCTCTCCTCCCATCCTTCCCTCCTTCCCCCTTGCCTTTCCCTACCCTCCAACCCCTAAACCCCTCCACCTTTTAACTTCTCCCAAAACAAGAGTGGGTAAAAACGCTGGTCCCAGCCCCATACACCCCCAGCAACGGTCTCTTACCCTTAAACTTATTCTCCTGCAATAACCTCTATTCCCTCCTCGCCCTCCCGCCTTTAGTAAATAATTAACACATCCACATTCTTTTGAATAGGCTATAGCAACCTGCTTCAGCACGGCCCATCCAATATCCTCAGGTAACAGTCCCAGTACTAAACCAGTTTATGCAACAAATATAAAAAAGAGAGGAAATAACCATGCAAAAGCTATATCAGGTAACCGTCCCGGTATTAAACCAATTTGTATAAATAGGAAAAAAACAATGCAACAGTTTTATTCCCCCAAAAAATTGGAGAAAAAAAATGTAAGATCTGCAAAAACAGTCAAAGTCAAAAGCCCTCAGCCAGCTCTTTGATCAGCGCAGTCTCTTGTTATTTGGGTCCATCCAATCAGTAACCTCCTCTGGGGACTGGAAAAAATGTACTTTTTCAAGAGCCACCACACTCAACTTGGCTGTATACAACATGGAATACTGAATCCCATAGCCTCTTAATCTCCTCTTCACTTCACCGAATCTCATTCTGAGCTTCTGCACTACTGGTGAATAATCTGAATAGATGGAGATATTGTGATCATCAATCGTCATGTCCTTAGCGTTCCATGCTTTTCTCAAAATTACATTTCTGTCCCTGTATTTCAAGATTTTTGCCAAGATAGCACAGGGAGCTAATTTAGGGGGCATGGGTCTCATCAGGACTCTATGGGCTCTTTCAACCACAAACACCTTAGGGTACCTTTACACGCCGCAATCTCGCCTGGCGATATGAGGCGATTTAACGTGCGCGTGCACGTTTTTCATGTTCGCCTCAGATCGCCGATGGCGCTATTACACGACGCAATCTCGCCCTGAAAGGCGATGCGTCGCACCGGAAATCGCCTCACCCACAGCGTAACCAATCCGCTCGACTTCCGTCGCGGCTTCACACGCCACATCCCAAAGGTAATGTGGGCGTACATGTTCAGCGCGGCGAGGACATAGGTGTGCCACAGTGCATTATATTGCGCCCCAAACACGCTCATTGGACAACGCAACAGTGTTACGATTGGCCAGCCTGCTCTGGTAGGCTGACTAATACATGACGCCATTGTCTATCGGACTTTGTCATTAATACACGCTCGTGTTGTCGATAGTGCCTGCTGCAACACACTTTCGAGGCGCAAAAGCGTCACACAGGAGCGATGTTGTGCAAGACAGTGGCTTACACTACACAATGGCTATGTGTGCGTCTGTAGCTGATGGCTAATTCACACCGCTTAGGGGGATTGTAGTGTGTGGCCCATGCCACCCATGTACGATGTGTACGGCAACATTTGACATAGCATGTGGCACTAGACTTGACACAGCACAAATGAATACACGCGGATGACATAGCTTGCGCACATCTATGCCGTCAATTCATGAAGTGTGTTTGCGTACTGTTGTGTAGGTGAAGATGTGTGTGGTGCTGAACGGACAGCTCTTCAAATATGGCGCCCTGTCAACTGACATCCAATGGGAACACAGAACCCATCACCAATCATCGCAGACGGGGCGCGGACTACAGCACGCTGTGGCACACCTACGGAAGATCAATTGGCGACGCAGATTCCATCACTATCGCCCTAACACACGCCAAAACCGGGAAATCTCGCCTTCATGATTGCGTCTGATTTCAGAGCAGTGCTCAGTAATCAGGCAACAGGCAAGAGGTGATTTATCGCCGCGAAACTCCCCAATCACACGACACAACTGTGGGGTGATTTCACGGTAATCGTTTCGGGGCGACGTGTCGCCTTTAAGATTACCTGGCGAGATTGCGGCGTGTAAAGGTACCCTTAGGGTACCCTGAGACGAGCGTAAAAAACTTGCACGTGCACGTTAAATCACCTCATATCACCAGGTGAGATTGCGGCGTGTAAAGGTACCCTTAGAGAGAGCATGTGCACCAATTTTCTGCAATAGCCAATTCTCAATAAATTCAGTGGGCGTAGCACCTTCTGCCTTTTCAGGCACCCCCACTATTTTAACATTGTTCCGCAGCGAATGGTTTTCCAGGTCGCCATTTTTCGCGACAACCTCCTCCAATTCTTTAGCATGCTGCTTTTGGCCCTTCTGCAGCTTAACAATGTCATCCTCTGCAGTATTAACCCTCTCCTCCACCTATCCTGTTCTGGCATCCACTTTCTGATTAGCAGATTTCATGTGCACAATCTCAGCTTGAATACCTTGGACCTGCTGAGTAAGTGTGGTCAGAGCCTCCTTGCAAAAGTTTACAGCAGCCAATATGTTCATCAAAGTGTTATAGCAGAGTTATGTGCCCCTGCACTTCCAGCTCCTTCTTCCCTCTGCGAAGTGTTTGTGGTTTTATCAGCTCCCCCCTTTTGATCCTCCCTGGCCCGTCCCTGCTCGTCTTCTGTGTTTTTAGCCCGATTCAATCTCCCCCTGCCCCCGTACAGACTTCTCCTTCACCCATGCAAACCTTTCTAGATGGGCTGCCGCCGCCATCTTCCGTGCGCAGCCAGCATTCATCTTATCCGCCTTCCTCCAAGGCCTGGGCGCCATCTTGGGACCTGTGGATGTCTGCGGTGTCGGCATCCCGCTGATTCCTGCAGGCCATCGCTGCAGTTCTCAGCATCCAAATGTCTCCCTCAGGGTCCAGGGATCCTCTGGTATGCTTTTATGTCAGCCTCAGTGTCCAACTATGCGGCGGTCGCAACCTACAAGCAGGATTGCAGGCGGAAGAGCTCTTGGCTGCAACTGTTTACATTGCTGGCTAGGCCACTCTCCCGCAAATTGATATTTTTAGGAAACAAACATCTGTGATCGAATTCTTGGACGTTCTTATGACTGTGGGTGAGGACGGTATACTGCAAACCGATATTTTTAGGAAAAAAACATCTGTAATCGAATTCTTTGACTTTCTTATGACTGTGGGTGAGGATGGTGTACTGCAAAACAATGTTTTTAGGTAAAAAACATCTGTGATCGAATTCTCGGACGTTCTTATGACTGTGGGTGAGGATGGTATACTGCAAACCGATATTTTTAGGACAAAAACATGTGTAAACTCCTTATTACATGCCTCATCAGCCCACACAGGTACAATCATCAGAGCCACCCCAGTCGGCCAATTCCTAAGATTGAGAAGGATTTGTTCTAATGATAAGCAGTTTGAGGCCAGAGCCAATGATCTTCATGGGAAATTCAGAGCGTGGGGCTACAGCAACCGCAGTATTAAAAATTGATATCTGAGAGCTAAAAATACCCCTTGGGAACAAATACTACATAGGACATACCCTCAGAGACAGCAGGACAGTAACATTAGGTTCATTTCCACTTATAATGGCAAGTGCGAGCAGATGAGAGAAGCCTTGAATAAACACTGGCCTATATTAAAAAGAGATCCAATTTTGGCAAATGAGATTTCAAATACTTCCTTCCTCACCCCACGATGGGACAAAAACCTGAGTGACATGCTTGTTAGCAGTCACTATGTGGCGGAAAATAATACATTTCTGGATGTCGGACCTAAACGCATAGGCTGCTTTACATGCAGAGATTGCATTGCATGTAACCAAGGAAACATCATTAAAGGAAAAAACTTCCACATGACCGATGGTAGGAAATCATTCTCCATACAAAAATACATCTCATGTTGCAGCGTATACGTGATTTACTATGCTACCTGTCCCTGCAGGAAAATTTATGTTGGTCTGACTTCCCATCAACTACGGGTCAGGATATGTGAACATGTCCGCGAAATCATAAAAACAAAAGATGTTGATGATCTAGCCCTCCTAAAGACCCTTCCCAGACACTTCAAAAAGATACATAACTGTGATGCGTCCGGACTTCGAGTAATTTGGATTGACAAATTGGAGGGAGGTATCCGTGGGTGTAACTTAAAGAAAACCTAAGCTCAAATGAAGTGTAGGTGGATAGGAACCCTGGGAATAGTGTCACCATTGGGGTTGAACGAACAATTGAGTTTTGCCCCTTTCTTGCGACTCATGGGTGTCTGCTCTTTGAGGTTTAGAAATTTCCTCTGTTTCTGCTTCATTTTAATTTTGTGTGTTTTTATCACTTTTTAGTCATGAGGTCATCTTGGTGCTCCTCTTCTATCCTGTTATGTCAAACAGTGCTGATATCCCTTAAGATGTCCATGAAAACGGCTGCTACTGCTATGAAGATTGTCCCATTGAGATGTGTTAAATGTAATACTAATGTGATTGTGGTTGTCTACCCTTCCTTGGGTGATGGGTTGTTATTCCTATATTTTGTGCCATGACATAGGTATTAGTTCATTGTACACCTTATATCCCCTATTCGGGGTCTATGCTAAACTTGAGGTACGTGGAGGTTTTCTTTTTCTTCCCCTCTCATGTGCTGTATGCCATAGGTATTAGACTATAATAGGTAATACTCCCCTTCCCAGGGGTTTGGGACACCTTTAGTGTCACGCTTCCGGGGGAAGGCGCCCGAGAGTGGACCCACTGGGCCCTGGTACTGAATTCCTCTGGGTGAGCTGATCCTAGGTTACCCAACCCCTATACAGGGATTGTCAGGGGCAAGCCCAGGGGGTCTAAATACCACAGCAGCTAGTACCAGGGAGGCGGCTCGTAAGGTTAGCCTATACTAAGGAATAGAGAAGTATTCCAGGTAACAGGGTACAAGGCTAGGAGACCAGGAAGGGTGCTACCGGGGAAGAGCACAGCAAGGGTTCCAGGACACAGAGCACAAGGAAGGCCTGACCAACAGTCAGCAAGGCAGAAGCAAACTGACTTAATAATCAGACACCTCCCATCAGAGGAGGTGGCCTGATATACCATGGGAAGAGTAGCTATTGGTCAAGGGGAGTGTCAGGTTGGACCTTGCCGGTCCCTAGAGTCACAGGGAAGGAATGCACCTAGCGCGCCGCTGAGTAGACTCATGAAAATGACCATAGTAATGTGCTCATGTGCGAACCCGATGGTCAGCTGACAGGAAAGGAGCTTGGTGATGGCTCCGAGACACAGCACGCCTGGATGCCGGGCGCCCGGTCGGCAGAGGAGTAGGAGATGCCGACCCGGGAGAGGTGAGCTGGGAAGCGGTGCCTAACATTTAGCAACATTATTGTGGGCAATTTTGGTTCCCTCCTCTTCATTTTAGCCCCTTACATGATTGTCTCCTCCTTTCAGCCGGCCGTGCGCACTGCTCATGCACAGACCTGGGTTAGGGCGCTGCGCACGTCCAATTGATGTCACCGGGGAGAATTCCCCTGGCATCCGCAGTGTCTCGTGTGAATGCCGCAGGCAAGTACACGTTACTTCCGGGTCGCGATGACACGACGCACTGGCACACTATATAACATGACAGCTTTACTATACACGCTGCTCCCTGCCCCATGAGAAAGATACAAAACGGACGTCTGGTGGGTGGGTCCATAACTGGTGGCAGCACAAAGGTTCCCCCCATATTGGGTAAGACCAGCCTGGCCTCTTTATGATTCTGCTTGCTTTGACTGAAATGTGATGTGGGGAGAGAGGCGAATTCAGGATAGGCAACTTATATACAATGCAACAGTGAAATTCGTAGCTACCTAGGATATCCTTGGGCAGGTACACCTCCCTCTGACCTAGTGTTAGCTTGGGCTATACAGATAGGTACTCTTGATATATT
Organism: Allobates femoralis; assembly: GCA_033576535.1. Classification (NCBI taxonomy): domain Eukaryota; kingdom Metazoa; phylum Chordata; class Amphibia; order Anura; family Aromobatidae; genus Allobates; species Allobates femoralis. The sequence continues at coordinate 346,971,128 of JARQOC010000003.1, forward strand.
AAACCACCTTCACTCTTTCAGTACAACATGACCTTGATTTACTATGTATGCAGATCTGTGAGTGCTTGCTGTTTATTTTTGTATTATATTATTATTATTATACTGCCATATATGGGAATAACTTTGGATTGAGGTCTTTGGTTTTTCTATAGACCTGCCACAATAACATACAGTGTTGGCCAAAAGTATTGACACCCCTGCAATTCTGTCAGATAATACTCAGTTTCTTCCTGAAAATGATTGCAATCACAAATTCTTTGGTATTATTATCTTCATTTAATTTGTCTTCAATGAAAAAACACAAAAGAGAATGAAGCAAAAAGCAAAACATTGATCATTTCACACAAAACTCCAAAAATGGGCCAGACAAAAGTATTGGCACCCTCAGCCTAATTCTTGGTTGCACAACCTTTAGCCAAAATAACTGCGATCAACCGCTTCCGGTAACCATCAATGAGTTTCTTACAATGCTCTGCTGGAATTTTACACCATTCTTCTTTGGCAAACTGCTCCAGGTCCCTGATATTTGAAGGGTGCCTTCTCCAAACTGCCATTTTTAGATCTCTCCACAGGTGTTCTATATGGGATTCAGGTCTGGACTCATTGCTGGCCACCTTAGAAGTCTCCAGTGCTTTCTCTCAAGCCATTTTCTAGTGCTTTTTGAAGTGTGTTTTGGGTCATTGTCCTGCTGGAAAGACCCATGACCTCTGAGGGAGACCCAGCTTTCTCACACTGGGCCCTACATTATGCTGCAAAATTTGTTCGTAGTCTTCAGACTTCATAATGCCATGCACACGGTCAAGCAGTCCAGTGCCAGAGGCAGCAAAGCAACCCCAAAACATCAGGGAACCTCTGCCATGTTTGACTGTAGGGACCGTGTTCTTATCTTTGAATGCCTCATTTTTTCTCCTGTAAACTCTATGTTGATGCCTTTGCCCAAAAAGGTCTACTTTTGTCTCATCTGACCAGAGAACATTCTTCCAAAACGTTTTAGGCTTTCTCAGGTAAGTTTTGGCAAACTCCAGCCTGGCTTTTTTATGTCTCGGGGTAAGAAGTGGGGTCTTTCTGGGTATCCTACCATACAGTCCCTTTTCATTCAGACTCCGACGGATAGTACGGGTTGACACTGTTGTACCCTCGGACTGCAGGGAAGCTTGAACTTGTTTGGATGTTAGTCGAAGTTCTTTATCCACCATCCGCACAATCTTGCGTTGAAATCACTCGTCAATTTTTCTTTTCCGTCCACATCTAGGGAGGTTAGCCACAGTGCTATGGGCTTTAAACTTCTTGATGACACTGTACACATGAATATTCAGGTCTTTGGAGATGGACTTGTAGCCTTGAGATTGCTCATGCTTCCTCATAATTTGGTTTCTCAAGTCCTCAGACAGTTCTTTGGTCTTCTTTCTTTTCTCCATGCTCAATGTGGTACACGCAAGGACACAGGACAGAGGTTGAGTCAACTTTAACACATGTCAACTGGCTGCAAGTGTGATTTAGTTATTGCCAACACCTGTTAGGTGCCACAGGTAAATTACAGGTGCTGTTAATTACACAAATTAGAGAAGCATCACATGATTTTTCTACCAGTGCCAATACTTTTGTCCAACCCCTTTTTTATGTTTGGTGTGGAATTATATCCAATTTAGCTTTAGGACAATTCTTTTTGTGTTTTTTCATTGAAGACAAATTAAATGAAGATAATAATACCAAAGAATTTGTGATTGCAATCATTTTCAGGAAGAAACTGAGCATTATCTGACAGAATTGCAGGGGTGTCAATACTTTTGGCCACAACTGTATACAATATGTACCTTGTAAACCCACCACTCTGAGGCCACTCTACCATGGCTCTCATCTTTCGTACCTCTGATAGAGTGTATTGATGTGTTCAATTGCTTTTTAAAAACTTATTGTCACATTTAAAAATTAAAATAAAATTGTAATTACCGGTATTTGGAATAGAACTCTGGTGTGATTCAGTCACATATATTATATAGTCAATGCAAACAGTAATCTATTATGTGTTAATTTCTGTAAATGTTGATGGTTGTTACTTACAGCTAATAAAAACCTAAAGGTCATTGTCTCAGAAAATTAAAGGAGGGAGGTTGAAGGGTTAAAAAACACACAGCCATATTCCACGAGGCATCAAAGGGTGAATTTAATAATGTTTTATCAGTCAATGCATTTTAGGACTCCCTGAAATGCCCTAAAACATGGTAATATGATGTTGATTTGTCCTAATGAAGGGGCAGGGAGCCCTGGCACACATTAACTATTAAATCAATATTATATTCACCCTTTGATGTCTCGTGGAATACGGCAGCTCGGTTTTTAAGCCTTAATTTTTCCTACTCTATATGCAGCACACTGGGGACTACAACACTTTTATAGTTGTTGTGACTCTCACAACCACACAAGGTGAAGCCTCTGATACCCTAATTTTATCTCTCAGACCCTTCATCTTTCCTACACTTTAATTTTCTGAGATAATGACCTTTGGGTTTTCATTGGTTGTAAGCCATAATCATCAACATTAACAGAAATAACCACTTGAAATAGATCACTCTGTTTGTAATGACTCCATATTATATGTGTAACACTCCTTTACTCTGCTGCTGTGGGCAGGGTGTTCGGGAATTCTTACCTTGATATGGCGCATTGCCTCCACTCGAATCTGCTAGGAGCCCTAAAGGAATGCAGAAGGGTGTTTGTCTTCTGCCAGGAGTCGACTCAGGAAACCCCTGTCAACGCTCCATACACACTCACAAAAGATAAGGTTAGAATTCTTAACATGTTTATTTACAGGAGGATGAGAAGTGGCAATTGTAGGGGGAATAGCAAGTAAAGTAACAGGTAATGTTATGCATTATTCTACAGAAGTGCAAGACATGCTTTCCTATAGACCTGAGGTGATGCTTCCCATTTACCTTATGACACACACACTCCTAACTAAGGCTAGTCACATATCATTATTTGCTTGCGTTTAACACATCCGTTAATGAATGTGTATTAACGCACCACATTTATTTTTGCTGCATTTTTGTCTCGTCATTAATGGATGTGTTAACACATTTTCAGATGTTTGTTGTTTATTTAATCCGTTTTTGCTATCCATCTGCATGCATTTTCCATTTGTTAATAAAATTTTGTGTGTGTGAAAAAAAAGGTTGTTTCTGGTATTTCCCGACGCAATTTTTTAACAAAAAAATATGTTTTGTCAGCAAGATGAATGTGTCTTTGCTAGTAAGTTATCGATTAATGGCCTCACGACGTCAGCAGAATAGGCGTGATATAGAAAGGAGATATTGGGTTCATGAGGTCAATCATATCCATGACCAATATGGTGCTTTTCACAGACGTTATTTCAAACTGCGTGATTCCCTATAAAATTCCAACGATACCTACGCATGTTCGTTTAAACCTTTGATGTTCTGATATCGCTGATCCAGGATGATATTTAACATCAAGACTCACCATTTCGAAGATGTATTTCTCCGGAAGAATGATTAGTTGTGACCCTGAGGTTACACTTGCCCTTCTGTATTGTTCCATATCAAATTTTTAGTTATGTTGCAAGTTGGTTATGACCCCTTTCTGTGTTGTAAAAAAATACTACACACGTTTACGCAACATGATAGTTAACCAATTCTACATTTTCACAATTATGCATACGCCAAGATTGTTCAATCCCTGTGTGTTTTTTTATATCATGTATTTTCATATTTTTTCATTTTACTTGCTCTGACCCATCTTCATGACTCACATAATTATTTTTGTCTTGCTTCATATTATAGATTCCTGGCTACTGGTGAAAGTTTCGCATCCCTGCATTACTAATTTCGTTTGGGAAAATCCACTATTTGTGAAATTGTACATGAGACCTGTGATGTCATTTGGGACACCTTACAGCCGCTTGCGTTACCTCAATCAACAACAGCTCATTGGCTATCGATTGCCTAAAAGTTTCTGCAAGTGGTGAATTTTTCGAATTGCATAGGTGCCCTCGATGGGAAACATATTCGTATTTAGAACCCCGCATAGTGGTTATTTGTATTACAACTATAAAAAAATATTGTTCAATCGTTCTCATGGCAATAGCAGATGCAAAATTCTGCTTTGTAGCTGTTGATATTGGGGCATATGGCTATAGCAATGATTCTCAAGTGTTCAAAAACAACAAGATATGGAAACGTCTGTCCAAGAACCTTTTTGACCTCCCGCCATCATGACCTCTACCAGGCACTGAAGCCCCGAGCTTGCCAATTGTTTTAGTGGCTGATGAGGACTTTCAACTAGCCACCAATCTGATGAAGCCATATGCCAGTAGGAGCCTCAACTCCTAAAGGCGCTTATTCAATTACCGCTTGAGTAGGGCAAGACGTCATGTTGAATGCTTGTTTGGCATTATGACTTCCAAATGGAGCATCCTGTTAACATGCATCCAATTACAACCAATAAATGGAGACCGTGTTGTCAAGGCTTGTGTCTGCCTACACAATTTTGTGTCTCGTCATGATACCCTCCTAGGTGACCAAAACAACTGAGAGGGAACACTTGCTTGTGGGGTGCACACACAAAGTGTTTTAAAGAACAAACATTTACGTCACATTAGCAGGGCAATTGTCTTTCAATAATGTCCTTCAATGATTGTTCCTTTAGTTTTTGTTCTGTAGCAACAATTCCCATGACTACACCAACATATGAAATCTTTTCGCCCCATTTCCACTTCACAGCCCTTGTTAGCATCTTCTTTTTAGACATATAAACATAAGTTTGCCATCTGATGGAAACAACTATGAGAGACACAAATATTCTTTTTTAAAACATTTTACTCAACATCAATATAATGCGACATTCAAAGGATGTAATCAACAAATTTGAATTTTTGTAAAATAAAAAAATAAGAGTGTCTTGTACAAAACAACAACTCCAAACAAAAATAAAAGGTCACGAAAACTATGTGACCTTAAATATGTCAAAATGTGACATCTTTATCGACAACACAGGCCTTCAGAGGTACTTGTTATGGGTGCCCCTGAAAACCAAGCTTTGGCATAAAATGTTAACAAACACAATAACAAAGGCAAAAAAAAAAGGCTTTTGGATGTCCGCACATTTGCCTTGTCCCATAATAATCATGGTTAAGGGTGCTTTTACACAGCGTTTTTCTGTCATCCGTGGCTGTCCGTTGTAAAACGGACAGCCACGGATCAGATTTTGGCCCCATGTTATCCTATGGGCACAGATCACATCGGATTTGGCCTTATTGGCATCCGATTTTTGTCGGATCCGATTCTGGCCGATTTTTGGCACAGCGGCTCAAATCGGACCGAGTTGGATCCGACCTGATCCGCGCCAAATAACATGGGGCCTATGGAGCGGGGGTCCGAGGAAACAGCTGATGTCTCCTCGGACCCGATCTTAGTGTACTGAGCATGCTCAGTACACTAACACCGCTCTGTGCCATCTAATATCACTTCTGCAATGTATATTTATACATTGCAGAAGTGATATCCAGTTAAATGAAAGGGTTAAAAATAAAAAAATCATTATCCTCACCTCTCCCACGATCCAGCGATGCCTCCAGCGCTCTGTGCTTCTAGGACCTGGCCTGACTTCACAGTTGAGTCACATGACCGGTTACCGCGGTAACTGGTCATGTGACTGTGACATCACGCCAGGTCCTGTTGATCAGAAGAAGAAGCTGGAAGCGCCGCGGGTGTCGTGGAGAGGTGAGAATGAAGATTTTTTTTTATTTTTTAAGCTCTGCAAAGAGGGTGGGCAAAGAGGAGAGAAAAGAGGAGACAAAGAGGGGCTGCAAAGAGGGGGGCAACAGGAGGACAAAGAGGGGAGACAGAGGGGACCAACAGGAGGACAAAGAGGGGACAAAGAGGGGGCCAACAGGAGGACAAAGAGGGGAGACAGAGGGGAGAAAGAGGGGAGAAAGAGGGGAGACAGAGGGGACAAAGAGGGGGAGAAAGAGGGGAGACAGAGGGGACAAAGAGGGGAGATAGAGGAGAAAGGTGACAGGAGGGAGAGAGGAGGGGGACGAGATGACAGGAGGAGCAGGGAGAGGATCCAAACTGATGCTGCAAAATATCGGGATCGGATGGCTAATTGGCATCCGATTGCAGTCATTAGTTTGGATCCGTTGCTGTCCGAGGGGAGCAGCAAAAAGTCTGATCCCCTCGGACAGCACAAAAACGCAGTGTGAAAGCAGCCTAACTTTCTGACAACGTTACAGTAACATCAGGTTGAGGCTGGCAGCTAAGCTGTTGGGCAAAAATGTCTCGTTGTTCCTTGTTCAGGTCTCCCACAGACTAGTCTTGTAAAATGCCACCTGGATCAATGAATTCCCCCATAAGACTATTTAGTCGGGCTGAAAATTCGAGGGAACAGTGTGTTGAAATTGTTTGTACAAGGGGAACATAGGATAACATGAACAGCTGCCATTCATTGCCGCAATACAACACCTCTTTTTTTGTAATTCAATAACTTGTCTATGAATATGCAAATAGAGTCTGTGGAGCCTCGCTTAGGAGTCTCAAACACAGGACTAGCCATATATCCCTCCAGGGAAGAACCTGCCATGGGGTGGCTCCTTGAGACCACCATAACCACCATATTAAGTGGCTCTTTTAGTTAATTTCCAACTCTTTTACAAGTTTAGAGATATGACAAGGGAATACCAAGGCCAGGCATCCATCCACAGACAGCTATTTCAGGGTGTTGCCTCTCATCAGTGTGGAGTAGGATTCTAACTTGTCTATGACTTTCACGAAGTTCGTTATTAAAATGATCTTCAAAGTGTTGTATTCTGTCAACTATGATGGCATCTGCTACTTCCTTTTTCCACTACGTTTTTGAGTACAGTGTTGTCGCAGACGTGCAGAAACACCATAATCCAATTCAAAGCATAACAGATGCGGCAGCACTCACATGGTCCTGGTGCATAAAATGACATTTATTCCATAGCGGTGTGGTCGGCTGGTTACAGGGGGAGTGGGAGGAAGGATGCGGGTATACAAAAATGACGGACCGTTTCGTGCCCCCTAGCGGCGCTTCTACGGGCTTCACCAGGTGGTATTAACCTGTAGAAGCGCCGCTGGGGGCATGAAAAGGTCTGTCGTTTTTGTATGACTTTGCGACCCGGATGTGCACCAGGGGTCCAGGCAAGTCGGCGTGGAGACGGTAAGTGAAGGGGGAGCGGCGCTCTCCCTGAAAGCAGAGTGAGGCTCCGACATAGGAGCTTGGAACAACGGTGGTGCCTGGGAGTGCTAAAAAGCAGTAAACAGCATAATCCAATGATTGCCCTTCAGGTGGAGTAGGCATCAACATCTGGCTTTCTGTCCTCTGTGGACCATCTAGAGTGTCCATGTTGTCTTGGTCATTTGTCTGTACGGAGTCTTCCACGCCAATTTCTGCAATATCTTCAGGTGGTGGAGCCGTACTTAAGGCTGTTCTACAATATCGTAAAAACATACATTATTTAAATTATGTGGACAATAGTCTAGGGCCAACTTGCATTGCTTTCCTGAATTTGTTTAAGTATTTTACCTTCTTGTGCTCAATGTTTTTTGCAAAAACATGAGCTGGTTGTAGTACACATATGGCTTCGGATGTTTGACACTCAAACAACTTGATATTTTCTTTTTTTTGCAATATTCACGGACAAAGCAGTTGCATATGGAACGCCACCGGACATGGACTGCTTTGGCTACAAATGTTTTTAGGAAAAAAAAATATTTTTAGCATATACAAACAATTAAAAAGGTCAAAAACAACATTTACCCAACATTTTTAAAATTAACACATTTGTTTCAATTAGGTATGTAATATATATATATTACCAATGTCTTTTTGCCCATTTGAAGAGAATTCACGGTGTATGGGAACCATTTGTTTTATAATCTGATCCCACAGACGCCGGCTCTTAGACAAATCATAATAGCGCCGATCAGATTTATCCCATAATGAGGAGTGTTGTTGAACCAGGTTTATGACTGTCTCATTTTCAATGTGTATTGGCTGCTCTTTGTCAAATAGGATTTTCTTACGGGAACTACGCTTCTCTTCTCAAACATGAACAGATGAATAAAATTAAACACCCTGCAAAAGGCTTTTCTTGTAAACACATGTGAGCAAAGCAAAAGCTGCCTGGGTGAGGATCTTAGTAGTATTGAAATGTTCATGAACATACGTAAAAGTACATTATTTTCATCACTTGATCACTGTTGTTGATACAGGCATACTTTTGGGCAATATAGACACCGAGATTGATAGGGATATTTACCCGTTGACTCGGATGGGATTTGGGCGACGTGAAGGCTTTGCAGCCTTGGTTTTGGAACCTTTGTCTTCCTTAGTCTTGAAAAAGAACAAAATAAATAAATAAATATTCGTAAAACATGATTTGTAGGAATCATTATAGACATCCATACACTGTTGGAAAACATTCCACCATACCTATGTACCTGACTCCTTGAATGGCTTGGTTCAGAACTTTTCCGTTTTTTTGGACAACATTGCCTTGTTTGATTTGTGTTTGGCCACAGGCTGCCACAAAAAAACCAAAAAAACATTACATTAGGACATACAAGATGAGACAGGAAAGAGATCATGCATCGTGGTTACTGAAGGAGAATATTAACCACAATCAAAAAGGGGTATGGTCATTGTTACAAGTATATTACCATGTTGGACATAGGATATTATCGTCTACTATGTAAATGTGTAACAAGTTAATACACTCACACTTTTATGTGCAATGTCACTGGCCGACTCACAGGTTTCCTGAAAAGAATTATGGACAGTAGCAAACAAACATTACTCACAATGCATACAGTGGGCCAAGGTTGACACATTGCAGAAATTACTTCATAGTCCATACTTCCACAATTATGCATGTTCACGGCATACACATCCAGCTTGTGACTAATCACATACAATACATACACCTATGAGCAACGTCATTTACGTATCATGTATACAGCGTGTTATAGCCCAAGTACAGATCATAAACAGTTTGTAGTGTCAGTACTGACAGGCGGTGATGAAATCAGTTCCTCTGTGCCATTTGAGGCAATAGATTGTTATTAAATACCACGTCTCACAAGAAGGGCTTTTGCCCTATGTTATACTGTGTAGATGTGAATAAAATGTATTGGGTGGATGTATATAATATGGGGGCACCTGATGAGGGGCTGCTGGAGTGGGTCTAACCCACTACTTTATTATAATCACTGTCTAAAGTAATGTCGGTTTTTGCTGGCAAATCATGATTTCCATCTACATACTGAGCTGTTAAAAAGCGCAATCTTCTGACAGCTCAGTGTGTAAGTGGCATAAGTAGTGCAATCTGCAGCATTGTAACCGGTGAGACACTGCGGCTGTCCTTGGGTGACCTGAGTTGCCCCCCTTTACGATGCTGCAGTGCACCGAGCCCAAGGGACCAAGGGGATAGAAGCTTTGTTGGTCCCCTTGGTCTCTGATGAAGCAGAGCCGAGAGTGTTCAGCACAGAGATGATCGTCGAGGGATTAATAAATATGTAGTCCCTAAATGTGTTTGTGTTTTTATACATTTTTAATTAATTTTTTAAGAAAAAAATAGACTTGGACTTTTCCATATTTGTGTTTGCCAGCCAGGTACAGCAGGCACGTACGGGATGCCCCCAACCCTCAGCTGCCTATGTGTACCTGGCTGGGAACCAAAAATATAAGGAAGCCCTTTTTTTTATTTAATTATTTCATGAATTTCATAAAATAATTAAAAAAAACGATGTTGGCTTTGTCCTATTTTTGTTTCCAGCCAGGTACAACTAGGTAGCTGGAGGCAGGAATCCGCAGCACAGGATGGCCGAAGCTTTCTGGGCCCCCCTTGCTGCAAGTTGCAGTCAGCAGCCACCCCAGAAAATGGCACGTTCATAGAAGCGCCACCTTCTGGCACTGTATCTGACTCTTCCAGCCGCCCTGGTGCCGGGTGGCTCACTGGGTAATAATAGGGTTAGGGCCAGCTTTGTATTATCAGCTGGCCCTAAGCCAGAAATTCATGGTGTCACACCAATATTAGACATGGCCACCATAAATTTCTAGTAAAGATTAAAAAAAACAACAGAGAAAAATATTTTTATTAGAAATAAAACACAACACAATTAGTGACTCCATCTTTATTGAAGAAAACAACATCCCCCCTCCAACTTAGTCCACAGGAGATCTTCTTCAGCACCACAATCACAGCCAGAAATGAAGTAAAAGAAGCGCTTACTTCAGGCAGTATTGGCGGTGACGTCAGAGTCTGGGTTACCCCAGTTCACACCGCCTCAGCCTGTGCCTGCTTGTCTGATATCACTGCCAACACTGCCGGAAGTTAACGGTTCTCTCACCTCACTTCTGGAAGGGATTGCGGTACTGTCATGCTGAGGTCATCGCAGTTCACGCCTGACGCAGCTCATGTGTGAACTGTGATAACCTTTCCCACAGCCAGATGCTCAGCCTGTGCCTGCTTGTCTCTACCAGAAGACGCGTGTGTCAGCTGGTACAGATGTAGCAGAACTGAAAAAGATGATCTCCTGTGGACTATGTCGGAGGGGGTAGGTTGTTTTCTTCAATAAAGATGGGAGTCACTAATTGTGTTGTGTTTTACTTTTAATAAAAATATTTTTCTCTGTGTTGTGTTTTTTTTATCTTTACTAGAAATTCATGGTGACTATGTCTAATATTGACGTGACACCATGAATTTTGGGCTTGGGGACAGCTGATAATACAAAGCTGACCCTAACCCCATTATTACCCAGTGAGCCACCCAGAAGCAGGCCCGCTGGAAGAGTCAGATACAGTGCCAGAGGATGGTGCATCTATGAATGCGCCAATTTCTGTAGTGGCTGGGGACTGCAATTCGCAGCGGGGGAAAGCAGAAAGCTTGGCCACTGTGCGCTGCAGATTCCAGTTCTTAGCTGCCTAGTTGTACCTGGCTGGAAACAAAAATAGGGCGAAGCCCACATTGTTTTTTTCAATTATTTCATGAAATAATTTAAAAAACAAAGGGCTTCCCTATATTTTTGGTTCCCAGCTACCAACAAATAGGCAGCTGGGGTTGGGGGCAGCCCTTACCTTCCTGCTGTACCTGGCTGGCAAACAAAAATATGGCAAAGTCCATGTCAATTTTTTTTTTTTTTTAATTCACTAAAGAATAACAAAATGAATAAAAACACAAATACATAACCCTAACTCTACCAAACCCTAAAGAACCTAGGGTTAGAGGTTAAAAAAAAATGCGTAGGCTCCCGCACCATTTTCTATTGCCAGCTAAGGGTAACCCAAACAGCTACTGGCTGCTTATCCCCGCTGCTTGGTGTTACCTTCACTGGCAATAGAGAATCCATGGAAGCCAGGGGGAAAGGTAGGTGGGGGGGAGGGGGGAAAAGAGAGGGGTGACAGTGACATTTTATTTACATGTAATAATACATGGATTAGTCAAATAATGTATACTGTATAGGCGAAACCACATACCATCAAAGAGGAAAAAGAGATTAAGCGATAAATAACATACAGCCACGTAACCTAATAATTAAAGAATGTATATTAATACAGATTAATTAGGCGGTATCATGGTCGCAAGGGGGTGGGAAGCACAGATCAGTCAGGAATCTAGAGTACAACTCTTAGTCAGAGAGTCCAGGGCCAAGTTGTACTCATAGCAAAAGATTGAATTGATTCTTTCCGTCACATCAGCAAGACCCGGGGGAGTTTAAGCCTTCCATTTCGCTGCTATACAGAGCCTGGCTGCAATCAACACATATGTAACCATCTGGCGAAAGGTCAGTGGGTAGGCTTCAATTCCAATATGCAGGACTGCAAGTTGGGGAGAAAGGGGTACAGCAATTCCCTTTTGAGACCTGCACATAAAAAGCTGTTTTCTGCTGTCAGTCCAAGTCAGACATTGGACCTGTCTGGATCCTGCTCATTTTAGGTACCAATACACATGGTGAGGTTTTAAATAAATCTGATAGGGACTGCTCTGATACGGGTTACCTCGAAGTTGGTAGAGCAGCTTAGTATACATTTTTTGCAAAAAATGTGTCAAGTAAATACCTTGTATTTTACTTTTTCAGCAGCACTTGCTTTTTGCTGAATTTTTTTACAGCAGAGTATTTTTACACAATTGACTGTTTTTTGTGATTCAGTCTTTTGGTGGTGTGACACTGTCCTACAGACGTGTTCACGGTGTGCATGGTTCATTAGTTTTTGTCTAAGTATTCCTTGTTTTGCAAGATTAGGGAGTTTCCCACCCCTCCCTTTTGAGCCCTGCACATAAAAAGCTGTCTTCTGCAGTCAGTCCAAGTCAGACATTGGACCTGTCTGGATCCTGCTCATTTTAGGTACCAATACACATGGTTAGGTTTTAAATACATCAGATAGGGATTGCTCTGATTCGGGTTACCTTGAAGTTGGTAGAGCAGCTTAGTATACATTTTTTGCAAAAAACGTATCAACTAAATACCCTGTATTTTACTTTTTCAGCAGCACTTGCTTTTTACTGAATTTATTTACAACAGAGTATTTTTACGAGTTTGTTTGACTGTTTTTTTGTGATTCAATTCCAATATGCAGGACTTCAAGTTGGGGAGAAAGGGGGACAGCAATTCCCGTTATCTTCCTCAGCAAGCCAGCGACTAGATGCCAAAAAGCTGCTACTCTTGGGCAAGTCCACCAAATGTGAGGCAAATCGCCCCTCCCTCCACATTGTCGCCAACATAACGGAGACTGGTTAGCAATTTCAATGCAGATACTGGTGATATGCTGCAAACTTGGCTTGCAGAAGTGGAGAACAGGGATTTTATTATCAGTATTAGAAAAATAAATTAATTACTGTGTAGGTTGTGGGTAGAATGGGTAGAACACATGTAGAAGAGGGCAAGAGGAATTTAGATAACAAATGGCATTTAAGTCAGATTCACAGGCTTTATCTGCTCAATGTACTTTATTTTCTAGGAAACTGTCTATACAAGCAAAGTCTCTTTCTGTAATCAATCTCCATACCACTGCAACTAAAGATGGATTTAACCTAACAACAGGCAGAACGCACCATAAATAGATAGAGCGAGACGTAGTGGCCAGCACTTTGAAGTACTTTTACAGGCATAAAACGTCATTGATGTAATCAAAATGTATGTACAGTTTGTGAGGTCGCGCACGCCTGGAGGACTCGCTTGCAGCGTAATTGATTCCAAACAACCGTGTGTTAAAGTAAGTAAAAGTCCAGCAGTTTATTAAAGTGCCTCATAAACTGCATGTAGTGCATAGTTCACACATATGGGGGACATACACATCATATCTGATTGTCCCAATGGCAGGTGTAATACACATATATCCCGATCAGTCCATAGGAGGAAATCACTGACCTTAGGCCCAGGTGAGAGACCTCCTCAGAGGTTCATTGACTCTTGTCTGGCCGGGCTCTGATCAGGATTGGGCTCCCTGAGCTCCAGGATGAACTGGGCCTCCCAAGGTCTCCTCACCTATCAGAGGCTCTGACAAACCTCTCCTTCAGATCATAAGGCTCTCCACAGCCTGTATGAAAGACGTGTTCTGATGTCACAGCCCATGTGACCAAGAGGGAGTCTGCTTAAGTCTGCTGTGCCACGTCCACAGGTGGATCCAGGTTTCACAGACACCCCCGGGCTTTCAAACCTGCATGATAGCACATGTAATGCATTACCTGAGCCGTGGAACCACAAGTCCCAGCAGTGACACCAGCAAGGCAGCCAGCCGCTGCACCACAAGTTGTAATATTTTTTACTCTGGCTTCCAAACAAATATGATTATTAAAATTATTAAAGTGACTATTTAAAGGGGTTTTCCATGTACAAAGTTAATTTTCAAGTTCATTTAAATCTAAATATCTTGGCATAATAATTTCCACAATTGGATGTGTTTAAAAATGTTCCTGTGTTGAGATCATTTTATATATGTGCCATATGTTACATACTATGTAATGGCCATGTCTGACCGTACAGGGACACAGTCTGATCATACCACATCTCCTGTGCTGAGATCTTATATATGTGTCCCTGCTATGTACTATGTAATGGCCATGTCTGACTGTACAGGGACACAGTCTGATCATACCACATCTCCTGTGCTGAGATCTTATATATGTGTCCCTGCTATGTACTGTGTAATGGCTGTGTCGGACTGTACAAGGACATGGTCTGATCATACCACATCTCCTGTGCTGAGATCTTATATATGTGTCCCTGCTATGTACTGTGTAATGGCTGTGTCTGACTGTACAGGGACATGGTCTGATCATACCACATCTCCTGTGCTGAGATCTTATATATGTGTCCCACGCTATGTACTATGTAATGGCCATGTCTGACCGTACAGGGACATGGTTTGATCATACCACGTCTCCTGTGCTGAGATAATCTTATATATGTGTCCCTGCTATGTACTGTGTAATGGCTGTGTCTGACTGTACAAGGGATATGGTCTAATCATACCACATCATCTGGGCAGGAAGTAAAAAAGGGTATGCAGACATTAAAGCACGAGATCACAGCTCATTTTTTCTGTGAGGTAAAACATTTGTCTGATTTAAAAAAAAAATTCTACTTTACAAAAATAATTATTTGAGATCCCGTGCTGTAATGTCTGTAAACATTTTTACTTTCTGGCTCAGAAGTTGTGGTATGATCAGACCATGTTCCTGTACAGTCAGACACTGCCATTACACAGTTCATAGCAGGGGCACATATACAAGACTAGATGGGGGCCCGATGCGATACAATGGAGGATGGTCTCTGTGGCACAGGGAGTGGCGGCTGTCTCTCCCCATACGCTTTTCCTCCAACTCATTGTTGTCTTCTCCCCTCATGTGCTCCCTCTTTTGAGCTGTTTTCTCCTAGTGCGCTCTCCCACCTGTATGCGGTCTCTCTCCCCCCTGTGCTCTCTTCCTTTGAGTTGTCTCTCCCCTGTGTGCTCTCCTCCCTGTGTGCTGTCTCTCTCCCCTGTGCTCTCTCTTTTGGGCTGTCTTTCCCGTGCGCTCTCTCTTTCCCCCTGTGGTGTCCAAAGATGGCGGCAACCTGAGTAAGTGCACATGCGCGCCGGGTACACACATGCGCACAAGGCGGTAATGTGTCATCTGCGGCTTCAGGTGGGTGGCGTCAGTGATTGCCATATTTGCACACCCGTCACTTGGACACCGGATCACAGAGGGGACAGCACAATTATGTAACTGCCCCCGTGCATGCTCTCTGCTCTGTGAACTCTCTTCACCCCCAGTGCCTTCTCTCCCTGCTGTGTGCTCTCTACCATCCCCCCATGTATCACACTGCCGTCATCTTTGGACACCTGGGTGTCCAAACATGGTGGACACCTGAGTAAATGGGCAATAACTGGCCAGTAACTGCCCAATGGGCCAGTACTAGCAGCGGCCATCGTATTTGCACTTGCTCACCCATCACTTGAGTGTCCAAATATGGCGGCCGCGACACGTGTTGGGGTGGCATCCTGGCGGGAGTGGATAACAGACCCACAAGAAGATTATGTAAGCAGATTAATCTCAGCCCAGGAACATTTTTCTTTACAAACAAATCCAATTGTGGAAATTAGTATTATTCTAAAATCTATAGAGTAGAATTTACTTTAAAATTAACTTTGTTCGTGGGAAAACCCTTTTAAGTATCTAAGATACTGTGAATGCAGCCTTGTCATTCCCCATGGTCAATTCAATGAGGTGGATAAATAATTAGGATACAGGCCCACCCAACTTTCTTTTAAGTGTAGGTAACCTGGCTGTTAAACTCATTTAATTGGATCTATATCAGAATCTAATCATTCAGGCGTCATTTTCTTTCAAAACTATATTTGTCTATATTTGGAATAAAAAAATAAACTCAGATTACTGGAGCATCTGAGTCTCTCAGTTTACCTGTAGCATAGAAAGGATAGACAGCTGCCTGAGGTTGAGTAGAACGGGACGTGAATTTCAGACTACTTAGGCTTCCATTAGGAATTGTAGTTAATCCTAGTGTAGTTAAAAACCAGCTAAACAACAACAAAGACAATAAATAGCATGTAAATATCTCCCAAGAAGTTGTGACTTAGTTTGTAAAGAATCCAGATAGAGTGAAAAAGAGCTGGGATCAAATGCCGCGCTGACCACAAAGATAAACACAGAGTAAATCACACACTCTGTTTATTTTGCCTACATGTGTTTCATGGCTCATAGCCACTTCCTCAGGGCATTTGATGCCCTGAGGAAGTGGCTATGAGCCATGAAACACGTGTAGGCAAAATAAACAGAGTGTGTGATTTACTCTGTGTCTATCTTTGTGGTCAGTGCGGCATTTGATCCCAGCTCTTTTTCACTCTATCTAGATTCTTCAGTTCTCAGCTGGGAGCCTGCAGCGACCTCCTGTGTGCTTTTATTGTAGTTGTGATACTCACAACTACATCAGGTGAGTTTAACCATTTGGGGTCTGAGGGACCTGTATAATAGCAATACTACTCTATGTGCGCTTCCTTTCTCTTTTAATTTATTAGTTTGTAAAGAAAAGTCTAGATACAGCATTGCTTTGGAAAGCGTTGTGCATCTACTCTCTTCAGCATTTATCCCTGCTTGTCCTAAAGGCAAAATTGAAAAAGTAAAGGTACCTTTACACACGGCAACTTTTCTAGGAATTTCACTGGCAACTTACTGGTTGCAGTGAAATCATGGACACATTGTTCTATCTTGTTGCTGTGTACAAATGGAACAATGTGTCCATGATTTCACAGCAACCAGTAAGTTGCCAGTGAAATTCCTAGAAAAGTTGCCGTGTGTAAAGGTACCCTAACAGGCATTTTAGGTGCAAAGAAAAATAAAATGATGATTTTGGAATGCAAAGACACATATGGATTTAAGTGCTTTCATGATTTATTTTGACATAAGATGTATTACAATTAGATCACTTTAAAAAAACAAATATGATGCAAAGTAAAAGGAATGCTGTAGAAAAGACAGTGACAAATTCCATTATATGCATATCTTACATTGTAACGCTATACAGAACAATGCATAAAAGAAACAGAACACACTTACAAATTCGCACTTTTAAACAAATGTGAACAGCATCCTACCACAAAGAACATTCTAGAATTATAGGAAGTTTGATAAAAACCCTAAAAACCAATTTTGTGAGTTAAGAAAACAGTTTATACTCCAAATTTAGTCAACACTTGGCTCCAATACTGCCAGTACCATTGTCTCTACCAGCCTCGGCTTACATTTCAGCATTGAAACACACTGTATGTGATTGCTGCAGCCACTAACGTGACTCGAAGAGAGTATGGTATGTATAGCAGGTGGGTGCTGAATATATCCAATGGTAATACATCATATCGCTCCTGAGAGAGGAAGACCATGGGACACTACTGGTCATTCGGTTATTCCAGGGGTGGGATGCAGGGGGTTCTCCCAGGTTCTCGGGAACCTCTTGTTAAAAAAGCAGCTGGCTCTCAGAACTGGGAAGTTTTAGAGCTGCGACCTGATTCTGTAGCCGCCACTACGGTCCACGTGCATTCTCTGCGCTCTTCACTCCATACAAACATGAACAGAGCGCAGTGGTGACGGGGACTTCACAGAGGAGCTGTCAGCTGCATCAACTACAGGGGCATGTCTGTGATAGCATGCCACTTACTGGAGACTAGGTTTGTCTGTCACTGTGTCACAACGTCCATGTAAACAGTTAACTGTAGCCAACAACATCTCTGCCAAGCAGGGGTGATGCGCAGTAAGGAGCAGAGCACGGCGATGCAGCAGGGGGTGATGCGCAGTAAGGAGCAGGGCACGGCGGTGCAGCGGGGGGTGATGCGCAGTAAGGCGCATTATTCATATATTCTTCAGGCAGGGGTGTGGCTTAATGTGGGTGTGGCTTAATATGGGTGTAATTTCCCTACACACAAGCACGGAACCTGTTCTTAACAATTTGAATTCCACCCCTGGGTTATTTCAACACATTTCACACATTGCTTCCCATGATATTCGTGTCAGAGGTTTCAATTCTTATTGTAGTATTTATGGCCCGTATATATTAATAAGGCAATCATTTTTTTAGTACAATGTACATACATACTTAATTACACACAAAATTTACAGAAAATATAATGAAATCAAATATGATTTCAAAAAGTACTAGGCAGCATTGTAAACCTTCTGGCTTCATATAATTACTTATATTCAGAAGGAAATATTGATCTTGTATAGAAATCCCTCTACCATTTCCCACAATCATCTCAGTAGCATAATAAAGCACATTAATAAATAAATCTGCACAAAACAATGTCTTAAGGCAATACGGTACAGCACAGGAGGATGGCAAAATGGTTTCCATCCACATTCTTGTCATTCATAATTTTTCATCTATGCTCTTTGGTAAATGTGAGGATGTAGTGCAGAGCTTGTCCGACGTGCATACATTTCTATTATCTGCTTCCATGTCTGCAGGAGACACTTCAACCTGCAATCCAAGTGAAAGGAAGGTCAATGTTAGAATCATTTCCAGTCTGTATGTGTAGCACTGCTTCTGGCAACACACAGTACACACCAGACAGTGTTGCCTGCCATGCATGAAAGTGACTTATCAGACCAGTTCCTCCTTTGTCTACATCCCCAGCCATCCAGCCCAGTCATTAAAGGAAGGGGGAAGAACTCTGAACCCTATATAGCTGCCTTCTGGAGGGTCACAAGCCACTCACTCTGGACAAATGCCAAGACCAACCTCTCCAACATGACTACAGAGAACCTGTTCCTCTGCTTTCGGCCTTACATCTATGAATCGGATGCTCAATATTGAATTTTGGGATTTATAGGAAATACAAATGGACAAGGGTTGTGGATGTTTAGGTGATAAAAAAACAAACAGCACTTACTTTGTGGTAAGACCACTGCAGTCATAGGTCACATTTCCCCCCCTACCTTAAAGGGGTGGTCCAAAATATAACATTTCTATCCTAAATACCTTACTATGTAATGCCATAATCAAAACTATTTTCTAAAATACTTGAATTGGAAATCCCCTATTGTTCCCTAGCTAGACTAATACATTACATGCTTTCCCTTTTTCTCCCCATCTTCCTTTTTGATGGTGCTTTTTTAAGAATCCCAGTGCATGCTGAGATAATCAGAAAGTGTCATAGGAGGCAGAGGCTGCCGTCACTGACAGTCTCTTCTCCCTCCCTGAAACAAAGTGACCTTCATTTCATGGGCAGGGCTAGTCCCAGCACACGGTGAGATGTGTATATTGACAGCATACTCACTCGTCAGCTCAGATCAGCAGTAACGGGCTGGCAACTGAGCGCACTGTAAAAATACCTGGCATGCAGAAACCAACGTCACCCACATAAGTGAAGTCACTATGTTTCATAGTCAATTTCCTGGAATAATATATGTTAACAATTCCTGCCTTAGAATTTCTTGGCACTTTTATTCCAAATATCTTATGAATCAGTTCTATAACTTCACACTAGAAGTCTTGCAATGCCCCACAAGCCCAAAACATGTTTTAGATGGGGCTGGGAACTTCTGGCCCATGGGTCTTTTATAGTCTTGCGATGTCCTTTTCTCTGTATATGAAGCAGCCCCAGAATGTCCAGTGTGATGTATATGCTCCAGCCCAATCATCTCCTATGTGATGTATATTCAGCTGCCATAGCAGTAGCGTCTGATGAGCCTCAGTGCAAAATGTGGACCCCATCCTGGTATGTATAGCTCCCATCCTGGTATATATGGTCCTCCTACTGGCATACATGGTATATATGGCCCAAACCATGGTATATTTGGTCCCCATTTTAGTGTTTAGTGGATACAAGAAGTTTACATACACTATAAAAAAAATTTAAACACATTCATGTTTTTCTCACTATCTGACATGAAATCAGAATACAACTTTCCTGTTTTAGGTCAATTAGGATTACTATAATTATTATTATTTACCAAATGCCAGAATAATGAGAGAGAGAGAATGTTATAAGGCATTTTATTAATTTTTGCAGTAAAGGTTTACATACACTAAAATTACTATTCCTTTAAACATGCTTACGAGTCCTAACAACATTTGTACAAAAGGACTCGTAAGCATAGGTATCCGTGACGTGGATTACGAGCTTAAGTGTCTTGGCCAATACATGAACCAATACCCCATATAAAAAGGTTTTTAGTCTATCAAAAACTTTTTGCACTTTTTTTATGATCTGCGTGGTGCGGTTGTGCCCCTTGGGGAGCTGTTCATCCAGTGCTGCGGATGAATCATACTGGGCGGCCCGTTTGGTCAGGTGGCAGGACCAATGGGTAGCTATCAGACACTGAACACCATGTGTATCAGTGTGAATGGCGTTCTATGCAGACCCAATATGTACCATATGTCACCTCCCACATGTCTTTGTAGGTAGAGGTGATTATATCTGCCTGCCCCTGGGCTTGCTCTACATAATGGGGTCTGACTGCATCCTGCCAAGTGCAGTGTTGGTTTTGTATCTGGCTGCTGATGGCAAGTTTTTTTCTGATGCTGCCTTATGAGTAGTTTATGTACAAAGATTGTGTCATTATCCACAGAGAAACGAGTACTGTCTCAACATGGACTGAAAGGTCACTATCAGGAAGAAGCCATTACTCCAAAAGAAAAGTAAAAAAAAACAATCAAATTAATGTTTGCAAGTGCACAAAAGGAACAGAGACCTACGTTTTTGGAGACATATCCTGTGGTCTGACAAAACTAAAATTGAACTGTTTGGCCATAATGACAATCATTATGTTGGGCAGAAAAAGGGAGAAGCTTGAAAGCCTAAGAGCACCATCCCAACTGGGAAACATGATGGTGACAGCATCATGTTGTGGGGTTGTTTTGCTGCAGGAGGGACTGGTACTGTGGCACCCCTCTGGCTAGGTGCCACAGGGAAGTACTACACTGTGACAACAAATGTGTTATCCCTGTAAGTTGTCAGTTCAGGGTTAAATCTATGCAGTCTGTTCTTGCACACACCTAGGACTAGTCCACTTAAGAGTGGGGGGGGACCGATAATTAAGTAGGTCCCAAAAGGGGGGTGGAGCCTAGGGTAGAGCTAGTGAGAGAGTGATAGTTTTAGTTCAGACGATGCTGGGAAGGCAGTCAGGAAGGACAGGCCTGACAGTACAGCCGACAGGAGGGGGTCCCCATCTTTAAGTGTGGCCCCAGGACAGAAGGCACAGGGCCAGGACTGGTTGGAGCCAGCTGGTCACATTGGGGGAAAGACACCGGCAACGTGGGAAGCCAAGGCGGCCAGAAGTTTAGCTCTGACCGCAGATCGACGAGCTGCGGGCCCATTATAACCGGGTTGCCGTACGCACCACAAGGACATCTCACCCTTCAGGACAGAAACCGGATGAGGGCACTAGTGGTTGTGGACTAAATTCCAGTGGCGGGAGAAATTGTGTGTTCCTGCTGCTCCCGTCCGTACCGGTAAGGGTCAGACCTAGAGAGCTAGTGACATACCGAAGGACTGGCGGGAAAGCGCTGTAAAGGTGGGAGAAACAGGAAGAATAGGACAGACCCCGAAAGATAAAGAGAGCAAACATCCAGAGACTCCATAAGGGGGAC
Organism: Allobates femoralis; assembly: GCA_033576535.1. Lineage (NCBI taxonomy): Eukaryota > Metazoa > Chordata > Amphibia > Anura > Aromobatidae > Allobates > Allobates femoralis. Next base: position 346,992,751 of record JARQOC010000003.1, read on the forward strand.
CCTAAGTTGGCAACATCCACCCGGTCAACCAAACTGTACCCTGTTCTGTTTTACCATCTGCCGGTACTCAGTAAAGTGGAGTCAAACTTGAACTGGTCTCTGTTGTTCTTCCCGCTGGTGCCCGGAGGGCTCCAACACCAACATCAGCAGCTCATCAGAGGGGCAAGAACGACAACAACTACTCCCCTCATCCCCCTCATCATCATCCTCCATCACCGCTGCCCTGAGGTAAAAGCTCCACCTGTGGGGAGCTGTACCACACTCTGCTGCACCCACCATCACTTCAGCGGCCGGCTGCAGCGCAGGTATACCAGTTACCAGATACCATAGGTGGCGTCACGTTCACTTGTAAATATTCCTTCAGCCCCACCATCTACTCAAATGATAACCAGGGCACGGAACAGGGAACCCGACTACCCGTGATCCCCGTTCCAAGAAACCCATCAGTCCCGGTGTCCGAGTACTCCTATCCATGGCCGCATCAGTACACTTCTCAAAGTAGATGGCATCATGAGGAAAAAAGATTATGTGGCAACATCTCAAGACATCAACCAGGAAGGTAAAACTTGGGTGAAAATGGGTCTTCCAAATTGACAATGACCCCCGAAGCATACTGCAAAAATGGTTACAAAGTAGTTTAAGGGATAACAAAGTCAATGTTTCGGAGTGACCATCATAAAAGCCCTGATCTCAATCCTATTGAAAATTTATGAGCAAAGTTGAAAAGGCAGATGCGAGCAAGGCGTGAAATGTACCCAAACTCCTACCAACTATTGTGAGAAGCTCATGGAAGGATATCTAATATGATTAACCCAAGTCATACAGTTGAAGGGCAATGGTAACAAATGCTAATGAAATGTATGTAAACTTTTGACTTTGCAGAAAGTAATAAAATGCCTTAAAACATTCTCTCTCTCTCTCATTATTCTGGCATTGACAAATAATAATTATGGTAATCCTAAAACGAGAAAGGTTTATTTTGATTTCATGTCAGATTGTGAGAAAAACATGCATATATGTCTTTTTAAATAGTGTATGTAAACTTCTGGTTTCAACTGTATGTGCTCCCTATTGTGGCATATAGGTCTCCCATTCTGGTACATCAATATCTCATCCTGATATATCTGTCCTCCATTCATGGTATATATGCATTTCATCCTGATATCTATGTCAACCATCCTGGACCCATCCTGGTATATATGTTCCCCATCCTAGCTTCCATCCTGATATACCTTATTTTTCGCTTTTTAAGACGCACTTTTGTTCCCCCAAATTTTGGGGGAAAGTAGGGGGTGCGTCTTAAAAAACGAACATACGGTGCAGGGGAGAGTGGGGGCAGCTCAGGAGTGTCTCCAGGGGCTGGGGCTGGCTGGCTGCGGGCTGTAGGAGGCAGCGGGAGGTCATGTGACCCCCGCTCATTAACTCATTTAATATGCACTGCCGCTGTCCATCACCTCGGTGCTGAAGCTAGCGCCGAGGTATGGACAGGGGAGCAGGGTATATTAAATGTTCCTGCAGTCCCCCCATGCTGCTGGGCAGAAAATAACAAACATTTTATACATACCTCTCCGGCGCTTGCCTTAGTCTTTCAGTGCCTCTCTCCCTGACAGCCGCAATCTCCCTCCGAGGTCCCAGAGAAGCCGGTAATGTGATCGGGCGCACACTGATGACATCACCCGCACTGCAGTCATCAGTGTGCGCCCGATCACATGACCGGCTTCTCTGGGACCTTGGAGGGAGATTGCGGCTGTCAGGGAGAGAGGCACTGAAAGACTAAGGCAAGTGCCGGAGAGGTAAGTATAAAATGTTTGTTATTTTCTGCCCAGCAGCAAGGGGGGCCGTGTACCAGCCCTGGGGCGGAGGTGCCAGCCCTGGGGGACTTGTGGCAGCCCTGGGGGGCATGTGCCAGCCCTGGGGGGCATGTGCCAGCCCTGGGGAACTTGTGCCAGCCCTGGGGCGGAGGTGCCAGCCCTGGGGAACGTGTGCCAGCCTTGGGGGGCATATACCAGCCCTGGGGCGGAGGTGCCAGCCCTGGGGGACTTGTGCCAGCCCTGGGGAGCATGTTCCAGGTTTGGGGCGGAGGTGCCAGCCCTGGGGAACTTGTGCCAGCCTTGGGGGGCATATACCAGCCCTGGGGGACTTGTGCCAGCCCTGGGGGGCATGTGCCTGCCCTGGGGGACGTGTGCCAGCTCTTGGAGGCATGTGCCTGCCCTGGGGGACGTGTGCCAGCCCTTGGGGGCATGTGCCTGCCCTGGGGGACTTGTGCCAGCCCTGGGGGGCATGTGCCTGCGCTGGGGGACGTGTGCTAGCCCTGGGGGGCATGTGCCTGCCCTGGGGGACGTGTACTAGCCCTTGGGGGCATGTGCCAGCCCTGGGGGACTTGTGGCAGCCCTGGGGGGCATGTGCCTGCCCTGGGGGACGTGTGCTAGCCCTTGGGGGCATGTGCCAGCCCTGGGGAGCATGTGCCAGCCCTGAGGCGGAGGTGCCAGCCTTGCGGGACTTGTGCCAGCACTGGGAGACTTGTGATAGCCCTGGGGGGCATGTGCCAGCCCTGGGAGGTGTGTGCCAGCCCTGGGAGGCGTGTGCCTGCCCAGGGGGATGTGTGTCTGCCCAGGGGGATGTGTGCGAGCCCTGGGGGGCATGTGCCAGCCCTGGGGGACGTGTCAGAGCCCTGGGGGGCATGTGCCAGCCTTGGGGGATGCTTGCCAGCCCTGGGGGTCATGTGCCAGCCCTAGGGGATGTGTGAGAGCCCTGGGGGGCATGTGCCAGCCCTGGGGGACATATGCCAGCCCTGGGGGACGTGTGCCAGTCATAACCAGAATAAGGGGGCCATATCTAGGATGGGGGAGCTATATCCCAAGATGAGGATCATGTGCCAGGAAGAGGCGACTATGAGAGACATATACCCTATATGATTTGTAAGACGGACACTGACATTATAAGACGGACCCCATTTAACATTAAAAAATATTTTTTTCTCTTTTCCTTCACCAAATTTGGGGGTGTGTCTTATAATCAGGTGCGTCTTATAAAGCGAAAAATACGGTATATGCATCTCATCCTGGTACCTATGTTCCCCATCCTGGTATATATGTCAACTGTCCTGGACCCATCCTGGTATATATGTTCCCCATCCTGGGCCTATTGTGGTTTTTATGTTTCCCATCCTGGTATATATGTCCTTATCCTGGTATAGATGGTCCTCACTATAGTATATATGGTCCCCATCTTGGTATACATGGTTCCCATCCTGAACCTAATATAAAAATAGCCAGGCAGCACCCATAGCGGATAACAGTGGTTGCTAGTTACCTCAACTGTGGTAAACGTCACCTCCGAGAAGTCTTCTTAGCATCAGGTAGGCATAGAAAAGTAAAGGACAGCGTCTCACAGGTTGGCGATTCAAAAATACTTCCTTTATTTAACCATCTGCAATGTTTCAATCCAAAGGAGAGGACCTTGATAAAGATCTTTATCAAGATCCTCTTCTTTGGATCGAAACGTTGCAGATTGTGATTCATAAATACTTGCTTTATTTCACCATCTGTGAGACGCTGTCCTTACTTTTCTATCCCATCCCATCCTGGTATATATATCCCCCATCCTGGACCCATCCTGGTATAATCCCCATCCTGATATATATGTCCTCATCCTGGGATATATGTTCCCCATCCTGGTATATATGTTCCTCATCCTAGTATATGTGGTCTCCATCTTGGTATACATGGTCTCCATCACAGGATATATGTCCCATCCTGGTATATATGTTCACCATCCTGATCTACATAGTCCTCCTACTTGTATATATGGTCTCCGTTGTGGTATATATGGTCCCCAATGTGGCATATATGTTTACCATTCTAGTATACAAGTCACCCATCCTGGTATATATGCATCCCTTCTTGGTATATCTGTCCCCCATCCTGATATACATGATCTCCATCCTGGTATATATGTCTCCCATTCTGGTATATACGTCAACCATCCTGGTATGTATGATCCCCATTGTGGTGTATATGGTCCCCATCCTGATATATATGTACCTCAACCTGGTATATATGTCCCCATCATAGGCCCATGTTAGTATGTATGTCCTCATCTTGGGCTCCATCCTGGTATGTATAGCCCTCATTCTAGGCCCCATCCTGGTATATATGGTCCTCATCCTGGAATATTTGGACCCTATCCTGGTATACATGGTCCTCACCCTGGTATATATGGTCCCCATGCTAGAATATATAGTCCCATCCTGGTATAGATGGTCCCTTTCCTGGTTTATATGTTCCCATCTCCAGATCTTAGTAAGCACAAATAATAGCAGTTTTTGAGGGGGTCCAGATTCCTCTGTGAGACCCCTCAATGGCAAGGAGATATGTCAGATTCTCTTAGGTCAGATATTCTCCTAGTCAAACACCTCCATTAGCTACACTGCCTAAATTAGTAGGTCACACATCCCCAGCTATTATTAGTATTAGAAGGATGAAAGGTTGTGATTTTATGAAAATGGGAAGTTAAAAAACATTAAATCTCACCCTGTGTTTGAGGTATGACAGGTAGGTGTCCCAGCCTACTGTGATCACATTAATATAAATGACCCGATACTTGGGTGATAGGAAGTAAAAGTTGATCATTTGTGCAGCAGGCCACACAGTCCAGTCAGCCTGAAAAAAAGAAAAACCTCTTGTTAGAAACAACACGTATAGCAACATGAATATTCTCCAGGCGATTCCGGGCTCCTGTAAAAGGACATGTAAATAAAAGGCCAGCATAGAAATGAATGCAGCTTTACCATACAGCACAACGTTATGTTATGTACCTGATGAAGGCCGTTTGCAGCTGTAATGCGCTGTATATTAAATAAAGCCACTTATGGTGGCCTTTTATCTACATGTCATTTCACAGGACCAGCGAGAGCATCACCTGGTTTTATTTTCCAATTGTCCTTGGCTACAGTTGGAGCTTGCTTTGGAGGAGGCAACCTCAGCATTTCAGGTGGGCTGCACCTGCACAAATCGCATTCTCCCTCTCCCTAGATGCTAAATGCAATTGTGCCCTGATGTGCCCAACTCAGCCAGGTGCGAGTTCTCATTTATACAAATACTAGCTGTAGAACCCGGCCCCGGGATAGTAACAAACTGTTCTAACAAAATAGAATGGTTTGACAAAAAATTATTTTACACATAAAAGCCTCAAAATATATAGAAAATGTATTATTAAAGTCGAACAGTAAAGTAATAGAAGCACTTCACATAATATATTCAACACCACAGATATGCAACACAAATTAACTAAATTATTACCCCAGCAATGTTAACGTGAACATGCCCCCCACCCCTAGTGCTTTGCAAACTGAAAGCAGCACCTTCAGCTGCATCTATGATGCATTCTGTCAAGGTGTCTATACTCTCTTTGGCCACCTTGTACTCCAAAATAAACACTTTATAATGTTTCCTGCCATGTGTTTAAATGAGTACTTAGTAAGTCCAATGGGTCTGGTCCTTGTATCCTGAAATTGCTGCCAGCCCAGTCCTCCCTGCCTCCTCTGTGTCTGCTGACTTCTCTTCTCTGTTTGCCCCCTCCTCTTCAGCACCTGCGCATAATCATCTTTGTTTACACAGGCGTACACAACTCAGCCAGCGTGCAGGAAGCCTGGCTGTCATCAATGCACCTGCATGAAGTGCAGGCACCAGAGCTCGATGCATACAGCATAACATAAAACAGGGTGAGCTCTGGTGCCTGCACTTCACACAGGCACATTGATGACAGCCAGGCTTCCTGCACGCTGGCTGAGCTGTGTACGCCTGAGTAAACAAAGATGATTATGCACAGGTGCCGAAGAGGAGGGGGCAAACAGAGAAGAGGAGGAGCTGACACAGAGGAGTCGGGGAGCAATGGGCTGGCAGCGATTTCAGGATACAAGAACCAGACCCATCGGACAGGCTAAGTACTCATTTAAATACATTATAAAGTGTTTCTTTTGGAGTGGGGAAGAGAGAGAGAGAAAGAAAGAAAGAAAAGAAGAAAGAAGAAAGAAAGAAAGAAAGAAAGAAAGAAAGAAAAGAAAGAAAGAAAGAAAGAAAGAAAGAAAAGAAAGAAAGAAAAAGAAAGAGAGAAGAAGAGAAAAAAGAGAAGAGAGAAAGAGAGAAAAAGAGAAAGAGAAGAGAGAAAGAAAGAGAAAAGAGAGAAAAGAGAGAAAAAAGAGAAAGAGAGAGAAAAGAGAGAAAAAGAGAAAGAGGAGAGAGAGAGAGAGAAAGAAAGAAAGAGAGAATAGACACCATCACAGAATGAGAATATATGCCTGCTGAAGGTGGCTGAATTCAGTTTGCAAGCATTTAGGGTGGGGAGGAAAGGTTCACTTTAAGTACTTTATCTGCAACTCCTTATTTAAGAGCCTTTTCATAAACAACATTCTTTGTTTTTCCTTCCAGTGCAAAGACGAGTAGATTTTTGGCAGTTCCAACTCTTGAATAGGCCACATAAAATTGGCCATGAGAAAAGCATGGAGATTGCAAGTCAACTCCTGTAACTTTGAAGGACTGTCCCTGAGCCTTGTTAATGGACATTGCAAAACTTGAGGCGTTTTAAAATTAAATGGCAAATCAGATGGAATATGTAGAATTGTTGGAATGAAAATGTCCTCTACTTTGGCACATCCTGTAAAAATGGTTGTTTCAAATACATGTGGAAACAGGTTCTTAATCAAGAGTCTTGTTCCATTACACAGCTTTGGTGGATCTAAATTTCTCAACAGCAGAATACGGGTTCCAGGTTTTAGAAACAGGTTATGAAGAGGTCCTTGTGGTTACGAGGAGTTGAGGAACTCGTTTGATAAGAAAAATGCTTGAGCAATGTCTGACACTGCATCCACTACTTTGTAGGTCCTGCACACTCCTGAAAGGACACTTAGAATTTGAAGATTGATCTTGTTGACGCTATCATTTTTTTGAGCTAGAATAGCCCTTTCACACAGACAGCCAGACTTTCTGAAGTTGCATTGAATGTTTGGAAAAACCTTTGCTTTTAGCTCCTCAATGGATATCAAGATGTAGCAAGAGTTGCTTGGAAATCATAATCTGTCCAGTGGTTGAGTTTACTGGTGCTTTGCCATCTCCAATAGTCAGCAGCTGGCTTCAGAACAGTCCTGAAGAAACATCGGCAGTCATATGGACCATCATGTTTGTGTTCAGCAACATTTTCCTTACTGGTCTACAAGGGTACGATGCTTTGTGGTAGGCATTGAATTCATCTGCAAGGGTTGATCTTGGAATAATGGGTAGTGTTTGACACGAGTCACCTGCCAAAACAACAACTACTCCTCCTATGATAGAATTGTTTTCAAGCATTTCTTGCAGCAGTCTGTCCATTGCTTCCAGAGCACTCGTGTGCTATAGTGCATTCATCCCAAATAGCAGTTTGGCATGTCCTGATCCCTTGACAATGTTGCACACTGAGCTGTCACTGTGAGACAGGTTAAGTGGTAGCATGAATACCATCAGTTAAACGTATAGCTGCAATTCCAGAAGATGCCACTGCAAGTGAATTCTTTTGTTGTTGCCAAAAATTTTGACAGGAGCAAGTTGATTAATAAGGTCTTTCCAGTTCCACGTGAAGAATCTGGGAAGAGCATCCTACTTTTGTTGGTTGCAGAGAAACTTAAAATTTGTTTGTAGGTGTCTCTGATCTGCTACCAACAGTGGCTGGTTGTGAGAGACACATTGTGTGAATTCATCAATGATGTAGCTTGTTTCTGTGAAAATCTCCCTGCACATTTGGTTAAAGGGATCCTGTCACCTCCAGAACGCCTCCTAAGCTACCAAAACATGTCCCTGCAGCATCCCATCACTAATCTCACACTCCTTTTGTCTCCTAAAAAGCATCCTGTGAAAGTGCATAAAACGTTTTAACACTTACTCATTAGTGAATATAATTAGCAGGGGCTATATTCTTTAGTCCCCAGGGCGTGTTTTTTGCAGGCTCCAGGATCCACCCTCTCTCTGTCTTTTGCTCTGTTTGTGCAGGCTTTGCCCTCCCCCTCTCTATCACTCACAGAATGCAAATCAGCTCCACATCACAGCAGCACAGACAGAGAGAGGGTGGATCATTCGGGGTGTGAAAATCAGCACCTAGGAAGGGCTTAGAGTCTCACAGGAGACGCCCTCTGAGACTTATTCAGAGCCAAGAAGTCTCAGATTTGTAAGTGTATATTGTTGATTATTCCAATGTTACAGAGCATTTTTTTTTTCACAGAAAAGGAGCACTAATACTAATGTGTTAGGGTGCAGGGACAGGTATTACTCTTGTTGGAGTAGGCAAGGCAAGCACGTGTAATGCTTTCCAGACATTGCCATGCTCTGGTCTTAACTAAGGCTTTGTTAAAAATGTTTTCAGTGAAGTTGATAAGTTGCTGATGATTTTCCCTTTTGTTCTTTTTAACAAATCTGTATTTAAAGATATAATAAACATAACCTTTGAAAAAGCGATGTCATATTTTCAAAACATATTTTCAAAACATGTACATCGCAGTTATCCATTATTATAACAGAAAATTCAACGCAGGATAAACAATTAGGGTTAGTAAAGAAGTATACAAATAGGGAAAAAAAAGGTGAAAAAGGAAGGAGTAATAGGGACGTGACTTAACAAGTTCGAGAAGAGAATTTGCTAATTCCAAGTGCTATGTTATATTGTATAGATCGTAGGACATTAAGATAGGTTACTTTATTTTATTATGGGCTTTTCTTACTAAAGTGGTTAGTAAAGTTAAAATTGAATTGTCTCCGACCACTGTGGCCTAGTGGGAAAAGTCCTCGGGGTAGAGGGTGAAGATGGATTAAAAAATGAGGTGCAATAAAACAGTTTGTTTGAGGTTGGAAAGTTTGTGAGAGTTAGTGGACCATGGATCGATCCCAGGTAGCTACGAATTTATCATGTGTGCCTGACTCCCAACTTGAGAGTTCCTCCAGACGGTAGAGATCTTGTACCTTGGTAATCCATTCGGAGAGAGAAGGGAGAGGTTTGTCTCCACTTAGTTGTGATTAAGTGTTTTTCACTGGAGAGTAAAAGGGGGGGTGAGGTGCGTTTCTTAGGTTTGCATTTGTGAGAAGGGAAGGAAAGCAATACCTCACTTGCTGAGAAGTCCCATTCCGGCAGTTCTATTAGGCGTAATGTGTATAGAATATACCCAAAACAATTGTATCTTCGGACAAGACCACAGCATGTGTAGAAGTGTGCCCCTAGATTTGGTACACCTCCAACAGAGAGGTGACAATGTTAGCTTCAGGTGGTATAGGCGGTCTGGTGTATGATATCAGTGTGTCAATATTTTAAAGGCATTTTCTTGCAATAACGTACATCTAGAAAAGCCATGGGAGTTTGCCAAGATATGTTGTATGTCTTGAGTAGAAAATTTAGTTTCCAGTTCCTTCTCCCATGAAAGGATAGAGCGGAGTGAATGTCTCGATTGGGGTGGTTAGGTTCGCATAGTTTTTGGAACTTAGTTTAAGAATGGGATCAGAATGACTAGCAAAAATTTCAAGCCAGAGCCAATCTGTCTTATGTTTAAGTGTGGTTATGAATTGTTTCATGAGTCGGGTTACATGTGCAGTTGTAAGAAAATTGAAGGGTGGCTTATCAGTCACTTCCGACCATTTAGCCTTGTATGTAGGTACAGTAGGTTGTATACGTAGTGTGAGATTGGTAGGTCCGGTACGAAGTTCCAGACACCATAGATGTCTTAGTAGCAGGGGTCTATTAGCCAAGGTAGGACTTTTACAGGGATGTGTTCAAGAAAAGGACTGTGCAGTAATCGATTTGGTAGAAGGGAGCGCCATATGAAGAAAGTATATGGAAAAGAAAAACCAAGAAATTGTTGCGCCACACTGTGCAAATTAGCTGAAGCAAGGGGTTATATTAATGTCACTCACCTTTTCTAGTTGCACCCCCTGCACAACTAGGTTAATGATTTGAGGTGAGATTTAACCGCAGGCATAAATCCACTTGAGAAAGACACCTTTAGTGTCGAAACATGTTGTGGCGAGGAGACCTGTAACTTCTACTGTTCACAATAAATTTGAAAGGTAATATTCGATAAGAGCCCAGTGCCTGTTTCTGTCCCTAGCGCTCATTTTATCATACCTTTTTACTTCATATCATACGGAGAAAGTAGTGTCAGTTGTTTCATCTAATGTGTTCGGAGGTGGGGTTTTTGATGTCCACAGGTAACACCCAGCATTGATTCCCAGCATTGCGAGTTCAATATTTGAAGCATTATTTTCTTGTTTAATTTTCACCAGGCGAACCCAACGTGCTAGATGTATTGCTGAATAGTATCGGCGAAAATCGGCGAGTCCCAATCCACCTTTGCCCTTTGGTTTCATCATAGTAGAGAGAGATAGTCTGGCTTTTTTATATTTCCATATACATTGGGAAATAATATGTTGGAGAGAGAGAAAAAAATGTGTCAGGGATTTTTATAGGTATCATGTTCATGGTATAGAAAAGTTTTGGGGAAAATATAGGATTTAACTACATTTATCCTGCCAATCCATGATAGGAAAGGGATGTCGTATGTTTTCAGAAGTCCTCTTAATGAGTTCAGTAATGGTAGGTAGTTAGCAGCGTAAAGAGTGTTCGGTTCTGGTGTAAGGAATATTCCTAGGTATTTTAGTTTAGTTTATTACAGGGCCAATTAAAGTCTGTTGTTCTTTTGAGTTCTGCTACATCTGTTTCAGGAAGCGTGATGTTTAAAGCTTCAGACTTAGTCATGTTAATTTTGAAATTGGAGATATCGCCAAATTCAGAAAAGATTTTTAAAAGTCTAGGGAAGGCTATTCTTGCGTTTGTTATTATTGGCAGGAGATCATCTGCAAAAGCTGCAGTTTTCAATTCCACTCTACCGATCCAAAGACCAGTAATGGTCTCATCTTGTCTGATTTTTTAAAATTAGTATTTCCATTACCAATATAACTAGGGAAAGGGGACAGCCCTGTCTGGTCCCATTACGGATTGCAAAGGGGGCTGAATAGATCCCATTCACCACAACTTTTGCAGTAGGGCGAGCATATAACGTCATGATAGCGTCAATAAAAGGGGTGGGGGAAGGCAAACTTCCTCAACACACAAACCATGTATTGCCAGCTAATTCTATCAAATGCTTTTTCGGCATCTGTAGAAAGAAGGGCAAGTCCAGTATGGGGACGTCATGCATATCAGATAGCTTGCAGAATCTGTGTTGAATTCTGTCTGCCCTTTCGACACCGCACAAAGCCCACTTGGTCGGGGTGAACTAGGTCCTCCAGAACCTTCCCAATCCAGAGCTTCATATCTACGTTTACTAGCGAGATGGGACGGTAGTTACTGCAGAAGTTGCCATCCTTCCCCTTCTTCGGGATGATAGTTATATGTGCTTCTAGAGCTTGGTGTGGTGGTGTGTCTCCTGATAAGAATGCATTGAATAGCTTCGTCATCTGTGGGAGAAGTAAATCTGAGAACGTTTTGTAATATCTTAAGGTACCTTTACACGCCACTACAGAAGGTTGAAAACAACCGGGTTTCGGAGACAAATGTATCTTGCACCGTCAAATCAACCCGAGGTAGCGGCATGTAAACTAGGTTGTTGTCACCCGTCACTTTCGGCACCTGTTTCAGAGCAGTGCTCTAAAACAGGTTGATTTCAACCCGATGGTAGCGGTGTCTAAATAAGGTATGGCAAGGTTTTCTCGCCACCTAGTTAACTCCCTGGGGCGTGACACATCCTCCGGGAAACCGCCGTCCTTCAGCGATCATTGGTGGAAGCTCCTGCGTTACGATTGGTTGTCCCTGTATAGGGCGGCATATTTAAGGAGCTGACCCGTCACACTACACAATTGCAATAGCATTTGTATTAGCCATCCTTCCTGCGCTGGCTGGTCAATCATGATGCTACTGCATTGTCCAATCATCGTACGAGCGTCTCGTAATCCACAACTCTGGCACGCCTATGTGTTGTCCCTGCTGCCCCAGGTCCTCCCATATTACCTTCTGTAGCGGCGTGTAAATAAGGTAACTTGAGGCACCCGGCGGTGCCTCCAGAGATAGATTAAACCTTCTGTAGAGCACTTTGTAGCGACGTGTAAAGGCGGTATCGGGTACCGTTTGCAACCGTTGGTACGTGCTCGTGCACGTGAGACACCCGGTTGTTTCCAACCTTCTGTAGCGGCGTGTAAAGGTACCTTTATGGAGAACCCATCCGGACCAGGTGTTTTTCCTGAGGGCGTTGCTTGTATCGCTTCCGCTATTTCAGCGGAAGTGATTTTAAAAAGGAGTGTTACAGCAGTCGTAGGGGGTATCGCCCGGGAGAGAAAGTGGTGTGAGAAAATTTTGAATGTGTGTAATTGCATCTGTTGTAGAAAACATGTTCTCTGGTAAGGGCAAGTTATAAAGGGATTCATAATATTGACGGAAAGCTTCAGCTATCTCCTCGGTTCCTACGACCCTCCCATCAGCCTCTGTAACTATACTTTTTATGAAAGTTTTGTCTTTTTGTTTTTTGAGCAAAGAAGTTGATTTCCCGGCCTTGCTACCGTGCATATAAAAGCGTTGTCTGCAATGCATGTGTTGCTTAGCTGATTGTACATTTAGTAAATTTTTAAGACTGCTTCGGAGGGCTGCGAGCTCCGAGAGATATCCCAAGGATCTAGTACATTTGTGCAGTCTTTACGTCACATATATTTGGGGGAGAATTGAGGCTATTTCCTTGTCTCTTGTTTTTTTTATATAGGAGATCAGGGAAATAATGTCCCCTCTAAGAACTGCCTTATATGTTTCCCAGATTATCGGTGTGGGTATGTCTGGTGTGGTATTTTCCTGAAAGTAGTTCAAAATAGCGGTGCACTATTTTTCTACATTTTTTGGGTGGTCTAGTAGTGTTTCAGTGTTTCATTCAGTCGCCAAGTCATGGACGGTTTTGGCAGGGACGTGATAAGAATGTCCATGAATACAGGGGCATGACCTGAAATAGAGATTAGGTCAATGTAGGAAGATTTAAGCAGGTGAATGGCTCTGGCTTGTATGAGAAACAAAATCTATCCGATGGTAGGAGTCGTGGGGTGGAGAGCAATAGGAGTAGTCCTTCGTTGTGGGATGGAGGGTGCGCCAGGCATCTATTAATGATAAAGAGTGGAGTTTGTCCAGTAAGCGCCTCCTCAACTTATATGAAATCGGGGAGTGTCCACCAGAAGAGTCTAACAAGGGGTCTAATGTTACGTTGAAGTCTCCTCCAATCACTAACAATCCCTGCTTGGAAAGATGTAGAGTATCCAATGTTTTAAGTAGCCATTGAATTTGATGTGTGTTAGGTGCATATATGTTTGCAAAGGTCACTGTTGTGTTTGCGATTTGACCTTTTACAAAGACATATCAGTGTCGCTGATAGTATCTTAAAGTGTGAAAGGGAAACCTTTTTTGAAGGCGATGCTTACGCCCTTAGATGACGATGTGTTGCAGCTATGGTACCAAGTGGGGTAAGGCGAGTGTGTAAGATTAGGGGTTCTGTCAATCTTAAAATGTGTTTCTTGTAGGAAAGCCACCTGAGTTTTAGGTTTCTTCAGGATGTTGAGGATCTGGTGTCGCTTCGCGGGTGAGTTGATTCCTTTGTCGTTAAAAGATGCCACAGAGATCGGACATGAACCTATTCTATCTTCCATAATCGATTCGTCCTACAGAGTATGTCGTCACGTTGGTAAAGGTGTGTGTGTGGGGGGGAAGGGGGGGTGTTTAGGTTCGGGTGGGGGGGGGGGGGAGGAAAAGATAGGGATACAAACATATTGAGATGAATATAACAACAACTTTGTACATAGGGTACATCGCCCACCACAGGTGAGGGTTCCATAAGTCCCAACATAGGCGAAAGTTCAGGTAGTGTCTGCATTACTGCAGAATCAAGAAAAAATTTCCTGTAAAGAACATCCATACTTTGTTTAGCATGGAAATTAGTATAACGGGGTCAGCAACCAAAAATGGTAACAGTAACAACTAAAACATTTGTTAAGCAAAAAAGCGAGCATCAAGGGTAGAAGGGAGAGTAGAGAGACAATTCTTAATAAAGACTTTGGTGGATTCAGATAGGTCAGAGAGAGAAGACATCATTTGAAGGGGATACTCAAGGTTAAAACGGTATTGGCAGTGGGCAGAATGCCAAACCTAGCACTGAGTGGTTAGTGGAGAAAAGGAGAGAATAATAAAGACCGTCATAATCACGGTCAGATTAGATGGCGTCTGGACCTTTGCGTCCTCTGCTTGGGCGCAGTTTGTGTTTTCTTAGAAGGGATCCAGTCGTGTGGGTTGGTAAGCATAGGAAAGCTCCAGGCAGTGTCAACTGGCATCCACGACGGGATGGAGATTGGGGACATGTCCAGTACCAGTACCCTAGATAGGTCATCTGGGGAGCGAATGATGATGTGTTGACCTTTCGCCGTAATAGCCAGTCCAAAGGGAAAGGGCCATTTATAAATTGTAGCCTTGGTCTTGAGGGCCAGTAGAAGAGGCCTGAAAATCCTTCTTTTTGGAAGAGCAGAAGGGGCAAGGTCCTGAAATAATTGTAGAGGCACATCTTCATAAGTGATGGTGCAAAGTTCCCTGGCCCTCGAGAGCACAGCTGAGGTATCAACGTAGCTGAGGAGACCACATATGATATCTCGGGGAGGTTTGTTAGGTTTCGGTCTTGGCTTCAGAGCGCGGTGTACTCTCAATAACTATGGAGTCAGCTTTTTCTTCTCCCAGTAGGTTGGCGAATACACCTCTCGTGACCTTTTCTAGTGCCTCGTTAGCAAAAGATTCGGGTATACCTCTTAGATGTATATTTTTTCTTCTGCTTCTATTTTTTTGGTCTTCAGCTGCAAGAAGGGCCACATTTAGTTGGTGTTTCTGTTGTATGACTTGGGTTCTTAAGCAATTTACAGCATTGATAAGCTCTCCGTTGGTGGATTCTAGGGCTTCAACTATTTGGCCTATTTGCTATAGGTCGGAGCGGAGTCCCGAAATTTCGTCTAGTGGAGGTTTCATTGTTTTCGCCATAACTTGTTTCATGAAAGACCTGGATATCAGGGTGGGGTCTTCCATTGTCAATTCACCCTCCGAGTCCTCTCCACTAGAATCTGAATCCACTGTTTGATCTGGCGAAGCGTTCCTTTTGAGGGAGTGATGGGGCCAGGGATAGGGGTACTCGGACACCGGGGCTGATGACTTGAATGGGGAGTCACGGGTGGACGGGATCCCGATGCCGTGCCCTGGTGATCATTTGAGGAGATGTTGATCATGGGGGGGAAGGGGTATTTACAGGGGATCGTGACGCCACCTGTAGTTCCCGGTAAACTGGTACCGCTGCAAGCCGGCCGCTGAGGTGATGGTGGGTGCAGCAGAGTGTGGGACAGCTCCCTACAGGTGGAGCTATTACCTCAGGGCAGCGGTGATAGTAATTGTGTGGATGATGAGGGGAGTTGTAGTGCTGAATGGTGTTGCAGTTCTTTCCCCTCTGCTGAGCTGCTGCTGATGCTGAGCCCTCCGGGCACCGGTGGGGAGAATAACGGAAACCAGTTCAAGTTTAACTCCACTTTACTAGGTACCGGTAGATGGCAAAACGAAACACGGTACAGTTTGGTTTGCAGGGTGATGTTGCCAACTCATTGTTCCCCTTATGGAGTCTCTAGATGTTCTCGGTCTTTGTCTTTCAAGGTCTCCTTCCTTCCTCACTTCTACCACCCTCGCAGAGTTCTCCCGCCAGTCCCTTGATCTCCCACGGTGGGGCACGGTTGTCCTTTTCCGAGTTTAAGAGGAGACCTGCCACTCCCCCGACGTTGGTACTCGGGCCGTTACCCCTGCGGTCATGGATCTAGTGTAGTGAGGGATGAGGTACCTTGTGGCACTGTCAGCAACCCGGTTCTATGGGCCTGCAGCTCGTCAGTCTGCGGTCAGGGCTAAACTCCTGGCCTCCTTGGCTTCCTGCGACCAGCCGGCTCCAAACAGTCCTGGTCCGTTGCCTACTGTCCTGGGCCCCCACTTAAAGATGGGGCTCCCTCCTCTCAGCTGGGCTGTCAGGCCTGACCTTCCTGCCTGCCTTCCCAGCACTGTCTGAGGTAAACTAAGCTTTTCCTCTCTCTCCTCTATCCTAGGCTCCACCCCCACCCTCCTGGGACCTACTAAATTACCGGCCCCACTATTCTAAGTGGTGTGATCCTAAGTGGGTGCAAGTACAGACTCCACAGGTTTAACCCTTAACTGACAACTTTACAGGGAAAAGAAAATACATGCGCCACACACCCCTTTGGTGAAACACACCCGTCTGCGGGTGTTAAACCAAACCTGAAATAAAGAACATTTTTATATACATAACTATGAACAGTTCGGGCGTCTCTGCTTAGGAGGCCCGCCTTTACTTAGACCACCCCCAGGCACTTTCTTTTCCCAACTTGTTGTGCATGGGGGCTAATCCAGTTCCTCCACCCTTAGTGCACTACCATCAATAACATATTTACATTTTCACCATGTATTAAACAATAAGATTACTTTTGGTTCTTCCCTTGCGGGAGGTGCATTGCTTTTAACGTTGCATTAAACAGTGACTATAGTGTAGTCCTTACTGGCTCAACTGGAACCAGGTAGCAAATCTCTTGATTATTGTCCATCAAGTGCTGCAATACCAGGTTAACTCCTTACTGCTCAACTTTACTGACCCGGATTGCGAACCACCCGCGGGGACCTGCGTGGCGCTCATAGGTTATCACATCCCCACGGTACAGGTCCCGGTCCGGGTGACCCTGGGGAACTGCAGATAGATGCACTCTCCTCTCTCCAACCACTGCTACTGATGCTGGTACCGCGACCCTCCATAGCCTGCGGGGCCCGGCCTCCTCCGTACCACAGATGGCTCCTTTCTCCTCCAGATTTGCCTCTTCCTCCCCGACACTGACCTGGCCACTCATGTTTGCAATTGGCTCCTCCATCAGCTCGGGCTCCTTTGGGAACTCGATGAAGTCCTCCGCCTCGGTGATATCTTCCTCTCCGGGCTCCACAAGGGGTGCATAAACCGGTCCCAGGGAATCAGCAGCTGGGACTGCCATTGCCTCACAGCCGGTTACAGGTAACGGGTCTGGAGCCTGACCAGGTATATCGAGTCCGCTCCCGGTCGCATCCTGCTTAGTTCGTATAGTCCAGAACCGGTGTGGGCTGTCTCTCGACCACCCCCCTGGTTGATTGAGAGCAAGGGGGGCGGGGAGACTTTTTGGCACCTCTTGGATGGCCCATGGATACTAAGGGGCCGAGGCACGCCCCTGGGCCAGCACATAGTCCTTTACATTTGTGAGCCCGCCATTGCTATTTTCACTCCTCAGCAGGACGAAGGGGCGGGGCTTATCTTCCCGCTCTTTTCCTTCACTGTGGCGCAGTAGAATTTCAGTAATGGCGGACAGGCAGTTTATAAACAGTTAATAAAGTCTTTTTGGGCGCACTTCACCTGGTTTCACCAGGCCGGTTCTATCCTGTTCGTAGACGCCAGAAAATGATGCGGCCAGGGCTAGGGGGTACTCGGACACCGAGGCTGCTAAATAGGGAGTCACGGGTTGACGGGATCCTGATGCCGTGCCCTGGTGATCATTTGAGGAGATGATGATAGGAGAAGGGGTATTTACAGGGGATCGTGACGCCACCTGTAGTTCCCGGTAAACTGGTACCGGCGCTGCAAGCCGGCTGCTGAGGTGATGGTGGGTGCAGCTGAGTGTGGGACAGCTCCGTACAGGTGAAGCTATTACCTCAGGGCAGCGGTGAAGTAGATGTGAATGATGAGGGGGATGAGGGGAGTTGTAGTGCTGAATGGAGTTGCAGGTTTTACCCCTCTGCTGAGCTGCTGCTGATGCTGAGCCCTCCGGGCACCGGCGGGAAGAATAACGGAAACCAGTTCAAGTTTAACTCCACTTTACTAGGTACCGGTAGATGGCAAAACGAAACACGGTACAGTTTGGTTTGCAGGGTGATGTTTCCAGCTCAGGGTTCCCCTTATGGAGTCACTAGATGTTCTCTGTCTTTGTCTTTCAGGGTCTCCTTCCTTCCTCACTTCTACCACCTTCGCAGAGCTCTCCCGCCAGTCCCTTGATCTCCCACGGTGGGGCACGGTTGTCCTTTCCCGGATTTAAGAGGAGACCTGCCACTCCCCCGACGTCGGTACTCGGGCCGTTACCCCTGCGGTCCTGAAGGGCGAGGTACCTTGTGGTGCTGTCAGCAACCAGGTTCTATGGGCCTGCAGCTCGTCAGTCTGCGGTTAGGGCTAAACTCCTGGCCGCCTCGGCTTCCTGCGTTGCCGGTGTTCCCTCAACGGGACCAGCCGGCTCCAACCAGTCCTGGTCCGTTGCCTTAAAAAGATGGGGCTCCCTCATCTCAGCTGGGCTGTCAGGCCTGACCTTCCTGCCTGTCTGCCCAGCACCGTCTGAGGTAAACTAAGCTTTTCCTCTCTCTCCTTTATCCTAGGCTCCACCCCACCCTCCTGGGACCTACTAAATTACCGGCCCCCCTATTCTAATTGGTGTGATCCTAAGTGGGTGCAAGTACAGACTCCACAGGTTTAACACAGAACTGACAACTTTACAGGGAAAAGAAAACACATTATAATAAAGTGCAATACTACCCTGTGGCGCCTAGCTGCAGGGGCGCCACAGGAGCGCTTTACAGGGGTACGGGTGGATTCCTGCTTTTTTTTTTTTTTTTAGATACTTATCAATTTCTCCCCGAGACTGTGCTTGTTGATTTCCGGAATGGGTCTTTGATTGATTTTTTACACGCTCTTTATTTGTTTTCACCATTGTAAAGCTTCCGATAGTGTGCAGCTATTAAGCACTACATGAACATGAAATGGTCTTTAAATGCTCATGATGGAGAGAAAGTAGGGCTCATGAAGTATATAGCAAAAATGTTTAGAAGGAATGTACTTTGCGAAATCAATGCTGGGCAGGAGATAGCATTAATTCTCACTTATAAATCAAGTAATATTTTGCCTAAGTGTGGTCACAAGGTGGCACTGTAGTCTCACAGTTGTTGAGGAAACAAGTTGCTGGCCACTAGATGGCACTGTCTCCTCTGTAGATACAACCTAGGTGTCCCAATCCAGAACACAAGGGGTTAGGCAGAGAGAAAAATAACTGGGCAAGATGGATGAGGAGGACAGAGAGAAAAAAAAAAAAATAAAATAAAAAACAAACTGCCAGAAGTCTCCCCTCTCACACTCCGTTGCAGATGTCTCTCTGTGAGTGTCAGTGGTGATTATAGGCACTGCAAATATAGTCAGTTGTAAGGCAGTGCAGTCCTCAGTAGAACTATGCCTTCAATGGGCTATAACGTGCCCCTATTTCAGCCTTCATGTTAGGTTTATGAGGGGCCGGGTGGCTGTGAGGTGGCTCAGGGTACAGGGGATAATGGCGCCAGGTGTGTCGGGGGCGGTGCTACTTACAGATTCCCAATGGCCCAACTGCCGTCGCGTCCAGAGGCCTCTGCCTGTCACCGCCAGTCTCACCTTGTCCTCCTCTCCTCCGGGTCAGGCGCTCGCGGTCGGGTGCCTGGTCGGTGTCTTCACTCCAGATAGGAGCCGCTGCAGCCGCCTTTCAGGCGTCTCTGCTGTCTGCGGCCAGTGCGGTGTGCTGGGCGACGGTGTGTCACGGTGGTCCTGGCAGCGTGATGGTCCCGGGAGCCGCCGACTCCGGCGCCGGAGGTGTAGCAGAGGACTGGCTTCGGGCACGGGGGAATCCCTGTCGGGTCCAGCAGTTGGCGCAGTGCCTCCCTACATGGAGCAGGTCTCCGGTCTCCTCTGCAGCGGGAGGTCTGGGTAGAAAAACACCAGGCACATCACTGGGGAAAGTGACGCCCAAAGGTTCCTCGCTGTATGGGGATGTTGTGGCAGCAAAAAGCAGCGGATTTCGGCAGGATGGTGTAGGATTTTGTGGCCTAGAAAGAAGAGCAGTAGGGTCACACTTCCATCTTGGATGCTGCCTAGGCCATTAACCCCCATTGTTTTCCTTTTTAATCTGCAGGAGGATGTCTTCACCAGGGGCAGATTATAATGAGGGCAATATGGGCTACCGCCCGTTGGCTCCAGTGAGGCCCATGACCAGATTGACCTCATTATATTGTTGAGTGTAGAATCACATACTCACCTCGGTCCCGTTCCCTCAGTGCAGATCTCCTGGCAGGGAGCTTTCCTAGAACTACACTGAGGCAACTCAGAGTGAAGCACAGCTCAGGGGAGCTCCTGTCTCCTGTGCGATGACGTCATTAGACAGCGCCAGTATGTATACGCCGACACCAAGAGGATGTGGAGACAAGCGGATAGGAGCGACTGGAGGACAGGAGTGAGGCAAGTATGTGTTTTATTTTTCTTATATGTGTGTGTTCATGGTGTATACAGGAGCTCCGAGTGCACAGGCTGCAAGTGTAATATAGAGCCTGTGTATGGGCTCCTGGCTTAACACAGGGGCTATGCGTGGGCTGCTGGTGTAACACAAGGGTTATGTTTGGGCTCCTGGTGTAATGCAGGGGTTATGTGTAAACTCCTGGTGTAATACAGGGGCTATGTGGAGCATAGGCTATAATGCAGGGGCTATGTGAGGCACATACTGTAAGTGTAATATAGGGACTATGTGTGGGAACAGGCTTTAATAATAATAATATTTATTCACTTATATAGCGCCATTCATTTGACAGCGCTTCATATACAGCAGCAATTCTGTCCCCTTTGCAGCTCACAATCTAAAAATCTATTGGTATGTCTTTGGAGTGTGCAAGGAAACCAAAGCACCCAGCAAACACAGGGAGAACATACAAACTCCTTGTAGATGTTGTTCTTGGTGGGTTTTGAACCCAGGACCCCAGCGCTGCAAGGCTGAAGTGCTAACCACTGAGCCATTGTTCGGCCCTAATACAGGGCTATGTGTGGGCACAGGCTGTAATAAATAAGCTATGTGAGGCATAGGCTGCAAGTGTAATACAGGGGCTAGATGTGAGCTCCTGGTGTAATAAAGTTGCTATATGGGCTATGTGTGGTCTCCTGCTGTATACTGGGGGCTACAAGTGGGTGGGCTGCTATAATACAGGGGGCTGTGCGAGGCCTCCTGCTGTATACAAAGGGGGCTAGATGTGTGTAATAAAGGGCACAATGTGTGGAGTCCCGGTGTAATACAAAGGCTATGTGTGTCCTCCTGCTGTATACTGAGGGGTTTGTGTGTGCTCCTGGTGGAATACAGGGGGTTGTGTGGGAAATCTTGGTGCAATACAGAGGGGCTGTGTGTGGCCTTCTGTTGTAATTTGGGGACTGTATGGAGTCCTGCTGTATACTGGGGAGTGTGTGCAGCCTCCTGCTGTATCTTTATATTGGGGGGCTATGTGCGGCCTTCTGCTGTTGTACCTGATAAATATCCAGGCTGTGAATGGTCAAAACAGGCAAGGCAGTATCTATGACCTCATACATATAAACAGTAAATGCATTTTTTTTGTGGCAAATGACTGTAAAAGGCAAGTTTAAAAACTCCCCTCAAAATATAGTCTAGGACAGTGACGGCGAACCTATGGCACGCGTGCCACAGAGGGCACGCAGCGCCCTCTCTGGTGGCACGCGGCCTCGCCGCTGCACTGCTGCTTTGAACCGCTGGCGCAATCGCGCCAGCAGTTCAGAGATGTGTCGGAGCGGAGGAGACATTTCTCCTCGCTCCGACAGTCTCCTAGCCCCGCCTGCCAAGCGTCATGTGACCGCGGTCATGTGACGTGCAAGCGTCACATGACTGCGCTCAGCACGAGAAGAACAGAAGCAGCTAAGAGGAGCGAGAGCCGGCGATGGAAACAGGACTAGAAAAGTGAGTATGAGTTTTTTTTTTTTAAAGCTATAACAATAGCTGTAAAATTAGGAGGGGGCATTACAAAACGGGAGGCATTACAAGGATGTGGGCATCTAAAAGCAGTGGACATTACAAAAAGGGAGGCATTACAAGGATGGGGGCATTAAAAGGAGGGGGCATTACAAAAAAGGAGGCATTACAAGGATGTGGGCATTACAAGGATGGGGGCATTACAAGGATGGGGCATTACAAGGATGGGGGCATTACAAAGATGGGGGCATTACAAGGAGGGAGGCATTACAAAAAGGAGGCATTAAAAGGAGGAGGGCATTACAAGGAGGCGGCATTTCAGAGAAGGGGCATTTACTACAAGGATGGGGCATTTACTACAAGGAGGGAGCATTTATTGCAAGGAGGATGCATGATGAGGCATTTATTACAAGGAGGGGGCATGATGGTGCATTACTACAAGAGGGGGCATGATGGGGCATTACTACAAAAGGGGGCATGATGGGACATTACTAAAAGAGGTGGCATTATGGGGCATTGTTGCAAGGAGGGGGTATGATGGGGCATTACTACAAAGAGCGCATGAAGGGGCATTTCTGCAAGGAGGGGCATGAAGTGGCTTTTCTGCAAGGAGGGGGCATGATGGGGTATTACTACAAGGAGGAGGCATGATGGGTCATTACTACAAGGAGGGAGCATGATGGGCCATTACTTAATGTAGAACAAGGATAGGGCATTACTACAAGAGGACAAGGATGGGGATATTACTACAATAAAGGGGGAAGAATGGAGTCATTACTGCCAGGAGAGGGTCAGGATAGAGCACATAGCTACAAGGAGAGGGTCAGTATGGAGACATTACTACAAGGAGAGGGTCAGGATGGATCTAAAAAAGTTTGAGAATGCGCAATAGGGTTTTATCTTTTTATGATCAGTCAGAAGATGGTCTAAATCAGAATCGCTCACCTGATAAGGTTGAGTCACACACAACAAGCTTGATCGCTCAGAGATGCAGCTGCTGCAGGGACCGTACTTCCACCGGTTACTGCGGTAAACAATCAATCATCCGGACAAAGTACCTCAGGTCCGCGCTGCTGCAGGATAGATGTAAATGACACCAAAGACACCGGGATGCCTGGTTGAAAGTGATGGATAGCTACAAGGAGAGGGTCAGGATGGAGCACATAGCTACAAGGAGAGGGTCAGGATGGAGCACATAACTAAAAGAAGAGGGGTCAGGATGGAGACAATGGTACAATATAGGGACCAGGATTACAATGTGGAAAAATCTATCTATCTATCTATCTATCTATCTATCTATCTAATATTCTTCTATTTTTTTTCTTCATACAGATCAATCCACCTGCTGTGTCTGGAAAGGGCAGTGGGAGCAGCTCAGCTTCAATGTGAAATAAGTTCACATGAGCTGGATGACCACTGCTGAAGAGAAAAGAAGACTGCAAAGGTAAGTTTAAAATCAATTCATTGTTAAAATAATAGAACTTTTCATCAGGGTGTCAGGACTACAAGCGCTGTACAGGCAAGAGAGTTGTCAGCTGCTGACTCTCCCCCTGTGCAGCTCTTGTGACGGCCACTGCTGTCATTTAGGGTTAATTGCCCTATCGGCATTTCGCAATAAAGAATTAGGTTTTGAGTTAGAGATTGGACACTCGGTCTCGTAAAGGTTCGCCATCACTGGTCTATGACATTCATTGACTCAAATGAGGTAATTGAGCAAAACTGTGTGATTGCAAATGTGACCGTGCGGATTCCTTTAGTGGACATACATACATACACACAAACATACATCGATATTCTCAACATTATATATTAGATATGA
Source organism: Allobates femoralis (assembly GCA_033576535.1). Lineage (NCBI taxonomy): Eukaryota > Metazoa > Chordata > Amphibia > Anura > Aromobatidae > Allobates > Allobates femoralis. The sequence goes on from JARQOC010000003.1 coordinate 347,016,442, forward strand.
TCATTATAGGGGGAGGGGATATCGTCTCCATTTATAGCATGAATATAATCCAATCCATGAGTCATTTACACACATGTACCTTATAAAACTCCCAGAACTTGTCTTTAAACTCTGCCATGCTATCCTCCAATTTCTGTCCTTCCATTAGGCCCATACCTGTACATAGACAACATTATGGAGGGAGGGAAAAAAAAACATTTAAGACCTGTTCTAATTATCTACTTCTTATGCTGGCTTCAAACTGCGTTTTAGATCCAATCCGTAGCTGTCCGCTTGAAGCAGGCTATTATGCCCTCCGATCCTGTGTGCAGCCGCACGCAGTTCTTGCTGCTGATAGGTGAGGACCGCGCCGCGGTCCTGACCTGTCAGCGGCTGCGTGCGGCTGCACACAGGATCGGAGGGCATAATAGCCCCCCGGTCCTGTGTGCTGATCCGGTCCGCGGCTGTCTGCTTCAAGCGGACAGCTACGGATCGGATCTAAAATGCAGTCTGAAGCCAGCCTCACACTATAGTATATGCAACAAGTATAGAGTCTATGCCACAGCACTAGCAGCCATTGGGATGTAAACAGTTAATAAACATATGTGTGGCCACTTATAGAAAACGACATCCCACTGAAGGTAAATTGGTAAAACATGTGATGAAAGGATATCTGCCTTTAACCCCTTCCCGACCTATGACGTTGTACAACGTCATGGGCCGGTAAGGGGGGGGTTTGATGTGAGCTCCGGCGCGGAGCTCACATCAAAGCCCCGACATCTCAGCTGATCTCATCAGCTGAGATGTCAGGGTAACAGAACTGATCGGATCTGGTCAATCACTGACAGCGGGATCCAAGGCGGACGCGGCGCCAGCTTCGGAGATCCCGCGATAATATCGCGGGATCTCTGGCACTCACGTGACAGCCCAGGGTCCTGGCTAGACCCCGGATGCTGTCAGAGAGCACTTCCGGGTTGTGGTTGGCAGGTGCTACCAACCACAACAGGTCTGCGATTCTGAGAGATACTGATGAGCTGCAGCTCATCGGTATATCCCAGAAGAGATCGGACTGTGCAGCAAGGTGCCTCTTAAAAGGGGCAGTGTAAAAATAAGAATAAAAAAATAAAGTTTTTAAAAACCTGTAAAAAAAATAAAAAATAAAAATAAATAAAAGTTCAAATCACCCCCTTTTGCCCCAATAAAATACACGTTTGGTATCGCGCGTTCAGAATCGCCCGATCTATCATCATATTAAATCCGTTAATGTGAGCCCTAAACTCCGTAATGGTCCAAACGCCAGCCAAAATTCCTTTTTTGTGGTCGCCGCAACATTGCTATAAAATGCAATAACAGGCGATCAAAACTGTGGATCCCCCTGAAAATGGCATCATTAGAAACGTTAGCTTAAGACGCAAAAAATAAGTCATCACACAGCCCCAGATCCCGAAAAATGAGGACGTTACAGGTCGCAGAACATGAAGCAAAAAGTCCGTTTTTTTTCCCCCAACTTCTGAATTTTTTTTCACCACCTAGATACCAGTAAAGGTATACATGTTGGGTGTCTACGAACTTGTACCGACACGAGCCATCACCCAGTCACATCGGTTTTACCATATAGTGAACATGGCAACTAAAATACCCAAAAAACAAACGTGCTATTGCACTTTTATTTGCAATTTCACTGCATTTACACTTTTTTTGCAATTTCCCTGTACACTATATGGTAAAATAAATTATTGCATATGAAAGTACAACTCGTCCTGCAAAAAACAAGCCGTCATATGTCTATATTGACAGAAAAATAAAAAAGTTATGGCTCTTGGAAGCAGGGGAGCAAAAAACGAAAATGAAAACTTCCAAGGTCATGAAGAGGTTAAAAGGGATTATCCGGCTTAAATGTATGTTTACACAATTGGGCTACACAGATACAAGTAGGTAGATGGTAACTACCTACCTGATCTGCTTTCCCTCCTGTCACCACCTGGATCAGAGTGGTTACATGACCGCTCCAGCAGTGATTTTACTCCTTCCTGTGACATCCCATCCTGTCTCCAGGGCAGGAGCTTATCCCCTGCCCTGTAGACAGCATCACAGCTGACATCAGTGCAAGGGACAGCAGGCTCCCTGCTACTCACTCAGCGCATGCTGCTGAGTGAGTAGGAGGAGTTGTTTGTCTGAGGCTGCATGCAGGGACACCCAGCAGTTTCCGGACAAGAGAGTATTTGGGGGGGAAGAGGGGGCTGTGTGTGCACTGCCTGCTCTTACCCAATCTCATGTTCCCTGTACTTTCATCTCCATTGCCATCGCAGCTGCTTGCTGGACCTGGACACTGTATGTGTTTCCTGACATTCCCCCAGTGATTCTAGCATGTCAGGAGATGTTAACCCATCTGCTGCCGGATTACTGTTAGAAACCCTGAGGGAGGAAGAATCAGTGGAGTGTCAGGGAACACACAGCGTCCAGAAAACACCTCTGACGGCACTGGAGGTGAAAGTGCAGGGAGGTGAGATTGGGTGGGAGCAGGCAGCCACACAGAGCCCCCCACTGTCAGGCTGCAGAGAGGCACAGAGCACCCCACCAGACTGCAGAGAGGTGCAGAGCCCCCACCATGTCAGGCTGTGCGCAGTCTCTCTCCCCTTTGTGGCAGTCTCTCCCCTCTGTGGCTTTGTGTTCCCCCTCTTTGGCAGTCTCTCCCCCCTCTGAGCGCTCTCTGTCGCCACTCCAGGTGCTCTCTGCTGCCCCTCTGTGCGCTGTCTGTCCTCCCTCTGTGGCTGTCTCTTCCCCTTGCTTCCTCTCTGCTCCCCCATCTACACAACCAAGCCCAGTGAGCTGCTGTCAAGTTTGGTTGAGCCACAAGTAAACAAAGCGTGTGCTAGGAATGAAGTGAGAATTCAGGAGGAAATATAGTTAGAAGCAAACATTTTTATAGGGATGTTGTATATTACAATGTAACACAGATTAGCTTAAAATATTTTTTTGCCTATACATGGATTTACAGGCTTTGGGCACAATTCTGCAGTCACTATGGAACATCAGACTTGTTAATCCTCACTGCACACACTGTCAGTATTCCCTGATGTTGGGCAGTCATGTGACTACAAGTATGCAATGTGAAAACTTCCTGCCACATTACAACTAGACTTGTCTGGCATCGCTCAACTTACTTGTATTCAGAGTCTGCACACGTCAGGTTGGCATTTGCAAATTGCATACTTGCGGTCACATTGCTGCCCGCTCCTTGCTCAGGAGAAACCTGACAGCATAGACTGTGCATGCTGAGAGGATTCAAGTCTATATATAGGAAAACTGAAGGGCAATTTAAAGGGAACCTGTCAGTATGAAATTGCAGAGCAATCTGCAGGCACCATGTTATAGAGCTGGGGGAACGGAGTAGATTGATATATAGTTTTGTGAGAAAAGATTCAGTATAACCTGTGATGTCATCATTTAAACCCCTGCCCTCGGATTTTGGGTCCAGAGGGTGGTCTTATCAGTGACTGACAGCTCTTTCTGTATGTACACTTATACAAGGATACCTGTCAGTCACTGATAGGACCACACACTACACCCAAAATCCGAGGGCAGGGGTTTAAATGATGAAATCACAGGTTATACTGAATCTTTTCTCAGAAAACTATATATTAGTCTACTCAGTTTCCCCGGCTCTATAACATGGTGCCTGCAGAGTGTACTGCATTTACCTGGTGACGGGTTCTCTTTAATAAAATGTGTATACTTTTGGGATAATAGGCGATATCCCTTGTCTTCATGCATACCTTTTTATTTCTTTAGGATTCACAAGCCTGCAGTCACTGAGACTCACTGCAGACTTGAGCCCTTAGCCTTGACAACCACTTAGAAAGCATCTTGTAAACTCAAATTACTAAGGTGCTGAGCAGGGTGTGAATACTGTTAGTATGACTGATAAACCTAGGCTATATTCAGTTATAATAGTTAAAGAGTATATGTCAGCATGGTTTTTTTCCATGTAATCTGACAACAGCATAATGTTTCACAGGGTTATGCCAGAGGAGCATTGCGGCTTAAAGTCTCCTCACTGCTGGCAGGCAGATTGATCTCCATAAGGAGATCAGCTATTCCCTTGACCTTGTCATAGACCCTTTATACATCCATATCAGATCTGATGAGGGGCAATCACCCCCAAAATGCAGCTTCTGCAGATTGGGGTTCTGATCTGGCACACATCCCAAGTCATATTGAAAGGCTCGGTAAAGAGTTAATTTTGACTTTTAGGATTGTAAATCTCAATAGGTGGCACTAGAGTTCATCTCCTTCCTCCCTAAAATGACAATCTGCACAGGGATTTGTAACACTCCCAAAAAAGAAGCTCCCTGACAAAGCTCCACTGTTTGAAATCTTCCCGGCTAGGAGGTTTTTATTTTTTTCTCCACTTCTTCCATTTTAGATTTCTGTCTACTCAGCCATATGAAGGCTTGCTTTTTTTTTGGAAGAGGAGTTGTAGTTTGAATAACACCATTAATTTTAAGTAAAAAAAATTCACTCCCTGAGCTGTTTTTACCATTTAGGGATATATATGAGGTTTTCACTGTACTTTTCCACAATGAAAGACCACAATTGAAGAGTTCAGATTTCTTTTCTCGTTATGCCATTTAAAAATTAGGTAACCAATTTTATATTTTAATAAATCGGACTTTTATGGCTGATGCAATACTGTTATTTTTAATGGGGGAGAGATGGAGCGGAGGAAGAGTCAATTTTTTAGATTTTAAAAACATAAGGAGAGTGAATCAGTGCTCCCCTAGAAAGCACACCATAAATGCTGCTGAAAGTAGAATATGACAGCAGTGGGAGGAGCTCAGCTTCAGTCGTGACTGTTGGAAGAAGATGATGGCTGAATAACACAGCAATCTTCTGCATACAGTAAAGAAGTCTCAGTTTTTAAGCCAGCTTCAAAGAAGGGGACCAAACATATGACACACTTGTCAGAAAGGGGTATAATGTCATAACAAAATCTTACCTAAGAAATACCATAGTCCCAGAAAAGGGGAAGCCACCAGTTGGTCAATTAGAACCTTTCGCAAAACAATTTTGATTCCACGGCCAGGAAAAGTCCTATCCAGCCATGAATACCAGAAATGCATCATGGGGCCCATAGAGCAACCTATAGCAAACATGTGACCTGCCAGGAAAAACAGAATAAAGATCTTGTTTTATTAAAATATGCCAGAACATCAAATCACAGTTCTATTATATATTACATTAAGAGTAGAGAAATAGTATTTATTGTGCACAATATGCATTGTCTTGTGACCAGACATGACTCACTGTAGGCAAAACCTGAGAGAGTGGATAGTCAATCGCACTAACTTCTATGGTCCAAGATCAAGTCAATCCAAAGTGACTGACCTGACCTTGGACCATAGAAGGCAGCGTGATTGTCTATCCTCTCTCTCCAGTTTTACCTACACATGGCTACGATACTCTTCAGGGTGAAGAGTATCACTGCAGCCTCTACTCTACTGTTGTTTTAGTGGCTGTGTCACACACAATCCCATAAGGTGAGTGCTATCCTACTAGCACTTCCCTGGTGTTATCAGTTAAGACTCTATGTGGCTTGTCTGTCCCTTTAGCTCTGTAGGCTTGGAGGGGGATATTTCTATGAGAGGACTTAACCCATCAGTGACCAGGCCAAAGACCGGTGTATTTTAAGTGGTATAACTCTGGAATGCTTCAACGTATTCCAATTTTCCACTTCAGTGAAAAAGTGGATGAACTCCAGCGCCACCTTTAGGTAGCTCCTCAAAGTCATAGTCGACTTTCTGACACGCCTTTTGATCTGACTAGGGATTTGTGCCAGACCAGATCCCCAAACTACAGACGCTGCGTTTCGGGGTAACTGCCCCTCATCAGTGTAGTGTGTGGGATATTCTGATCTGGCTGTTTGAGAGGCTGAGACGCGGTCTGGGAACTTGCTATCTACCATATGGAGAGGAGTTTGCCTGCAACAATAAGAAGACAGTTAAGTAGTATTCAACGTAGTCCAGTGACTCTGAGGTTGCATTTTCCAAAACATTGTACTGTACTTTATGTTAGTAGTAAATTTAGGGTGATGCAGTTTTTGATTATTTGTTAAAATACCAGAATTTTGGTGAAAATTTAGAAAAAATTAGCAATATTCAATTTTTATATCCTTAAACCAGTCAGTCATTCTGTACAAAATAAATAATAAATAAACCCACAATTTGTTACTCAGTTCTTCTAAGGCTGCGTTCACACGCTGCGTATTTTATCGCGTTTTTTTACGCGCGTCTTTTCAAGGGAAAAACCGCCCGTAATAAAAAGCGCGAGACAACTCAATTCTACTTCAATTGCGCTTTTTTACACACGTTTTTTCCAGTGCTTATAATGGGGCCTATGGAAAAAAACGTGCGTAAAAAACTGGAAAGAATTGACATGTTCATTCTTTTTACGGGCGCGTTTTTTGCTCCAAAAACGCTGCGTAAAATTACGCGATGTCTGAAAGGCACAAAGTGAATGTCCATTCACTGTGCTGGGAAACACAGACGAACATGCGTTTTTGGGACAAATACGCGCGTAAAAAAACGTGCAAAATACGCAGCGTGTGAACGCAGCCTAAGTGTGCTCATACCCCACGTTGCCAAAAGCCTTGGTTTGGGAAAACGGCAGGGCTCGGAAGAGGAGCACAATTTGAACTTTCTCTTTTTTATCCATTATAATTCTTTATTGACAAAAAGTTTTAAACATAAACAAAGCACAAAAATGCACACACCCTCACTCCCACGAACAAAGGGTGAGAGAGTATCACAAAAATATAAACAATAAACACAGAAACTCGAAAGGGAGAGTATTTACTTTTCCTTGAGCACGACCTATGTAAAATCCTGTTATAACCAATACAGCTGCATAGCAATCAATAATGGATGAGGAGCAAACCGCCACATCGTCCACAGGGATTATGTTGGGGAGGGAGAATGCTGCAACTTTTTTTACTGAGTGCAACACTAAAGATATAGCAGTGGTCATGACTGAAAAGAGCTTGCAACTGCGTATTACCAACTTGGCTGAGAAAGAAATGCGGTTGTTTTGGACAGTTCAATCATTGTTATCATACAAGCAGAGTCAAAGGGTGCCTAGGGGTCTCAGAGTGGTTAAAACCCCAGCGTTTAACAGTGTAAATCCTGTCTTCATAAAACAGTGGGAGAAAATCCAGCTTGAATCCTCGCAAAAGTTTCTAGAACTAGTCTTAAAACAGAATGAAGAAGATCTTTGTGCTATCACTAAGGAATTGATTACCCTTAGGAGCAATCTGGAAGCAAGACTAAGCAAAGCAGCTTGGAAGTCCTTTTTGGAAAAGTTGGATAAGAAACTAGTCCCGCTACAACAAGAAATTAAAAACCAAAAAAGAGACAAGTTTCTTAGAGACAAATTAGATTATGAGGAATTAAAGATTTTCACCTGGAATAAAACACCAGGTACTCCCCACAAAAAGAAGAATAATAAGAAACCTGATAAAACGAATAAAGATCCACTCACCCCCAAAAACCCCAACTCAGCAAAAAAACCTAAGGGGAAACTAGCTAAAAAATCTAAAATGAGTAAATTTTCTAATGGGGATGAAAATAGTGACACAGAGGCTGATGAGACCCCTTTAGGCGAAGGATTCGACGGGGAGGAAGAAGAAGAGGTGGAAGAAACCTTCGAAACCCCCCCACCAGTGAAACGCAAACATGTGTCCTGGAGGGACTGACCATACAACCCTTAAAGATCTACAACCTAAGTCACAGACCTTTAACCACACATATGTCCAACGTTTTACAGAAGGGACTGAACTTTTGTTTGGATGAATCGTTTAACTTTGTGGACTTCAAAATAGACCTCTTTAAGGCTCTCCGCAAAGTACACCTTTGTAAACACTTTGAAACATTGCAAAGTCAAAATATACAGCAGGCAAAAGAAACTACAAAAACCTCTAGTGTTTTCTCTTCAAAAATAGGCCCTCTAGGTTTTATGGTAACAGATACCGTGGGGAATGAATTACAGTCTGAAATAGATTTACTATTAAGTCTCACTCGCAATGAAGAAGTGACACAGAATGTAAACTCATGGAAGAGACCCCCCTTTACAGGAGGAGTCCCCTCTCATTATATGCCCCCTATCAGCCCGGGTAATGGCATTGACCTCTTTGCCGAGCTCGTAGAAAGGGATATTAAAGCTTTAATTTACCCCAAACCCCTTAAAAACCTGTCAGCAGAAGAGCATAGAGCCTTAAAAGAACTAAGCGACTGGGAGGATGTAGTGTTCCGTAGTGCAGACAAGGGTGGTGGGATAGTGTTAATTTCAAAAGAGGCATATATTCAAGAAAGTTTAAGGCAATTAGATGATCACGTGACGTATAAGTCACTTACATCAGATCCCACGCTTCAAATCCAGTCAAAATTAAGATCCTTTCTGAGGAATTTTGTAGAACGTAAAGTCATAACTAAAAATGAGGGAGAAAAATTGTTTCCTAGTTTTCCATTGAAACCACATTGGTACCAAATTCCCAAAATACATAAGAATGAGAAGCATCCACCAGGGAGACCTATAGTGTCTGGTGTTGGTTCACTCACTGAGCCTTTGTCCAGATACATTGACTGGTTTCTCCACCCATTTCTTGAAAGCATTCCTTCGTATACACGAGACACACAACAGTTTATCAAACGTCTTGATGAAATAACCTGGCAAGAAAGTTTTTCCCTAGCATCTATTGATGTAGAAAGTTTATACACCAGGATACCCCAACAAACAGCAGTCAACATCATTAGAAACATCTTAATAGAAAATGAAACTGACCCAGATGTTGTGGAATTTGTGAGTATGGCCTTGGACTTTATTTTGTCACACAATGCCTTCACCTTCATGGATAAGTGGTACATGCAGCAGGTGGGAACAGCAATGGGGACCCCTGTTGCATGTACCCTCGCTAATCTGTATCTGGCCATTTTGGAACGAGATTTGATATACGCCGATTCCAACCCCTACATTAGGTACGTAAAGTACTACGTGAGATACGCAGACGACGTATTTGTTGTGTGGGATGGAGACAAGACATCTTTTGATGGTTTTGTAGAGTATCTGAACAGTAAGAACACCTTCAATATGTTTTTCACCTCCGTGTACGGTGGGTCTTCCTTAGATTTTTTGGATGTTCATTTAGAAATCAAAGATGGAAGTGTAGTGAGGTCAGTCTTTAGGAAAAAGACAGCAACCAATGCCCTGCTCCATTACCACAGTGCCCATCCTCTACACACAAGGACAGGTCTTCCATACAGCCAGTTCTTACGTGTCAGAAGGATCAATAACACCACTGAGGGTTATCTCAAGCAAGTAAAGGAGCTAAAAGATGCATTTTTGCAAAGAGGCTATCCTGAGGATGTTTTAATGCAGGCACTACAAAGAGTGGATAATGCAGCACGTGGAGGCTCATACAATCAGAGTAACGCCAGCCAATATTCTGGAAAGAAAAAATTCTTTTTTAATTTTAAATTTGGCCCAATGTTTGTGCCTATCACGTCTTGCATTAGAAAACACTGGCATGTTATCCAAACGGAAAATATCAATCTAGAGAAATCAGTCCCAGTGGTCACTTATAGACGGAGTAGGAACATAGGGGACCTTATTGTTAAAAAACGGTTGAAAGACACCCCTAAAACTAAATCATGTTGGCTTTCAAGCAAACCTGTGATAGGCAATTATAAATGCGGCAATTGTCCTTGGTGTAGGCAGTTCACCCCTGGAAAAGTGGTCTCCTTGAATGGGAATACTATTATCGTAAAATCCCATATTAATTGCAGATCTAAAGGAGTGGTGTATGCTGTTTGCTGCCCTTGTGCCCATTTCTATATAGGGAAGACAGTTCGTCCCCTATTCAACAGATTTAGGGAACACTACAATTCTATAACTTCAGGGAAAGGTTGTCCCCGTTTAATCTCTCACATCAGGGACTGCCATTCTGGTAATCCAGAAGTGTTAACTTTTATGGGAATAGAAAAGCCCTTTTTGTCTCCTAGAGGAGGAGACTTCAATAGGCACCTTCTGCAGGTTGAGTCAAAATTGATAATAGCTACAGACGCTTTAGGTCCAAATGGGCTGAATGATAAAATTGACATGTCTGTGTTCCTGTAAATCCTGAGGCAGTTAGTTTTATTCTTTACAACTTGGTATTTTGCATAATAGAATGGTCTCTCATTATTAGGGTTTTGGTGAAAGGAAAATATGGTACAATTCATTATATATAGACTGGAATCAACTCCTCTGTCCCTCAATATATGTGCTTAGAGATCACGCTCATCACACATTTCTCTTTTAATAACGGGGAAATATAGAGTAAATGGGATAATAAAAGAACGCTTGAGACTATTACCAGTGAACACCGGGTCTCAGCTATATACCATGTCATTAAGATTAGTGCCATTGGTAAATATAGTGTACTTCCTTGTTTCATTACATCAAAGTAATATAATTGAACTATTTTAATTTCTATGCTCTATATCTACGCTCTAATATCTCCCATTTTCTGAATAACAATAACAAATAACAGAAACTAATCCGTTTAGCATAGAGATAATGTGCAGTGATGTTATGTGAATCGGCATTCATTTATAAGGTCTGAGGCTTGTCTTGTGAATCGTTGAATCCAGTTTTGCAACTAGACATGCCTTATCCACCACGGCTTTTCTGCAGCAATCATTGTAAGTTAATATCATCATATCTGCTTGTTATTTTCTACACTAATATGTAGTTTATCTCTGTGTAGCTCCACTGTTAGTCTTTTAATATGTGTTGCATGTAAATTTGATAAGTTTCAGCCATTGTGGCTTTTTAATTATGTTCACCTGGGGAATTTGTAGTTACCACCTATATAGAGGTGGCGTCACTGACCCCTTGTAGAGCCCGTAGAAGCGGATATCCCCGCGAAACGGTAGCCGTCGCCCTCAGCTTCCCCCTCCCCACGAACACAGCTCCAGTGTTATGCCTGCACGTTAAATAAACACCGGAATTACTCAAGAAGCACGAGTGCCGCTTATCTCTTTGTTTTACTATGTGCTCTTATGCTGAATAGCAGAGCAACGTGCTTCCACCCTCATCGCTTGGTTCCAGGAGGAAAATCAGGTCAGTGCCAGGTTATCTCTTGTACTCTGGACCATTATAATTCTTTATTGACAAAAAGTTTTAAACATAAACAAAGCACAAAAATGCACACACCCTCACTCCCACGAACAAAGGGTGAGAGAGTATCACAAAAATATAAACAATAAACACAGAAACTCGAAAGGGAGAGTAAAAGACCCACAAATAACAGGGGAAAAAAAAGTGTGTGGAGGGGGGGGGGGAGGAAGAAGAAATAGCAGGAAATGGGAGTGGGGGAGGGAAAAAAACCCTGCCAAGGCCATCAGAGACATCCACATGTTCAAATACAGAGCAGAAATATCAGCAGACTCAAAGAGGCTATCGTACCGGGATCGGGGCTAACAGCGGATGAGCCGCCCACAATTGCCAGCTATTCAAAGTACTAATTTTGCTCGGTCTATCCAATACAACTTGAATTTTGAAACACAAGGTTTGCTTTAATACACTGTGTGCAGAATTATTAGGTAAGTTGTACTTTAGAGGATTATTTTTATTATTGATCAACAACTATGTTCTCAATCAACCCAAAAGACTCATAAATATCAAAGCTTAATATTTTTGGAAGTTGGAGTGTTTTTTTTTACATTTGGCTATATTAGGAGGATATCTGTTTGTGCAGATAACTATTACTGTGCAGAATTACCGTATATACTCGGTTATAAGCCGAGATTTTCAGCACAATTTTTGTGCTGAAAAGTGCCCCCCTCGGTTTATACTCGAGTCACTCGGTACGTTTGGGGGGGCTGTGACCGGGGGCTGGAGGATGTAGGAGGGGCCGCAGTGACCGTGGGAGGTCACGTGGGGCCGCCTCATTAGTGTAATGAATATGCACGGCATCCCCCGTCCATCAGCGGTGGTGTGAGCGGTGCATATTGCACTACACTGGCCCCCAGCAGTGATCTACAGCCCCCCCCTCCTTAGTATCTGTCCCCCAGGCTGCGGCACACATTAAAATAACAAACATATCATACATCACCTTTCCGGCGACCCCTCCCTGGCAGCGCCGCGTCTTCCGGTCTCCCTGTTTCTTCCTGCTTGTGCCGGTGTCGTGTGACCGGGCGCAGCAGATGACGTCATCTGCTGCGCCGGTCACAGCAATAGAAGCCAGCAGAAGCAGGAAGAAGCCGGGACTGGAGGACGTGGCGCTGCCAGCCAGGGGTCGCCGGAAAGGTGATGGATGAAATGTTTGTTATTTTAATGTGTGCCGCAGCCTGGGGGACAGATACTAAGGAGGGGGGGCTGTATATCACCGATGGGGGCCAGAATACTGCTGAAGGGGCTCTATATACCACTGCTGCGGGCCTGTATATTACTGCTGGGGCCCTGTATACCACTGCTGGGGGCCTGTATACCAGTGATGGGGGGCTATATAACAGGATGGGGGTCTGCTGCATTTCCCCCTAGGCTCATACTCGAGTCAATAAATTTCCCTAATTTTGGAGGGTAAAATTAGGGGCCTCGTCTTATACTCGGGTCAGCTTATACTCGAGTATATATGGTATTAGGCAACTTGATAAAAACCAAATATATCCCCACCTCACTTGCTTATTTTCAACAGGTAAACTAATAGAACTGCACAAAATTTAGAAAATAAAATTATTCTTACTGTTAATTCAGTTTCTAGGATACCTTCCACGACAGCATAGGAGGAATACCAACGAATAAATACCTAGGGTGGGACAATGGCCTGCAGGACCTTCCTGCCAAAAGCCAAATCCCTATCGGAGCCCAGGTCCAGACGGTATAGTTTCATGAAGGTATGCAAGGATGACCAGGTAGCAGCCGTGCAGATCTGCTTAGACGAAGCCCCTGCCCGTTCAGCACAAGAGACAGCGGTGGACCGGGTGGAATGGGCAGTAAACCCAGACGGAGCTTGCAGCTGCTGGGAAAGGTAGGAATCTGCAATGGTCTTCTTGATCCAATTTGCAATAGTGCTCTTGGATACCTTCATTCTCTTACGGGGACCAAAGGGCTGGACAAAAAGATTGTGACCGACGGGCCAGGGCGCCGAGACATCAAGATAATGGAGAACCGTCCGCCAGACATCCAAAGCATGGAACTCTTCCTCCTTAGGGGTCTAGGGATGCTGACAGAAGGATGGAAGAATAATTGATTGAGAGCGATGGAAGTCCAAGACCACCTTGGGAAGGAACAAAGGATCAAGCTGAAGAATAATGCAGTCATCCCGGATGGTGAGGTACGTGTCCCGGATGGACAAAGCCTGGAGCTCCCGAACACGACGGGCAGAAGTAATCGCCCCCAGGAATGCAGTCTTGTGAGATAACCGCAGGAGGTCACAGGATGAAAGAGGTTCGTAGGGAGGCAGAGAAAGTCCAGTGTGGACCACATTGAGGTCCCAGGAAGGAGTAAGGACCCGAATACGAGGACAAAGACGAGTAGCCGACACCATGAAGCGGCGAATCCATCGATGAGTAGCCAAATCAGCATCAAACACGGAACGGAGAACCGAAACTTGAACCTTAAGCGTGCTGGGTTTAAGATCGAGGTCCAACCCATTCTGAAGAAAATCCAGAATCTGGGAGACATTGGGCCGAAGAGGATCAGGCGGACAGGAGCCACACCAGGATCTAAACTTCTTCCAAATTTTATTATAAATCGCATTAGTAACTGGTTTGCGATTTTCTGTAGGGTGGCCACCACCTTCTCAGACAGGTCCTGAGCCCTCAGCACCCGGGATTCAGAAGCCAGGCAGCTAAGCTGAGTTTCTGTGGATCTGGATGGAACAGAGGACCCTGAGACAACAGGCTGGGATCCGGACTCAGGATGACAGGACCGTCGACTTTGAGCGCCATGATCAGATTGTACCAACTCCTCCTGGGCCAAAGAGGAGCCAACATGATAGTGGGGACTCAGTCTACCCTGACCTTCCGCAAAGTTCGTGCAAGGAGGGGAATAGGAGGAAAGGCTCAAGCCAGAGGAAAATCCCACGACTGGGAGAAGGCGTCCACCCTCGCGGCTGCGTCCCGAGGATTGAGGGAGAAATATGTTGCGAATTTCCGATTGGCGCTGGAGGCTAAGAAGTCAATCGCCGGGGTGCCCCATCTTGCGACCAGGGAGCAAAAGACAGCTTGGTCCATACTCCATTCCCCAGGGTGGACATCCTGTCGGCTGAGAAAATCCGCCTGCAGGTTCATGGACCCCTTCAAGTAGAAAGCTGAGCGGGACAGCAGGAACTGTTCGGCCCAAAGGAAGATCCGGGAGGACACCGACGATAGGGACCTGGACTTGGTACCACCCTGGTGCCGGAGGTGAGCCACCGTGGTGACAATGTCTGAGTAGACACGGACATGAGAACCCGTGAGCTGGGTCTGAGCTCCCCAAAGGGCCTCCTCGACTGCACTCAGTTCCCGGTAATTGGAGGACCGGGAACTGATGGATCGACCCCAGACCCCCTGAAGCAACCCCAGACCCCCTGGAGTGGAGTGAGACCCACCATGGATCCCCACCCCCTCTGGCTGGCATCTGTAGTAACCATCACTAGAGGAGCCGGATCCCACGAAACCCCCCGTTGCAGGTGTCGGAAGTCCAACCACCAGAGGAGAGACGAGGAGACGGACGCCGGGAGGATGAAGGCAGCCTGTCCCAGCAAGACAGGGCATGCGCCTGCAGTACCCGAGAGTGAGCCTGGGCCTACATGACAGACGGTATGCAGGACGTCATGGAACCCAACACCGACATTGCGTCCTGAAGGGTGGGAGTCGCTTGACGCCTCAGGGAGGAAATCTTGGCCAGAAGGGTCAACCGGTGGGAGTCCGGAAGAAAGGAAGCCTGCTGGTCGGAATCCAGTAACACCCCCAGAAATGGTCTCGTGGAGGAGCGCCGCAGATGGGATTTCCGGAGGTTTGGGAACCAACCCAGGGACCAAAGAATGCGCAGGGATTCCTCCACACTGCTTCGGAGGGATTGAGGCATTGGAGCAATGAGAAGGAAATCGTCCAGATAAGGCACAATAGAGATGCCGCGACCCCGAATGAAGGCCACTACCTCCGCCATGATTTTGGAGAAAATTCGGAGAGCCAAGGAGGTTCCGAAGGGAACAACGTTGAATTGAAAATGGAGGACGTCCCCCTTGTAGAGGATGGCGAACTTCAGGAACTTCCTGTGCCGAGGATGGATGGGCACATGAAAGTAGGTGTCTGTCAAGTCTATCGTAGCCATCTGGTGATGCAGCCCGATCAGTGGAATCGCAGTACGGACGGACTCCATCTTGAAACGTCGATATCGGACGTGACTATTGAGGCATTTCAGGTTGATGATGACCCTGGAATCCCCGGACAATTTTTTGACCAGGAACAGACGGGAATAGTGACCAATTTCCATGTCGTGACTGGAAACAGCGGAAATGACGTTTGTGAGAAGGAACTCCTGTACTTTTGAGTACAGAAGATCCTGGGCACCCTGAGATGGCAGGGTGGTGACCTGGAGACCTGGTGGAGGAAGCGACTTGAACTCGATGAGCAATCCCTCAGAGATGACATTCAGAACCCATTGGCAATTGGTGATCCTTCGCCACTGGGAAAGAAAGGCCGAGAGTCGCCCCCCCACCGGAACCGAGTCGTGCTTGTCGGGACGAGGGCGCTGCTGCTGAGCAGGGACGAGGATATTCTTGCCTCACCCCTTCTGATAACTCCACCTGCCGGTTTTACCCTTGCCCTTGGGATGGGAGGCAAGAGGCACCGGGGGACGAAAGGACTTCTTCCGCACAGGAGTCTTTTCGTGAAGAGCCTTGTGATCAGTTGCCTTGTCTAGAATGTCGTCTAGAGCCAGCCCAAACACCAATCCCCCTTGAAATGCAGGGAACAGAGCCATATTTTAGAAGTGGCGTCACCGTTCCACATCTTCAACCATAATGCCCACCTGGCGGAGTTGGACAACACTGAAGTCCTTGCCGCCAGGCGGCCTATTCCGCTGAGGCATCAGCGAGAAAAAAAGAAGCCTTCCGAAGTAGCGGAAGGGAGTTGAGAAGTTCTTCCCTAGGGGTGCCCGGCAAAACATGGGACTCCAACATGTGCAACCACTTAAGCAGGGACCGGGAGACACAAGTGGAGGTGATGTTAGCCTGAATAGTGGCAGAGGAAGCTTACCAGGAACGCTTCATAAAGCTCTCAATCTTTCGATCCATCTGATCTCTCAGCTGGGAAGTGTCCTCAAAGGGGGAAGGCAGTCTTTTTTGCCACACAGGCAATCTGCACATCCACCTTCGGGACCCCCCAGTGAATCTCTCTATCCTCAAGGGGAAACCGCCGACCCAGATCACCCCGAGAACTGGTCGGGGAATTCCCATTCCTGAGCAATTAAATCCCGGAGGGTGGAATGCACCGGGAATCCAATACGCTTGGCTGACTGAAGGCCCGCAAACATTTCATCCTGCACCAAGGGATGGACCTGTTCCTCTTACAAACCCATGGTGCTTCTAACGACCTCAATCAGGTCCCCGATATCTTCTGAGGGACACAAAAACCGCTTAAGGTCCGAATGCCTGGAGGCAGAGACCTTCTCTGGGACCTCAGAGTCCGAGTCCCCGTCAGCCTCAGAGTCTGAGGGGCTAGCCTGGAGGTTCCGCTTTTTCGGAGAGGAAGGACCAGACACAGGCCCGGGAGGCCAGGGACGCCCGAATTTCCTGCTGCACCTTGGTGCGTAGGTCGTCCACAAGACTAGGGTGTTCAGCCCACACTATCTTGCCGGTATAGCCCTGGCAAAGTTTCTTATCCCAACCAGGGGGGAACTTCTTAGCACAGACACGGCATTTAGCAGACTTCCCAGCAGCCTTCTTGGGGGTTTCCTTGCACCCTACAAAAAAGCACTAAAAGCTAAAATCAGCAAAGCCCTTTCGGGCAGCACAAAGGATCCCCCCCCTGCACCTAAACTCACTGTGGCCGGGGGAGCATTGGGCTCTGCAGATACAGAGGAAGACATGACCCAGGACAGAATGCAGCTTACCTGGCGTCAGAAGTCTTCAGGGCAGCCTTTATCTCCAAAGGCCTGCCCCCAGTGCAAAAAAAAAAATCATCCCCTGCCCCTTGCCCAAGGTCCAGGCAGGACCCAATCATGGCGGCTAGCCCGCCCGCCGAGACCCGGAAGCACTGCGCTCCCCGCCAGAGAAGCACGTGACCGGAAGTTCTGCCACGTCACTTCCGGTCTGCGGCAGCGCGCACAGGCAGGAGGCGGCCAGCGGGCTCAGCACAGGAAGAGGCCGCCGACCGGGGAGCCGCCTACCGGCTTCACCCCAGGGGGTCAAAACGGAGCGCCAGGGCTGGTCCCGGACCCCCCCAGCAGAGGACCACCGAGGGGGACCGAGGGACGACCGCAGGAGGAGCAGGGGCCCGACCAACGCCGCCCGGCAAAATTTCCTAGGTACACTGCAGCTTGCCGCCACCACAGCATAGGAGAGAAAACAAAAACTTTCTCCATGCCCCATAGGGACAGGAAAGACACTGGCTAATGGGAGGTGGGAAGGGCCTTTTAACCTCTCTTGTGCTTCCTGTCCCTATTAGGGTACCTTTACACGCAGCAACCTTTCTAGGAATTTCGCTGGCAACTTACTGGTTGCAGTGAAATTCCTAGAAAAGTTGCTAAGGATACCTTTACACATGGCAACTTTTCTGGGAATTTCACTGGCAACTTACTGGTTGCAGTGAAATCATGGAGACATTGTTCCATTTGTACACAGCAACAAAATAGAACAAAGTGTCCATGATTTCACTGCAACTAGTAAGTTGCCAGTGAAATTCATAGAAAAGTTGCCGCGTGTAAAGGTACCCTTAGGGTGTGGAGAGGCAATCTCCTATGCTGTTGTGAAAGGTTCCTAGACAAATAAACATTTCTGACATGCTAAAACAAAACCCTCAAAAAATGAGTGACCAATATAGCCACCTTTCTTTATGATGACACTCAACAGCCTTCCTCCATCCATAGATTCTGTCAGTTGCTTGATCTGATCTGTTTACGATCAACATTGCATGCAGCAGCCACCACAGCCTTCCAGACACTTGTTCCAAGAGGTGTACTATTTTACCTCCCTGTAGATCTCACATTTTATGGGGGACCATAGGTTCTCATCTCACAATTTTGGACTTTTCAGAGCCCGTCAAATCTCTCTTCTAACCCTTTTTGCCAAGGGAAAGGCATTTGCCTAATAATTAAGCACACCTTATATAGGGTGTTGATGTCATTACACCACACCCCTCCTCATTACAGAGATGCACATCACCTGATTTACGTAATTGGTAGTTGGCTCTCAAGCCTACCCAGCTTGGACAACATGTATAAAAAGTATCAGGTGATCAAAATACTCATTTTCCTAATAATTCTGCACAGTGTAGATAGTCGATACCATCTGCAGGGCCCCTGAGGTGCCTAAACAGCAGAAACCCCCCACAATGACATTTTGCAAACTACACTTCTCAAGGATTATATCTAGGGGTATAGTGAGCATTTTAAACCCACAAGTATTACACAGAATTTGATAACATTAGGTCGTTATACAGTTGTGGTCAAAAGAATTGACACCCCTCCAATTCTGTCAGATAATACTCAGTTTCATCCTGAAAATGATTGCAATCACAAATTCTTTGGTATTATTATCTTCATTTAATTTGTCTTCAATGAAAAAAACACAAAGAGAATGAAGCAAAAAGCAAAACATTGATCATTTCACACAAAACTCCAAAAATGGGCCAGACAAAAGTATTGGCACCCTCAGCCTAATACTTGGTTGCACAACCTTTAGTCAAAATAACTGCGATCAACCGCTTCCGGTAACCATCAATGAGTTTCTTACAATGCTCTGCTGGAATTTTAACCATTCTTCTTTGGCAAACTGCTCCAGGTCCCTGATGTGACGACCATCCGCTGTGAGGCCGAGAAACCCCGAGACCCTTAACCCCTATACAGGGATCTGGAATTACAGCGAAGCCCAGGGGGTAGCTGCCTATAGCAACAGAGCAGGGAAGGTCACCAGAGAAAAAATCAAGACCTGAAAAACAAAGTCAGAAGTCCGAGTCAAAACCGAGAGGGCAGCGAAGGTACAAAATCAGCAGGCAGTAGCAGAGTCGAGAATCCAGGCAAGGGTCAAGGGCATTAACCAAGAGGGCAGCTGAGGTACAAAATCAATAGGCAGAGGCAGAGTCAGAAATCCAGGCAAGGGTCAAACACACAACTACACACATTATATCACTTAGGGAACCAAAACTATATCTGGCGGCCTGCAAGACATTCTCCAATGTATTTGAAGGGTGCGGTTACCTCCCATAGGCTGGAGCTCACAGCCTGATGACCTCATCCGGACCGCCCCTAGAAACAAGCCAGATGGAGATGCACGACTGGCTCCACCCACCCTACCTCTGACAGAAGAACGCAGGCTGCGCCTAACGGACACCTCTGCAGGGCCCGCTCCTCTGTGACCAACACCACCCAGAGGGGAAACACAGCGGCGCTCAGCAACAGAGGCAGACGTCGTGGAAGCAGTTCCATATGAAGACAAGGCCCTCCTATCACCGGCGCCACCAGCCGAAGGAATCCGGCTCCTCCCAGCGGCCGAGGCAGGAACACCAGCCACCGAGTCCAATGGCGATGTGACACCTGATATTTGAAGGGTGCCTTCTCCAAACTGCCATCTTTAGATCTCTCTACAGGTGTTCTATATGGGATTCAGGTCTGGACTCATTGCTGGCCACCTTAGCAGTCTCCAGTGCTTTCTCTCAAACCATTTTCTAATGCTTTTTGAAGTGTGTTTTGGGTCATTGTCCTGCTGGAAGACCCATTACCTCTGAGGGAGACACACCTTTCTCACACTGGACCCTACATTATGCTGCAAAATTTGTTGGTAGTCTTCAGACTTCATAATGCCATGCACACGGTCAAGCAGTCCAGTGCCAGAGGGCAAAGCAACCCCAAAACATCAGGGAACCTCCGCCATGTTTGACTGCAGGGTCCGTGTTTTTTTCATTGAATGCCTCTTTTTTTCTCCTGTAAACTCTATGTTGATGCCTTTGCCCAAAAAGCTCTACTTTTGTCTCATCTAACCAGAGAACATTCTTCCAAAACGTTGTAGGCTTTCTCAGGTAAGTTGTAGCAAACTCCAGCCTGGCTTTTTTATCCCTCGGGGTAAGAAGTGGGGTCTTCCTGGGTATCCTACCATACAGTCCCTTTTCATTCAGACGCCGATGGATAGTACGGGTTGACACTGTCGTACCCTCGGACTGCAGGGCAGCTTGAACTTGTCTGGATGTTAGTCAAGGTTCTTTATCCACCATCCGCACAATCTTGCGTTGAAATCTCTCATCAATTTTTCTTTTCTGTCCACATCTAGGGAGGTTAGCCACAGTGCCATGGGCTTTAAACTTCTTGATGACACTGCACACGGTAGACACAGGAACATTCAGGTCTTTGAAGATGGACTTGTAGCCTTGAGATTGCTCATGCTTCCTCACAATTTGGTATCTCAAGTCCTCAGACAATTCTTTGGTCTTCTTTCTTTCTCCATGCTCAATGTGGTACACACAAGGACACAGGACAGAGGTTGAGTCAACTTTAATCCATGTCAACTGGCTGCAAGTGTGATTTAGTTATTGCCAACACCTGTTAGGTGCCACAGGTAAGTTACAGGTGCTGTTAATTACACAAATTAGAGAAGCATCACATGATTTTTCTAACAGTGCCAATACTTTTGTCCATCCCTTTTTTTATATTTGGTGTGGAACGATATCCAATTTGGCTTTAGGACAATTCTTTTTGTGCTTTTTTATTGAAGACAAATTAAATGAAGATAATAATACCAAAGAATTTGTGATTGCAATCATTTTCAGGAAGAAACTGAGTATTATCTGACAGAATTGCAGGGGTGTCAATACTTTTGGCCACAACTGTATTGACAATTTTCATGAAGATGTTGATTTAACCCCAAATTTTACACTTTTGTATAAAGTAACATGAAAAAGTGGATCCTACAGTCTGTTGCCAACTTTCTTCTGAGCGATAACCCACATGTAGTCAAAAAGTTCTATTTGGACAAATGGGAGGACTCCGACATTTAGAAGTAAATTTGACTGGAATAGATTAACAGCATAAACCTCCATGTGACCACATTTTGGAAGCTAGATCCATTCAAAGAATTCATCTAGGGGTGTGTATTGAGCATGTTGAACCTGTAGATGCTTCACAGAACTTTTTAAAACGTGGATGTAAAAACAAAAATTACATTTGTTTTCCTTAAAATGGTATTTTAACCTCAAATGCATAATTTTTTAAATGGACCATAGGAGAAAACAGACAGTATAATTTGCTACACAATTTCTCCATATACCCCATATATGACCAAAAACCAGGTAAGCCACACCACCGACTCACACTCCACAGCCCTGTCAAAAATTGCTGTTTGGGCACATGGCAGTACTCAGAAGGATAAGAGCACTATTTGGTTTTTGAAGATTTCATTTACCGTATATACTCGTGTATAAGCCGACCCGTGTATAAGCCGACCCCCCTACTTTTGCCCCCAAAATCTGGGAAAACCTATTGACACGTGTATAAGCCGAGGGTGGACCCCAGCACAGGTATATAGCCCCCAGCAGTGTGGTATACAGCAGCCTCCCCAGTGGTATATACAGGTCCCAGCAGTGTTACAGCAGCCTCCCCAGTGGTATATACAGTGGTATATACAGCAGCAGCCCCAGTGGTAGTATACAGCAGCCCCAGAGGTATATACAGCAGCCCCAGTGGTAGTATACAGCAGCCCCAGTGGTAGTATACAGCAGCCCCAGAGGTATATACAGCAGCCCCAGTGGTAGTATACAGCAGCCCCAGTGGTATATAGGGCCCCAGCTGTGTATACAGCAGCCCCAGCTGTATACAGCGGTACCCAGTGATATACAGCCCCCCCCCCCCATCCGTGGTAAACAGGGCCCCCCTTGCTTGTGGCAGACCTGTAAAAGAAGGTATCATTATACTTATCGTGTCGCCGCCGCCGCTCTGTCACCGTCACCGCGCTCCTCCGGGTCTTCAAGCTTCCTTTTCCGGCGCACAGACAATGACGTCATTTCCTGTGCGCCTGAGAAGGAAGCATGAAGACCCGGAATAGCGCGGTGACGGTGACAGAGCGGCGGCGACACGATAAGTATAATGATATCTTCTTTTACAGGTCTGCCACAAGCAAGGGGGGACCCTGTATACCACATATACCACGTATATGACTCGTGTATAAGCCGAGGGGGGACTTTCAGCACATTTTTGTGCTGAAAAACTCGGCTTATACACGAGTATATACGGTACCTCAAATAGATTGTGAATGTCATTTTCCATTTGCTGTGCACCTGACATGTCAAAACAGCAGAAACCCCCCACAAGTGACCCCATCTGGAAACCAGACCCTTCAAGGAATTCATCTAATGGTGTACTGAGAATCTCTAACTTACAGGTAAGTCTCAAAACTTTTATAACATTTAGATGTGAAAACAAACAAAACATTTTTCTCACTAAAGTACTGTTTTAGCGTCATATTTATAATTTACACAAGGGGTAATAGTTCTCCTATGGATACCATAATTAGCTACACAATTTCTCCCAAACACTGTGATACCCTATATGTTGTCAAAAACTAATGATTGGGCACATGGCATTGGACACTGCAAAATCACCCACAACATGACCCGATTTGGCAAACTAAACCCCATAATGAATTCATCTATGGGTGTGGTGAGCAAAGTTTGAATTCAGACAATGGAGAATAGGAGAAAATTGACAGGGCAATATGTCATGCAATTTTTACCAAGTGTTGCAGTACCCCACAGATGGTTCTAAACTATTGTTTGAGCACATGGCGGGGATCGGATGGAAAGGGGCGCGACTTGGCTTTTAAAATGCAGATTCCATTAGAACAAATTGTGACCTCCTTAGCTGAGCCCCTGAGGTGCCAGATCAGCAAAAACCCACAAAAGGGATTCCATTGTAGACACTGCACTTCTCAAATAATTACCGTAATCTACAGCCTCAGTGGCTGGTTTCACACTGCAGTTTTTTCCCTGATCAGGTTCGTGTGCCAAAACCAGGAGAGGAACCAGGAGAGGAACTTGCAGAGAAAAACTATAATTAAAAGATTGACACCTGTTCTGAGTTTTAGAGACACTCCTGGTTTTGACACACAAACCTGATCGACACTGATCAGGGAAAAACTGCAGTGTGAAACCAGCCAGTGACTATTTTGTAACATCCACATCAATGCCTCTTTTCCTGAAAATTGCAAACATGCCAGTTCAATGCCCATACATTGTGCCCCCAAGCATTGTAGCACTCCCATACATTGTGCCCCAAGCATTGTTGCACTCCCATACATTGTGCGCCCATGCACTGTAACACTGCCATACATTGTGCCCCCATACATTGTGGCACTGCCATACATTTTGCCCCCATACATTGTAGCACTGCCATACATTGTGGCTATCTCTGCTTCTGTCCACTACAATAATGCCACACACGTGGTCGTTTACTACAGTTTAGGTGCATGGAGGCTCGTAAGGAGAGGGCATTTGGCTTTGGTGGTGCAGGTTTCACTAGATTTTATTTGAGAGGTGGGAGATGTCACTTTCCAGAGTCTTTGTTCTGCCAGTAACATGGGAACCTCCAGTAGTTCCAGTGACAGTTGATGGACCTGAGTGGGGACTGGGCATTAGTTAGGGCATGGATCCGCAATCTGTGGCTCGGGAGCCACATGTGGCTCACAGGCCCATTATTTGTGACTCACAGCTTTCTTCCATCTTGGTGCATAAGTACCAAGTATAGCAAACAGCTATGAAAAGCAGATCTCCAGATCTTGACTTCTGTCAGTAGCCCAACATAGCAGAGTATACTGGAGTGTGGGTAAGAACCCCTGAACCACAGACAATAGCAGATGCCTGGTAAAATCAGTAACTTAGAGCTGGACTTAGGCTGGCTTCACACTGCAGTTTTTCACTGATCAGTGTCCATCAGTGTTTGGGTGCCAAAACCAGGAGTGTCTCCAAAACTCAGAAGAGGTGTCAGTCTTTCACTTATGGTGGGTTTACACACACCAATTTCTGTGTCCAATATCTGAACAGATCTCTGGTTGCAGTGAAATCATGGACACATTGCTCCATTTTGTACACAGCCACAAAATGGAATTATGTGTCCATGATTTCACTGCAACCAGAGATCTGTTCAGATATTGGACACAGAAATTGGTGTGTGTAAACCCACCATTATAGTTTTTCTCTGCAAGTTCCTTTCCTGGTTCCTCACCTGGTTTTGGCACCCAAACACTGATGGACACTGATCAGTGAAAAACTGCAGTGTGAAGCCAGCCTTAGTGCTATCCTAGTTACCTGGGTAATGCACCCAATCACAGGCTTTAGCAGTCCTGGTAACTTTCTGAATAGACATGATAATGATTCTGGATCCTGTACAGACCTCCAGAAAAGCCTGCACTGGATCCATAGGGGTGTTGGACGGATTCCATTTATGGCTTTAAAAACATCTATGCCATAAAAAAAAAAAAAACACCTGTTCTATTTCCAACAACTTAATTCAGCAGGTCTTACTAAAGGTACCGTTACACAGCACAATATCCTTAACGATGTCGCTGAAACATCACAAGTTTGGAGTCATTCAAACGTCGTTGCGTATGACACCGAGATACGACTGAGGCGGCCATCACACGCATCAATTTAATGCACGATCTCGCTTAAGCGATCTGCTTTTTGATCACTTAAGCGATATCGTTTGTGCATCGCTGCGTGCAATCAAGCGATTTTACAATGTAAAATCACTTGATCGTTCGATCGCAGATTTGTGAGCCGGAGCTCATATCAAGCGATAATCGCTTGATCAATCTGCATCATCGTGGTGTGTGAGCCTATGCTGGGAGATGGTATCTATGGTAAACGACAGGGTTACTATGCGCCGCGCGGCGCCTAGTAACCCGATGTATACCATAGTTACCAGCGATCTTGCTGGTCCACATCGCTGGTGAGTCTGTCTGTGTGACAGCTCACCAGTGATGTGAGCGATATTGTTAGCGATCGCGCGTGCATGTGATCGCTAACAATATCGCTATCGATATTGAAGCGTGTGACGGCCGCCTGATAAATCGTTGGATCGCTGATCGCAGATTTGAGAACATGTTCTCAAACTAAACAATCCTCGATCAGCCAACCTGCTAGATTGTTGTGTGTGACACCGCGATAACGATGATGTTAACGTCTTTGCCTATTCACAACAGTGAACAAGTATCGTTCGCTGGGTTGTGTGAACGATAGCTGCTCGCCACATCGTTGGTGCGTCGTCCATGATATCTACACGTGTGACATCTCACCAACAATGTCAAAAAGATGTCCTAACAACTGCATGCCCTCGAGATAGTTAGTGATATCGCTTGGACATCGTACCGTGTAACGGTACCTTAAGTCATTAAGACAAAGCATTTACCTGTCCGCATCCAGTCTCGCTGTCTATCAGGATTTCTTCTCAGCTCCCGGGTCTGCTGGATTGTATCACCAATTCCGAGCAATGCTCCACAGCTAACGGTGTTGGTAACTATAAGAAATCTTCCTCTAAAGAAAGGCTTCCAATAACCTGATAGTCGAGCTAGTAGCCCTCCACCCTGGGGAAGCATCGTGTCCAAATGTTACCAATTGCTGGTTCGGTCCCACATGGGCCTGGGACAGTACTTGCTGAGGATTACCTGTAAAGTACATAAAACCAATCCAAATGATTAACAGTATGACATCAGCTCACTGAGCTTTTCAATATCATGAGAGAAAGAAAGGCCATGAATATTCTACCCTGGAATGACCGCCACCCAAGGATACTTTCAGATCTGCGATTTCTTTAAGTTTAGGCAGATCAGGCAATCCTGAACTTCACGTTATTTTTTCTTTCACATCAGCGTTTATTCAAATCTAGCAGAATTCTGCCTTTTTTGAAAAAACTGGATGTAGCACACGTGCTGCAAGATTGTGTATTTTTCTAATGCATTTGTAAGGCCCCTTTCACACTAGTGTTTCTGTCCGGATTCAGCAAATCCGGACAGAAAACCACATCTGTCGCATTTGCCGCCTAACGGCCGCATTGTACCAACCTTGCGGCAAGCCCCATGCATTCTCTACAGGGCTTGCGGTCCCATGCAGCAAGTGCAGTATTGCCACAATCCGACACGTGCAGAACTTGCAGCCACGAAAAAAAAGCTTGCAGGTTTTTTTGGCGTCCTAAGGTGCCGGATCTGCCGCATCCAACAGAACCGCACTTGCTGCACCGGACCACAAACCCTATAGACAATGCATAGGGCTTGCCAGATCCGGACTGGCAAATGCGGCACGATCTGCCAAATCGGCTGCAAACATCAGTGAAACGCTGATGTGAATGGGGCCTAATGGAGTTCCAGACATGTGCGGACACTTACATTTTCATCGCGATGCGGCACTTCCAGCACCAGACATAAATCACCGCTAACTGCGCTTTTAAGACAAGCCGCAAGTGCCAGATTTCCCGGATCCTGATGAAAATGCAAGTGTATGCACATGTCCGGAACTCCATTACAAATGCATTAGAACGTTTTTCATGCTCGCCTCAGATCGCCGATGGCAGCATCACACGCCGCATTCTCGCCCTGAAAGGGGATGTGTTGCTCCGGAAATCGCCTCACCCTCAGCGACACCAATCCGGTCGAATTCCCTCGCCGCTTCACACGACGCAATTCCAAAGGTATTTGTGGGCGTACATGTTCAGCGCCGCGAGGAGATAGGTGTGCCGCAGTGGTTTACACCGCGCCCCATACGTGCTCATTGGACAACGCAACAGCGTTACAATTTGTCAGCCTGCTCTGGAAGACTGGCTAATACATGATGCAATAGAAGATGTGTGTGTTGCTGAACGGACAGCTCTTCAAATATGGCGCCCTGTCAACTGTCAGCTGTCAACTGTCGGAGCACAGTAGCCAACACCAATCATCGCAGACGGGGCGTAGACTACAGAACTGTTGAGGCACGCCTACGGGAAATCCTAGGCAACGATGTTTCCATCAGTATCGCCCGTTCACACGCCACAACACGGATATATCACCTTCATGATTGCAGCTGATTTCAGAGCAGTGCTCAGGAATCAGACGAGAGTCGATTTATCGCTGCAAGATTCCCCAATTACACGCCGCAATTGTGAGGCAATTTCACGGCGATTACTCCGGGGCAACATATCCGCTTTAGGATTCCCAGGCGAGATTACGGCGTGTGAAGGTACCATAACAGTGTTTGATTTCCCCTGCTGGCAGAGAAATAGCAGAGGGAACTGACAGTTGTCTTTTTACAGCACAATTAACTATTCACATGCTGTGGTCAATAGCGACCACTGCATGTAGAGTGTGACAGAGGGAGCTTGCTGTACTGTACCGACTCCCTGCAGCATGATAGAAGTCACTATGAGGTCTAACAATGACCTACTGTTCTGCCACAAATTAAACGCCTAATGAACCAGTGCTATACTGACAAGCTGGATAATGCTTACAAATGTAAACAAACAAGAAAAAAACATTTAAAAAAATATATTTTTATAGTAAAAAATAAAAAACTACCGTAAATATATTTGGTCCTTAATTGATTAATGTAATGCAGTGAAGACTATGTGATGCAGTGAAGCTTACTGTATGGGGACCATGTGATGCAGGGAGGCTTACTGTATGGGGACCATGTGATGCAGGGAGGCTTACTGTATGGGGACCATGTGATGCAGGGAGGCTTACTGTATGGAGACCATGTATGCAGGAGGCTTACTGTATGGGGACCATGTGATGCTGTGAAGCTTACTGTATGGGGACCATGTGATGCAGTGATGCTATCCCCATACAGTAAGCTTCACAGCATCACAAGGTCCCCATACAGTAAGCTTCACAGCATCACATGGTCCCCATACAGTAAGCATCACAGAATAACATGGTCCCGGTACAGTAATCTTCACAGCATCACATAGTCCCTGTACAGTAAGCTTTACTGCATCACATGGTCCCTACAGTAAGCTTACAGCATCACATGGTCCCTACATAGCTTCACAGCATCACATGGTCCCCGTACAGTAACTCACGCATCACATGGTCCCCGTACAGTAATCTTCACAGCATCACATGTCCCCATACAGTAAGTTCACATGGTCCCCAATTACAGCAAGCCATCAGTAGTTCACAGGGTTCCCACTGTCAGTAGCTTCACTGCATCACATGGTCCCCATTACAGTAAGCTTCCTGCATCACATGGTCCCCTAACAGTAAGCTTCCCACATGGTCCTGTACAGTAAGCTTCACTGCATCACATGGTCCCCATACAGTAAGCTTCACAGATCACATGGTCCCCGTATAGTAAGCTTCACAGCATCACATATCTGTACATAAGCTTCCGCATCACATGGTCCCTACAGTAAGCTTCACTGCCTCACATGATCCTGTACAGTAAGCTTCACAGCATCACATGATCCTGTACAGTAAGCTTCACAGCATCACATGGTCCCCGTACAGTAAGCTTCACTGCTCACATGGTCCCCGTACAGTAAGCTTCACTGCCTCACATGGTCCCCGTACAGTAAGCTTCACTCTCACAGGGTCCCGTACAGTAAGCTCACTGCTACATGGTCCCCGTATCAGTAAGCTTCACTGCATCACATGGTCCCATACAGTAGCTTCACGCATCATATGGTCCCGTACAGTAAGCTTCACTGCATCACATGGTCCCTGTACAGTAAGCTTCACTGCCTCACATGGTCCCGTACAGTAAGCTTCACTGCTCACATGGTCCCGTACAGTAAGCGTCACTGCCTCACATGGTCCCCGTACAGTAAGCTTCACTGCCTCACATGGTCCCCGTACAGTAAGCTCACTGCCTCACATGGTCCCCGTACAGTAAGCTTCACTGCCTCACATGGTCCCCGTACAGTAAGCTTCACTGCCTCACATGGTCCCCGTACAGTAAGCTTCACTGCATCACATGGTCCCCATACAGTAAGCTTCACAGCATCATATGGTCCCCGTACAGTAAGCTTCACTGCATCACATGGTCCCTGTACAGTAAGCTTCACTGCCTCACATGGTCCCCGTACAGTAAGCTTCACTGCCTCACATGGTCCCCGTACGTAAGCGTCACTGCTCACATGGTCCCACATAGCTTCACTGCTCACATGGTCCCCGTACAGTAAGCGTCACTGCTCACATGGTCCCCTACAGTAGCTCACTGCATCAACGGTCCCGTATAATAAACATCACATATCCTTTAGTCATATATGCCCCCAGGGTGCACTCACCTGCAGTGAGGACTGCACACAGTTCAGACGGCAGAGTCTAGATTGGAGTTAAATTTTGGAGGTGGAAGAGTGATTTCATGAAATTTTGATGTCACAGGAAGAGGCGGGGCTTCCTCGGTGAATGTAAACTATTGCAGCGTGCAATACAGTCAGTGTGAGTGTGGAGTGTGCTGGGCGGGAGGACTGTGCTGAGATCTTGTGGCTGCTTTTGCGGTGTGCTGTGGAGAGAGGAGTCCTGCTCTGAGGGTACTGTACTGAGCTGTGCAGCCTCTGCCGGGGACAGGACTCTGCTGAGAGGAAGGAGAGCAGTGCTGTGCTGTGAGGAGGAGACTGAGGGGGAGGATTCATATATACAGGGGCATCCAGGGGGCTGTGTGTGATGTGAGGTAGTGTGGGGTATGTACAGGGGCACCCAGGGGGCTGTGTGTGATGTGAGGTAGTGTGGGGTATGTACAGGGGCACCCAGGGGGCTGTGTGTGATGTGGGGTATGTACAGGGGCATCCAGGGGGCTGTGTGTGGTGTGGGGTATGTACAGGGCACCCAGGGGCTTGTGTGATGTGAGGTGTGTGGGGTATGTACAGGGCACCAGGGGCTGTGTGTGATGTGAGGTGGTGTGGGTATGTACAGGGGCACCCAGGGGGCTGTGTGTGATGTGAGGTGGTGTGGGTATGTACAGGGGCACCCAGGGGGCTGTGTGTGATGTGAGGTGGTGTGGGGTATGTACAGGGGCACCCAGGGGGCTGTGTGTGATGTGAGGTGGTGTGGGGTATGTACAGGGGCACCCAGGGGGCTGTGTGTGATGTGATGTGAGGTGGTGGGGGTATGTACAGGGGCACCCAGGGGGCTGTGTGTGATGTGATGTGAGGTGGTGTGGGGTATGTACAGGGGCACCCAGGGGGCTGTGTGTGATGTGATGTGAGGTGGTGTGGGGTATGTACAGGGGCACCCAGGGGGCTGTGTGTGATGTGATGTGAGGTGGTGTGGGGTATGTACAGGGGCACCCAGGGGGCTGTGTGTGATGTGATGTGAGGTGGTGTGGGGTATGTACAGGGGCACCCAGGGGGCTGTGTGTGATGTGATGTGAGGTGGTGTGGGGTATGTACAGGGCAGGGGCTGTGTGTGATGTGATGTGAGGTGGTGTGGGGTATGTACAGGGGCTGTGTGTGATGTGATGTGAGGTGGTGTGGGGTATGTACAGGGGGCTGTGTGTGTGATGTGATGTGAGGTGGTGTGGGGTATGTACAGGGGGCTGTGTGTGATGTGATGTGAGGTGGTGTGGGGTATGTACAGGGGCGTGTGTGTGATGTGATGTGAGGTGGTGTGGGGTATGTACAGGGGGCTGTGTGTGATGTGATGTGAGGTGGTGTGGGGTATGTACAGGGGGCTGTGTGTGATGTGATGTGAGGTGGTGTGGGGTATGTACAGGGGCTTTTGTGTGATGTGATGTGAGTGGTGTGGGGGTATGTACAGGGGGCTGTGGTGATGTGATGTGAGGTGGTGTGGGGTATGTACAGGGGGCTGGTGTTGATGTATGGTATGTAAGTTTGTGATGTGTGTGGTGTGTGGGTATGTACAGGGGGCTGGTGTGTGATGTGATGTGAGGTGGTGTGGGGTATGTACAGGGGCTGTGTGTGATGTGATGTGAGGTGGTGTGGGGTATGTACAGGGGGCTGTGTGTGATGTGATGTGAGGTGGTGTGGGGTATGTACAGGGGGTTGGGTGTGGGTTGTGTGATGTGATGTGAGGTGGTGTGGGGTATGTACAGGGGCACCCAGGGGGCTGGTGTGTGATGTGATGTCAGGTGGTGTGGGGTATGTACAGGGGCACCCAGGGGGCTGTGTGTGATGTGATGTCAGGTGGTGTGGGGTATGTACAGGGGCACCCAGGGGGCTGTGTGTGATGTGATGTCAGGTGGTGTGGGGTATGTACAGGGGCACCCAGGGGGCTGTGTGTGATGTGATGTCAGGTGGTGTGGGGTATGTACAGGGGCACCCAGGGGGCTGTGTGTGATGTGATGTCAGGTGGTGTGGGGTATGTACAGGGGCACCCAGGGGGCTGTGTGTGATGTGATGTGAGGTGGTGTGGGGTATGTACAGGGGCACCCAGGGGGCTGTGTGTGATGTGATGTGAGGTGGTGTGGGGTATGTACAGGGGCACCCAGGGGGCTGTGTGTGATGTGATGTGAGGTGGTGTGGGGTATGTACAGGGGGCTGTGTGTGTGATGTGATGTGAGGTGGTGTGGGGTATGTACAGGGGGCTGTGTGTGATGTGATGTGAGGTGGTGTGGGGTATGTACAGGGGGCTGTGTGTGATGTGATGTGAGTGTGGTGTGGGGTATGTACAGGGGGCTGTGTTGTGATGTGATGTGAGGGTGGTGTGGGGTATGTACAGGGGGCTGTGTGTGATGTGATGTGAGGTGGTGTGGGGTATGTACAGGGGGCTGTGTGTGATGTGATGTGAGGTGGTGTGGGGTATGTACAGGGGGCTGTGTGTGATGTGATGTGAGGTGGTGTGGGGTATGTACAGGGGCACCCAGGGGGCTGTGTGTGATGTGATGTCAGGTGGTGTGGGGTATGTACAGGGGCACCCAGGGGGCTGTGTGTGATGTGATGTCAGGTGGTGTGGGGTATGTACAGGGGCACCCAGGGGGGGTGTGTGTGATGTGATGTGAGGTGGTGTGGGGTATGTACAGGGGCACCCAGGGGGCTGTGTGTGATGTGATGTGAGGTGGTGTGGGGTATGTACAGGGGCACCCAGGGGGCTGTGTGTGATGTGATGTGAGGTGGTGTGGGGTATGTACAGGGGCACCCAGGGGGCTGTGTGTGATGTGATGTGAGGTGGTGTGGGGTATGTACAGGGGCACCCAGGGGGCTGTGTGTGATGTGATGTGAGGTGGTGTGGGGTATGTACAGGGGCACCCAGGGGGCTGTGTGTGATGTGATGTGAGGTGGTGTGGGGTATGTACAGGGGCACCCAGGGGGCTGTGTGTGATGTGATGTGAGGTGGTGTGGGGTATGTACAGGGGCACCCAGGGGGCTGTGTGTGATGTGATGTGAGGTGGTGTGGGGTATGTACAGGGGCACCCAGGGGGCTGTGTGTGATGTGAGGTGGTGTGGGGTATGTACAGGGGCACCCAGGGGGCTGTGTGTGATGTGAGGTGGTGTGGGGTATGTACAGGGGCACCCAGGGGGCTGTGTGTGATGTGAGGTGGTGTGGGGTATGTACAGGGGCACCCAGGGGGCTGTGTGTGATGTGATGTGAGGTGGTGTGGGGTATGTACAGGGGCACCCAGGGGGCTGTGTGTGATGTGATGTGAGGTGGTGTGGGGTATGTACAGGGGGCTGTGTGTGATGTGATGTGAGGTGGTGTGGGGTATGTACAGGGGGCTGTGTGTGATGTGATGTGAGGTGGTGTGGGGTATGTACAGGGGCACCCAGGGGGCTGTGTGTGATGTGATGTCAGGTGGTGTGGGTATGTACAGGGGCACCCAGGGGGCTGTGTGTGATGTGATGTCAGGTGGTGTGGGGTATGTACAGGGGCACCCAGGGGGCTGTGTGTGATGTGATGTCAGGTGGTGTGGGGTATGTACAGGGGCACCCAGGGGGCTGTGTGTGATGTGATGTGAGGTGGTGTGGGGTATGTACAGGGCACCCAGGGGGCTGTGTGTGATGTGATGTGAGGTGGTGTGGGGTATGTACAGGGGCACCCAGGGGGCTGTGTGTGATGTGATGTGAGGTGGTGTGGGGTATGTACAGGGGCACCCAGGGGGCTGTGTGTGATGTGATGTCAGGTGGTGTGGGGTATGTACAGGGGCACCCAGGGGGCTGTGTGTGATGTGATGTGAGGTGGTGTGGGGTATGTACAGGGGCACCCAGGGGGCTGTGTGTGATGTGATGTGAGGTGGTGTGGGGTATGTACAGGGGCACCCAGGGGGCTGTGTGTGATGTGATGTGAGGTGGTGTGGGGTATGTACAGGGGCACCCAGGGGGCTGTGTGTGATGTGATGTGAGGTGGTGTGGGGTATGTACAGGGGCACCCAGGGGGCTGTGTGTGATGTGAGGTGGTGTGGGGTATGTACAGGGGCACCCAGGGGCTGTGTGTGATGTGAGGTGGTGTGGGGTATGTACAGGGGCACCCAGGGGGCTGTGTGTGATGTGAGGTGGTGTGGGGTATGTACAGGGGCACCCAGGGGGCTGTGTGTGATGTGAGGTGGTGTGGGGTATGTACAGGGGCACCCAGGGGGCTGTGTGTGATGTGAGGTGGTGTGGGGTATGTACAGGGGCACCCAGGGGGCTGTGTGTGATGTGAGGTGGTGTGGGGTATGTACAGGGGCACCCAGGGGGCTGTGTGTGATGTGATGTGAGGTGGTGTGGGGTATGTACAGGGGCACCCAGGGGCTGTGTGTGATGTGATGTGAGGTGGTGTGGGGTATGTACAGGGGCACCCAGGGGGCTGTGTGTGATGTGAGGTGGTGTGGGGTATGTACAGGGCACCCAGGGGGCTGTGTGTGATGTGAGGTGGTGTGGGGTATGTACAGGGGCACCCAGGGGGCTGTGTGTGATGTGAGGTGGTGTGGGGTATGTACAGGGGCACCCAGGGGGCAGTGTGTGATGTGAGTTGGTGGTGGGGTATGTACAGGGGCACCCAGGGGGCAGTGTGTGATGTGAGTTGGTGTGGGGTATGTACAGGGGCACCCAGGGGGCTGTGTGTGATGTGAGGTGGTGTGGGGTATGTACAGGGGCACCCAGGGGGCTGTGTGTGATGTGAGGTGGTGTGGGGTATGTACAGGGGCACCCAGGGGGCTGTGTGTGATGTGAGGTGGTGTGGGGTATGTACAGGGGCACCCAGGGGCAGTGTGTGATGTGAGTTGGTGTGGGGTATGTACAGGGGCACCCAGGGGGCAGTGTGTGATGTGAGTTGGTGTGGGGTATGTACAGGGGCACCCAGGGGGCAGTGTGTGATGTGAGTTGGTGTGGGGTATGTACAGGGGCACCCAGGGGGCTGTGTGTGATGTGATGTGAGTTGGTGTGGGGTATGTACAGGGGCACCCAGGGGCTGTGTGTGATGTGATGTGAGGTGGTGTGGGGTATGTACAGGGGCACCCAGGGGCTGTGTGGGGTATGTACAGGGGGCTGTGTGTGGGGTATGTACAAGGGGCATCCAGGGGGAATTGTGATTGTGTGGGTAGGTAAGCATGATGCTTTCGTGGGGCTGGGGGCTGCATGATGGGGATCTGCGTGGGAATGGGGTGACGTTGCTTGTGTTGTGCTGGGGCGCTCTGTGTGTATGGGGTTGCTGCGTGGCGGTGTTACTCATATGGGGCCTGGTTGCTTTGTGCATAGGGGATGATGTTACTCACTTGGGTCCACTTGCTGGGGGTCTGCGTTTGGAAGGAGGGGATGATTTTTTTTTTTTTGTGTGTGTGCCATCCTAGGAGACATTATCCGTGGTACAGGGTCCACCTAGGTCCCCTTTGATCAGACCGACTATTTTTTTTTTCCCAGCATCATCTGGATGGCTTTCATGGACACCATCTCCCTGACACCGGAATATCTCGTGGCTCGTATCTTCCAATGTATTCAGCAAGGAAGGAATCTTATCGTAAATACCGAAATCCGATTTTTCAACAATTTTCACAACTAAAGCGCAGGGGACCCTGAACCAAAAGGATTTTGCTTTCATTGTCACTGATCTCAGACGTCACTTATTTATATTATTTATATATTGATTTTGTAACATTCATTGTTCTACATTTGTATAAGTATATCTATCTCCTTTTTGTTAGAGTTTATATATTTCCTTTAATAAAACTGTTTGAGAGCAATGGGGCTGAATTTTCATTTCTATAATTATAAATCTCGGTGTGCCCTTAGTGACCAGTAACTGCCAGTTGGATCTATATCAGGCTGTGTTCACACATTGGTGTAGACCGTTTCCCCAACAAATTGCTAAGTCCTCACATGTAGACCTGCACTAAATTGTTCAGATCTCTCAGACAATTTCTTGTTTTCAGCAGTTCCCTTTGAAAAATAAATTAGTTTATTATTTATTATTGTGACTAATTTGCCACCGAACCTGGCAGCTCTCTTCTTTACTCTTGACAGTCAGGAAGCTGACTGAGGATAAGGGCAGGAGTGCACAATTTTCAGTAACTCAAATCTATACTAAATAGATTGGTGTGTATATACTATTAAAGAGGTTTTCCATTAATAATTTCTCCCGTTTTCATTTGTCCTAATATACTTCCACTCCCTACCCTGCTTCTGTAAGGCTGCTTTCACATTACGATTTTTTTTCCTGTCCGTGAGATCCTACTTTTTGTAGGATCCCGCGGACACCACAGGGGGTGACCTATTCTGTGTCCGGGTCCGTGATTATCACGGATCCGGACACAGAAAGCACTGTGCGGAGTAATTTCACTTCCACAATGTATAGACAGTTGTGGCCGTATTGACAGCCCTGCAGTTCTGTCAGATAACACTCAGTTTCTTCCTGAAAATGATTGCAATCATAAATTCTTTGGTATTATTATCTTCATTTAATTTGTCTTCAATGAAAAAACACAAAAGAGAATGAAGCAAAAAGCAAAACATTGATCATTTCACACAAAACTCCAAAAATGGGCCAGACAAAAGTATTGGCACCCTCAGCCTAATACTTGGTTGCACAACCTTTAGCCAAAATAACTGCGATCAACCGCTTCCGGTAACCATCAGTGAGTTTCTTACAATGCTCTGCTGGAATTTTAGACCATTCTTCTTTGGCAAACTGTTCCAGGTCTCTGATGTTTGAAGGCTGCCTTCTCCAAACTGCCATTTTTAGATGTCTCCACAGGTGTTCTATGGGATTCAGGTCTGGACTCATTGCTGGCCACCTTAGAAGTCTCCAGTGCTTTCTCTCAAACCATTTTCTAGTGCTTTTTGAAGTGTGTTTTGGGTCATTGTCCTGCTGGAAGACCCATGACCTCTGAGGAAGACCCAGCTTTCTCACACTGGGCCCTACATTATGCTGCAAAATTTGTTGGTAATCTTCAGACTCCATAAGGCCGTGCACACAGTCAAGCAGTCCAGTGCCAGAGGCAGCAAAGAATCCCCAAAACATCAGGGAACCTCCGCCATGTTTAACTGTAGGGACCGTGTTCTTTTCTTTGAATGCCTCTTTTTTTTCTCCTGTAAACTCTGTTGATGCCTTTGACCACAAAGCTTTACTTTTGTGTCATTTGACCAGAGAACATTCTTCCAAAACGTTGTAGGCTTTCTCAGGTAAGTTTTGGCAAACTCCAGTCTGGCTTTTTTATGTCTCGGGGTAAGAAGTGGGGTCTTCCTGGGTATCCTACCATACAGTCCCTTTTCATTCAGACACTGACAGATAGTACGGGTTGACACTATTGTACCCTCGGACTGCAGGGCAGCTTGAACTTGTTTGGACGTTAGTCGAGGTTCTTTATCCATCATCCGCACAATCTTGCGTTGAAATCTCTCGTCAATTTTTCTTTTCCATCCACATCTAGGGAGGTTAGCCACAGTGCCATGGGCTTTAAACTTCTTGACACTGCGCACAGTAGACACAGGAACATTCAGGTCTTTGGAGATGGACTTGTAGCCTTGAGATTGCTCATGCTTCATCACAATTTGGTTTCTCAAGTCCTCAGGCAATTCTTTGGTCGTCTTTCTTTTCTCCATGCTCAATGTGGTACACACAAGGACACAGGACAGAGGTTGAGTCAACTTTAATCCATGTCAACTGGCTGCAAGTGTGATTTAGTTATTGCCAACACCTGTTAGGTGCCACAGGTAAGTTACAGATGCTGTTAATTACACAAATTAGAGCAGCATCACATGATTTTTCCAACAGTGCCAATACTTTTGTCCACCCCTTTTTTTATGTTTGGTGTGGAATTAGATCCAATTTGGCTTTAGGACAATTTTTTTGTGTTTTTTCATTGAAGACAAATTAAATGAAGATAATAATACCAAAGAATTTGTGATTGCAATCATTTTCAGGAAGAAACTGAGTATTATCTGATAGAATTGTACGGGTGTCAATACTTTTGGCCACAACTGAATACTGCTGCTGGGGGAGGAGCTAGTCGGAGTGTGTGCAGACGCTAGAAGAGCTGCAAGGAAGTCCTGGTGGTCGGTGCTGAGTTCAGGCCCGAACCAGTTACCCGGAGTGGCCCTTCAGCGTCCCACAAGCCTAAGGGCGGCTTCAGACTGCGGCAGCGTCCGGTCCGGGGCTGTCAGGAGTGACAGCCTGGAGCGGAGTTTTTCTGCATAGAATCCTGTCGGGCTGCACGGAGCTGGATCGCGCCGGGTGGTAATTAGCTGCTATCCGGCTGCCAGCTCGCCGGATGTATCCTGCAGAAGTGGGGATTTGTCTGCCGATTCCAAAACCGGTGCATGCAACATTTTTGGAATCGGCAGACAAATCCCCACTTCTGCAGGATACATCCGGCGAGCTGGCAGCCGGATAGCAGCTAATTACCACCCGGCGCGATCCAGCTCCGTGCAGCCCGATAGGATTCTATGCAGAAAAACTCCGCTCCAGGCTGTCACTCCTGACAGCCCCGGACCGGACGCTGCCGCAGTCTGAAGCCGCCCTAAGTGGGACTGAAGGCAGGGAGTCCAGAGCAGAAAAGGGGACAGGGAGCTCGTAGGACGTTCGTCCCAGAGAAACTCTGGATATGTGGATCTGCACCTGTGGGGAACTATAGGCCCACAGAAAACCCCATCACACCGTGGAAGCTTCAGCTACTCGGTCTCTCAGGAAGGTCAAGAGAGGAAGCCAGGAACAACAGGCCAGCTGCAGTGTCCAGAGTGGGTCATCCTGGAGACCTCACAGGAGGAGAAAGACACAGGCAAGACCGAGTGGAGGCAAGTCAGGTTACAGGAAGCTGTGCTTCAAGTGATC
The DNA here is from genome assembly GCA_033576535.1 of Allobates femoralis. NCBI lineage: Eukaryota > Metazoa > Chordata > Amphibia > Anura > Aromobatidae > Allobates > Allobates femoralis. The sequence continues at coordinate 347,054,810 of JARQOC010000003.1, forward strand.
CTAAACCCAGAAACTGACCCCCCCTTATCTTTAGACCTGTCCCTGCACCCCCTCTTATCATTCCTAGCCATCCCTTTTGCAGAAAAAAATCGCTTTTGTAAAGTAAGAGAAAACGTAATAATACTTTGTCCTGTGTGAGTTCTCTCTTTCTGTGGAAGCCGCAAATGCCCCGCCTGTCTGCTGCTGCCTGGTAATTATGCACGCCCCTCTCTGCTTCTAAGAGCCTGGCCGTGTCATGAAAGGGGCGGGGCTAAATAGCGTCATGCCGAAGCCCCGCCCCCTTTCATGACGCGGCCAGGCTCTTAGAAGCAGAGGGGCGTGCATAATTTACCAGGCAGCAGCAGACAGTTGGGGCATTTGCGGCTTCCACCGAAAGAGAACTCACACAGGACAGAGTATTATTACCTTTTCTCTTACTTTACAAAAGCGATTTTTTCTGCAAAAGGGATGGCTAGGAATGATAAGAGAGGGTGCAGGGACAGGTCTAAAGATAAGGGGGGGTCAGTTTCTGGGTTTAGGATCACTTTCAACAACTACATAAGCAAAAGAGGCCTTATACCCACTTGCTGTGGGAACCCACTGTGCAACCCTGTCACCCGTCGGTGCCGTGGACGTATTTACCTGACAAGCATCAGTAAAAGGTTAAAGAGGCTGCTTCTGAGTGCGTGCATCCTTATTCTTCAGTCACCGTGCCCCTCATAGACTGGTCCAACTCTCCCTATACAATCTCAGCTCAACTACAACCTGTTCCCCTCACTACGCTGCCCCGGAGTTCCCAGTCCTGCCTGCGGAGGACTAAACCATCTCAGCCGCATTACCACCTACCTCTGGAGGACTGTAGCGGCGCTGGTGACATCTCACCAGGTACTGCAGGTGGCGTCACGACAAACTATAAACTTGTACATAATCCCTGTATATAAATTCCCCCCCTTTTCAAGAGAATAGTCCCCAAGATATGGGATCAGGTGCGGCCGCCATTCCCCGTGACACAATTAACCCTTTTGCCGCCTGATAGCCGAGTACCCCACTCCCTGGGGCGACATACTTATATACCTCCTATACGGTTAGAGGCCAGTGTATGGCATCAGCTACATTCCAGTCTGTATCACAAAGGAAAATAAAAAGCCTGATATTTAAAGGGAATAAAGAAAAAGGAGAGAGGAGCGCTGCTAGGTAAAATCCGATGGTTTAGTGGGGGGTGTATTAGATCTTATGTGTCCTACTAACCTTGCCGGGTTATGCAGCCTGCATAACTCGGTGTAGAGGCCTCCGGTGCTTAGCGTGCACCAAGCGCTTAGTTCCGACTTCCTGGTTGCCGGGGAGCCAGTCACGAGGGGTATCACGTGTCTTTGACGTCACCACAGGTTCTTCACACTCAGCCAGCTGTTTATTGTCAATGTGCGGCTTCCTGATCCTTAGCGCTGCACCTCACCGCTCACCGGAGAAGTGTATTGAACAGGCAAAGGAAGGAAAAATAGCGGTTTTGAGGCCGCTGCAATGGAACAAGGAGCCAGAGCTTTCAGTATCTTACTTTGTTTATTCAAAAGTCAGGAATTTTAATAATCGCATGACCTACATATGTGTTATAAAGCCACTTATATGTTACCTCCCATTTCTTTTATTATAAATTGTATTGGGACGTCAATGAGTTAAGGGGGTGGAGAGATGCCATCAATGATCCCTATAAATATGCACATTGTGAGGGACCCCCCCATCACCTGATGAAGGCGGAGTATCCGTTGAAACACGTTGTGATTGTGACCCTTGAATAAATAAAGTAAGATATTGAAAGATCTGGCTCCTTGTTCCATTGCAGCGCCCTCAAAACCGCTATTTTTTGTCCCTTTGCCTGATATTTAAAGGGAAGCTGTCAGGTCTCCTGGGTCCCAGAACCATGAGCAGTTCTGTGTACATATCTATAATCCCCTGCCTATCAGCCCCTCTATGTTGTGGAATAAATAAACCGATCTTTAGAAAAAGGATTTCTAAAGATGGATTATGAGATGCTAATGATGGCAGCGACTAGTCACAGGGGCATTACGTCCCTCTATTAGTCCCTGTGGGCATGATACCATGCTTTACAATGCCCAGCGTCACCTGTGTGGCGCCCCTAAGGTCCGGTCACCACTATTAGTTTGCGGCAACTGGGATCGGAAAGTCCAGTCTCCCACAAACACACCCAACACGCCCTGGTCCCAGAACGAGCGGGTGAACCCAGGTAGTGGAATGGCACATGCAACTATGGGGGGCGGAGGGAGAAAGGCGGTGGATAGGATGTTAGTACAGGAAATAGTCAGGGAAAGGAAGAGGACAAAGGGAAAACACCACAGGAAGTAGTGGTCATTCAGTCGACGAAGTCAGTTGGAGGAGGACAAGGGACAGAGAAGACAGAGAGCACGGACCTGGAGGCCCGAGCTACGATGAGGCCTATCCCAGGTCCTGGGGCTACAGACTGCAGAAAGAGGAAGGGAGTCCTAGGGGCGCAGGCAGTGAGCGATCCCGAATCAGCTGTGCAGCAGAAGGACAGGGCGAGAACCAGGGGCCTGAACCTGAAAGTGGTGGAAAGGCTCCAAGCTCCAATCGCAGAACCGGCAGGCCATGAGGTCTCTATGAGTCATTGCCAACTCCCGACGCAGCGCAGAGAAGGCAGCCGTGCTAGGGTCAGGGGACCCTGCGAGTCGCCAAAGAAGGCCCGTGACTGCTAGATGTGGAGATACGTGCAGGAAGGAGAATAGGCAGCGCTGAGAAAGGAAGCCCAAGAGAAAGGAACACAAAAGGGGGTGCACTGGACAAGCCATCCTGGTTGCAAAGGACTGCCTGGGCTGCCTATGTACTTGTACTCTAACCTGAAGTGCCTGACGAGAGAAGCCAAGTAAACCAGGCTGAAACTCAGCATTGTGTCAGACTGTTCATTTCACACCTGAGGAGTGGTAGACTGAAACGCCACGCAGACTGCATGAGCCTGTCTGAGAGTATTCCTGATCCTGCCACGCAACCAGCTCAGCCCCGCTGGCCTCCCATCACCCCAAATCACCTTGACTCCGGATGCCCTTGGGACCTGCTCCTCCCGTGGGGAGCTACACCATCACAGCTGCCACTCCATCATTCCCAGAGGTCCCTGATCAAAGCAGCGGCCCCTATCAGCCGCCTTCCATGGGTGGTATCTCGATAAGCTCTTATTTTACTTTTATTTTTCTCTTTACCCCTTTTCAAACTCCCTTTTTTTACTGATCGCCCAAAAAGGAGACCACGGACCGGGTCATGCCACCGTGACAGCCCACAGCCCCGACGAAGTCGAGAGGGCCTGATTCCGAGTACCCTATGTCCCCTCTGGGGCGAGTCACCTGCATCTCTATACACAGATGACCGTGTGTGCGGCTTTGTATCTCTCAGCATTGAGAGGCCCAGATCGCTGGGTGTATGTGTACCTGGCTTTGGTTGACCCTTAGAATGTATGGGATCCCTACAGATTAGTAGGTGTAGTAACGTTTCCTCCTAACCCTATGATCATGCAACATGGGCCCCCCTGCACACACACACACCCCGTCTGGGGGGGGTCTTACCCCCAGAGCCCTGCTTCTATTATAAACAACTTCATTATCACATGGACTTAAAAATAATGTTTATTCCACAATGAAATGCCGTCATACCTGGAAGGAGCCCATACATTCTAGCATCTACCACCACTCGGCTTCAAAGACGCTCTTTGCCCATAATCAGAAGTTGTCCACACTTCCAGTAATGTGCACCACTCCTCTCTGAAGCCAGGACATCCACCTGGCTTCTCAGCAGTGCGCATGACCGGAAGTGCAGCCAACTTCTGTTCATGATTGGTGAGCGTCTTTAAAGCCAGGTACACATATACCCAGCGATCTGAGATGCCAAATGCTCAGGGGTACAATGCTGTGCTCATGTACGGCTGTGTATCGCACTGTTATGACGCTGGGCATCGTAATGCCCACAGGGGTGTGATAACATGCTAAGTGAACCAACTCCAACTAGCCAGGGACCTCGTGCCCCCTTGACTAGTCACTGCCATCTTTAGCATCTCATAAACTGATTTTAGAAACACTTTTTCTAAAGATCGGTTATGGATGCTACAATATGCTGGGACTGTTAGGCAGGGATCTATTATATAATTGCGAATGGGTTTTTTGCCCCTTCTGAGTCCACTCGCAATGCGAGTCAGCGTGGTCATGTGGATACGCCCGAAGCATTGGCCCGCGCAGTTCTAAGGCGACTCGCTATGCCCGCGCAGCGGGCATGGCGAGTCGCCTTAGCAGCGCGAAGCATTGGCCGCGAAGCGGCCATTGCGAGTCAGAGACTCGCCCTTCTAGAATCCCGATGCATGTGCATCGGGCACCCAGCTAGTTATAGATATTTGCCCAGACAAATGGCTGGTGTCAAGGGAAGGAAGGATCAAGTGTGGAAAATGAACCCAAAGCGTCAGTGGTGTATTTCAATCTCTCCTGTAACCTCTTTGCACCAAACCCATTTTTCACCTTCGTTTCAATTTTCCCGCCTGCCAAGAGCAATACTTTTTTTCATAGTTGCTCAAACGAGCCCTTATCTCTTGCAGGTTGTGATGTATATATTAGCAGTATTATTTCATTCACCATGTGACATAAACAGTAGTAATGACAGACAAAAAATGGGTGCACCACAATATCAAGCCAATAACAAGGAGTGCTCACCGTGCCAGATGGGGAATATACAATACTAGATGGTGGCCAGATTCTAATGCATCGGGTATTCTAGAATATGTATGTAGTTTATTTATGAAGATTTAAGAATAATGTAAAGCGAAGCTGGGTTTAAATCCTGCGCCAATATAGCTGATTAGTTGCGCCCGGCCGGTTGCCAGCAATCAGCGAAGTGTGGTTGAAGTCGCGCCCCAATTTGTGGGCGGACTGTCCCTATTGCTGATTGGTCAGGCCAGTCGCCCACAACCAATCAGCAACACAGGATTTGCGTTACAGACAAACAGACAGAAGTAGACAATAGAAGTAGACAGCAATACCGGTGTGCAGCGGTGCCAGTGTGCAGCGGTGCCTGAGTCCAGGAGGGGTCGGGGGACAGCGGCCAGGTGCGGCAGGAAGGGACCGGGAAACAGCGGGTAGGAGGGGCCGGGTAAGAGCGGCCGGGTGTGGGCAGGAAGGGGCCGGGGAAGAGCGAGCAGGAGGGTGCCGGGGAAAAGCGGGCGGGTGCGGGCTGGAGGGGGCCGTGGAAGGGCGGGCGGGTGCGGGCAGGAGGGGGCCAGGGAGACAGCGACCGGGTGCGGGAAGGAGGGGGCCGGGGAACAGCGGCCAGGTGCGGCAGGAGGGGGCCGAGGAACAGCGGCCTGGTGCGGGCAGGCACCCCGCTGCTGTTCCCCGGCCCCCTCCTGCCCGCAGCAGAGTGCTTAGCAGAGTATATGGCGGCTCATTGGTTAGCAGAGTATATGGGGGCTCAGTGGTTAGCAGATTATACCGCGGCTCAGTGGTTAGCAGAGTATACAGGGGCTCAGTGGTTAGCAGAGTATACAGGGGCTCAGTGGTTAGCACAGTATAAGCTGGCTCAGTAGTTAGCACTGTATACTGAGCCTAAGTGGTTAGCACTCTTTAGTGGCTCAGTGGTTGGCACTGTATATGGTGGCTCAATAATTAGAACAGTAATGTGGCTCAATGGTTAGCACTGTATATGGTAACTCAGTGGTTAGCACTGTATACGGTGACTCAGTGATTAGCACTCTATGGTGGCTCAGTGGTTGGCACTGTATATGAGGCACAGTGGTTAGCACAGTATGGTGGCTCAGTGGTTAGCACTGCGCGGTGGCTCTGTGGTTAGCACAGTACGGTGGCTCGCTGATTAGCACTGTACGGTGGCTCAGTGGTTAGCACTGTACATGGTGAGTCAGTGATTAGCACTCTGGTGGATGAGTGGTTAGCACTGTATATGGTGGCTCAGTGGTTAGCACAGTATATGCTGGCTCAGTAGTTAGCACTGTATATGGTGACTCAGTGGTTGGCAATGTATATGGTGGCTCAGTGGTTAGCACAGTATGGTGGCTCAGTGGTTAGCAGTGTATATGGTGGCTCAGTGGTTTGCGCAGTGCAGTGGCTCAGTGGTCAGCGCAGGATAGAGGCAGAGTGGTCAGCACAGGATGGAGGCAGAGTGGTCAGCACAGGATGGAGGCAGAGTGGTCAGCGCAAGATTGAGGCATGGTGGTCAGCGCAGGATGGAGGCACAGTGGTCAGCGCAGAATGGAGGCATGGTAGTCAGCGCAGGGTGGAGGCTCGGTGGTCAGCGCAGGATGGAGGCTCGGGTGTCAGATCAGGATGGAGGCTCGGTGGTCAGCGCAGGATGGAGGCTCAGTGGTCAGCGCAAGATTGAAGCTCGGTGGTCAGCGCAGGATGGAGGCTCGGTGGTCAGCGCAGGATGGAGGCTTGGTGGTCAACGCATGATGGAAGCTCGGTGGTCAAAGCAGGATGGAGGCTCGGTGATCAGCGCAAGATGGAGGCTCGGTGGTCAGCGCAAGATGGATGCTCGGTGGTCAGCGCAGTATGGAGGCTCGGTGGTCATCGCAGGATGGAGGGCCAGTGGACAGCGCAGGATGGATCCCCCCTCCCATCTGCTGCGGTCTCACCTGCATCCAGTGCTTGCTTTGCAGCTGCAGCCATTGTAAACCCATTGTGCATGCCCTTGACAGACTGTTGAAACTAAGCAGCAGGAGCCTTGGTCAGGGGCTGGATGGGAGACCTCATGAGAAACCCAATGGGAATCACAATGGAAGTCTCTATGGGTGACCCAATGGGATTTTCAGTGAGAGAGCCTATGGCAATTTCAAAGGGAGACCATGGCAGCATTTACTTTTGACAGGTCAAAGGGTTGGTAAGAGTAGAAGCCATTGACAGTAATTAAAACTGACTTTTACTAATGTATGCCTCTTCAAATGTCCCACAGATGGGAAGCCAGTATGTCAGCAGCCATTATAAACCCATTGTGCATGGCCTTGACAGACTGTGGAAGCTAAGCAGCAGGAGCCTTGGTCAGGGGCTGGATGGGAGACCTCATGAGAAACCAATGGGAATCACAATGGAAGTCTGTATGGGTGACCCAATGGGAATCTCAGTGAGAGAGCCAATGGCAATTTCAATGGGAGACCATGGCTGCATTGACTTTTGACAGGCCAAAGGGCTGGTAAGAGTAGAAGCCATTGACAGTAATTAAAACTGACTTTTACTAATGTATGCCTCTTCAAAAGTCCCACAGAAGGGAAGCCAGCATGTCAGCAGCCATTGTAAATCCATTGTGCATGCCCTTGACAGACTGTTGAAGCTAAACAGCAGGAGCCTTGGTCACGGGTTGGATGGGAGACCTCATGAGAGACCCAATGGAAGTCTCTATGGGTGACCCAATGGGAACCTCACTGGGAGAGCCTTTGGCAATTTCAATGTGAGATGACTTCTGACAGGCCATAGGGCTGGCAAGAATAGAAGCCATTGACGATATTTAAAACTGACTTTTACTAACGTATGCCTCTTCAAAAGTCCCACAGATGGGCGGCGTGTCCTAACCTCTGATGTGTAGGACGCACAGAGCGGGAGCTCCGACCAGGACCCTGATAAAGTGGCTAACAGCGCGGTCGCCTCCGCTTCCCTGAGGATTCCTTTTGCCTGCTCCGGTCCCTGAATCTCTGGTGAGCTAATGGGGAAAAGTAAAACGGGATCTTGCGACCCAGGCCGGCGTATCCCGGACTTCTTTGTTCCCCCTACACATCTATCCCAGGACTCCAAAATGGCGCCGCAGTCCCCCAGAGCTGCGCGGCGGGCTCCCCTTCCCACGGCCTCTGGCAGCCCGGACTCTGATACTGCAGAAGCACCGCTCACTCCATCTCTCCTCAAATCCATGCTAGGAGAGCTAAGATCCTCCTTACAGGAGGACTTGCGTTCTATGGTGGCGTCCCTTAGGTCTGAGGTGGAGGACCTGGGAGGTCGCACAGATCACTTAGAGAGGAAGATGGCGGAACTGGTGGCGTCACATAACAGCCTTTGGGATGCACATGAGGCTCTGGATGTGCGGGCACTCAAGACCCATTCCAAAACCCTGGATCTAGAGGATAGATCCAGGAGAAATAATGTCAAACCACAGGGAGTGGACGAGTCGTCTTGGCCCCGGACTTGAGAGCCTTCCTGCAGGAATTTATTATGGCAGTCCTCCCCCAAACTGACAAAAAGCTTCTGGTGATTGACTGAATTCACCGTCTGTGCAAACCGCCAGGACTGTCCCCGTCTGTCCGCAGGGATGTGCTCGCTCGTGTCCACTTTTTTGAGCTGAAGGAAGAATTTCTATATGCTTTACGGGGCTCACCTATGCTGCCTGAGAAATTTGCACGTATCAAAGTTTTTCCGGATCTTTCACCGGGCATGCTGTCACTTCGTCGTGCCTTTGCTCCATATACTGCCATCCTAAGAGACAAAGAAATCCCATACCGCTGGGGGTATTACCCCATGAGGCTCCTTATCAAGAAAGACGGCTCTCTTACGTCCTGCCTCACTCTGCCTCAAGCTGCCAAGGCCCTTACCTGCTGGGAACTCCTTCCCCCAGGTTCCCCAGCAGCAAAGGACTTTTTATCATCCTAAACCGGACGCTCTTAAAGCTGCGGATCACCATATTGATCCTGAATGGGAGGCTACCTGAGGGGACTTCTTTATAGCTGGTTCCTGGTCGGACCCTTTCTGCTGGTCAACATTTTTCTTTTTCTCTTTTTTTTTTGTAGTGCAAACTAATAGATTTGCGCCTCTACCTTTTTTGTTTTCCGTGGACTGGAGCTCCACGGTTTGCTGACATAGTCAGCTTTGGCCCCTTGGTGACCTTTTTTTGTCACCTGTGGATTCAGACTATTGTCTGAATGGACTCTGTGTTTTTGTTTATTGTTTGTTGGTTTTGTGTGTCCTTCCCTTCCCTCCCCTCCCTTCCTACTTCCCACAGGTTGTTCCGGGCGGCTAGTTCCTTTATGACATTACTGAAATTGTTTGAGCATTATTTTATACTGTTACTTGCAACTCTCTATGATCCACCATGAGTATCACACTACTTTCTCAGAACGTTAATGGGCTAAACTCCCCATGCAAGAGAGCTATGGTTTGGCGACAACTCTGTAAATTGAGACACCAAATAGTCTGTCTTCAGGAGACCCATCTTTTGGAGCAGGATACTGTCAGAATGAAATCTATCATGTACCCCCATCACTTCTTTGCGGGAGGAGGCACGAAAAAGGCCAGAGTCGCTATCTTTGTTAGTAAGGACGTGGTCTTCCGGCTGGTTCAAATAATTTCTGACTCCTCTGGCAGATCACTGATAATTCTATGTACCATTAACAATGCTCCATATACAATAGCTTCGGTATATGGTCCCAACACTGGCCAACTCAAATTTCTAAAAGCCTTTTTACAGACCATTGGGAATGTTCAACACGAACATAAATTAATTGGGGGAGACTTTAACGTCCCCATGTCAAGACTATTAGACTGTTCTGCTCCCACGACTTCTAGAAGGGAGGCTGGTCCTCTTGTCCGTTCCCATGGTCTCCATGATATTTGGAGGTATCTTCGCTGCGGTGAGAGAGATTACACGTATATGTCCTCTAGGCATGCGACCTATAGCAGGATCGATTATGTCCTGGTGGACGATGTGGCTCTCCCTCACTGCACTGCAGCTTCAATAGCTAATATTTCATGGTCAGACCATGCTCCAGTTACGGTCTCCCTAGAGGACCCCCTGGCTCTTAATCCACCCTCCCGTTGGCGCCTAAATACGCAATTGCTCACTGATCAGTCTACTGCATCCCTTTTAGAGTCCTCCCTTAAGGAGTTCTTTTACATCAATGACTTACCGGACACCCAGCCCGACACACTCTGGTTTGCACACAAAGCGGTAATGCGTGGTCACCTGCTTATAGTTGCTGCCATCCAGAAGCGTAAATATTCTCAGACCCTGAAAGAAGCTTTGTCTGGGGTTGCGACCTTAGAATCCCAACATAAGCATTCTCCATCTGCGGCCCTTCTCTCAGAGCTTAACAAGGCACGTTTGACGGTCCGGCAGCTATTGCTTCACTCCACAGCTAACACGCTTTGGAAATCCAGGGCTACTTATTATGCTATGGGGGATCGCGCCGGAGCCTTGTTGGCCAGACGTGTCAAAAAGAAGGAGGCGCAGGGGGGGCGTGTCCTGCTGCTAATGGCGCCGGGCGCAGACTAGAGGAGCTCCGGTGGACGACCCTGTAAACGGCACTAAACAGGCCCTCCTGCCGCGATTAAAGTACCCCAGCCGATCGGTAAACAACCCGGGATTGTGCTGGGATGCCGCGGACGGCTCCAAAGAGGCGCCAAACGGAGAATGCCTCACAGACTACTACGACTCAGAACCGCGGCGCTCTGTCTCACCACCCAAAATGGCGCCGGCAGCCACACAGCGAGCCCGCTCACCGAGGAGCCCGCACATCCCTGGGAGTCAGTCACACGCCGCTGCACACAGACCGGAGGAGGATGCACCGGTCACGCACGGTATGTTAAAATCTTGCCTGAGCACCTTGAGAGACACTCTGATGGCAGATATAACAACGCTACTCAGCACACTTAAAGAGGAAGTGGGGGCACTGACTGATAAAACCACACACCTGGAAGGGAAACTTGGAGATTTTGCACAAGCACACAACAGTCTGGCCGACAACCATGATGCTTTAGACAGGGAAATGGGGATAATGAATAACAAAATGTGCCATCTGGAAGATGCCCTCAGGCGTAACAACTTTAAAATAAGAGGTATGGCTGAATCAAACGACTCTGAAAATCCCTATGAGCTAGCTACGAACTTTCTTGCCACGGCCCTCCCTGATTCCCCTTCCAGGGACCTAGAAATTAAAAAAGTGTACCGAATCCCAAAACCACGGAATATGAGGGAAGAAGTGCCCAGAGACATTCTGGTCCACATGGTCCGCTCTGGGGTGGCAGAGCGACTGCTGAGACGTATGCGTAAAGGCCCGGCACTACCCGACCCGTACAGTCATATCTCTATATACCAGGATCTATCCCCAGGCACGCTTGCTCGACGTAGAGAATTTGCCTCATCGTGCAAGATCCTCCGAGATAGAGGTATCCCATACATTTGGGGTTCACCAACGGCGCTGCTATTCAGATACGAAGGGAAAAGACATTCCTTTGCTTCCCCCACTCTCCTAAGGAAGGCACTACGCACGTGGCGTCTCGCCTCTTCCCCATCTTCGACCCCCCGAAACGACAGGCTGGACGACTCCACTGAGAATAAGACAACTGAGTGACATCTCATCCGGATTCGGAACCGTCCTCACTACTGATGACCTCTGGATATTTGGGTCTACCCTCTGTGACTCTTTTCTGCTCCTGCGACATGACAGGGGGGCCGCCCATTGCGGGCCACGCTACACAGCCGGGGTCACTTGAAATGGAGTCCTAAATCCGTGAGTTACCCTCTGTTTATTTTTCGTGCCAAGTTTGTCGGCACACTTTTCCCTCTCGCTGCGGATCGCGCGAGTGGGATTCCAGGCCGGATTTTGAAGTTACCCCCCAAGTGACTAGATTCCTTTTAAATAATTTTGGAATCCTCCATATGTTTACATTATTGTTCGTTTATGTTTAACTTTGTGTGTTCCTAATCCTTCTTTCCATCCCACTCCCTCTATTGATTCCTCTACCCTCTATTCCTTGCCTCATTTTCTATCCTGTACGCCATTCACCCCGGGGTTCAGAAATGTCACTGAAGGTCCTTTCCCTGAATGTTAATGGCCTCAACTCTCCAGCGAAACGGTCTTTCCTCTGGAGGGAGGCCAAATCGTCGGGAGCTGATATCTTGTGCCTCCAAGAGACGCACCTCCTACAGCCTGACAACATACGTTTACATCATAAAGACTACCCTCACAGCTACTTCGCCAATGCCTCAAAAAAAAAAACGGGGGTTTGCATTTTTGTCGGTCATAAGGTGCAATTTTCCCTTCTCTCCTCCTTTGTGGACGGAGCGGGCAGGTATGTTGGTATTTGTTGCGAAATAAGTGGCATTCAGTACACGATCGTGAGTGTGTATAGCCCCAATGTTGGCCAACAGAGATTTCTCAGAGACCTGTTCACTCGTTTGCAGAAGGAGACTAAGGGAAGGCTTTTAGTTTGCGGAGATTTTAACTCAGTCATGGAGCCCCGCATAGACACCTCCACAGGTAATCGCAGGGGGGGTGGAGCAATGGGAGACCTGTGTAGGGAGTTCCACCTCCATGATGTCTGGAGATATCAACACGCAGAGGAGAGGGATTACACCTTTTTCTCTCCGGTGCATAAGTCCTATTCCAGAATTGATCTCTTCCTTGTAAATGATGAGGCACTGGAAAGGTGCCACTCATCGGGCTTGGGAGTGATCACTTGGTCTGATCACTCCCCGGTCACGCTGGAGTTAGGACTAGACATGGGTGGTGGAGCTCCCAGGAGATGGAGACTACATGCGGGACTCCTGACTGACTTACAGATAAGTGAAGAAGTGGGAGAGGCGGTGACGGAGTACTTTGCTCTCAATGACCAAGAGGACATGAAGGATGATACCCTGTGGTATGCACACAAGGCAGTGGTCCGAGGTCTCCTTATACAAAAGGCGGCGATAGCAAAACGTCGCAGGGAACAATTACTTCGCGACTGGACGACAGAAATACAACATTTAGAGACGACAAACAAAAAATCGCCTTCAGAGACAATTCTAACTCAGATCCGTCTCACCCGTAACAAACTTCGTTCGCTCCTTCTTAGACAGCACGAAATCGGCATCAGGAAATTACGAACAAAATATTACGAAGCCGGAGATAGAGCGGGAAAAATCTTAGCCCGTAGACTAAAAAAGGTTGCAGTACGACAAATGGTTACGGCCCTTAGGAATAAGGGGGAGTTATGGTCAGACACCCTTCCGAAATAGTTGAGACTTTTGCGGCGTACTATGAAGACCTATATAATCTCAAAAACGACCAGCATACTCCACAACCCACAAATGAAGCTATTGTGAACTTTCTGGAAAAATTGGACATCCCCACCATACCGACGCATATCCTTGAGACATTAAATTCTCCCTTCACATGTTCAGAAATTGATAAAGCTCTGAAGGAGCTCAAAAGCAATAAAGCCCCGGGTCCGGATGGCCTGATTAATGAATATTATAAGCTCTTCGGGTCTATCCTAGCCCCGTACCTACTACGGTTATTTAACAGGTGGCAAGAAACTGGATCCATCCCAGCTGAGTCCCTCGAAGCTACGATATCCACTATTCCGAAACCGGGAAAGGTGCTGGATCACCCGGAGAGCTTTAGACCAATCTCACTACTTAACACCGACGTTAAGCTATACGCGAAGTTATTGGCCACACGCCTTAACGATGTGATTCCTCTCCTGGTGCATCAGGATCAAGTGGGGTTCGTGCAAGGCAGACAAGCGAATGATGGGACTAGACGGATGCTAGACCTGATAGAGGTGGCGGAGAGGAGAGGTGTACCAAGCGTCTTCCTGTCGCTGGACGCAGAGAAGGCGTTTGACAGGGTCCATTGGGGCTACCTCCGGGAGGTCCTCTCCGCCTTCGGATTTTCCGGCCCTATCGCCTCAGCGATCCTTAGTCTATACTCCCATCCGTGTGCCAGAGTTCTTTCCTCTGGCTACACGTCCAGGCTTTTCCGAGTCTCTAATGGCACCCGCCAAGGTTGCCCCTTATCGCCTTTGGTTTTTGCACTTGTTATGGAACCACTGGCGATCTCTCTAAGGGCAGATCCAAAAATTCCAGGGATCTTGGTCGGAAAAACCAAACACGTGGTTGGTCTATATGCGGATGATGTCATTATTGTCACAGGAAAACCCAGAATCTTCCCTCCGGAGCATTATGGATCAGCTTGACTGCTTTGCACGGATCTCCTACTACAAACTCAACGTGAGTAAATCAAGGCTGTTGCCCATTGGTGTCTCGAATGATACTGCTGCGACTCTTGCCGACTCTTTTCCCTTCAGATGGACACCGGGGGGAATCCCTTATTTGGGAATCATCCTCTGCCCTATTGCGGGCGTAGCATTAAAAAATATGAACAGTCTCCTGCAAGATCTTGAGGGTTCCTTGGGGGGACTGCCTCTGGGATCAATGTCCTGGATGGCGAGGATACAGTCGGTAAGAATGTTGTGGCTCCCAAAAATTTTGTATCTATTCCGATGCGTCCCGATACACTTCCCCAAAAAACTTATATTGAAACTGCAGACTATGATCTCTAAGTGCATTTGGGGTGGTGCACCGGCTAGAATAAAGGGATCTTTACTATACAGACACTTAACTAAGGGAGGCATGGGAGTCCCTAATGTCGAACACTATCGCAAGGCAACAATTCTGGAGGTAGCTGGGAAATGGTGGAGGGATGGGGTTGGTCAGGGATGGAAGCAGATAGAGGGGGATACTCTTCCAGGAAGTTCACTGCGATCTCTCCTTGCTGCTAACTCAATGGGGAAGATCGTTAACTCCGACCTTTTGAGCTCAGTGAATGAGCTCCTGAAGGTTTGGAGATCGGTCTCCAGTGAATGGACCAAACTTCCCATTGAGGCTATTCCTCTGGATGCTTTCTGCTGGCTGATCCCCAATATGTCATTGTCCCACTGGAGACATCACGGACCAAAAACTTTAGCAGACATTACCCGTAACCAAACTGTGATCTCTCTGGAGGACTTCTTGACCAACTTCCCGACCCTCAGACCAACCTTCCTTTACTTTCACCAGATCTCAAACTTCATGCGCTCTCCCGCCTTCTCTCACGACTTACGTCCCTCACGTACCCCATCGGCTCTGAGACGTTTGTTGTTGGCTGAACCTCGACCAAAAAAGTCACTTTCTCAAATTTACTCCGATGTTCTAGACCAAGATGCACCCTCCCAATTGTCATACGCCATTAAGTGGCAAGAGGAATTGGGTTTCCAGGCCTCAGAGAGTGACTGGGAGGATGCGGTCTACTGCGTAAAAGAAGCATCTAGATGTCTTAACCACATAGAAATGCTCAAAAAAATACATCTCCGGTGGTATGCTACCCCCGCCAAATTGGCAAAATTCGGTAAGGGATACTCATCTCAGTGCTGGAGGCAATGCAGTCTAAAGGGCGACCTACCACACATGTGGTGGGGGTGCCCCAAAGTTGCGCAATTCTGGCAGCTGGTCTCAGGTCTTATTGACTCTGTAACTGGGTCCTCGATGCCGCTGGAACCACAGATGGCGGTGCTCCATGTGGGAGTCATTGTTTTCCACCGGGGTTACGACATCTATTAACGTATATTTTGACGGCTGCAAGGATATGTGTAGCCGCAAAATGGAAACAAACAGCCCCTCCGAAGATGAGTGATCTTACGGATAGAATCAACTCTATTTTCTGCCATGAGTACTACCTGGCTCAGGATCACGGTGCCAGACGCTATGTGGCAGACGCCTGGAACCTTTGGAAGGTCCATCCGCTGGCTATGAACATTCCCATGTGAGGAAGGAGCTCAATTTCTGGTTCTGGTTCTCGCTATGGACGTTGGTGCTCCATTTGACCCCTGGGGTGAATATTCCTACCCCCCATTCATACGACCCTTTCTTTTCCCCTTACATATCTCTCTTCTCTCTCTTTCCCCTTTTCTCCCCACTTTTACCTTACCGACTCCCTAAGTTTGTGATCCGTTATACCAATATTATCGCTCATTCGGTGTAATGCGCGATTATATCACGGGCTACTGTTTTGGAGATATACTGTTGCCGCCTGTGAATTGTCTGTGGTTATGATTGTGCAACTATCACGCGAAGAACTATCATCGTCTGCGGAGATGGAAAATTCAGCATATATATAAACAGCATATAACACCACAGAGACTGTTTACGACACAGATGACCGGAGTCGAAATACCAGCTTAAATACTTCTACTCACTTGTTATATGGAAATTCAACAGTTTATTCAACAATTTACCGAACATCTCTGTATGTTTCGTCTTTGATATGTAATAACATGTCTCTGATTTTGTTTGTTTGATGATAACCAATAAAAATTAATTATGACAAAAAAAAAAAAAAGAAGGAGGCGCAGTCTAGAATTCCCTATATTACGAAGTCAGACTCTTCGAAAATATATAAACCTATCCAGATTGCAAATGAATTTGCCTCCTACTACTCTGACCTTTATAACCTCCGGGAAGACCCTTTGGTACCCCAACCCACTCCTGAGTGTATTTCTGCCTTTCTGGAAAGGGCAAATCTTCCAAAAGTCACTCAAGCCCAACTCTCTTTTCTGAATTCCCCGATCCTACTCTCTGAAATCTCCCAAATTGTCAAAGAAGCTAAAAAATCTTCAGCCCCCGGCCCAGATGGGTTTTCCTTCCTTTACTATGTTCAGTTCTTCCCTGTCTTAGGTTCATATCTTCTGCGTCTTTTTGACTTTTGGGCTCATTCCGGCTCTATTAGGCCGAAGGGTTTGGAGGCCTCTATAGCCACCCTCCCCAAACCAGGCAAGCCACCCACTACCCCATCTAATTTCTGCCCCATCGCTCTGCTTAATGCAGATGTAAAAATTTATGCTAAATTGTGGGCTAACCGCCTCCTTACTATTCTACCCTCTCTCATACATCCCGATCAGGTGGGTTTTGTTTTGGGCAGGCAGACGAGGGATGGCACGAGATGACTGATAGATCTGCTGGATGTGGTGGAGAGGGGGCGCTTCCCCAGTGCATTCCTTTCACTTGATGCGGAAAAAGCATTTGATCGGGTGTATTGGGGATATCTGGAGAAGAACTTGAGTAAATTTGGCCTTAGCGGCCTTATTTCTCACGCCATCATGGCCCTATATTCTAGTCCGAGTGCCTCAGTCCGAGCTTCTGGCTTTCAATCTCAAACCTTCTCCATCTCTAATGGCACACGGCAGTGCTGCCCCCTCTCCCCGCTAATCTTCGCACTGGTCATGGTGCCCCTTGCCGCTATTACCCGACAATCCCCAGAGATTAGGGGAGTTCAAGTAGGCCCTACTGAATACAAGATCAGTCTTTACGCAGACGATGTGGTCTTTACCTGCTCTGACTTGCGGCACTCCTTGCCGGCGATCTCCTCACTTTTGTGGAATTTTTCTGCGGCTTCATACTATAAGCTCAACTTATCTAAATCAACTCTCTTCCCTCTCTTTCTCCCTCTGCCTCTTCAATTACATATACAATCCTCTTATAGGTTTCTTTGGTCTCCCCTGGGCTTTACCTACTTAGGGATTAAATTGACACGTCTGCCCGATTTGGTGCACCTAAACTGTGAGGCTCTCGCTGCGGACCTTAGGACTGATATTGGGAAGTTCTCTGAGGCCCCGCTTTCGTGGATGGCACGCATTCAAGCGGTTAAGATGATGCTGTTACCCAAGGTGATCTACCTTTTTAGATGTTTACCTCTTCACATTCCCGCTAGACGCCTATCTCTTTTTCAGTCCATTATAGATTCCTTCATTTGGGATGGTAAACCGCATAGGATTAAACGGAGGTGGATGGTGCTTACTTATTCTAGGGGAGGGATGGGTGTCCCTAAGCTGGTGACATATTATAGGGCGGCCGTGTTGGAACCTCTCAAATTGTGGTGGGATCGGGGCTCTGACATACCCTGGCTTCAAATTGAGGCATACTTTGCCCCACAGGGATCCCTCAGGCGTTTATTGGAGGTTTCCCTCGTGCGAGAGGGCACACCTGAAGGTACTTTACTCACCATGTCTGCCGCAACTAAACTTTGGGCGATTGTTTGCCCGGATGCTTTCCCACACTTAGCCCGCTATGTTTCTTTGGACGCCTTGAGAGGGGTCATTGACGATGTCTCGGTTCACCCTTGGAGGCGCTCCGGAGTAAAGTATATTGCTGATCTGTTTAGTGCCTCTGGTATACTCCCCTTCAATGTACTTCAGACCCGCTTTTCCCTCCCGAACTCAGCATATTTCTCGTATTTACAATTTCATAGTCTCTTACGCAATGTGCACATATTTAGGGATCCCCCGATTAATACCAACTCCCCAGGTCAGAGATTTTTTAAACCCAACACCATTATCTCACATGGGGTGTCGGTTTTGTATAACTCCTTGCTGCTTCATGGGGACCAGCCTAGACTTCCCTGTATGGACTCGTGGGAATCCATTCTCTTATTCTCTGCCCCAATGGATGACTGGTGTTTTGCCTTGTCCCACCCTTCAAAATTTTCCTCGTGCGTGGGCCACATGGAGCAAGCAAGGAAAATCCTTCTGCAGTGGTACATGACTCCGGCCCGTATGGCCAAACTACATCTGGCCTCCTCCTCCTCCTGCTGGAAGGGATGCGGTTCATCAGGAACTCTAGCTCATGTCTGGTGGGAATGCCCTCTTATTAATGCTTTCTGGAGACAGGTTGAATCAGTCCTACTTGAAGTAACTCATCTCCCTATCACCCTGACGAGCCCGCTGGCTCTCTTGGGAATTTCCTTGGTAGATTTCCCATTGCCTCTGAGGTCTATTATCTCTAACATTATAGTTGCTGCCAGGCAATGCATATCAGCACATTGGAAAGCTTCTACTGCTCCCTCTAAGACTGAATTAGTTAATAAACTAAATCTTCACTTTTGTTATGAATCGCTCACTGCTAACTCTCTGTCTAAGAAGAACAGAATACTTATCTGTAGCTCTTCGATTGTCTGGAATGGAATGCTCTATTGCACATGTTAGCCCCTGGCCGCCTCCCCTGTTCCCCCCTTTTCTTTTTCTCCCTATTTTCTTCTTCCCCCTTTGTTTTGCCTTGTGTTAAGGCTTATTAGATTTATTGGATTTGTTATACTATTCATAATAAAAATCTAATGGTTTAAAAAAAAAAAGTCCCACAGATGGGATGCCAGCATGTTAGCAGCCATTGTAAACCCATTGTTCATGCCCTTGACAGACTGTAGAAGATAAGCAGCAAGAGCCTTGGTCACGGGTTAGATGAGAGACTCAATGGAAGTCTCTATAGGTGACCCAATGGGAATCTCAATGGGAGTCCATGGCTGCATTGACTTTTGACAGGCCAAAGGGCTGGTAAGAGTAGAAGCCATTGACTGTAATTAAAACTGACTTTTACTAATGTATGCCTATACAAAAGTCCCACAGATGGGAAGCCAGCATGTCAGCAGCCATTGTAAACCCATTGTGCATGCCCTTGACAGACTCTTGAAGCTAATCAGTGAGAGCCTTGGTCACGGGCTGGATGGCAGACCTCATGAGAGACCCAATGGAAGTCTCTATGGGTGACCCAATGGGAGACCATGGCTGCATTGACTTTTGACAGGCCAAAGGGCTGGTAAGAGTAGAAGCCATTGACTGTAATTAAAACTGACTTTTACTAATGTATGCCTATACAAAAGTCACACAGATGGGAAGCCAGCATGTCAGCAGCCATTGTAAACCCATTGTGCATGCCCTTGACAGACTCTTGAAGCTAAGCAGTGAGAGCCTTGGTCATGGGCTGGATGGGAGACCTCATGAGAGACCCAATGGAAGTCTCTATGGGTGACCCAATGGGAGTCCATGGCTGCATTGACTTTTGACAGGCCAAAGGGCTGGTAAGAGTAGAAGCCATTGACTGTAATTAAAACTGACTTTTACTAATGTATGCCTATACAAAAGTCACACAGATGGGAAGCCAGCATGTCAGCAGCCATTGTAAACCCATTGTGCATGCCCTTGACAGACTCTTGAACCTAAGCAGTGAGATCCTTGGTCACGGGCTGGATGGGAGACCTCATGAGAGACTCAATGGGAGACCATGGCTGCATTGACTTTTGACAGGCCAAAGGGCTGGTAAGAGTAGAAGCCATTGATTGTAATTAAAACTAACTTTTACTAATGTATGCCTATACAAAAGTCCCACAGATGGGAAGCCAGCATGTCAGCAGCCATTGCAAACCCATTGTGCATGCCCTTGACAGACTCTTAAAGCTAAGCAGTGAGAGCCTTGGTCACGGGCTGGATGGGAGACCTCATGAGAGACCCAATGGGAGACCATGGCTGCATTGACTTTTGACAGGCCAAAGGACTGGTAAGAGTAGAAGCCATTGACTGTAATTAAAACTGACTTTTACTAATGTATGCCTATACAAAAGTCCCACAGATGGGAAGCCAGCATGTCAGCAGCCATTGTAAACCCATTGTGCATGCCCTTGACAGACTCTTGAAGCTAAGCAGTGAGAGCCTTGGTCACGGGCTGGATGGGAGACCTCATAAGAGACCCAATGGGAATCTCTATGGGTGACCCAATGGGAGTCCATGGCTGCATTGACTTTTGACAGGCCAAAGGGCTGGTAAGAGTAGAAGCCATTGACTGTAATTAAAACTGACTTTTACTAATGTATGCCTATACAAAAGTCCCACAGATGGGAAGCCAACATGTCAGCAGCCATTGTAAACCCATTGTACATGGCCTTGACGGACTCTTGACACTAGGCAGTGAGAGCCTTGGTCACGGGCTGGATGGGAGACCTCATGAGAGACCCAATGGGAATCTCAATGGGAGACCATGGATGCATTGACTTTTGACAGGCCAAAGGGCTGGTAAGAGTAGAAGCCATTGACTGTAATTAAAACTGACTTTTACTAATGTATGCCTATACAAACGTCACACAGATGGGAAGTCAGTATGTCAGCAGCCATTGTAAACCCATTGCGCATGCCCTAGACAGACTCTTGAAGCTAAGCATTGAGAGCCTTGGTCATTGGCTGGATGGGAGACCTCATGAGAGACCCAATGGGAATCTCAATGGGAGACCATGGCTGCATTGACATTTGACAGGCCAAAGGGCTGGTAAGAGTAGAAGCCATTGACTGTAATTAAAACTGAATTTTACTAATGTATGCCTATACAAAAGTCCCACAGATGGGAAGCCAGTATATCAGCAGCCATTGTAAACCCATTGTGCATGCCCTTGACAGATTCTTAAAGCTAAGCAGTGAGAGCCTTGGTCACAGGCTGGATGGGAGACCTCATGAGAGACCTCATGAGAGACCTCATGAGAGACCTCATGAGAGACCTCATGAGAGACCTCATGAGAGACCTCATGAGAGACCTCATGAGAGACCTCATGAGAGACCTCATGAGAGACCTCATGAGAGACCTCATGAGAGACCCAATGGGAGACCATGGCTGCATTGACTTTTGACAGGCCAAAGGACTGGTAAGAGTAGAAGCCATTGACTGTAATTAAAACTGACTTTTACTAATGTATGCCTATACAAAAGTCCCACAGATGGGAAGCCAGCATGTCAGCAGTCATTGTAAACCCATTGTGCATGCCCTTGACAGACTCTTGAAGCTAAGCAGTGAGAGCCTTGGTCACGGGCTGGATGGGAGACCTCATAAGAGACCCAATGGGAATCTCTATGGGTGACCCAATGGGAGTCCATGGCTGCATTGACTTTTGACAGGCCAAAGGGCTGGTAAGAGTAGAAGCCATTGACTGTAATTAAAACTGACTTTTACTAATGTATGCCTATACAAAAGTCCCACAGATGGGAAGCCAACATGTCAGCAGCCATTGTAAACCCATTGTACATGGCCTTGACGGACTCTTGACACTAGGCAGTGAGAGCCTTGGTCACGGGCTGGATGGGAGACCTCATGAGAGACCCAATGGGAATCTCAATGGGAGACCATGGATGCATTGACTTTTGACAGGCCAAAGGGCTGGTAAGAGTAGAAGCCATTGACTGTAATTAAAACTGACTTTTACTAATGTATGCCTATACAAACGTCACACAGATGGGAAGTCAGCATGTCAGCAGCCATTGTAAACCCATTGCGCATGCCCTAGACAGACTCTTGAAGCTAAGCATTGAGAGCCTTGGTCATTGGCTGGATGGGAGACCTCATGAGAGACCCAATGGGAATCTCAATGGGAGACCATGGCTGCATTGACATTTGACAGGCCAAAGGGCTGGTAAGAGTAGAAGCCATTGACTGTAATTAAAACTGAATTTTACTAATGTATGCCTATACAAAAGTCCCACAGATGGGAAGCCAGTATATCAGCAGCCATTGTAAACCCATTGTGCATGCCCTTGACAGATTCTTAAAGCTAAGCAGTGAGAGCCTTGGTCACAGGCTGGATGGGAGACCTCATGGGAGACCTCATGGGAGACCTCATGGGAGACCTCATGGGAGACCTCATGGGAGACCTCATGGGAGACCTCATGGGAGACCTCATGGGAGACCTCATGGGAGACCTCATGGGAGACCTCATGGGAGACCTCATGGGAGACCTCATGGGAGACCTCATGAGAGACCCAATGGGAGACCATGGCTGCATTGACTTTTGACAGGCCAAAGGACTGGTAAGAGTAGAAGCCATTGACTGTAATTAAAACTGACTTTTACTAATGTATGCCTATACAAAAGTCCCACAGATGGAAAGCCACCATCTCAGCAGCCATTGTAAACCCATTGTGCATGCCCTTGACAGACTCTTGAAGCTAAGCAGTGAGAGCCTTGGTCATGGGCTGGATAGGAGACCTCATGAGAGACCCAATGGGAATCTCAAAGGGAGACCATGGCTGCATTGACTTTTGACAGGCCAAAGGGCTGGTAAGAGTAGAAGCCATTGACTGTAATTAAAACTGACTTTTACTAATGTATGCCTATACAAAAGTCCCACAGATGGGAAGTCAGCATGTTAGCAGCAATTGTAAACCCATTGCGCATGCCCTTGACAGACTCTTGAAGCTAAGCAGTGAAAGCCTTGGTCACTGGCTGGATGGGAGACCTCATGAGAGACCCAATGGAAGTCTCTATGGGTGACCCAATGGGAATCTCAATGGGAGTCCATGGCTGCATTGACTTTTGACAGGCCAAAGGGCTGGTAAGAGTAGAAGCCATTGACTGTAATTAAAACTGACTTTTACTAATGTATGCCTATACAAAAGTCCCACAGATGGGAAGTCAGCATGTCAGCAGCCATTGTAAACCCATTGTGCATGCCCTTGACAGACTCTTGAAGCTAAGCAGTGAAAGCCTTGGTCACTGGCTGGATGGGAGACCTCATGAGGGACCCAATGGAAGTCTCTATGAGTGACCCGATGGGAGTCCATGGCTGCATTGACTTTTGACAGGCCAAAGGCTGGTAAGAGTAGAAGCCATTGACTGTAATTAAAACTGACTTTTACTAATGTATGCCTATACAAACGTCCCACAGATGGGAAGGCAGCTTGTCAGCAGCCATTGTATACCCATTGTGCATGCCCTTGATAGACTCTTGAAGCTAAGCAGTGAGATCCTTGGTCACGGGCTGGATGGGAGACCTCATGAGAGACACAATGGGAATGTCAATGGGAGACCATGGCTGCATTGACTTTTGACAGGCCAAAGGGCTGGTAAAAGTAGAAGCCATTGACTGTAATTAAAACTGACTTTTACTAATGTATGCCTATACAAAAGTCCCACAGATGGGATGTCAGCAGCCATTGTAAACCCATTGTGCATGCCCTTGACAGACTCTTGAAGCTAAGCAGTGAGAGCCTTGGTCACGGGCTGGATAGGAGACCTCATAAGGACCCAATGGAAGTCTGTATGGGTGACCCATTGGGAATCTCAATGGGAGTCCATGGCTGCCTTGACTTTTGACAGGCCAAAGGGCTGGTAAGAGTAGAAGCCATTGACTGTAATTAAAACTGACGTTTACTAATGTATGCCTATACAAAAGTCCCACAGATGGGAAGCCAGCATGTCAGCAGCCATTGTAAACCCATTGTGCATGCCCTTGACAGACTCTTGAAGCTATAAGCAGTGAGAGCCTTGGTCACGGGCTGGATGGGAGACCCAATGGGAATCTCAATGGGAGACTATGGCTGCATTGACTTTTGACATGCCAAAGGGCTGGTAAGAGTAGAAGCCATTGACTGTAATTAAAACTGACATTTTCTAATGTATGCCTATACAAAAGTCCCACAGATGGGAAGCCAGCATGTCAGCAGCAATTGTAAACCCATTGTGCATGCCCTTGACAGACTCTTGAAGCTAAGCAGTGAGTGCCTTGGTCACGGGCTGGATGGGAGACCTCATGAGAGACCAACAATGGGAATCTCAATGGGAGACCATTGCTGCATTGACTTTTGACAGGCCAAAGGGCTGGTAAGAGTAGAAGCCATTGACTGTAATTAAAACTGACTTTTACTAATGTATGCCTATACAAAAGTTCCACAGATGGGAAGGCAGCTTGTCAGCAGCCATTGTATACCCATTGTGCATGCCCTTGATAGACTCTTGAAGCTAAGCAGTGAGATCCTTGGTCACGGGCTGGATGGGAGACCTCATGAGAGACACAATGGGAATGTCAATGGGAGACCATGGCTGCATTGACTTTTGACAGGCCAAAGGGCTGGTAAAAGTAGAAGCCATTGACTGTAATTAAAACTGACTTTTACTAATGTATGCCTATACAAAAGTCCCACAGATGGGATGTCAGCAGCCATTGTAAACCCATTGTGCATGCCCTTGACAGACTCTTGAAGCTAAGCAGTGAGAGCCTTGGTCACGGGCTGGATAGGAGACCTCATAAGAGACCCAATGGAAGTCTGTATGGGTGACCCATTGGGAATCTCAATGGGAGTCCATGGCTGCCTTGACTTTTGACAGGCCAAAGGGCTGGTAAGAGTAGAAGCCATTGACTGTAATTAAAACTGACGTTTACTAATGTATGCCTATACAAAAGTCCCACAGATGGGAAGCCAGCATGTCAGCAGCCATTGTAAACCCATTGTGCATGCCCTTGACAGACTCTTGAAGCTATAAGCAGTGAGAGCCTTGGTCACGGGCTGGATGGGAGACCCAATGGGAATCTCAATGGGAGACTATGGCTGCATTGACTTTTGACATGCCAAAGGGCTGGTAAGAGTAGAAGCCATTGACTGTAATTAAAACTGACATTTTCTAATGTATGCCTATACAAAAGTCCCACAGATGGGAAGCCAGCATGTCAGCAGCAATTGTAAACCCATTGTGCATGCCCTTGACAGACTCTTGAAGCTAAGCAGTGAGTGCCTTGGTCACGGGCTGGATGGGAGACCTCATGAGAGACCCAACAATGGGAATCTCAATGGGAGACCATTGCTGCATTGACTTTTGACAGGCCAAAGGGCTGGTAAGAGTAGAAGCCATTGACTGTAATTAAAACTGACTTTTACTAATGTATGCCTATACAAAAGTTCCACAGATGGGAAGCCAGCATGTCAGCAGCCATTGTAAACCCATTGTGCATGCCCTTGACAGACTCTTGAAGCTAAGCAGTGAGAGCCTTGATCATGGGCTGGATGGGAGACCTCATGAGAGACCCAATGGGAATCTCAATGGGAGACCATGGCTGCATTGACTTTTGACAGGCCAAAGGGCTGGTAAGAGTAGAAGCCATTGACTGTAATTAAAACTGACTTTTACTAATGCATGCTTATACAAAAGTCCCACAGATGGGAAGTCAGCATGTTAGCATCCATTGTAAACCCATTGTGCATGCCCTTGACAGACTCTTGAAGCTAAGCAGTGAGAGCCTTGGTCACGGGCTGGATGAGAGACCCAATGGAAGTCTCTATGGGTGACCCAATGGGAATCTCAATGGGAGTCCATGGCTGCATTGACCTTTGACAGGCCAAAGGGCTGGTAAGAGTAGAAGCCATTGACTGTAATTAAAACTGACTTTTACTAATGTATGCCTATACAAAAGTCCCACAGATGGGAAGCCAACATGTCAACAGCCATTGTAAACCCATTGTGCATGCCCTTGACAGACTCTTGAAGCTAAGCGGTGAGAGCCTTGGTCACAGGCTGAATGGGAGACCTCATGAGAGACCCAATGGAAGTCTCTATGGGTGACCCAATGGGAATCTCAATGGGAGTCCATGGCTGCATTCACTTTTGACAGGCCAAAGGGCTGGTAAGAGTAGAAGCCATTGACTGTAATTAAAACTGACTTTTACTAATGTATGTCTATATAAATGTCCCACAGATGGGAAGCAAGCATGTCTGCAGCCATTGTAAACCCATTGTGCATGCCCTTGACAGACTCTTGAAGCTAAGCAGTGAGAGCCTTTGTCACGGGCTGGATGAGAGACCTCATGAGAGACCCAATGGGAATCTCACTGGGTGTCACGGGTGGCACGCATGACAGGGTGGAGGCCACGCGCAGACGATCCCAGCGGGTGGCCCACCAGCCATAATGGGGGAGGATGGTCCGTCTCTTTCAGGGGCATTTACCTTCTGTGTAGATGGAGAGAGGGTGTGATGGGATCTCGCTGTTATGGGGGGACGGCTGTGGAGGTCTTGTGCTCGGTCTGGTTTTATCCACCAATATGGTGGGTCACTAGGACCCAGCAGATTCCTTCCACCTTTATAAGGAGGTTCATTACCCTTCCTCGGTGCAGGTGATAGTTCC
Organism: Allobates femoralis; assembly: GCA_033576535.1. Classification (NCBI taxonomy): domain Eukaryota; kingdom Metazoa; phylum Chordata; class Amphibia; order Anura; family Aromobatidae; genus Allobates; species Allobates femoralis. The sequence goes on from JARQOC010000003.1 coordinate 347,081,274, forward strand.
TTGTGCACTCATGATCCTTGCTCCAGCAGACGCTGAGGTTGTGGAGGTTGCTGAGTTCTGCTGTCAGATAAGTGTTTCCTTTTCCCTAATGTCTGTCTTCCCTGGTGTTTGTCTTTAGTTGATAGTGGAGGGGTCTAGTGAACCTCTCCATCTGATCCTTAGATAAGATAGTGCTAGGATCAGAGAGGGACGAGGTTCGTGGTCGGCGACAGTTGAGGAGACTGTATAGGGACGTTAGGGCAGACAGGGTCAGCTCTAGGAAGTCTAGGGGTTACCGTCTCCTTCTTGTGCCCTTAGCGTTAGGGACTCCTTATTCCCCCCCCCGTCGTTATCCTACGCTGGGTGTCTTCCCTACTCCCAGCGTGACATTATCACCTGCCAGTAACTGTAAGTGAAGGAAGGGGAGGATTCGATTTTTTTTTCCTTTTCCTTATGGATCCTGTGTCTGCTTTGGCCCAGCAGCTGCAGACCTTGTCTTTAGAGGTTGCGGACCTTCGGTCGGCTCTACTGGGACCACAACCACAAAATGGTGTCTTGGGGAATCAAGCAGTGGGTCCGGCCAGACCGGAACCTAAGGTTGCCCTCCCTGACAGGTTTTCAGGAGGCAGAGATAAATTCACTGTGTTCAAAGAGGCCTGTAAATTATACTTCAGGCTTAGGCCGTATTCTACTGGTGACGAGCAGCAGCGGGTAGGAATTATTGTATCATTGCTGCAGGGGGATCCCCAATCCTGGGCTTTCTCTCTGCCACAGGACTCTACTTGTCTCCAGTCTGTGGATGGATTTTTTGACGCCTTAGGCCTCATATATGATGACCCTGACCGTGTCTCTTTGGCTGAATCCAAATTGCGCCATCTCCACCAGGGGACTCGGTCAGCGGAATCATATTGTTCTGAGTTCCGCAGGTGGGCTATGGACACGAAGTGGAACGATCCGGCTCTCAGGAGTCATTTTTGCCAGGGTCTTTCGGAAAGACTGAAGGATGCCCTGGCAGTGTATGAGACCCCTCCGTCCCTGGAGGCAGCTATGTCGTTGGCTATTCGCATGGATAGACGCCTCCAGGAGCGGAGGGGTAGACCTCCGGCAACTGGGAGCCCTTCTCGTGGTGGTTCCTCGTTGCCGGGTGGTCACTCGGAGGGCGAGTCATTTCTCCGAGGGGGGAGGAACCTATGCAACTTGGAGGAGCGGCGGCCTCGAGGCTCTCCTCCGGTGCCTCCCGGGGCAGGGGGAAGGGGGTCTGTTTTTTTTGTGGGAAAGGAGACCATTTTATCGGGCCTGTCCCTACGCTCCGAAACGGACTGGGGTGCCGGGACCTCATGTGTCTATGGGGGGTGTGGGGGTAGTCGAGCGGGAGGTGTGTGTATCCTCCGTTTGTACTTCCCATTTTCTCCTGGGGTGCAGAGGTGGCGCTAGAGAGCAAAACGGAAGGCATTTCTGTGTTTGTGGACAGTGGTGCGGGGGTCAGCATGGTGGATGCTCGTTTCGTACACGCTCATGGGCTTAACCGCTGTTTATTGTCTCGCCCCATCCGTATCTATGCCATCGACTCAGCACCGCTTGCTCAGGGTAGTCTCACACATATCGTACATAACATTAAGTTAACGGTTGGATCCCAACATCAGGAGACGTTATCTTGCTATGTCTTAGACGGTCTCCCGCTCCCATTGTCCTGGGCTTGCCATGGTTGATTAAACATAATCCCGTAGTGGATTGGCAGTCCAGGGACATTGTGGAATGGAGTGATTATTGTTCGGAGAATTGTTTGGCTACCTCCTTTTCGGTGGTATCTGCTGAATCTCTGCCCCCATTCCTATCGGAGTATGAGGATGTGTTCTCAGAGAAGGGGTGCCGAGACTTGCCCCCTCATCGGGCATATGATTGCCCTATCAACCTCGTTCCCGGAGCTAAACTGCCCAAAGCTAGGATGTTTACTATATCTGGTCCCGAAAGACAAGCAATGAAGGATTTCATTGCTGAAAGTCTAGAGACGGGTCACATTAGGCCCTCCACGTCGCCAGTTGCGGCTGGTTTCTTTTTTGTGAAAAAGAAGGATGGGGGCCTCCGTCCTTGTTTGGATTTTCGGGAATTGAATCGGATTACTGTCCGTGATCCATACCCCCTCCCTCTGATCCCTGATTTGTTTAGTCAGGTTGTGGGTGCTAAATGGTTCTCCAAGTTGGATTTGAGGGGGGCCTACAACCTGATTAGGGTCAGAGAGGGGGATGAATGGAAAACTGCATTCAATACCCCGGACGGCCATTTTGAAAGTCTCGTGATGCCGTTCGGGCTCACTAACGCCCCTGCGGTTTTCCAACATTTTGTCAATGATATTTTCCATCATTTGGTGGGTAGATTTGTAGTTGTTTACTTGGACGATATCTTGATCTATTCTCCCGATATGGAGACGCATCAGTCCCATGTCAAACAGGTGTTGCAGGTCTTACGGGACAACAAACTGTACGCCAAACTCGAGAAATGTGTTTTCGCCGTTCAGGAGGTTCGTTTTTTGGGGTACCTCCTGTCGCCGTTGGGTTTCCGGATGGATCCGGAAAAGGTCCGGGCGGTGCTGGACTGGGAGCGGCCGGATAATCTACGGGCATTGCAACGTTTTTTGGGGTTTACCAATTTTTACCGTAAATTTATTAAGAACTATTCGGTACTGGTGACGCCTCTAACGGACATGACTAGGAAGGGGACGGATTTTTCTGAGTGGTCTGATTCTGCTCGCCAGGCTTTCTCCTCCCTGAAGCGTTGTTTTGCTTCTGCGCCTGTTCTTTGTCAGCCCGATCTTTCTCGGCCCTTCGTTGTGGAGGTGGATGCGTCTGAGGTGGGGGTGGGGGCTGTGTTGTCGCAGGGGCCTTCGCCTGGGAGATGGGTGCCCTGTGCGTTCTTCTCCAAGAAGTTGTCGTCGGCCGAGAGGAACTATGATGTGGGTAATAGGGAGCTCTTGGCTATTAAGTTGGCTTTTGAGGAATGGCGGCACTGGCTGGAGGGGGCTGTCCATCCCGTCACGGTTATTACCGACCATAAGAACCTGTCTTACCTTGAGTCCGCCAGGCGTCTCAATCCCCGGCAGGCCAGGTGGTCTTTGTTTTTCACGAGATTTAATTTTACCGTCACCTACCGTCCGGGGGTTCAGAATGTGAAGGCAGATGCATTATCGCGTAGTTTTCCGGGTGGTAGTACTCATGAGAGTCCCGTCCCCATCTTGCAGGAGGGGGTGGTTGTTTCTGCCCTTTGCCCTGATCTAGAGGGGGAGGTGTTGAAGGTTCAGGGGGGCGCCCCTGCCTCCTGTCCTTCTGGGAGGCTTTTTGTGCCGTTCTCTTTGCGTCTCAGGGTGCTGTCGGAACATCACGACTCTGTACTGGCGGGGCATCCGGGCGGTAGGGCCACTTTCGATCTCTTGTCTCGTCGCTTTTGGTGGCCGGGGTTGAGGAAGGACGTAGCGGAATTCGTATCCGCCTGTGGTGTGTGTGCACGTGCTAAGGTTCCGCATACCCGTCCGTCTGGGTCTCTCGTGCCATTGTCTATTCCTGAGAGGCCATGGACACATTTGTCAATGGATTTTATCACCGATCTTCCGGCGTCGGCGGGTAAGACGGTGGTACTGGTAGTAGTAGATAGATTCAGTAAGATGGTTCGCTTTGTGGCACTGCCTGCACTTCCTAATGCTCGGACTCTGGCACAGGTGTTTGTAAGTGAAATCGTGAAGCTTCATGGGGTTCCCTCTGATGTGGTTTCTGATCGCGGTACTCAGTTCGTCTCCAAATTTTGGAAGGCTTTTTGTACACGTTTGGGGATTACGTTGTCCTTTTCTTCTGCTTTTCATCCGCAGTCTAATGGTCAAACCGAACGTGTGAATCAGAATTTGGAGACTTACCTGAGGTGTTTTGTCTCTGACCATCAGGAGACTTGGGCAAGCTATTTGCCCTTGGCCGAATTTGCCCTTAATAATCGCCTTCAGGAGTCCACTGGCAAGTCGCCGTTTTTCGGTGCATATGGGTTTCATCCTCAGTTTGGTACTTTTAGTGGTACGAGTCCTTCCGGAGTTCCGGAAGAGGACCGTTTTACCTCGTCCCTCTCCTCGGTTTGGCGGAGTGTGCAGCGTAGCTTGAAGCTCTTAGGTGACAGGTACAAACGTATGGCTGACAGGAAGCGTGCGCCAGGTCCGGACCTATGTGTGAATGACTACGTGTGGTTATCTACTAAGAATGTGAAGTTGAAGGTGCCCTCTTGGAAGTTGGGGCCCAGGTTTATCGGCCCCTATAGGATAACCGCCGTTATCAATCCCGTGGCGTTTCGTCTCGCGTTGCCTCCTGCTCTTAAGATTCACGATGTGTTTCACAGGTCGCTCCTCAAGCCGTATGTGCCATCATCCAACCCGTCTCCTTTGCCTCCTGAGCCCATCTGTGTGGCGGGGAATCTGGAATTCGAGATCTCGAGGGTGGTTGATTCTCGCATGTTGCGCCGTTCTCTTCAGTATTTAGTGCACTGGAGGGGGTACGGTCCTGAGGAGCGGATGTGGGTGCCGGCGTCGGAGGTGTCCGCCGCGAGGCTGGTCCGCGCTTTTCACCGTTCCCATCCGGATAAGCCTGGTCCTGAGTGTCCGGGGGCCACTCGTAGGAGGGGGGTACTGTCACGGGTGGCACGGATGACAGGGTGGAGGCCACGCGCAGACGATCCCAGCGGGTGGCCCACCAGCCATAATGGGGGAGGATGGTCCGTCTCTTTCAGGGGCATTTACCTTCTGTGTAGATGGAGAGAGGGTGTGATGGGATCTCGCTGTTATGGGGGGACGGCTGTGGAGGTCTTGTGCTCGGTCTGGTTTTATCCACCAATATGGTGGGTCACTAGGACCCAGCAGATTCCTTCCACCTTTATAAGGAGGTTCATTACCCTTCCTCGGTGCAGGTGATAGTTCCTTGTGCACTCATGATCCTTGCTCCGGCAGACGCTGAGGTTGTGGAGGTTGCTGAGTTCTGCTGTCAGATAAGTGTTTCCTTTTCCCTAATGTCTGTCTTCCCTGGTGTTTGTCTTTAGTTGATAGTGGAGGGGTCTAGTGAACCTCTCCATCTGATCCTTAGATAAGATAGTGCTAGGATCAGAGAGGGACGAGGTTCGTGGTCGGCGACAGTTGAGGAGACTGTATAGGGACGTTAGGGCAGACAGGGTCAGCTCTAGGAAGTCTAGGGGTTACCGTCTCCTTCTTGTGCCCTTAGCGTTAGGGACTCCTTATTCCCCCCCCCCGTCGTTATCCTACGCTGGGTGTCTTCCCTACTCCCAGCGTGACATTGGGAGACCATGGCTGCATTGACTTTTGACAGGCCAAAGGGCTAGTAAGAGTAGAAGCCATTGACTGTAATGAAAACTGACTTTTACTAATGTATGCCTATACAAAAGTCCCACAGATGGGAAGTCACATGTCAGCAGCCATAGTAAACCCATTGTGCATGCTCTTGACAGACTCTTGAAGCTAAGCAGTGAGAGCCTTTGTCACGGCCTGGATGGGAGACCTCATGAGAGACCCCATGAGAGACCCAATGGAAGTCTCTATGGGTGACCAAATGGGAATCTCAATGGGAGTCCATGGCTGCATTGACTTTTGACAGGCCAATGGGCTGGTAAGAGTAGAAGCCATTGACTGTAATTAAAACTGACTTTTACTAATGTATGCCTATACAAAAGTCCCACAGATGAGAAGCCAGCATGTCATCAGCCATTGTAAACCTATTGTGCATGCCCTTGACAGACTCTTGAAGCTAAGCAGTGAGAGCCTTGGTCACGGGCTGGATGGGAGACCTCATGAAAGACCCAATGAGAGACCCAATGAGAACCCAATGGGAGACCATGGCTGCATTGACTTTTGACACGCCAAAGGGCTGGTAAGAGTAGAAGCCATTGACTGTAATTAAAACTGACTTTTACTAATGTATGCCTATACAAAAGTCCCACAGATGGGAAGCCAGCATGTCAGCAGCAATTGTAAACCCATTGTGGATGCCCTTGACAGACTCTTGAAGCTAAGCAGTGAGAGCCTTGGTCACGGGCTGGATGGGAGACCTCATGAGAGACCCAATGGGAATCTCAATGGGAGACCATGGCTGCATTGACTTTTGACACGCCAAAGGGCTGGTAAGAGTAGAAGCCATTGACTGTAATTAAAACTGACTTTTACTAATGTATGCCTATACAAAAGTCCCACAGATGGGAAGCCAGCATGTCAGCAGCAATTGTAAACCCATTGTGCATGCCCTTGACAGACTCTTGAAGCTAAGCAGTGAGAGCCTTGGTCACGGGCTGGATGGGAGACCTCATGAGAGACCCAATGGGAATCTCAATGGGAGACCATGGCTGCATTGACTTTTGACAGGCCAAAGGGCTGGTAAGAGTAGAAGCCATTGACTGTAATTAAAACTGACTTTTACTAATGTATGCCTATACAAAAGTCCCAGAGATGGGAAGTCAGCATTTCAGCAGCCATTGTAAACGCATTGTGCATGCCCTTGACAGACTCTTGAAGCTAAGCAGTGAGAGCCTTGGTCATGGGTTGGATGGGAGACCTCATCAGAGACCCAATGGAAGTCTCTATGGGTGACTCAATGGGAGTCCATGGCTGCATTGACTTTTGACAGGCCAAAGGGCTGGTAAGAGTAGAAGCCATTGACTGTAATTAAAACTGACTTTTACTAATGTATGCTTATTCTCCTTGTCCTCTCTGCAGCTTTTGACACTGTCGACCATCAGCTCCTACTCTCTATGCTGCACTCCATTGGCATAAAGGACACTGCTCTTTCCTGGCTTTCCTCCTATCTTTCTGACCGCTCTTTCAGTGTATCTTTTGCTGGCTCCACTTCTTCCCCTCTTCCCCTCACTATTGGGGTCCCTCAGGGATCAGTCCTTGGCCCTCTCCTCTTCTCTCTCTACATAGCTCCGATTGGACAGACCATCAGCAGATTTGGCTTTCAGTACCATCTTTATGCTGATGACACAGAACTATACACTTCAGGCCCTGACCTTACCCCTGCGGTATTAAAGAATACCAATGACTGTCTAACTGCAGTTTCCAATATCATGTCCGCTCTCTATTTGAAACTAAACCTTTCCAAAACTGAACTTCTTCTGCTCCCCCCATCCACTAACCTCTCTAAATCGGACATCTCTCTCTCAGTTTGTGGCACCACGATAACGCCTAGGCAGCAGGCTCGCTGTCTGGGTGTTATGTTTGACACCGATCTCTCCTTCTCCTCCCACACACAATGTCTCGTCCGCTCCTGTCGCTTACACCTGAAGAATATCTCTAGAGTCCGCCCTTTTCTCACACTGGAAACAACAAAAACCCTCACCGTGGCCCTAATCCACTCCCGCCTTGACTATTGCAATTCTCTATTAAGCGGCCTCCCCCTCACCAGACTTTCTCCTCTCCAGTCCATCCTTAATGCAGCAGCCAGGATCACCCATCTGGCCAATCGTTACTCAGATGCCTCTGCTCTGTGCCAGTCATTGCACTGGCTACCCGTATACTACAGGATCAAATTCAAATTGCTTCTTCTCACCCACAAAGCTCTTCACAGAGCAGCACCCCCCTACCTCTCCTCCCTCATCTCTGTCTATCACCCCACCCGTTCTCTACGTTCCTCAAATGACCTTCAACTGACATCTGTACTAATCCGATCCTCCCACTCCCAGCTCCAAGACTTCTCCAGAGCTGCACCAAAACTCTGGAATGCTTTACCCCAAGAAATCAGGACTATCCACAACTTGCATGGCTTCAGACGATCCCTAAAAACGCATCTTTTTAAGGCGGCCTATCATACTCCCTAATAGAAGTCCTTTGTACTGTAGACAGTGAATGGGCTATCCCTCTGGACATTACTCTTCTATAAACTCCACCAAACCAAAAAAGGTCTACACAGATTGTATAATGACCATCCATGTAAGCTTAGTTCTATGCCCCATTTCCTCAAGATGCCTGGACCATCAGTGCAATAAGCCCCTGTACCTTGTGCAACTCCTATCCCGTCGTAGATTGTAAGCTCTTTTGAGAAGGGTCACCTTCATTTCTTGCTTTATTTATTGTATTTTCTTTTTTTACATTGAATTTGAATTGTATTTGTTCTCTACTGTAATTACTTACTGTATTATATTTTCTGTACTCTAACCCTACATTGTAAAGCGCTGCGGAATATGTTGGCGCTATATAAATAAAGCTTTATTATTATTATTCTACTCTTACCAGCCCTTTGGCCTGTCAAAAGTCAATGCAGCCATGGTCTCCCATTTAGATTCCCATTGAGTCACCCATAGAGACTTCTATTGGGTGTCTCATGAGGTCTCCCATCCAGCCTGTGACCAAGGCTCTCACTGCTTAGCTTCAAGAGTCTGTCAAGGGCATGCACAATGGGTTTACAATGGCTGCTGACATGCTGGCTTCCCATCTGTGGGACCTTTGTATAGGCATACATTAGTAAAAGTCAGTTTTAATTACAGTCAATGGCTTCTACTCTTACCGGCCCTTTGGCCTGTCAAAAGTCAATGCAGCCATGGACTCCCATTGACATTCACATTGGGTCGCCCATAGAGACTTCCATTGGGTCTCTCATGAGGTCTCCCATCCAGCCCATGACCAAGGCTCTCACTGCTTAGCTTCAAGAGTCTGTCAAGGGCATGCACAATGGGTTTACAATGGCTGCTAACATGCTGGCTTCCCATCTGTGGGACTTTTGAAGAGCAATACATTAGTAAAAGTCAGTTTTAATTACAGTCAATGGCTTCTACTCTTACCAGCCCTTTGGCCTGTCAAAAGTTAATGCAGCCATGGACTCCCATTGACATTCACATTGGGTCACCCATAGAGACTTCTACTGGGTCTCTCATGAGGTCTCCCATCCAGCCCATGACCAAGGCTCTCACTGCTTAGCTTCAATAGCCTGTTAAGGGCATGCACAATGGGTTTACAATGGCTGCTGACATGCTGGATTTCCATCTGTGGGACTTTTGTATAGGCATACATTAGTAAAAGTCAGTTTTAATTACAGTCAATGGCTTCTACTCTTACCAGCCCTTTGGCCTGTCAAAAGTCAATGCAGCCATGGACTCCCATTGAGTCACCCATAGAGACTTCTATTGGGTCTCTCATGAGGTCTCCCATCCAGCCCATGACCAAGCCTCTCACTGCTTAGCTTCAAGAGTCTTTCAAGGGCATGCACAATGGGTTTACAATGGCTGCTGACATGCTGGCTTCCCATCTGTGGGACTTTTGTATAGGCATACATTAGTAAACGTCAGTTTTAATTACAGTCAATGGCTTCTACTCTTACCAGCCCTTTGGCCTGTCAAGAGTCAATGCTGCCATGGACTTCTATTGAGATTCCCATTGAGTCACCCATAGAGACTTCCATTCGGTCTCTCATGAGGTCTCCCATCCAGCCCGTGACCAAGGCTCTCACTGCTTAGCTTCAAGAGTCTGTCAAGGGCATGCACAATGGGTTTACAATGGCTGCTGACATGCTGGCTTCCCATCTGTGGGACTTTTGTATAGGCATACATTAGTAAAAGTCAGTTTTAATTACAGTCAATGGCTTCTACTCTTACCAGCCCTTTGGCCTGGCAAAAGTCAATGCAGCCATGGTCTCCCATTGAGATTCCCATTGGGTCACCCATAGAGACTTCCATTGGGTGTCTCATGAGGTCTCCCATCCAGCCCCTGACTAAGGCTCTCACCGCTTAGCTTCAAGAGTCTGTCAAGGGCATGCACAATGGGTTTACAATGGCTGCTGACATACTGGCTTCCCATCTGTGGGACTTTTGTATAGGAATACATTAGTAAAAGTCAGCTTTAATTACAGTCAATGGCTTCTACTCTTACCAGCCCTTTGGCCTGTCAAAAGTCAATGCAGCCATGGACTCCCATTGACATTCCCATTGGGTCACCCATAGAGACTTCTATTGGGTCTCTCATGAGGTCTTCCATCCAGCCCCTGACCAAGGCTCTCACTGCTTAGCTTCAAGAGTCTGTCAAGGGCATGCACAATGGGTTTACAATGAATGCTGACATGCTGGCTTCCCATCTGTGGGACTTTTGTATAGGCATACATTAGTAAAAGTCAGTTTTAAATACAGTCAATGGCTTCTACTCTTACCAGCCCTTTGGCCTGTCAAAAGTCAATGCAGCCATGGTCTCCCATTGAGATTCCCATTGGGTCTTTCATGAGGTTTCCCATCCAGCCCGTGACCAAGGCTCTCACTGGTTAGCTTTAAGAGTCTGTCAAGGGCATGCACAATGGGTTTACAATGGCTGCTGACATGCTGGCTTCCCATCTGTGGGAGTTTTGTATAGGCATACATTAGTAAAAGTCAGTTTTAATTACAGTCAATGGCTTCTACTCTTACCAGCCCTTTGGCCTATCAAAAGTCAATGCAGCCATGGTCTCCCATTGAGTTTCCCATTGGGTCACCCATAGAGACTTCCATTGGGTCTCTCATGAGGTCTCCCATCCAGCCCCTGACCAAGGCTCTCACTGCTTAGCTTCAAGAGTCTGTCAAGAGCATGCACAATGGGTTTACAATGGCTGCTGACATGCTGACTTCCCATCTGTGGGACTTTTGTATAGGCATACATTAGTAAAAGTCAGTTTTAATTACAGTCAATGGCTTCTACTCTTACCAGCCCTTTGGCCTGTCAAAAGTCAAAGCAGCCATGGACTTCCATTGAGATTCCCATTGAGTCACCCATAGAGACTTCCATTGGGTCTCTCATGGGGTCTCCCATCCAGCCCGTGACCAAGGCTATCACTGCTTAGCTTCAAGAGTCTGTCAAGGGCATGCACAATGGGTTTACAATGGCTGCTGACATGCTGGCTTCCCAGCTGTGGGACTTTTGTATAGGCATACATTAGTAAAAGTCAGTTTTAATTACAGTCAATGGCTTCTACTCTTACCAGCCCTTTGGCCTGTCAAAAGTCAATGCAGCCATGGTCTCCCTTTGAGATTCCCATTGGGTCTCTCATGAGGTCTCCTATCCAGCCCATGACCAAGGCTCTCACTGCTTAGCTTCAAGAGTCTGTCAAGGGCATGCACAATGGGTTTACAATGGCTGCTGACATGCTGGCTTCCCATCTGTGGGACTTTTGTATAGGCATACATTAGTAAAAGTCAGTTTTAATTACAGTCAATGGCTTCTACTCTTACCAGCTCTTTGGCCTGTCAAAAGTCAAGGCAGCCATGGTCTCCCATTGAGATTCCCATTGGGTCACCCATAGAAACTTCCATTGGGTGTCTCATGAGGTCTCCCATCCAGCCACTGACCAAGGCTCTCACTGCTTAGCTTCAAGAGTCTGTCAAGGGCATGCACAATGGGTTTACAATGGCTGCTGACATACTGGCTTCCCATCTGTGGGACGTTTGTATAGGAATACATTAGTAAAAGTCAGTTTTAATTACAGTCAATGGCTTCTACTCTTACCAGCCCTTTGGCCTGTCAAAAGTCAATGCAGCCATCGTCTCCCATTGGGTCACCCATAGAGACTTCTATTGGGTCTCTCATGAGGTCTCCCATCCAGCCCATGACGAAGGCTCTCACTGCTTAGCTTCAAGAGTCTGTCAAGGGCATGCACAATGGGTTTACAATGGCTGCTGACATGCTGGCTTCCCATCTGTGGGACTTTTGTATAGGCATACATTAGTAAAAGTCAGTTTTATTTACAGTCAATGGCTTCTACTCTTAGCAGCCCTTTGGTCTGTCAAAAGGCAATGCAGCCATGGACTCCCATTGACATTCCCATTGGGTCACCCGTAGAGACTTCAATTGGGTCTCTCATGAGGTCTCCCATCCAGCCCATGACAAAGTCTCTCACTGCTTAGCTTCAAGAGTCTGTCAAGGGCATGCACAATGGGTTTACAATGGCTGCTGACATGCTGGCTTCCCATCTGTGGGACTTTTGTATAGGCATACCTTAGTAAAAGTCAGTTTTAATTACAGTCAATGGCTTCTACCCTTACCAGCCCTTTGGCCTGTCATAAGGCAATGCAGCCATGGTCTCCCATTGAGATTCCCATTGGGTCTCTCATGAGGTTTTCCATCCAGCCCGTGACCAAGGCTCTCACTGCTTAGCTTCAAGAGTCTGTCAAGGGCATGCACAATGGGTTTACAATGGCTGCTGACATGCTGGCTTCCCATCTGTGGGACTTTTGTATAGGCATACATTAGTAAAAGACAGTTTTAGGGCCACGTCACACACACAGATAATTGTGCAGATATTGGTCACAGATCTCTGGTTGCAGTGAAATCATGGACACAATTTTTCATTTTGTGGCTAAGTACAAATAGTACAATGTGTCCATGATTTTACTGCAACCAGAGATCAGCGAACAATATCTGCACAAATATCTGTGTGTGAGACGTGGCCCTTAATTACAGTCAATAGCTTCTACTCTTATCAGCCCTTTGGCCTGTCAAAAGTCAATGCAGCCATGGTCTCCCATTGACATTCCCATTGGGTCACCCACAGAGACTTCTATTGGGTCTCTCGTGAGGTCTCCCATCCAGCTCATGCCGAAGGCTCTCACTGCTTAGCTTCAAGAGTTTGTCAAGGGCATGCACAATGGGTTTACAATGGCTGCTGACATGCTGGCTTCCCATCTGTGGGACTTTTGTATAGGCATACATTAGTAAAAGTCAGTTTTAATTACAGTCAATGGCTTCTACTCTTACCAGCCCTTTGGTCTGTCAAAAGGCAATGCAGCCATGGACTCCCATTGACATTCCCATTGGGTCACCCATAGAGACTCCTATTGGGTCTCTCATGAGGTCTCCCATCCAGCCCATGACCAATTCTATCACTGCTTAGCTTCAAGAGTCTGTCAAGGGCACGCACAATGGGTTTACAATGGCTGCTGACATGCTGGCTTCCCATCTGTGGGACTTTTGTATAGGCATACCTTAGTAAAAGTCAGTTTTAATTACAGTCAATGGCTTCTACTATTACCAGCCCTTTGGCCTGTCAAAAGGCAATGCAGCCATGGTCTCCCATTGATTCTCTCATGAGGTTTCCCATCCAGCCCTTGACCAAGGCTCTCACTGCTTAGCTTCAAGAGTTTGTCAAGGGCATGCACAATGGGTTTACAATGGCTGCCGACATGCTGGCTTCCCATCTGTGGGACTTTTGTATAGGCATACATTAGTAAAAGTCAGTTTTAATTACAGTCAATGGCTTCTACTCTTACCAGCCCTTTGGCCTGTCAAAAGGAAATGCAGCCATGGACTCCCATTGAGATTCCCATTGAGTCACCCATGGAGACTTCCATTGGGTCTCCCATGAGGTCTCCCATCCAGCCCGTGACCAAGGCTCTCACTTCTTAGCTTCAAGAGTCTGTCAAGGGCATGCACAATGGATTTACAATGGCTGCTGACATGCTGGCTTTCCATCCGTGGGACTTTTGTATAGGCATACATTAGTAAAAGTCAGTTTTAATTACAGTCAATGGCTTCTACTCTTACCAGCCCTTTGGCCTGTCAAAAGTCAATGCAGCCATGGACTCCCATTGGGTCGCCCATAGAGACTTCCATTGGGTCTCTCATGAGGTCTCCCATCCTGCCCATGACCAAGACTCTCACTGCTTAGCTTCAAGAATCTGTCAAGGGCATGCACAATGGGTTTACAATGGCTGCTGACATGCTGGCTTCCCATCTGTGGGACTTTTGAAGAGCAATACAATAGTAAAAGTCAGTTTTAATTACAGTCAATGGCTTCTACTCTTACCAGCCCTTTGGCCTGTCAAAAGTCAATGCAGCCATGGTCTCCCATTGAGATTCCCATTGGGTCTCTCATGAGGTCTCCCATCCAGCCCGTGACCAAGGCTCTCACTGCTTAGCTTCAAGAGTCTGTCAAGGCCATGCACAATGGGTTTACAATGGCTGCTGACATGCTGGCTTCCCATCTGTGGGACTTTTGTATAGGCATACATTAGTAAAAGTCAGTTTTAATTACAGTCAATGGCTTCTACTCTTACCAGCCCTTTGGCCTGTCAAAAGTCAATGCAGCCATGGACTCCCATTGATATTCCCATTGTGTCGCCCATAGAGACTTCCATTGGGTTTCTCATGAGGTCTCCCATCCAGCCCATGACCAAGGCTCTCACTGCTTAGCTTCAAGAGTCTGTCAAGGGCAAGCACAATGGGTTTACAATGGCTGCTGACATGCTGGCTTCCCATCTGTGGGACTTTTGAAGAGCAATACATTAGTAAAAGTCAGTTTTAATTACAGTCAATGGCTTCTACTCTTACCAGCCCTTTGGCCTGTCAAAAGTCAATGCAGCCATGGTCTCCCATTGAGATTCCCATTGAGTCACCCATAGAGACTTCTATTGGGTCTCTCATGAGGTCTCCCATCCAGCCCATGACCAAGGCTCTCACTGCTTAGCTTCAAGAGTCTGTCAAGGGCATGCACAATGGGTTTACAATGGCTGCTGACATGCTGTCTTCCCATCTGTGGGACTTTTGTATAGGCATACATTAGTAAAAGTCAGTTTTAATTACAGTTAATGGCTTCTACTCTTACCAGCCCTTTCGCCTGTCAAAAGTCAATGCAGCCATGGACTCCCATTGACATTCCCATTGGGTCACCCATAGAGATGACGTTTCAGCGATGTTGTGGGCGATATCGTGTTGTGTAACGGTACCTTTACACCCGGAATGTTGATATGGGGAACATTAAAAGAGAAGTAGAGAAATTGTTTTCAAATGAATGCCGAGAGTGCGGCAACACATGTGGTATGGGATGCGATGAAAGCCTATTTGAGAGGGATCTTTATTAGAGACATAGCTAGGTGTCAAACGAAAACCAAGAGAGCTGACCAAGCAGTAATGGCCACTTTACACACGGCTACATTTCTAGCTTATCCACAGGTAGCTTACTGGCTGCAGTGAAATCATGGAGACATGGTTCTCTCTTGTTGCTGTGTACAAATGGAACCATGTCTCCATGATTTCACTGCAACCAGTAAGTTACCTGTGGATAAGCTAGAAATGTAGCCGTGTGTAAAGTGGCCATAATGGCCCCTTTACACGCAGCTACAGGTGACAGGTTTTCCACAGGTAACTTACTGGTTGCAGTGAAATCATGGAGACATTGTTCTATCTTATTGCTGTGTACAAATGGAACTATGTCTCCATGATTTCACTGCAACCAGTAAGTTACCTGTGGAAAACCTGTCACCTGTAGCTGCGTGTAAAGGGGCCATAAGAGATAAACTGAGTAAGGCGGAGGTGGATATGATAGTTGACCCTTCGAGGAATGCTCAGAATAGGTTGCGGGCAGCACATGAGACAGGAAAATAATTGTATATGTGAGGGGTGGACAGGAAGAGGGCATTTCAAAAAGTTTTATCAGGAGGGGGAGAGAGTAGGCCATTTGCTGTCGATCGAGCCTGTTGCGCAGAGGGTGTCGGCACGCGTATATAGACTGACTAAGGAAAATGGAGACATTGTCACTGAAACGACTGACATTTTGGAAGAGTTTAGAGAATTTTATGCCGGGCTATACGCCTCTGCACCGTGGACCACTGATCAAGCAATAGAGGAGTTTTTGGAACGGGTTCACCAGCCCAAATTAGAAGAAGGGCATAGACAGCGATTAGAGGATCTCTTCATAGTAGACAAAGTGGAGAGGACGGTGCTCTCCATGTTTAATGACAAAGCACCAGGGCCTGATGGTATTTTAGGGGAGGTGTATAAGAAACTAGTGGATGTGCTGGCGCCAAAGTTGAAGACCATGTTAGAGGAGGCGTTGGGGATGGGTACTTGCCGAAATCCATGGAGGAGGCTGTTGTGGTGGTTCTTCCAAAGGAGGTGAAGAGATCTCACTTCTTTAAAATCCTATAAACCCATCTCCCTGTTCATGATGTTAAGATCCTTGCTAAGATTCGGGATTTATGCCGAACAGGTCTACGGCAATCAATTTGAGGAGATTATTTCTTAATTTACAACTACCGGCAGGTAACAGTGGTCGAAGAGTGGTGGTCTCTCTAGACAAAAGGAAAGAATTTGACAGTGTAGAATGGCAATATCTGTGGAAAGGGCTGGAGAAAATTGGCTTTTGGTGTGTTTTCCTCTCCTGCGTGAGGTTTCTGTACTCCTCTCCCAACGGCTAAGGTCAAACTAAACGGGGAGGTATCCCAGGTATGTGCTCTCTACAGGGGCACAAGGCAAGGGTGCCCGCTGTTCCCGCTATTATTTGAGGTGGCGGAGGAGCCACTAGCAGTAAGAATCAGGACATCGGAAAGGGTCACAGGATTTAAATATGGCGTCATAGAGGAGAAAATTGCTTTCCTTGCCGATGACATATTATTTCTAGAGAATACTGCGGAGGCACTACACAGAGTCATGGAAATTATTGGAAATGTGGGGGCGTTGTTTCGTCATCAGATAAACTGGCATAACTCTAGTGTTTTGGTGGTGGACCTGGAGATAGGAGTAGACAAATTAGCGGAAAAGGGTAGACAACTTGAGAAAGTAACACAATTCAAGTATTTGAGAATATGGATTGCGCTTCCACTCTCAAGGATTCTAGACCTTAACCCCTTCCCGACCTTTGACTTTGCACAACGTCATGAAAATCGGTGCCTTTCCGACCCATGATGTTGTACAATGTCATGGCGGTTACTGCGGCACCGTTGCTGCGGTATCCGCCATCGGGCCCCGGTGTTCAGTGATCCTTATCACTGAACACTGGGGCTTGAGGTCAGGAAAGGTGGATTCCACACCCCGCCCCCAGGATCACAGTGATTGGCTGTTTGAATTGTCAATCACCGTGATCTTCTGCCACCTATGTAATGGTCTGTGGAGCGGCTCTGATGGGAGTGATCATCCCATCAGATCACTTCTAGTAGAGCTGGAGGGGGCGCCCGCCCCCTCCAGCTCTGATTGAAGTGATCTATCACCCCCATCAGTGCCGCTCCACAGCTGTCCTGCACCCGCCGCTCCGGATCTCCCCCCGCCTTCCATTCTACAGCTTTGGTCCCCTGATGGCCCCTGTTCCCTTCCTTCTCCCCCTCCGCCCCCACACGCTTCTAAGCCCCCACTCGCCCATCTTTCTATTACCGCTGCGACCCCAAACCTCCATGCCGTGCCACCTCCGATGCTGCAGTGCCGCGCCGTTGCCCGCTCTTCCTCCTTGTCTCTGCTAGTGCTCTTATAATGTCCCCTCCTCCCCTGCCGCCCCCCACTCCTCTGTGCTTCCCCCGATCACCGCTCCCCACCGGACTGCCAGGAGGATGAGGTGAGTATGAATGGATGGGATGGATGGATGGTTGGGATGGATGGGGTGGGGTGTGGGTGGAAGGATGGATGGGGTGAGGATGGATTAGATGGATGGATGGGGTGAGGTGAGGATGGATGGATTGGATGGATGGATGAATGGCGAGAGCCTGCATGGGTGGATGGATGCTTCTGTGTATCTGGTATAACAAGGGCACAAGTGTTCTCATGTTGTACTCTCTGGGGTCACGGTAATTTTGCACTGTATGGCAGATGATTGCCATACAGTGCACCATGACTCTGACCCCAGAGACTACAGCAAGTGATCAAGTGTCCTCTTGTTGTAGTCTTTGGGGTCATGTTTATTGTGCACTGTATGGCAATGATCTGCCACACAGTGCACAATCACCGTGACCCCAGAGGCTGCAGCAAGGGATCAAGCATCCACTTGTAGTCTCTGCGGTCATAGTGATGGTGCACTGTATGGCAATGATCTGTCATACCGTGCAACAGGATTCTGACCCCAGAGACTACAACAAGAGGACACTTGATCCCTTGCTGCAGCCTCTGGTGTCACACGGATTGTGCACTGTATGGCAATGATCTGCCATACAGTGCACAATCACTGTGACCCCAGAGACTACAACAAGGGCACAAGCATCCTCTTGTAGTCTCTGCGGTCATAGTGATGGTGACTGTATGGTAGATAATTGCCATACAGTGCACCATCACTATGACTGGAGAGACTACAACAAAAGGATGTATCCTTGGTGTATCCAAGGGCATCAAACTTCGGACCATGATGTTTCTTAATTTGGGAGGCTGCCTGTAGCACAGCAAGGGAGGGTCTTTGAAGTTCCAAGAGGAACGTATCCATGCAATGTGAAGAGCTGCAAGACCTGTGCTCACATAGAGACCAGAGACAGGATACAGATCCCCAACCTACAGCAGGATTATAAGATCCCTGGGACATTCTCATGCTCCTCTTCCAATGTGGTATATTTAATTATGTGCACTATATGCCCAGTGGGGGCTTTTTATGTTGGTGAGACTGGACAATGTCTAAGAGTAAGGATGAAGTCTCATCCTAACACAATTACACACAAAAAAAATCAATTTTCCAGTAGCCAAGCATTTTTCTAGCCAGGGGCATAAGATTGAAAATATTGTTTATTTAGCTAAATGTCCAGTCCCTGTAATGTTTAATCATGTAAATGTCCAATCATTTTAGTTGTGCATGTATATATTTTGAGTTTCTTTCAATATTTTATCATACCATACCTGATGAAGAGACCTGAGACGTCTCGAAAGCTCGCCTTATAACATCACTTATTTTATTTTCGTTAGTCATTAAAAGGTATCACAACTACAAAATTCAACATTTGCAGAATTAAGAATCCACATGGCATCTACAATACACCACTGTATACAATAACTACTGTATCTTGGTTCTTGTTAGTCTGTAGGGAGAGGGAGAGGAGAAGACGTATGAGAGAGAGCTCTGGTAGCAGAGCGGAGAGAGATCTAACCCCAGAGAAGCGCTACAGAAGACGCTAGAGTCCTGGGTCAGACGGGAACTGTACGTCCCACCGATCAATTGTGGAGGACAGGAGAATCCAAGTTTCCTCGCTACACGTAGAGACGCGGCATCACAACAGCATAATGAGAGCCCGGAGCTGCAATCAATACGGCAGTGTCCGTTATAGGTTCGTGCTGTCTGCCATACGGGAGCGAAGGCAAGAAGGAAGGAGGAAGACCGCAGAATAGTTCACAGGCAACTGGGACCCAAACTGAGAAATGCAGCAGGCAGGCCTCCAAACCCACCTAGCGAGGTGGACTCCGACTGCTTTCAGGCTGACCAGACCCTGCTGGACATGGTAACCAGTGACCACGGACTTCACCGCGTTTTTTCAAGTAAACCTAAAAGAGCTGCACCCCTGTGTGTCCTCCTGTTACTTCCCGCGCCCTCCTTGCCACCTCCTGCAACCTAACTACTACCACCATTATATCCAAATACTCCTGCATTACACCCCAGGGGTCCGCTACGCCTGTGGGGAGTGTCACCATCCTGGCTTCCACTACATCTATCCCCTGGGGGCTCATCAAAGCAGCGCTGATCACTCCTGACCAGGTAAAACAGGTGGCGTCACATGAAGACTCATTATCTGCTGGAAAATAACCCCATTCAAGCATGGCCAGGGCCATGGAGCTGGGCCACCGCCACCGTGACCTCCCCCAAAGATTGCCGGCCCCGTTACCAAGTACCCCAGGCCCTTGTGGCCACTGCAATACACTCCACAGATCTGTTATTGTTTTTAATTAATTATAAATTGGAATCTACATACTGCAATTTTTCCCATGATTTAAAACAAGTAGAGAATTAATGATCAACAAAACCAAGATAAGTTTTGATCGTTCCATGCTGGAATATTATTTACCTAAAGGAGATGACTCCTAAACACCTAATATATGAGAAAATACCTACAACTATTTATTCTGCCTGTTTTGTGGAGGACTGGAATCAGACCTTATCTGATTGTTCCGTCAATCTAATGGCCAATTTACACGCGGCAACAGGAAGATAGAAAACGGCAGGTGTTGGAGACAATTGTACCTTTTACCTTCAAAACACCTTGCAGATACCTGAATTACACGCAGCCACTTCAAGGTGTTTTGAAGGTAAAAGGTACAATTGTCTCCGACACCTGCCGTTTTCTATCTTCCTGTTACCGCGTGTAAAGTGCCTCAAAATTAAAAAGGAGGAAATCAAACTTAAGGTACCGTTACACGCCACGACGTTGAAATGATGTCGGCAACGATCTCGTGGGCGCGCGGTCGTTTCTGATATCGTTTCAGCATTGCTGGTGAGGTGTCACACGTCTAGATATCGTGGACGACTCACCAACAATGTAGTGAGCAGGTATTGTTCGCACAACCCAGCAAACGATCCCTGCTCATTGCGGTGAATGGGCGAAGTCGTAAACGACATCGTTATTGCGGTGTCACACACCACGAAATTACAGGTTGGCTGATCGTTGATCGTGTGGTTTGAGGACATGTTCTTAGGCTGGCTTCACACTGTGGGTCAGATCCGATCCGAGGCTGTCAGGATGAACCTGACAGCCCCGGATCGGATCAGCACACAGAACCGGAGGGCTCATTTGCCCTCCGGTCCGGTGTGCACCCGCACGCAGCTGCCGGCACTGATGAATCAGGGCCGCGGCTGGCAGGGAGCTAGCCGCGGTCCTGAAACAACTGTGGCATGCAGCTACAGGGGTCCGGTTCCCGGATCCTCCCAGACCGGTGCAATCCTGCCCCATAGGCTACCAATTTAGGGAGTGCAGGATTGCCCCGGATCCGGGAGGATCCAGGCGAATCCGGGGCAATCCGGGTCAATCCGGGAATTGCCAATTAGAGGAGATATTTCTCCTCTTGGACACAAAAACACTGCAAGTAGCGTTTTTGTGTCCGTGGGAGAATACTGAATTCTCCCGGATTGTCCAGGACAGATAGAAACTGGATGGCAGAGAGCTGCCATCTGGCTTCTATCCGGCCCCATAGGCTGCTATGGGGCAAAAATCCGGTCCGGGGCTGTACGGTTTACATGGACAGCCTCGGATTGGATGTAACCCGCAGTGTGAACCCAGCCTTAGACAAAATGGGTCAGAAGAGAGATGTGACGGCTCTGAAAAGTCCACAATTGTGAGATGTCTTGCAGAGGGATGCAGCAGTCTGGAAATTGCCAAACGTTTGAAGCGCGATCACCGAACAATCAAGCGTTTCATGGCAAATAGCCAACAGGGTCGCAAGAAGCGTGAGGGCAAAAAAGGCACAAAATAACTGCCCATGAATTGAGGAAAATCAAGCGTGAAGCTGCCAAGATGCCATTTGCCACCAGTTTTGCCACCTGAGGAAGCCGGAAGCTACCACGCAAAACCGGCGAAACGCTGCATCGGGGCTTTCTCCTTCTTGGTGACCACGGGACTGAGGTCGTGAGATACAAATTATAGAATGGTATGAGCACGTATTAATGTAATTATCTGTCACTTCTGTAACCCTGCATATGTACCTGTGGTACATTAAGGAACATATATAATCAATTGGTTTATGTCAAGTTTTTTTACTTTGCCAAATGGCGGAGAATATGTAAATTGATCTGCACTGGCACTTTAAATTAATGTCATTGAAGTTGTTTCCAATATGTATGTGGAATATGTTTACTCTATGCAGTACTTCATATGTAATGGGGATACAATTAATGTAAAGGCATATAAAATGACAGACCCTTATCTATATTGCTGACCAAATCAGGTCCAAGTGGTCGCCTTCTGTGTTATCTGTGCACCACCTCTTAGACTTTAACAAACGTTTCCAAAATAAAGTTTGTAATTCTTGCATGATACTCGGATTTCCTCCTATTTTATATGGTTGTATGAGTATATCCTTGCATATAAGGGACCCCTCATTTTATTGCAATGTGGGTGGCTGTTGCACATCAGAGCATTATTCCTTACATTATTATTGATATATATATATGTGTGATATAGATACGGTATATATATCGTCGCTGTCTCCGCCATTTTAGAGGAGGGCAAGCGGTGCCAATATCTTTAAGCTGGTATTAAACCAGCGTGATATTCAGCCATTATTCAAGCTGGAAATGGACCATCAAGATATCTATATATGTTAGATCAAATTTCTCTTCAGCAAACAATATTAGTCCTTTTACTCAGCATATAACAGGGCAAGTCCCAAACGGGTTAAGGGGCTCCAGCATACATATCATAATGCGATCCATACAACATAATAAGGGTTCCTATACAAAGATAACCCTCAATTTTATTAAACTGTAGTCTATAATGTTAGGCCGCTTTCACATCAGCGGTTTTCGCTGATCTCGGCAGTTGCAGTGAAAAAACCGCAACTGCCGCGATTACCGCATAACGGCCGCACTTGTGGTTCACTTGCGGCAAGCCCCATGCAATGTCTATGGGGCTTGCGGCAGGTGCGGCAAGTGCGGTCTCGGCACTTGCGGCGGGTGCGGCCGCAAAAAAAACGTGGCATACCGCGTTTTTTTCGCGGCCTCACCTGCCGCAAGTGCCGAAACCGCAACTACACCGCACCTGCCGCAAGCCCCATAGACACTGCATGGGGCTTGCCGCAAGTGAACCGCAAGTGCGGCCGTTATGCGGTAATCGCGGCAGTTGCGGTTTTTTTCACTGCAACTGCCGCGATCAGCGAAAACCGCTGATGTGAAAGCAGCCTTATTCAATAGTAGACTTTATACACTGACCAAAAATGGTCATTTATATATTTAAGGATCTTCTGGGGGATATAACTACCCAAGCCACAAACAAAACCCCATAATTGCCGCTTTTGTACGCCAAAAGGTGTGCAATCTGCATTGGGCTTCTCTGAACCTTCAGATGTGTATTAATAACAATAAATTCATCCTAAAAAAATAAAAAATAATTCTCCTTTATAAAGAGCAACATTTCTCAAATACAATGCTTCACACCATAAACAAAAAAAACACATTGATTGCTTAAAAAAGGAAGTTGACCAATAATTCTAAATCTAAGGGCCGCTTCACACTGCGGCGTGATCCGGGATGACCCAGACAGCCGCGGACCGGATCAGCACACAGGACTGGGGGGCTAATTTGCCCCCCGGTCCGGTGTGCAGCGCACGCAGTTCCCGCTGCTGATATGTCAGGACCGTAGGCGCCGCGGTCCTGACCTGTCAGTGGCTGCAGCTGCGTGCACTGCACACCGGACCGGAGGGCATAATAGCCCCCCAGTACTGTGTGCTGATCCGGTCCGCGGCTGTCTGGGTCATCCCGGACAGCCCCGGACCGGATCACGCCGCAGTGTGAACCGACCCTAAAGGGGATGTCACACGCGTCAATGTCGTCAGTGAGATGATCGCTGACGACATTGACGGATGATCGCTGCTGAGCTGTCAAGGACGGATTTGTCCTTGCGAGATTTTCTTCCGGAGCGACCATTAATGATGGCTAGGCGGGGCAGGAGCCTAAGGATATGCTGGTACATAGTCATTTTGTCCCAAGAAGGGAGCCCATCTTTGGGTTGGGAACACCCAGGATTGGCTGCTATCCCTGCGGCTCCTGCCTTGCATGCCAAAACATTGTTAGGGCAAAGGTTTTTAAATCAGCCGATGGACTCCGTGAGTTTACAATCCGTAAGTACATTTCGTGCTCCTCCAAAGGGGTTATATATCATGCCACCTGTGGCTGTGGCCTCGTATATGTAGGTCTGACTACTAGGGAACTTAGAGTCCGAGTATGTGAACATGTGGTAAAAATCCAAAATGCGGACTCAGTGACCGATGATACCACTTTGAGGACTCTCCCTCGTCATTATAAACGCTTTCATGGATGCAACCCCAGTTGCCTAAAGATACATGGCATTGATATGGTTAATATTGGGAGTAGGGGAGGCGAATTGTCCAACCACCTTGCCAGACTCGAGTGCCAATGGATTGTGCGACTGGGGACTATGAGTCCCGCAGGTCTGAATGAGAAGTTGAGCTTTTCACCCTTTTTATAGGATAGGGCCTTCTCTGGCTTTCCAGATATCTAGTTACCTCTGGATGTGGAGCTTAGTCTGTTTTTTCTTGTCCCTCTGACGACTATCTCATTGAATATAATAATATCCCGCGTCTTGTGGTGCAGTTTGATTCCATATATGCCACTTATTTATGACTTTAATTGTCTCTTTGTGCCATCTCTAACAGGAGTATTTTATTTTATTTTAATTTCACTAGCATTTCTGTTCCTGGCTGCATACATGGTCTCCATAGTTGCCTGATGAGGAAAAAGGACTAAATCATCTCGTCTGAAACAATCTATTCCATGGAAATTTTGGGACTTACCACTAGGTGGCGATCAAGTGCAGAAAATGAAACCATCTAATTTCATACCATCTATAACGTTATGTATTTGTCTGCAATTGATTAAAATACTCTGCCTTACTTATGCCCAATTCCATGTTCTAGTATTATGCCCTGTAAAAGGTATTTGTAAGGGCCCTTTCACATCAGCGTTTTTCGTAATTCGCGGCAGATGCGGTGAAAAAACCGCATCTGCCGCGTTTGCCGCATAACGGTTCCACTTGCGGCACGGTTGCGGTTTTTTCCATAGGAAGTATAGGGGGACTTGCGGCAGATGCGGCAAGTGCGGTATTGCACTTGCGGCAGGTGCGGCAGAGAAAAAAACCGCGGCTTACTGCGGTTTTTTTCTCTGCCGCACCTGCCGCAAGTGCAATACCGCACTTGCCGCATCTGCCGCAAGTCCCCTATACTTCCTATGGAAAAAACCGCAACCGTGCCGCAAGTGGAACCGTTATGCGGCAAACGCGGCAGATGCGGTTTTTTCACCGCATCTGCCGCGAATTACGAAAAACGCTGATGTGAAAGGGCCCTAAGTCCTATAATAACAAATCAGTGATAACCTTCTATTGGTGTGCTGTGAAAGCGCCTGCCAGGCTTCCTGCCCATAACTAAGATGGCGCAGGCATCCTCGGCGCATGCGTAGTGTGATTGGACGTAACCGCGCATGCGCGGGCACCGCTCCGTGTATTTCCGGTAGGTGGACGTCACCGGAAGTATACCTCCGACCCTGGAGTCCACTGAGCTGCGTGCCCTGTAGTGCAGGGACGCAATAACACAGAGCACATGGCACATTAATGAGCAGCAGGTGGCCACCAGGTATTTAGCCAGGTCCTCACTCCCTCTCTATCACCCCCTGAAAAAGACTTGCTTGAAACACGTGTTGGGGTAGCCCCTGAACACGTGTCATAATCCCATAGCATGGGTGAGTTATGGGCTCAGTACTAGGCTAGCAATTTGTTTTTTTATGGTATTTATCTATATGTATATTGTACCATATTGTATGCCTTATTGATATTGTAACTGCCTATAATTGCATCCTGCTGTGGGGGTCTGTGACCAGGGTCGGCCTTAGGCATGTGCGAGTTGTGCGGCCGCACAGGGTGCCACGCTCCAAGGGGCGCTGCAGGGAGACAGTAGTCACTTTGATTTGCAGGGGCCTCGCTGTTCCTTCCTGCGCCCAAATCTTAAGTTCAAAGCCTTGATTGTGTTGTGCTGTGTACAGCACAGTGTAGCTCAGCAAAACGAGGATGATCCATGCAGTAGACCGCCCCTCCTCTCTCCAGAACCATCGAGTCTCCTCCTGGCCTCCAGCCTGTGCAGAACGGAGGAGCGTCCCCTCACCTGAGAACTCTTCTATGGAGGTGAGGAGGTCACTGCTGTTTGCCATCTTCATCCAGCAGTAATAGGTGTCGGATCTGAGATAAGAAACATTTAGTGCTGGGAGTTCTGTGCTGCGTCGGTGCAGGATCAGGTTTGTCAGTCACACACAGCACCGACTCAGCACCGAGCTGTGAGAGGAAGGAAGGCCTCCAGATCACTGATCCTAATCTCCTGTCACTACTGAACTGCTGAGTCCAGGCTGTTGGCTAGGACTGTCCCCTTATCTCCTTCTTCCAAGTACTGGAGTGGGGGCTACTAAGGGGGGACTATCATACATAGTGGGGGCTAGTAATGGGCACCTCCTTCTCCTCATACACCTGTATAGTGTATCTATGTATATATATATATATATATATAGTACATAGTGATCAGTATACAGGCTCTTTATCATTCCTGTGTGATCAGATTGTCAGCTCCTGTGATCAGGGCTCTCCTCCTCCTCATACACCTGTACAGTGTATATATATAGTATATAGTGATCAGTATACAGGCTCTTTATCATTCCTGTGTCCACAGATTGTCAGCTCCTGTGATCAGGGCTTTCGCTCCTCCATTGTTGCTTTCTATCTGTCATTGTTAGGTCCCTTCTTAGTAAGTGTTGTGATATCTGCTGCTCTGCATAGGAATATTATTCTGTCTGCAGGGTTATTCCTATACAGTACAGCCCTGGGCATATTGTCACTGTGATGCGGATTACTCTGATATACAGCATCCAAAAAATGCAGGTATTATCATCCTGTAAAGATTTTCATGCGGATGACATCACAAACGGTGGCGGCTCTGTGGCATTGGGGACGGCGGCTGTCTCTCCCCCCTGTCCATCCCCCCCCTCCGTGTGCCGTCTCTTCCCCCTGTGCTCTCTCCATTAACCTGTCTTCCCTGTGCGCTGTCTTCTCTCATGTGCTCTCTTCTTTGCCTGTGCGATCTCTTTGCCCCCCCCATGTGCTCTCTCTGTCCCGCCCTGTGTGTTCTCTCTGTCACGCCCGGTGCGTTTTCTCTCTGTCACGCCCGGTGCGTTTTCTCTGTTCCGCCCTTTGCGGTCAATGTCCCGCCCTGTGCGCTCTCTGTCCCGCCCTGTGCGCTCTCTCTGTTTTGCCCTGTGCGCTCTCTCTTCCCCTTGCGCTCTTTCTGCCCCTGTGTGCTCTCTCAGTCCATGTGCGCTCTCTCTGAGCCATGTGCTCTCTTTGCTCCACACTGTGTGCTCTGTCACAACCTTTGCGCTCTCTCTTCCCCGCCCTTGTGCTCTCTCTCTGCCCCTGTGCACTCTCACTCTTTTTGCTTCCCCTGTGCGATCTCACTCTGCTCTTCCTATGCACTCTCTATGTGCCGCCTGTGCACTCTCTCTGCCCCCTGTGCAGACAGTGCAGAGACAAGGACCAGAGGAGGGGAGGCAAACGGAGTATGCACTGCCCGTGTGCTATATATATTCATGTGCTATCTGGGTGATATCTGTCAATGTATACTCACCTCCCTCCAGTGCTGCCTGTTCCTCTCTTCCGGGGCGTTGCACTCAGAGCAGTGAATATTAGATGAGCCTAATGGGCCCCCGGAAGAGAGAGGAGCAGACAGCGCTGGAGGGAGGCGAGAGGAACAGATAGCACTGGAGGAGGTGAGAGGAGCAGACCGCGCTGGAAGGAGAGAAGAGCAGACAGCTCTGGAGGGAGGTGAGAGGAGCAGACAGCGCTGGAGGAGGTGGGAGAAGCAGACAGCTCTAGAGGAGGTGAGAGGAGAAGACAGCACTGGAGTCGCGGCACCAAGAGCGCTGGTTGGTTACTGTGGTCGGCGGCGACAATCAGCGAAGCGGAGCGCGGCTTGGCAGGAGATTTGAATCCCGCAGCGCTCAGCCAATCAGTGGCGCGGGATTCAAATGTCCCGCCAAGCCGCGCGCCGCTTCACTGGTCGCCGCGGAAGGTGGTGACCAATCAATCAGCGTCTTGGCACGTGATTTTAATCGCGCTTCGCTGATTGGTCGCCGCCGACAGTATACAGTTCTAATCACTGAGCGACCATATACTGTGCTAACCACTGAGCCACCATACAGTGCTAATCACTGAGCCACCATATACTGTGCTAACCATTCAGCCACAGTATGCAGTGCTAACCACTGAGCCACCATACTGTGCTAACCACTGAGCCACCAGACAGTGCTAACCACTGAGCCACCATACAGTGCTAACCACTGAGCCACCAGACAGTACTGAGCCACTACATACTGTGCTAACCCTTGAGCCACCATACACTGTTATTCACTGAGCCACCGTATACAGTGCTAAAGACTAAGCCACCTTATACTGTGCTAACTACTGAGGCATCATATACTGTGCTAACCACTGAGCCTCCGTATACTGTGCTAACCAATGAGCCTGCGTATACAATGCTAACCACTGAGCCACCATACAGTGCTAATCACTGAGCCACCATATACAGTGCTAACCACTAAGCCAACATACAGTGCTAACCACTCAGCCACTGTATACAATACCACTGAGCCACCATACAATGCTAACCACTGAGCCACCATATACAGTGCTAACCACTGAAGCACCATATACAGTGCCAACCACTGAGCCACCATATACTGTGCTAACCACTGAGCCACCATATACAGTGCTAACCACTGAGTCACCGTATACAGTGCTAACCACTGAGCCACCATATACAGTGCTAACCACTGAGCCACCATACAGTGGTAACCACTGAGCCACCATATACAGTGCTAACCACTGAGCCACCATATACAGTGCTAACCACTGAGTCACCGTATACAGTGCTAACCACTGAGCCACCATATACAGTGCTAACCACTGAGCCACCATGCAGTGGTAACCACTGAGCCACCATATACAGTGCTAACCACTGAGCCACCATATACAGTGCTAACCACTGAGCCACCATATACAGTACTAACCACTGAGCCACCATACAGTGCTAATCACTGAACCACCATAAAATACTAACCACTGAGCCACTGTATACTATGCTAACCATTGAGTCACCATATGCAATGCTAACTACTGAGCCACCGTATACAGCGCTAACCACTGAGCCACCATATACAGTGCTACCACTGAGCCACCATATACAGTGCTAACCACTGAGCCACCGTATACACCATATAAATCCCGCAACAACACCATACTTTCTGGAGAGAAGACTGTACTACTCAGCGACTATTTCTATGGCACCTGTTCATTTCACAGCACTCCCGATGCAATAGCACCAGGCCTATTTCTAATTTTGTATATTTATGGCAGATCTACAGGATTTGGGAGAAACGTATAGTACATGCTGATCCCATCAATAGAGCCAGGAACAACGCCGCTCTCGGCCAAGAGATGACAGAACAGTCCCATCAATCTCCACATACAGTGTCAGCGCCTCATTCTTCAGATACACATTGCCCTATTGGTGAGATCCACATGTACCACCCATTATGTAATATCCATGGATACGGTATAAATATACATAATTACATTATCCCTTTAATATTAATTCCACTATGTGTGAATTTACACTAAATGTGGAGTGGGTGAGACAGCTTATTGTACGTTTTCTTGCAGAAACGTATAAACCAAAAGGCCCTGTTTTTGTTACAGCACTTGCTATTTATTTATATTTTTACAGCAGAGCGCCTTTTGTGTGATTCATATACTGTTTTTGCACCTGTTTATCACTAAATGTGAGTTGCAGATTCCTGGGCACAAATTTGGAAGAGTTTATTCTACAATATATGTGAATAAATTATTTTAGAATATAAAAATGGCGTCCTGTTCCCATTTGTGTCCTGGGAAACTGGGTACAAAAATCAAAAGGACGGGGGCACCAAAAGGCAGTTTTGCACAGGGCACCATTTAGGCTAAGGCCGGCCCTGTCTGTGACCGGTTCACCCTCTCTGTAACCCTCCTTGGTTTTATGTATGTTCCCAGTATTTTTATTGATTCACTGATACTACAATAAATGTGTCCACTTGCAATTTGGTGGATCTTTGTGACTTTCTATACTGGGATTTGTAGCTATGGAACTCTGTTCTCAGGTTTATTACACTGTAGGTGAAACCCTGACTTAGTTAGGGCCTGCAATCCTTGGTGTTGGAAGGACATGTTCCGTCCCAAGCTCAGACTGGGTTCCGGCTTCCAGAATATTAACCCAGTGTGCGGTCACTGCGATGTACCGGCCCTTCCCGCAAGCACTTGTCCACGTGTCCGTGGTAGTGGACTTTGCCTGAAACTGCCTTGTTAAGGGCACGTATGATGTTTTGTGATACGTGCTTATGTAATGCGGGGACGGCACACACGGGAAAAATAGTGGCAGCTGGGGACCGAGTAACGTGGGACAGCCGCCGCATCAGGTTGCGGAATGCTTCTGTCTCCGCCAGCCTAAAAGGCAACATTTCCAGCGCAAGCAGTCGCAAAATATGTGCATTTAAAACTGTGGCATGTGGGGCGTTGGCAGCGTATTTGCGCCTGCTTTCCAAAGATTGGTGTATGGATAACTGAACGCTGCGCTGGGACAAGGACGTTGTTGATGATGGTGCTATTTCTGCTTCTGCAAGTACAGGTGAAGGACAGGAGGCATCTTCGCATGCAGTATGGACAGGGGATTGGCTTGCACTCACAACAGTGGAAGACGCAGTGGTGTCACCCGCAGACACTGCTCTTGGACTCTGCTGTACATCCCACAAAGTCGAGTGCTTTGCTGCCATGTGCCTGATCATGCTGGTGGTGGTCAGGCTGCTAGTTTTGCTCCCCCTGCTGATGCTGGTATGGCAGGTGTTGCAAATGGCCTTTTTGGCATTATCTGCAGACACCTTAAGAAACAGCCAGACTCGGGAAGACCTAACAGCTGTACCGGCAACTTCTGTCGTATTGTTGTTCCGGGGAACAGTTGCCTGCCTTCTGCCTGCGGCCACCACCCTGCTTCTCCCGGCCTGTTGTGATGCTACGCCTAACTCCCCCTGTGCACTGCTATCCTCGCTCTGCTTGTCCTCCTGCCAGGTTGGGTCAGTTACTGGATCATCCACCACGTCATCTTCCACTTGAGCACGCTGATCGTCCTCCTGACTTTCTGGCAATTGTGTCTCATCATCGTCCACCTCTTGTTGAGACACGCTCCCACCATTGTCTTTGTGAGACCGTGGCTGCTCAAATATTTGTGCATCGGTACATACGATCTCCTCATGACCCACTTCAACTGGAGCTGGCGAGAGGCCAGAATCTACGAATGGATAAGTGAACATCTCTTCAGAGGGTCCAAGTGTGGGATCAGTTATGACCGGGGCCGGGCAGTCGGCATGGTGGAAGGAAGGAGGATCAGGGTGTGGAATGTGCGGTGCAGTCTCACGGCTACTGACACTTGACCGTGTGGAAGACAGGCTGCTTGTGGTGGTGCCAAACTGACTGGAAGCATTATCTGCTATCCAACTAACAACCTGTTGACACTGGTCTTGGTTTAATAGTGGTGTACTGCTGCGGTCCCCTAGAAATTGGGACAGGAAGGTCGAGCGAGATGATGTGGGCGTTTGTCGTGGCGCAATTCGAGCTTGCACACGGCCTCGGCCTCTGCCTGAACCACCATCACGTCCAGTTCCTTGTCCCTTGCCACCGGCCTTGCGCATTTTCAATGTTGTGCTGCCTGTATACAACTAAATAGAGGCGTCGATGAAGATGGTTTTTAGCTGCACACTGAGATTACAGATTACAGCGGTTTAATCCTGGCAGCTGGAACCGTCAGATACAAACGCTGATGCATATACCGTGTTTTGGTGTATACTACTTGGAGCTACAAGCCACTCCTGCCGCACTAAAGGGCCTGTCACACGTGTCAATGTCGCCCGCGATATCGCTCATGCGTCACATATTATTCGTCGCCTAAGCGATGTGGAATTATCGCGGGTAAGATGTCACACGCGTCAATATGGACCCAGCGATGCGGTGATGCCGCCATCTTGCGGACGATCCAGCGAGCAATTTTATTTAGTCGCTTGTACGGTGTCAAAATAGAAAATACGTTGCTGAGTTTAGTGTCACACGCAGCGATGCACAAGGTCAACTGAGTGATGAGCGACAGGTTTTACATCTGGCAGTGAAACCTGCGATCGGCGATCAGCGACATATCGCTGGTTGCATCGCTTGGTCACACGCTTCAATGTCGCTCCTACCTCACTTGAGCAACTGAAAATCCGTGACGTATGAGCGACATTGACAGCGATATCGACGCGTGTGACATACCCTTAAGATGCTAAATGAATGCAGACAAGAGTTGGTTTTTAGCTGGACACTGAGATTAGAGATTAGAGGTTAAATCCCAGCAGGTGTACCGGTCAGACACAAACGCTGACGAGAATACTGAGTGTTTTGGCATATTCTAATTTCCACTATAACCCACTCCTGGCGCACACAAATGGAAAATGAATGCAGGCAAGAGTTGGTTTTTAGCTGGACACTGAGATTAGAGATTAAAACCCAGCAGGTGGACTGGTCAGACACAAATCGCTGACGAGAATACAGAGTGTTTTGGCGTATCCTAATTTACGCTACAACCTACTCCTGCCTATAGAGAGCTAAATTAATCCCTAAAAGCACTGTTTTGGGATGGATGAGATTTCCAGCCTGTACACCAGCCCCAGATGTGATGCAGGCTGGTATACTGGCACAACGAAGTTTGCTATATACCCTGCCTCCCTGCCTGATACAGCTATATTAGTCCTCAGAAGGACTGTTGTGGTAATTAGATTGTCAGCCCTGCGCCTACACTAGCTAAAAGGCCACAAATCTGTCCCTCAATCAGCAGCACCTCTCCCTACACTGACTGTGGAGTAGAGTGACGAGCACAGCGCGGCCGGGTCTTATAAAGACCTAATCACGCTGTGCGGCCAGCCAATCACTGTAATGCCACAACCAACATGGCTATGGCATTACAGTGTCTGTCAGCCAATCCCTGCACATGGGCTGGCTCTGTAAAGAGCATAGCAAGAGTATCGCGAGATTACTCGGTACTCACCGAGTACCCCGAGTACCGAGATATTTGTGCGAGTACCGAGTGGTGACAAGCATACTCGCTCATTCCTAGTGAGAACGACTAGTAACTGCCCGGTACCGAGTCTTCCCTGGCCCTGGAGTGGGCGTGTCAGCCTGGCATCACAAACAGGATGCAAGCGGCCCAGAAAGAACGGGTCTTGTGCACCTTAAGAACTGTAAAAGATTGTGTAACAACTAGCTCGCTAAAATGGCAGTGGGAGAAGAATAAGTGCCATGTGCAGGTCTGGGGTGTGTCTTGGCCCTGGTCATGGGAAGGACCTTGGAGAAGGCGCAAAATAGCAGGCCTGCCCCGAGTACTAAAGAAAAGCCAAGGGGGCCTGCTATAGGAAGTGCTGACCCCCCCAGGACTTTGCCCATTCACAGCAGTGAGCAGGGATCGTTCACGGTGTTTGCGAATGATCCTTCCTCACAACATCATTGGTGAGTTGTCCACGATATTTAGACGTGTGACAGCTCACCAGCAATGTTGCACAATTCAACATCGTTCCCGACATCGTTCAAAAGTGACGTCAGGAACGATGTTGAAACGACATCGTTGTTGTGTCGTTGCGTGTAAACCCACGATTCACGATTCAACAACGATAGCTGTTCAAGTCGGAGTTGACAGGTTTTCCTGCATGCAGGAACACCTGTCAACTTCAATTTAAGCAACCGGCGGCATCGTTCGGTGTGACACCGCAATAGTGGTGTTACGGCCGACTTCGCCCATTCACAGCAGTGAGCAGGGATCGTTCACGGTGTTTGCGAACGATCCCTGCTCACAACATCATTGGTGAGTTGTCCACGATATTTAGACGTGTGACAGCTCACCAGCGATGTCTAAAAAATCAGCGCGCTCACAAGATCGCTGATGACATGGTGCTAAGTTGAACCGTGTAACGGTACCTAAAGTCTCATGTCTGAATTGAGACTTCATATTAATCATGTCCTTTTCCTTTGGCACTGGAGGAGTTAATGCTATGGGGCCATCACACACGTCAATATTGAGTGCACGATCACTGCTGCACGTGACGTTGCAGCGATATGACGTGTGTGACAGGGCGCATCAACGCTGGTTGATGGTCGCCAGGTTTTAGAACCTGCTCTAAAACCTGGCGATGGTTGCCCAGTAAACACACAGCATCCCTGCGTGTGACACCGGGAGACGAGCAAGAAGCCAGCTCCCAGCGCCTTTCAGGAAGCGCTGGGAGCTGGTATTCATGGTAAAGAGCGGGTAACTAAGTGCCGAACGCTTAGTTACCCGCTTGTTTACAGGGTTACCAGCGCGCTCGCTGGTACTGATCGCTGGTGAGTCTGCCTGTGTGACAACTCACCAGCGATCAGCCGTCAATGTCGTCAGCGATCAGATCACTGGCGACATTGACGTGTGTGACGGCCCCATTAGTCTCCTTGGTAAATTATGTGAAAGGATTAGTTCGTATGGTAGGTGTTGATTAACCCGTGAAATCCATTCTTGTACTGTGGGAGTTTGAGAAGTTCTCCAATGAAAGGCGATGCACTGGCGCGCTGATATTAATAAATTAGTGATTATAGGTCAAGCTGCTGTTTCCAACATCATGTCCGCTCTCTATTTATACCTAAATCTCTCCAAAACTGAACTTCTTCTGCTCCCCCCATCCACTAACCTCCCTAAATCAGACATCTCTCTCTCAGTGTGCGGTACCACGATAACGCCTAGTCAGCAGGCTCGCTGTCTGGGGGTCACGTTTGACACCGATCTCTCCTTCACCTCCTGTATGCAATCTCTCTTCCGCTCTTGTCGCTTACACCTGAAGAACATCTTTAGAGTCCGCCCCTTTCTCACCATGGAAACAACTAAAACCCTTACCGTGGCCCTAATCCATTCCCGCCTTGACTATTGCAATTATCTATTAATTGGCCCCCCCTCTCTAAACTTTACCCTCTACAGTCCATCCTTAATACAGCAGCCAGGATCACCTACCTGGCCAATCGTTACTCATGCCTCCGCTCTGTGCCATTCATTGCACTGGCTGCCCGTACACTACAGGATAAAGTTCAAATTGATTGTTCTCACCAACAAAGCTCTTCACAATGCAGCACCCCCCTACATCTCCTTCCTCATCTCTGTCTATCACCCCACCCGTTCTCTACGTTCTACAAATGACCTTCGACTAACATCTGCACTAATCCGATCCTCCCACTCCCGGCTCCAAGACTTCTCCCGAGCTGCACCAATTCTCTGGAATGCTCTACCCCAAGAAATCAGGACCATCCACAACTTGCATGGCTTCAGACGCTCACTAAAAACACATCTTTTCAAGGCAGCCTATCATGGTCCCTAACAAAATACCTTTGTACTGTATATAGCCTATTCACTATCTCTCTCGACATAACTCTTCTTCAAACTCCACCAAACCCAAAAGGTCTACAAAGATTGTCTGGTGACCATTCATCAGGGGCGTAACTACAACGGGTGCAGGGCTTGCTATCGCACCCGGGCCCCGGAGCCTAGGGGGCCCCCAAAAGTCCCTTTGGCCCATAGAAAAAGACTAATATTGTTAAAGATTTGCAATAATTGGGGTCCCCATTGGAGCTTTCGCATTGGGGCCCCAGGGCCTGAAGTTACGCCACTGCCATTCATGTAACTTTATTTCTATCCCGCATTTCTTCAACATGCCTGGACCATCAGTGTTATAAGCCCCTGTACTTTGTGTAATCCCTATCTCGTTGTAGATTGTAAGCTCTTGAGCAGGGTCACCTATTGTTTTTTGCTACATTGATTCTATGGTCATTGTATTGTTTCCTACTATTGTATTCTTTCTCTACTGGAATTACTGTACTATATTGTGTACTTTCTTACTGTATTATACTGTGTATTTTTGTCTATTACCCACTGTAATGTAAAGCGCTGCGGAATATGTTGGTGCTATATAAATAAAGATTTATTATTATTATTATTATATATTATTATTATTATTATGTCACGATGGCCTCCCTTTCCTAGGAGACTTGTGACTGCTTTGGACTTAAAGGCCCCGTTACATGTTTCAACATCGTTCCCGACATCGTTCAAAAGTGATGTCAGGAATGATGTTGAAATGACATCGTTTTTGCGTCGTTGCGTGTAAACCCACGATTCACGATTCAACAACGATAGTTGTTCAAGTCGGAGTTGACAGCATACAGGAAAACCTGTAAATTTCATCTTAAACAACCGGCGGCATCGTTCGGTGTGACACCGCAATAGCGATGTCACGGCCGACATCGCCCATTCACAGCAGTGAGCAGGGATCGTTCACGGTGTTTGCGAACGATCCCTGCTCACAACATCGTTGGTGAGTTTTCCACGATATCTAGACGTGTGACAGCTCACCAGCGATGTTGCACAGGTGTCTAAAAAATCAGCGCGCTCACAAGATCGCTGATGATATCGGTGCTAAGTTGTACCGTGTAA
Organism: Allobates femoralis; assembly: GCA_033576535.1. Taxonomy (NCBI): domain Eukaryota; kingdom Metazoa; phylum Chordata; class Amphibia; order Anura; family Aromobatidae; genus Allobates; species Allobates femoralis. Next base: position 347,117,269 of record JARQOC010000003.1, read on the forward strand.
CGGTACCTAAAGTCTCATGTCTGAATTGAGACTTCATATTAATCATGTCCTTTCCTTTGGCACTGGAGGAGTTAATGTTAGTCTCGTTGCCAGCAAGCTTGCTGGGCCTTGTCCAGGTGTAGCCAACTGTGATTATCTCTGCCTTTATAGGATCACAGGGATCCAGCATGCTTTGCTGGAGATTGAACATCATTCCTGGGCAAGTGCCTGAGAGTAAGGAGTTATGGTGGAGTTACATGTCGCGATATCAGCCGATATCGTATCCAACGACACGGGAGCGCGCTTTTCCCTGCATAGCATCGCAGGTTTACACAGCGCGATATCGGGATACAACGTCCCGACGATGTGTACGCCCACCAACCCAGGAACGACCATTTAACATGGGAGTGAATGGGTGACGTGGCAGTACACATCGTAGTTGGGCTGTCACATGGAACGATCCGGGTCCAACCGGCATCCGATATCGGGCAGTTGAATAGCACGCTCATTCGATCCCCAATATCGGATTACCATCGTTCCTGCATCGTATCGGATGTTCACACCGTACAACGCAGGAACGATATCGGAGTGCCATCGTTCCTGCATCGTATTGTACGTTCAAACAGTACAACGCAGGAACGATATCGGGTCCAACGCCCGAACCACGTGACTTTTGGTCGGAGTTGGGTCGGAATTGGACGCCGATATCGCAATGTGTAAACCCACCATTATGAGGAGAACCCCTTGCTGTCAAGCCATCTGCTGACTGTTGAAGCGTCAGCAGGCGTGAAGTAGCTATCCTGTTGTCCTTTGTCTGTCATCCCCTTCCCTCATGTCTCTTTATTCTAGTGGATGGGACTAGTGCTCCCGCTTGGCAACGAGGTGAAAGAGCTCGTATAGGGATGGTAGGGAGATCAGGGCACAGCCGCAGGTGAGTGCAGGCGGTCATCTCTCCCCCGTTCCCTATAAGCAAGACCCTTTATTGTATTTATGTATTTGTGTTTCCCTGACTGTTGTTTTTTCATTGTTGCGCACCGGACATCGTATACCTAGGTGTCCAAAGATGGCGGCCTCCTGAGTAGGTGCGCATGCACGCCAGGTATATGCATGTGCACTTACCCAGGCGGTAGTATGTCATCAGCAGTGGGTTGCGCTCTCTGTGGCCCCATGTGCGCCCTCTGTGGCCCCATGTGCGCGCTCATTGCCCCCCCCAGTATGCTCTGTGTCCCTCTGAGTGCATTTTGTATCCCGCTGTTTGCTCTATTTTCCTTGTGCACTTGCCCCCCCCCCTGTGCACTTTCTCTGTCCCCAGTCTGCTGTCACTACCCCCGTGGGCGTTTGTCCCCTGTGCTTTGCCTCTCTCCTCTTGTGCTCTCTCACCCTGTGGTGTCCAAAGAGGGCAGCAGCATGAGAACGTACGCATGCGCATGCCGGGTTGCCCCACAGCCATCTTTGTATACCTAGATTTACAAAAATAGCGGCTGTCTAAGTGTACAAATCCCTGGGGATATGCATGTCGACTTTTCAGATGAATGTAGTGTCAGCGGTTGCTGCTTCGAGTGGTGGAGGTTTTTGGTGGTGGCCATAGCTGGTGGATGGGTGCTGCACCTCACTGTGGTTTAAAAAGATGGCAGTGACATAACTGCGCATGTGCACTTTGGGTCATGCTGTCGCCATCTTTGCATACCCAGGTGTCCAAAAATGGCGGCCGCCTGAGTAAGTGCGCATACGTGTCAGGAATATACATGCACAGCACACTTACTCAGGTGGTGTAATCAGTGGCGATGGCGGTTTCAGGTGGTGGTACTGCATAATGGCCTACTATCACTGGTGGGCGCCATATTTGCACACCCATAACTTGAGTGTGCAAATATGGTTGCCACAGGTGCGTAATACGGGACAACTGGATGGAAGTGTATGATGGACAGGACCAGGTAAGGCCCCTTTCACATCAGGGTTTCTGTCTGGATCTGGCAGATCCTGACAGAAAACCGCATCTGCCGCCTGACGGCAACGCCTAACGCGGTTAGCTGCAATTTTTTTTTTCGCAGCTGTAAGTGCCGGATCGCGGCAATACTGCACTTGCAGCAAGCCCCATAGAGAATGTATGGGTCACGCCGCAAGTGCGGCCATTAGGCGGCAGATGCGGAAACGCTACTGTGAAAGTGGCCTTAGGACTGTATATATTACAGGAAAAATACAATAGAAAAAATTGAAAGCAGCACTAGGAACAGTTCACCTCGGGTGCAGTGTTCAGCTGTATACAGTTACCAAAAAATCGGACAGCACTCCATGGTTGCAAATCATGCCTTGCTTTATTGGCCCATATGAACTGAACGTTTCGGTTCCTCAAGAACCTTCTTCCAGCAGTGTACAACTCATATGGTGGGTTTACACGTCGCAATATCGTTCCGATATCGCAATACAATGGCGCGGGAGCGCGCATTTAGTGCACGTTTCTCCCGCATCGCATCGGAGGTTTACACGTTGCGATATCTGGATACAACGTCCGTACGATGTCTACGCCCCAACCCAGGAACGACCATTTAACATGGGAGTGAATGGGTGACGTAGAACTTCACATCGGAGTTGGGCTGTCACACAGCACGATCCGACTCCAACCGGCATCCGATATCGGGCAATTGAATAGCACGCTAATTCGATCCCCGATATCGGAGTGCCATCGTTCCTGCATCATATCGGATGTTCACACCGTACAACGCAGGAACGATATCGGCTCCAACGCCCGAACCACGTGACTTTTGATCGGGATTGGACGCCGATATCGCAACGTGTAAACCCACCAATAGACTGTGCCAAAGTTATATAGTGTGACAATCATCAGTGTCATTACATCCAATTATCCATAAAGTGCGATATTACAGTGATTTAAGCTTCATTTGTCCATTACAGACCATCACATTATATTTATTCAGGAGATAAAGTATCTGATGGTCTGTAATGGACAAATGAAGCTTAAATCACTGTAATATCGCACTTTATGGATAATTGGATGTAATGACACTGATGACTGTCACACTATATAACTTTGGCACAGTCTGAGTTGTACACTGCTGGAAGAAGGTTCTTGAGGAACCGAAACGTTCAGTTCATATGGGCCAATAAAGCAAGGCATGATTTGCAACATGAAGTGCTGTCCGATTTTTTTTTTTTTTTTTTTTTTTTTTTTTTTTTTTTGTGTAACAGGAAAAATACATATATGCATACATTTTATAATAATTTTATATAATTAGGAGGGATTGGGTTGAGCACTGCTCTACGCTCCGCTCCATGTGCGTCCTCAAGATCCTCAAGAACTTCCAGATTCAGACTTGCTCATTTGGCGAGCTGTGGGGCCCGGGCTGTGTGGGGTGTTCAGCGTGCTCCTAGTTGCAGGGCCCAGGCTGTTTGGGGGTGTTCAGCGTGCTCCTAGTTGCAGGGGATCAGGCTGTGTGGGGGTGTGCAGCGTGCTCCTTGCTGCGGCGCCCGTGGTGTGCAGTGTGCTCCTAGTTGCGGGGCCTAGGCTGTGAGGGGTGTGCAGTGTGCTCCTGGCTGCGGTGACCGGGCTGTGTGGGGTATGCAGTGTGCTCCTGGCTGTGGTGATCAGGCTGTGTGGGGTGTGCAGTGTGCTCCTGGCTGCGGGGCCCGGGCTGCGTGAGGTGTGCAGTGTGCTCCTGGCTGCGGGGCCCGGGCTGCGTGAGGTGTGCAGTGTGCTCCTGGCTGCGGGGCCCGGGCTGCGTGAGGTGTGCAGTGTGCTCCTGGCTGCGGGGCCCGGCTGCGTGAGGTGTGCAGTGTGCTCCTGGCTGCGGGGCCGGGCTGCGTGAGGTGTGCAGTGTGCTCTGGCTGCGGGGCCCGGGCTGCGTGAGGTGTGGCAGTGTGCTCCGGGACTGTGGTGACGGGCCATTTGGGGTGTGCAGTGTGCTCCTGGCTGTGGGGCCGTGTGGGGTGTGCAGTGTGCTCCTGGCTGTGGTGACCTGGCCGTGTGGGGTGTGCAGTGTGATCCTGGCTGTGGGGCCCGGGCTGTGTGGGGGTGTGCAGCGTGCTCCTGGCTGCGGGCCGGGCTGTGTGGGGTGTGCAGCGTGCTCCTGGCTGCGGTGACCGGCTGTGTGGGGTGTGCAGCGTGCTCCTGGCTGCGGTGACCGGGCTGTGTGGGGTGTGCAGCGTGCTCCTGGCTGCGGTGATCGGGCTGTGTGGGGTGTGCAGCGTGCTCCTGGCTGCGGTGACCGGGCTGTGTGGGGTGTGCAGCGTGCTCCTCGCTGCTGTGTGGGGTGTGCAGCGTGCTCCTCGCTGCTGTGACTGGGCTGTGTGGGGTGTGCAGTTTGCTCCTCGCTGCTGTGACCGGGCTGTGTGGGGTGTGCAGTGTGCTCCTGGCTGTGGTGATCGGGCTGTGTGGGGTGCTCCTGGCTATGGTGACCGGGCTGTGTGGGGTGTGCAGCGTTCTCCTGGCTGCGGTGACCGGGCTGTGTTTGGTGTGCAGCATGCTCCGGGCTGTGTGGGGTGTGCAGTGTGCTCCTGGCTGCTGTGACCGGGCTGTGGGGGGTGTGCAGTGTGCTCCTGGCTGCGGTGACCGGGCTGTGGGGTGTGCAGGTGTCCTGCTGCGGTGATCGGGCTCTGGTGGGTGTGCAGCGTGCTCTGGCTGCGGTGACCGGGCTGTGTGGTGTGCAGCGTGCTCCTGGCTGCGGTGACCGGGCTGTGTGGGGTGTGCAGTGTGCTCCTGGCTGCAGGGGGCAGTGTGTAGCGGGTTCCTGTTGTCAGTGGCACCGCTGGTGGTACTGTACAATGGCTCACTACCAGTAGTGGACGCCATATTTGTACACTCATCACTTGGGTGTGTAAATATGGGTGCCGTCGTTGAGTAATACAGGACAACTGGATGGAAGTGGAAGCCGGGACAAGGTAGGTCTATATTAGAGGAGAAATCCATATATGCAGAGATTTCTATCTATAAGGTAATTCCTATCCTAGAAGTGAATTGTCCTGTAATGTGTCACTGTCCCCTCACTGCAGTGACTCCATTCTACCCTGCTCTGTAGTGAGGGGACAGTGCAGTTTCTATGAGGAGAAGCCTGGAGTCAGATGGAGTCACAGCCATTGTAGACTGGAGGATCCTGGGAGAATCAGCAGCTTCACTCACTGCCGCACAGCTCAGCTGCTATAGCCTGTAGGAGGGCGGTCCTACAAACATAACCACGCCCCCTTAGTGATTGACTGATACTCAGCACAGGGCGTTGTTTATCCCTCCTCCTCAAGCATGAAGCCACGCCCCTGAAAGTGATTGGATAATATTCGGCACAGGGCGTAGCTTCTTCCTCTTCAACACTGCAGAGTTCGGCAGTAAGCCCCGCCCCCTTAACGGTGATTGGCTGTCACTCGGCAAAGGGTTGATTCTTCTTTCTCAGCTCCGTAGACTAAAGCAGTAAGACCCACCCCTCCACGCGGTGATTGGCTGACGCTCGGCACAGTGAGGTGGACAGAGCTTATAAATAGAAGACAAGCTGCCAGCGCCATTTTATCGTGAGGGAGTAGTGTAGTCACATCGTACAGGCTGTGCTGCGAGCTGTGTATATCGCTGTGCGGCCTGTGCCTGCTCATACACTCTCTGCTCTCACTGCTAATAACCACAGATTACTATAGATGAGGAGATTAGGGCAGCGGTGATGCCATAATAAGGATAGATAGATTAGGACAGTGGTGATAATTAGGGTAATAAGGATAGATTGCGCTGACCACTCGATCACAGAGCCTCCTTCCTGCGCTGACCACAGAGCCCGCCGTCCTCTGCTGACCACAGACCCCCGTCCTCTGCTGACCCCAGAGCCCCCGTCCTCTGCTGACCCAGAGCCCCCGTCCTCTGCTGACCACAGAGCCCCCGTCCTCTGCTGACCCCAGAGCCCCCGTCCTCTGCTGACCACAGAGCCCCCGTCCTCTGCTGACCACAGAGCCCCCGTCCTCTGCTGACCACAGAGCCCCGTCCTCTGCTGACCACAGAGCCCCGTCCTCTGCTGACCACAGAGCCGCCGTCCTCTGCTGACCACAGAGCCGCCGTCCTCTGCTGACCACAGAGCCGCCGTCCTCTGCTGACCACGAGCCCCCGTCCTGCCTGACCACCGAGCCCCCCCTGTCCTGCGCTACCACAGAGCCGCCGTCCTCCTGCGCATCAGCACTCTGCTCGTCCTTGCTGACCACCACAGCCCCGTCCTTGCTGCTACCACGAGCCTCCGTCCTGCCCTCAACCTGCCTCCTCTGCTGACCACAGAGCCCCGTCCTGCGCTGACCACAGAGCCCCGTCCTCTGCTGACCACATGAGCCCTGCCGTCCTGCTGCTGACCACAGACCGCTCGTCCTCTGCTGACCACCAAGCCGCCGTCCTCTGCTGACCACAGAGCCGCCGTCCTCTGCTGACCACAGAGGCCTTGCGACCAGCCGCTCCTCTGCTGACCACAGAGCCGCCGTCCTCTGCTGACCACAGAGCCGCCCGTCCTCTGCTGACCACAGAGCCGCCGCTCCTCTGCTGACCACATGGCCGCCTCCTCTCTGACCCCCGCTACCACTGCCCCGTCCTTGCCTGACCACGTCCGCCGCCTGCCACAGCGTCCTGGCTGACCACTCAGCCTCCGTCCTGCTGCTGACCACATGCCGCCGTCCTGCTGCTGACCACAGCCTCCGTCTTCTGACACAGTCTTGCTGACCACTCGCCCTCCTCTGCTGACCACATGCGCCGTCCTCTGCTGACCACTGAGCCTCCGTCCTTGCTGACCACTGACCTCCGTCCTGCCTGACCACTGAGCCGCCGTCCTGCTGCTGACCACGAGCCCCGTCCTCTGCTGACCACAGAGCCCCTCCTCTGCTGACCACAGCCGCCGTCCTCTGCTGACCACAGAGCCGCCCGTCCTTGCTGACCACAGAGCCCCGTCCTCTGCTGACCACAGAGCCCCGTCCTCTGCTGACCACGACCCCCGTCCTCTGCTGACCACAGAGCCCCCTCCTCGCTGACCACAGAGCCCCGTCCTGCTGACCCCAGAGCCCCCGTCCTCTGCTGACCCCAGAGCCCCGTCCTCTGCTGACCACAGAGCCCCCGTCCTCTGCTGACCACAGAGCCCCCGTCCTCTGCTGACCACAGAGCCCCGTCCTCTGCTGACCACAGAGCCCCGTCCTCTGCTGACCACAGAGCCCCGTCCTCTGCTGACCACAGAGCCCGTCCTCTGCTGACCACAGAGCCCCCGTCCTCTGCTGACCACAGAGCCGCCGTCCTCTGCTGACCACAGAGCCGCCGTCCTCTGCTGACCACAAAGCCGCCGTCCTGCGCTCACCACTCTGCTTCCTTCCTGCGCTCACCATTCTGCCTCCTTCCTGCGCTGACCACTCTGCCTCCTTCCTGCGCTGACCACAGAGCCGCCGTCCTCTGCTGACCACAGAGCCGCCGTCCTCTGCTGACCACAGAGCCGCCGTCCTCTGCTGACCACAGAGCCGCCGTATACTCTGCTACCACTGAGCCACCTGTATCACACACATTCATTTCACCGCACCCCCTAACTATTAGTAAATAAACTATATTGGATTCTAGACTACCGATTCTTTAGAATCGGGCCGCCATCTAGTTAGGATAATAAGAGGATAGATGAGGACAGCTTAATACTATAATGATGATAGGCTAGTTGATAATAAGAGGATGATGAGGACAGCTGTAATACTATAATGGATAGATTAGGGCAGCGGTGATAATTAGGATAATAAGAGGATAGATGAGGACAACTGTAATACTATAATAAGGATAGATGAGGACAGCGGTGATAATTAGGATAATAAGAGGATAGATGAGGACAGCTGTAATACTATAATGATAGATTAGGGCAGCGGTGATAATAAGAGGATCGATGAGGACAGCTGTAATACTATAATAAGGATAGATTAGGGCAGCGGTGATAATTAGGATAATAAGAGGATAGATGAGGACAGCTGTAATACTATAATAAGGATAGATGAGGACAGCGGTGATAATTAGGATAATAAGAGGATAGATGAGGACAGCTGTAATACTATAATGATAGATTAGGGCAGCGGTGATAATAAGAGGATCGATGAGGACAGCTGTAATACTATAATAAGGATAGATTAGGGCAGCGGTGATAATTAGGATAATAAGAGGATAGATGAGGACAGCTGTAAAAAAATCCTTCCTGACTACACATATTGCAATCAGAGTAGTTCCTTGGTTCGGTGTCCTATCAAAGAACTAGCATATATAATCTAAAATATTTTATTTTACAAGGGAAGCATCCAGGCCCTTCTTAGAGGGAACCTGTCACCCCCTCTGGGCATTTTAAACTGTGCCCACCAACTTGCACATAATGTAAATAGGGTTCTTAAAACCCCTCTATGTGCCCTGACGTTCCCCTCATACCTGAAATATGAACTTATATTTTGCCCAGCTCTGCCTCCTATTGAGTCCCAGGGAGGTATGCTATATAGTCCAGATGTATAACGTCCTCGCCGACCCCTGGCGGCAAAACCCACCCTACTATCTGAAAATGCCCGTCCTCTGGCCGGCACAGTGAGTGACAGGAGCACTAGCGCCTGCACAGTGGGACAAGTTCCCTTTAAATTTTAGTGAATGTCCCATTACAGTATCATACGGCAGAGGGTTCCATAGTGTCACTGCTCTTACAGTAAAGAATCCACGTCTGTGATTGTGATTAAACCTTCCTTCCTCCAGACCTAGAGGACGCCCCCTTGTCCCCATCTCAGGCCTAAGTGTATAAAGATCATTAGGAAGGTCTCTATACTGTCCCCTCGTATATTTATACATTGTAATAAGATTGCCCCTTAAGGTGCAGTCACACATAACGATCGCTCCAACGATCCCGACAGCGATAACGACCTGCCGGGATCGCTGGAGTGTCGTTACCTGATCGCTGGGGAGCTGTCAAACAGGCAGATCTCCCCAGCGATCAGGCCCTGGGAGCCACCTCCCACATCGCTCCCTGCTTAGCGCTGTCTTGGCAGAGCAGGGAGAACGCTGGTAACTATGATAAACAGCGCGGTATCCGGGCAGCGCACGCTGCTTGGATACCCGCTGTTTATCATAGTTACCTGTGTTCTCCCTGCTTACAGGCAGTGCTAAGCAGGGAGAACGCTGGTAACCATGGTAAATGCCGGGTATCTAGGCAGCGCGCGCTGCCTAGATACCCGGTGTTTACCATAGTAACCAGCCCTGTGAGGTCACTGATCGCTGGTTTCTTGCGGTCACACGCAGCGATGCGTGCTGACCAGCGGGAAACCAACGATCAAAAAATGACCCACAGCACTTTGCAGCGATCAGCGACCTCACAGCAGGGGCCTGATCGCTGCAAAGTGTCACACATAACGACATCGCTGGAGAGATCGTTGTAACGTCACAGTTACAACGATCTCTCTAACGATATCGTTATGTGTGACTGGGGCTTAAGCCTTTCTTTTCATAAGCTAAATAACCCCAAGTTTAATAATCTATACAAATAGATGAAGACAGCGCTCCACAAAGCTGGTTATATAGCAAATAGTCCTTTATTCCACCATCCCCAGTGCAACATTTTGATTTTTCACAAACCAGATCTTCTTTACATATACATAAGTCAAATAACCCCTCTTTTATAATACACAATTGAAGAAACACAACCCCCAATTAAAACCGACCTATCAAATCACAATATAATGTGAATGAACATCAAAGCACACTCATCAGCTATACTAATATATATCCAGGTGCAACAAGAAAGAACAGAGGGCCAATCACCAGGTCGTTTCCTGTGCGGCTGGTAGTCCACGTCATCAAGGATTAGTGTATGTCATCTATCATGTGAGATTGCACAAAGCGTCCCTGAATACTAGGACTTGTAGCAGCTTTATCTGTCAAGTCTTATTATAACCTACAATTGGGACTTACAGGTCCTACTGGATCATAAACTATATAAACCTAAAATTACCCGAGATTACACCAACCCAGAATCAGGAAGTAGCAAAACTGGACATGAATGATCCAGACAAAAATTAAAAAAAAATGCTAATTTTATTTAGAAAATTTTGTACAGAATTATGTGACAAGTGCCCTCAGTGAAAGACAAGCCACTGGTCGTGAAACAAAGAGACTAAGTGGTCCAAATGGGCTTTACTCTCAGATAAATAGTCATCGTTTTTAACTATTAGGGTGTATATGTATATATATATATATATATATAATATATATGTCACAATGTAGAGAATGAACACTGGGCACTACCCGTGTGTAACAACCGGTTGTAGGCACAAATACTCCTTACTGACTGAGGGTCTTCAAACAATGGTGGTGCTCACTTGGCGTAAGTATAAATACAAAAATGAAGGAAAAAAGACAGTGGCACTCACCAGGTCGATCTTCAAATTTTATTGCAATGTCCAAAGGATCATTCCCAGGGAGCGGGTCGTTGGGGAGGGAGGTGCGTTAGCGTGGACGACGGTAACCGTTTCGCGGCTCAACGACCGCTTCTACGGACCCGTAGAAGCGGCCGTTGAGCCGCGAAACGGTTACCGTCGTCCACGCTCCCGCACCTCCCTCCCCAATGACCCGCTCCCTTGGAATGATCCTTTGGACATTGCAATAAAATTTGAAGATCGACCTGGTGAGTGCCACTGTCTTTTTTCCTTCATTTTTTTATATATATATATATATATATATTTATATATACTTTGCATCTAGAAACATATCTATATAGTTATAATCCGTAAAGAAATCACATAAGTGAGTTCACAGATCAAAATATTGTGTTAATACACAGCTGACAAAACACAAACACATTGCTGTGATGTTCTCAAATCACTAATCTAGATGTCTCCCCATAGGTGATCATAATAATAGATATCCAACATACATCCACCCCACCAGTTAGATTGTTATATAGTCTATAAAATCAACCCCTTAAGACAATAACACTAAATACTACATACTGCATATTACTATTCCCAAACGTCAAAATCATTACAGATATTTCATTTACCTATCTCATCCAAGACTACTGCAATATTTAATGTGCTATAGTAAGAAATGTGAGGTAAAGATCTTATTTTATGTTCATGCTCCCAGAAACTGATAGAGCCATACACTGAGAGCTAGAATTTACAAATCCTTACAGACTACATCAAACTTGTACATAGCTAATGACATGTATTAACTGAAATATAGCCATTATCATTAGATATAATCCATATATCCCTACAGTTTAATCAAAATCCAACAATAGCATTAGAATGTTACAACAGACTTATATAACACATGTTGAACAGATCAACATTATCCCAAAATAATGGTATCATGTGGCAGATAGCCAAATCTCTGTAATTGTGACAATTTCTTCAAGGGTCCACATACTTCATCTTGTGTATCATAACATAACCGCCAGATATCTCCATTGTATGCAGGATGAGAACCCGGCAAATCGACCGATATCATACATTATGAATCTGGGGACAAAAAACGGGGTATTAAAAACAAATAAAACAGTGACACCAAACCACTAAAAAGGGAAGTCATAGACTACCCAAGTCTCATAAAAAGGATTGAAAGCTAACCATTTCATTAAGGCCAAGAGGAGTCACTGTATTCAAGAGAGTGATCCACTTGGTCTCTTTCTGTAAAATAACCTTTTTAACGTCTCCTCCACGAGAGCCCATGTATGCCCTATCTATACCCCTAATGGCCACTTTACACGCGGCAGCAGGAAGATAGAAACTGGCAGGTGTCGGAGACAATTGTACCTTTTGCCTTCAAAACACCTTGAAGTGGCTGCGTGTAATTCAGGTACCTGCAAGGTGTTTTGAAGGTAAAAGGTACAATTGTCTCCGACACCTGCCGATTTCCATCTTCCTGTTGCCGCGTGTAATGTGGCCATAAAGGATAACCCCCTAGGGTTACAGTCGTGTTTATCCCTAAAATGTTTAGTGATGGTCTTAAGCTTCTCAAGTTGTCCTGCATCAGTGATCTTGGCCGCTCCCCTAATATCTCTCAGATGTTCTTGAACTCGTACCTTTAAAGCTCTCGTCGTCATTCCTTGTTCAAGTGTTTTTATTAATTGTTGAATACAAACGTAAACAAGTGGTTTATAACAGGTATTGTCATTAACAATAATTTTAAATTAACATACAATTAATGTATTTATAAAATACTATTTCTTTCGTCGGTGTATGCTTTTCTCAAATTCTGTATGGTTTAAGTGAAAGTTTTTAAGATAGTTTGACTTTGGTTATATTAGAGATATAAGAAGGAAAGAAGAAGTCTTCTATGTTGTTTAACATTTCGTACGGTAAAGTAAGTAGAGTAATGGTTATAGAGTCAAGGGTGAAAGGGGAGAGGAGGCAATGGGGAGGGAGGGGAGAATATGAGGGAGGTAGAGTCTGTCTGTTTAGTGAGTTGAGTGGTGTTCATGGATTTCCTAAGTACACGTTCCGAGAGTTTACGGGAGGGAATATCCTGTTCCACGGGACCCACTTTTTGAAGTATTTGGTTGTATTATTTTGTCTTAATGCGTGGGCGAATTCGTGAGAATTATGCGAGGCAATTTTTTCCAACAGGATTGGAAAAGAAGGATTGTTAGTGTCTCTCCACATTGAGGCTATTAAAGTTTTTGCGGTCAGTATAATGTGGACTATGATAGGTCTAAGTTGCGGAGGTATTTGCTCTATGCCTATCAAAAGAGTGATGAATTCTGGTGTTAGGGTCAGAGAATTACTTGTGAGGTCATATACTAGCAGTTGAACTTTATTCCAAAAGGTATTCAGTTCCTTGCAGAACCAAAAAATGTGTGAGATGGATCCAGTTTCGTTGTTGCATCTCCAGCAAAGTGGGGAGTTGTCTTCCTTCATCAGATGTAGGCGTTGGGGGGTAAAATACCACCTTGTGAGTGATTTATAGTGAGTCTCTAGTAGAGTCGAGCAGGGGATCATCTTTTGAAGATTCGAAAGTGTTTGGCTCATGGTTTCGGTTTCGATTAAGGTTCCCAACTCTCTTTCCCAAGCCGTCAAGTTGGAGGTTTTGAGCAGTGTTAAGTCCGAGTTGATTATTTTGTAAATATTTTTGGTAGTCCAAAATATGGGGCTGTGGTGAAATTTGAATAAATGCACTATAGTGAGCGGCAACTGGAAGTTTGGAGATTTTTTAGTTACGTAGATATTGATTTTTTCCCATACTTGGAAGTCTGTGTCTTGCAATGTAAAGTTGGACTGTAATAGGGAGAATGGAATAAGAGAGTTGAGTCTGTCAAAAATGTCAGATAGGGAATTGATTCCTTTTTTTTTTCCATGAGTCTATATTGAGAGATGGAATTAGCAGTGTTAGAATCTCTACCGGGATCCAATCGTGGGGTGAAGCAGGGGAGTTCTCTGATGCTTTTGTAGAGAGTTGTTTCCATGCTTGTATCGTAGCTTTGGTAGTTAGTTCCTTTGGGAGCTTTTTTAACTTGTCGCATAGATGTGATAACAGGAGTAAGTTAAGCTTGTGTTTCGGTTGTCTTGCTTCTTCCAGAGATAACCAGCTAGGTCTCGAGGTTTCGTCCCACCAAGTTTTGCTCAAGATAATTATGGTAGCGTTATAGTATGCTGCAATGTTTGGTATGGCTAATCCCCCGTTTGCCCTACTTTTCTCTAGAGTCGTCCTAGCTACCCTTGGCTTCTTTTGTCCCCAGATAAAGGATGTCATTTGTGATTGTAATTTCTTTATCCAAGACTGCTTGATAGGAATTGTGAGAGATCGGAAAATGTATAACACTTTAGGTAGGATAAACATCTTGTACGCTTCGATTTTCCCAAACCAAGATAGGTCTATTTTTGCGATGTGTGAAAGGTCTTTTTGAATAGTTGTGAATAATGTGGCCAGATTTTGGTCCATTAGAGTGGATGTATGCGATGTGATTTCTATACCCAAGAAGTCCAGTTCTTTCTTATCCCAATTTAGACTATGTTCGTTTTTGATTATGGCCAATGTCTCAGGATCTAGGTTGTAGTACAAAATCTGAGTTTTGTTTAGGTTAATTTTATAGGAAGAAACTGTAGAGAATTCCTCGATGGTGGTGAATAGGTTTCTTAGAGAGTTAATGGGATCGGAGAGGGATAGTAATACATCGTCAGCATACAGGCTTATTTTGTACTCTTTGGGTTTGGTATGGATTCCTTTTATGAGGTTGTTCATGCGAATTTTCTCGGCAAAGGGCTCTATGTATAAGTCGAATAACGATGGAGAGAGGGGGCAACCTTGTCTGGTACCGTTGTAAAGGGGGAAAGTGTCAGAGAGGGTGTTGTTGGTCATGATATTTGCTGTCGGTGTGGAGTATAGTGATTTGAGAATTTGTACTATGTTACCCTTAAATCCAAATCGGTTTAACGTTTCAAACAGAAAGCCCCAATGGACCCTGTCGAACGCCTTTTCGGTGTCGACCGAGACCAGGAGAGCTGGGGTCTTGTATCTTTCTATGTGAGAGAGTAAATTGATGATACGTCGGGTGGCGTCAGAGGATCCTCTGTTCTTAATAAATCCTACCTGATCACTGTGAATCAATTTTGGGATGATGTTTTGTAACCTTGTGTTGATAGTTTTGGTAATTATTTTGAGGTCAGAATTTAGAAGGGAGATAGGGCGGAAGTTAGAGGACGTTTTCTGGGTCGCCTTTATTCTTGGGAATTAATGTTATTGTGGCTTGAAATAGTTCTTTAGAGGGTTGTGAGTTAGGGTTGGTTAGATCGTTTAAAAGTCTTGTCAAGTAAGGTGTTAGGATTTTTTGGTATGTGGCATAGTACTCGTTTTGGAGTCCGTCTGGGCCGGGTGATTTGAGTTTTTTAAGAGTTTTAATTGTGCTTATGACCTCTTCTTCAGTGAAGGGGGAGTTTATGTAATCCAGGTCATCTTTAGTGAGTGAAGGAAGTTCGACTGAGTCTAGGAATGTGGTAATCTTATTAAGGGTAGGTGTTTGTTCTGAGTTGGATTGATTTAAGTTATATAAAGATTTGTAATATTCAGCAAAGGTGTCTGAGATGTCCTTTGGAAGCTTTTGCAGGATATTATGTTTATTTTTTATTTGGGAAATTGTGGTCTTGGCTCTTCGAATTCTTATAAGTTTTGCGAATAGTTTGTTTGGTTTGTTTGAGGAGACATAAAAGTTAGATTTAGATAAGTGGGTTATTTTATCGTAATCTGAGACTAGTAGGGATCTGAGCTCAATTCTTAATCTGAGAATCTCTTTCATAGTTGAGTCTGAGGGGTGTTTTGATACAGAAGCTTCTAGTTCACTAATTTGTTTGACAATTTTATCTGTGGCTGCAGTTAGGGATTTTTTATGTCTTGCGTTTAATTGTATTAAAAGTCCTCTAATGACTGCTTTATGTGCAGACCAGACAGTGGATATTGTTGTCCCTTCGAGATCGTTCTCAGAAAAATATAGTTTCAAAGAGTTTTCTATCTCTATTTTATGTTTTGGATGTAAGAAAAGAAATGAGTTTGCTCTCCACACTCTTCTTTGATTTCCAGAAGGGCCTCGAGAGGTTTTGAAAAGGATGGGTGAGTGGTCTGACCATGAGCTCGGAAGTATGGTTACTGTCTTGATGAGTTTAAGTGAGTTGATATCTGTGAGAACCAAGTCTATGCGAGCTAGGGATTTGTGGAGATTTGAGAAATGTGTATACTCGATTGAGGAAGTATTGAGACATCGAAATGCGTCGAATAGTTCCTCTTGTTTCATTATCGGGTCTAATTGAGTGTTCGTATTTCTGTTCTTGTTTGAGGAATCAAGAGTGGCGTTCGGTACCGCGTTGAAGTCTCCGAATATGTATAGAACGCCTTCCTGTGTTTCCCTAACAGTTCGCAAAAGTTTCTTCAGAAATGTAATCTGGCCAGAATTGGGGGCATATACATTAACCAACGTATGCATGACATTGTCTAGCAAGCATTTGAGTACAATGTATCTGCCTTCCGGATCTGATATAATCTCTTTTTTTTCAAATTTGATTGTCTCTTTTATTAGTATGGCCACTCCTGATTTCTTTTTTCTGTTTGATGATAAAAAAATATGTGGGTAGTGTGGATTTGAAAATTTCGGAGTTTTGTCAATGCTAAATCTAGTTTCTTGAAGGCCTGCGACATCAATGTTGTGTCGTTTTAGCTCTTTCCACACATAAAAACGTTTCTGTGGGGAATTGAGTCCATTTGTATTGAGTGATAGATAATTGTGAGACATGACTAGTGAAAGTATACTTTAGATGAGTTGTGTTATTTGACTCTACAAGGGTGGTAGGAAGGGGAGAGGAAGGAAGAAGGGACAGGTGCTTAAGGGGAAAAGTTTGGGGTAATGTGGTTTATTATAGAACGTATATAACAGATTCAAACGTATAAAAAATTAATGTCAGTCGTTAGACTAATAACTTGTATCTTAGTGGAAGGGTTCAGGAGAACCGTTGGAATACTTCCTCAGGGCTAAAGTTTCAGCCGTGATGCCAATTAAAGATCAGTGTCAAAGTCTACAGCTTCTCAAGCGTGGTCATCCTGGGTCTCCTATTCGAAGGTTTTTCAGAGTTTTAAGCCCGCTCTCAACTTCTTCAATGTTGAAAGTTTTGTTTTTGTGGGAGAAGATGACATCAGAAGAAGGGTGGCTCCACCTGTACATAATGTGATTGCTTCTCAGGATCTCGGTGACTGGTCTGAGTGTCCTCCTCTTGGCTAATGTCTCTTTCGAGAAGTCCAGGAAGACTTTGATGGACTCATACGGAGCTGGGAGTGTCTTGTTTTTCTTTAGAAATTCGTTTATTTGGTCTTTAGTGGGGAAAAACGAGAATTTCGCTATTACATCCCTGGGAATATCATCAGCTAGTCTTGTTGGTTTGGGGATTCTGTGAGCTCTCTCAATGGAGTACTCGAGCTCGTGTTTGCCTGGAATTGTTTTTTTGGTTAGGTTTTTGATATATTCTGGTAAGTCAAAGTTTTTAACTGTCTCTGGAATACCTCTGAACTTCAAGTTAACTCTACGATCTCTATCTTCTCTATCCACCAGTTTGTTTCTTAGGTATGTTATTTCCTCTCTCATTTTGTGTTGTTCGTTCCTGACTGCGGCGGAGACTGTCGTGAGTTTGGCTATGGAGTGGTCATGATCATCTACCCTCGTGACTATAGAGGCTACTGTCGATTTAATTTCTTCTAAATGGCTTTTCATGTTGTCCTCTATTTTGGATTGGAAAGTTGAGAATAGGTTTACCATAAAGTTTTTGTCCAGTGGCTGGTTTGGGTTTGAAGTGAGTAGTGATTCTAACTCTGCGTTATTTGTTTTTTTTTGTTTCTGTCTAGCAGGGCTTTTAATGTTAGGATCTGAGTCTGTCGCAGCTGACGTGGGAGTGGGGCCCGGGATAGTTTTAGAAGGGGTGCTCATTTCTTTTCGTTTAGAAGAGGAGTAGGGTGTTTCGTTCATAGAAGTTTCATCTAGTTCTTCAATGGAGGATGACCAGTCTTTTGTTCTTTGATCTTTAAGGAGTTGATTCTCCTCTCTATGTTTTTTGATATATTGTGAAGTTTGAGATAAGGTAGGTAGTCTGCTTTTCAAGGGGGATTTTTGGAGATCTCCTGCGGCCTCTATCCCCTGGGGGGTTGAGCTTAGAGATTTTGTGGGCATGGTGAAGCTCTATAGTTGTATCAGGGCAGACCTAGTTAGACCAGGACAAGTCAAGAGTGTTTACGGAATCAGGTTTCTGAATAGGGTCCTTGAGGTGTGTGGGTGTGGGGTATGGTTAGTCACCAGGTAGGGGTTGTCACTGGAACAGAAAACTGACAGTAAGATACGGTTTATAAGTCCGTCGAATAGGTCACATAATAAATTACTCACATATACAATCATGCAAATAAGTTACTTTAGATATGATTGTCTGCAGACAGTCACAGCTATCAAGACTGATGACCAGCTGCAGACCCTGCAATTTTTATATCAGGCAACAAATAAACCTTGGTTCTAAATGACCGTGGGGTACTTTTCTGAGATAATCACTGCCTGTGAGCAGTTAAATTGACACTTATTAGAAAGGTATATGCATATATATATGTAATACAAAAAAAAAAAAAAAAAGGAAAAATATTGGTTTATAGAGTTGATATGGTTAATCAAAACAGCAGGGCAGAGCAGTGTAGATCATAACGTACCAAATAGAGTTGACAAAAAGCAGAGGAAAGAGTTAATGGTAGAGTCCCAAATGTATGGGTAAAACACAAATACGTGTCTTCAGTTCCTGTGACAAAACAGTTAAATGGGCTTAGTTGTAGTAGGAAGCAGCTGGTAGTTTGTTCTGATAGTGTGATGGTATAGTTAGATAGGAGAGCGAGTTCCTATGCTGTCAATTTTATCGAGCAGAGTTGCTTAGTGTTGGCAATCTGTTCCAGGTTTATGTGTAAGAACACTAGATTTTTAATGTGTCCACAGGATCCTTTTTAGTTGGTATCTCAGAGTTGTTATGCAACTATGTGTGCTGAGGAGAAGTCAAAGATTACCTCCTCCAGAGACGCGGGGCTCGGGTTGTCAGGGAGCTCCCTCAGCGATATTTGTATTCAGTGAGGCAGTGATAACAGAACCTCTTCTTTGCAGGAAGGAGAAGATGGTAGGGGCTGCACTACTTCTCTGGCTCAGGTAACTGCAGCTTGTGAACAATGCTGGGTAGTGCCAGCCAGGTCTCCTTTTGATATGTGGAGACTGTGCAGTGTTGTACTGCTGAAATACTGTTAGAGCGTGTGACGTCACCAGGACTCGGCCGGAGCTAATTTCAATGCAGGGAGCTTGCTATCTTCCGTATCTCTCCGCCCACGTGCTCCCTTCCGTTCGTGAAGAAGTAGTCCCGTCAGTGCTTCATGGTCACTGCGGTACTGGGACGCGAACTGCAGGTGTATATGTCGGCTGGACCCTATGAAGGAGAGTTCCTCCTATGTCCCTTTTGTTGGAGCAGGCTCCAGTAGCCTGTTGTGTGCTTGTCTCCCTTCTCCGGTGGCGCACCGGGGAATTCACACCGGGTCGAGGAGAATGCACAAGGGGTGGGAATATAGATTTAGTCACCTTAGTCTGGACCAGTCATCAGGAGGCAGTCCAGAAGGTCCGCAGTGAAGCAGCGTGCAGGTCACTACTGCTGAGAGGAAGAAGGTGCTCAGTCTGCTGGGGTCCAGGCGGTCACAGGAGCCCCTGTGAGATGACTTTCCTCAGGATCCACCTGTAACTCGGTCAGGATGTCCACGGGGGTCAGGCACGTGTGGGGACCGACTTTGAGGTGGGTTCTAGTCTTAAAAAAGACTGTAGAACCCTTGTCGCTTTCACTGGCACCGGAGCTCTATGAAGGTGCGTCTATCCCATAGAGCAGCAGGCCACGCCTCTCTCGTCGTCATTCCTATGTAAATAAGATTACAAGGGCATATAGCATGGTATACCACTGCCTCGATGTTACAGGTAAAGTGGTGCGCTATTTTGAAATTCTTAATGCCACTTGAATCGCAGAAATCGAAGGTCTTCGGTATGTGATTACAGACGGAGCAATTGCCACATGGGTATGATCCCCATAAGGGACCCTTGCTGTTAAAAATGAATCTACTCCGGGGAGGCACATATTGGCTTTTAGTTAGAAGGTCTCTCAAGTTCGGCGATCTACGCCACGTTATCGATGGAGTTTTAGGGAGTGACTCTGAAAGATCACTGTCTGATAATAGAACGCCCCAGTGTTTATCATAGGATGCACGAATGGCCTTCCATTTTGAATTAAAGATGGTAAAAAACCTCACGGTGTTCTCAGCTGTCTTTACCCCAACGTACGTCATCTATCATGTGAGATTGCACAAAGCGTCCCTGAATACTAGGACTTGTAGCAGCTTTATCTGTCAAGTCAGGCCGTCCTCACAAAGATCACAGCACTGCACACTCTCCCATAGTGTGTGTCCGATCTCCCAACCACAACGGCATCATATAGGGCAGAGAGCTTTCATTCAAGCAAACTAAAGAGATGTTATACTAAGCTGGATCAATAATCATGCATCAAATCCACTATATGAGCAATTGATCAATTAGTACAGGAGTACATGTGTATATATACATGAAGCATGGGGATATACACATAAACCAAAAGATAATGTGTACCACTGATCTTAGGGTACTTTCACATCAGCGTTTTTTTTAAATCGCGGCAGATGCGGTGAAAAAAATGCATCTGCCGCGATTACCGCATAACCGCTGCACCTGCGGCACAGTTGCGGCAAGCCCCATACAATGTATATGCGGGCTTGCGGCAGGTGCGGCAAGTGCGGTTTTGGCACTTGCGGCAGATGCGGCCGTGAAAAAAAACGCGGCTGACCGTGTTTTTTTTCATGGCCGCACCTGCCGCAAGTGCCAAAACCGCACTTGCCGCACCTGCTGCAAGCCCGCATATACATTGTATGGGGCTTGCCGCAACTGTGCCGCAAGTGCAGCGGTTATGCAGTAATCGCGGCACATGCGGTTTTTTCACCGCATCTGTCGCGATTTAAAAAAAACGCTGATGTGAAAGGGGCCTTACACTGTATTTTATTCATGATCTATAGTCCAGCATTCATTAATATACTGTCATGATCCATAGCTTAAATACAAACATTATAATCCCATCCAGGACCAGATAAATACTTATAACAAAGGACTCCAATATTGTATGTACTTCTATGGAGTCTCCATCCCCTCATGTACCAACTATTATTATTATTATTATTATTCCCCAAAAATGCCATTAAAGAAAAACTACTCAGAGTTTAATAACCTGTCTTTGGTATTGCAGACCCCTCAGTCCTCTAATAACCTGTCTTGGTATTGCAGACCCCTCAGTCCTCTAATAACCTGTCTTGGTATTGCAGACCCCTCAGTCCTCTAATAACCTGTCTTTGGTATTGCAGACCCCTCAGTCCTCTAATAACCTGTCTTGGTATTGCAGACCCCTCAGTCCTCTAATAACCTGTCTTGGTATTGCAGACCCCCCAGTCCTCTAATAACCTGCCTTGGTATTGCAGACCCCTCAGTCCTCTAATAACCTGCCTTGGTATTGCAGACCCCTCAGTCCTCTAATAACCTGTCTTGGTATTGTAGACCCCTCAGTCCTCTAATAACCTGTCTTGGTATTGTAGACGCCTCAGTCCTCTAATAACCTGTCTTGGTATTGCAGACCCCTCAGTCCTCTAATAACCTGTCTTGGTATTGCAGACCCCCCAGTCCTCTAATAACCTGTCTTGGTATTGCAGACCCCCCAGTCCTCTAATAACCTGTCTTGGTATTGCAGACCCCTCAGTCCTCCAATAACCTGTCTTGGTATTGTAGACCCCTCAGTCCTCTAATAACCTGTCTTGGTATTGCAGACCCCCCAGTCCTCTAATAACCTGTCTTGGTATTGTAGACGCCTCAGTCCTCTAATAACCTGTCTTGGTATTGCAGACCCCTCAGTCCTCTAATAACCTGTCTTGGTATTGCAGACCCCCCAGTCCTCTATAACCTGTCTGTATCAACCCTCAGACTAACTGTCTTGGTATTGCAGACCCCTCAGTCCTCTAATAACCTGTCTTGGTATTGCAGACCCCTCAGTCCTCTAATAACCTGTCTTGGTATTGCAGACCACTCAGTCCTCTAATAACCTGTCTTGGTATTGTAGACCACTCAGTCCTCTAATAACCTGTCTTGGTATTGTAGACGCCTCAGTCCTCTAATAACCTGTCTTGGTATTGTAGACGCCTCAGTCCTCTAATAACCTTGGTGGCTCTTCTCTGCACCCGCTCTAGTTCAGCTATGTCTTTCTTATACACTGGAGATGAGGATTGTACACGATCTTCTTGTTTGGTCACACTGGTGACTTGTATGGAGGTAAAACTAGGTTCAGTCTTGCTCTCTCTCGCTCTCCCTTCAAATAACTTGTAAAATTGTATTTATCGTGTTTTTTACACCACACAGTAAACTCTATAAAACCAAACTTAATGCAACCTGGACAAATTGCTTTTGTTTTCCATACCTGATACCTGTAAATAATGAAATACTAAAAATTCAACTCGCCACGGCAAAACAGCGACATTGATGGTAAATCAAAAACTGTATGGCTTATTGAATGCAAACATGAACAGATTTACCTATCAAATGTAGGGTTCACAATTTTTTTTCCCCTGTGTTAATTTTCTGCGCTTAAAACTAACAAATAGCCGCATTCACCCGAGTCTCCTGTCGGTTGTGCCAGCATAAGATTCTGAAACCAAAAAGGAGTGGTGTCACTTTTATTAGGTGAATAAAGAAGCCGCACACAGAAGCATTGTCTTCCTTTGCATCATTTCTGGCAAAAACAACAAGTCCCCTTCTATATGATATTGTCACTCCAAAAATCATATGTTAACTGAGAAATCAACCAAAGTCTTTCTCAAGGAATGATTTCACAAATAGAATCAAAGAAGTGCTGTAAAATTGCAATCTTTATTCCAAAATTAATAAAATCAGAGCTTCTCCTCATAGGGAGACCCCATAGTACAAGTCAAACTAATTATGAATACAGAGTAACATCAATATTGCACATAACCACTATATGTAGATTATACCTCTAAAACCAATTACATAGACCCAAATCGATCAACCATCGCTTAAACTATACTGCTCATATACCCATTCTAGTTATATCTCTCCTATCTTTGTTGGTAGTTAACCAGGCTACAACCTTTGGTCAACAAGGGGATACTGCAATAGGTATACACAGTTTGGAAAGAGGTATTTGGACATATAAAGAGGTTAGGTCATGGTTACCTGTCACCAAGAAGTCGTGTGCCTGGGTCCCTTACCCCTATGCCGTTTCGCAACAAAGCTTCTTCCGGGGGCGTGTTTAGAAGAGGGATAATGGGCTTTTTATAATGCCCCTTGCCTATAACATCATCCTCATTTCCTCCCTATTAACGGCGCCGGCCATCCAGAGCTCCGACTGCTGACTCCGTCCACCAGCGGCGTGCTGTGCTGGGCGTGTCGCGTCATCAGCACTGGACCGCGCATGCACACTAGGAAGAAAGGGTAGAGGTGCTTATTTATAGCGTCTCCTTGGAGATGCTCACATGATCTATCACGTGCCGCATCTGTAAACATCCGGTGCTTGCATAGGACCCGCGAATCTAGTTGTCATAGTGCTATATGATCTTAGGAGAAATTTTAATCTTCATTATAATTGACTAATTCTTTCGAATCTCAGAACCACCATATTCAATAATGTTAAAATATCCTTATAAAAAGGGATATTAAAGTGCCCAATACTGATAATAAATAAGTCCAGTACCTCAAAAATGGTAATGGAGTACTAAAAAAGGTGTACCCAAAGATACTACCAATATCAAAAAGTGAAACATGCCATACAATATACATTAAGGTAGTATAGTGGTAATAGTGAAAAATTATAAAGAAAATTAACTTATAAAAATTAATTATATATATATATATCCTATTGGTGGCTGAAGCTTCGTATCGATCAGTACAGCTTCTTCATTTCATCTACATCATTTCTGGCAGCAGCGCGGGGACCGGAGCCACCACTCCTTTTTGGTTTCTGGATCTTCTTCCCACGGTGCACGTGGCGGTGTGGGTCCTGCGGCAGATGTAATTGAGTTGCACAAGCCGGTTGTGGGTGATCACAACCTGACCAGGTGAGCGAGCTACCTGTGAGGTCACCTTTACTTGTCCTAAGTGATAAGGCACAATGTGCGCCTCTTTTGTCTCCTTTCTTTAAATTTTAGCATAAGATTTTGAATGCAGTGGGACGTGCTGGGATTGTTAGATAACATATACCAGCTTACTACCATCTTTGGTTCTCTTGTGAAGCCCAACCACAGTAAAAGAACAGAACAGAAAGATACAGGAGCATCTCAATGAATTAGAAGATCATCAAGAAAGTTACTTCATGTGCTTATTTCTGCTAATGTTGATGATTTTAGCTTACAGCCAATTATAAATTAAAGTAGGGAGGATGACGGGTCTGAGAGATAAAATATGACCTAAATAGGCATCAGGCTTCACCTTGTGTGGATGTGAGAGTCACAACCACTATAAAAGCAGATCACAGCTGCTACAGTCCCTAAAGTGGTGGCCTATTGAGTATGGAGAATGAAGGGTTAAAACCTGCGCTGCCATTTTCCACAGGACATAACGGGAATATAAAATTGATCAATGCATTTTAGGGCCCCCTGGCCCCTTCCTCAGGACAAATCAATATCATATTGCCATGTTTCAGGGATCTCTGAACTGCATTGACTAATGAATCAGTATTAAATTCACCCTTTGATGTCTCGTGGAATACGACAGCGTGGTTTTTAACCCTTCATCCTTCCTACTCTATATGCACCACGCTGGGGACTGCAGCAGCCATGATCTGCTTTTATAGTGGTTGTGACTCTCACAACCACACAAGGTGAAGCCTCTGATACCTATTTAGGTCATATGTTATCTCTCAGACCCTTCATCCTCCATTTTAATTTTTTCAGATAATGACCTTTGGGTTTCCATTTTCTGTAAGCCATAATCATCAACATTAACAGAAATAAACACTTGAGGTAGATCACTCTGTGTGTAATGACTATATAATATGTGTTTCACTTTATGTATGGAATTGCTGAGATAAATGTAACTTTTAGATGATATTCTAATTCATTGAGATGCTCCTGTATATCACGTATTGATATTATATCTGAGAGCTCATTCTGCTATGGAGAGCTTAAATGACTCTCCTGACATATTTTTCCTGCAGGCACATTCAATTAAAATAGAACATAATGAGACACTAACATATTGGTTACAGCAGATCTAGCTAGGGAGTCGTTTAGAGTAGAATGAGGTTAGACTGAAAGCCTTTAGGACTTGTTGTTGCTTAAAAGTTCCAGGCAAAGTTTGCGTGTTAACTCCCCATGTATTTCTATTAGACAATATAAGACGATTTGGGTGTAGGAACCTAGCGTTACACGCCCCTTGTTTTAATAGAAACACTCAATTTTTTTGGTTTAATCTTTTTATTGGAAAAACAATACATAACGCAAATCATGTACCAATATCAGTTTCGAGTATAACATTGAACAGAAAACAGTATAGATTGGTTACATGAATACCAATAAGGGGAACTAATAAGTATTGTTTGGATCCCCACTCATCCCCCATCTATTTGTTCTCTGTAATTGCGGCTTCCCTTGATGCTGATACATCTATGTGCCGCTGACGGTTCAGTAGGAAATATTATTCCGAAAATAAAAAACGTCACAGCCCTAGGTTGTTGCTAAGAATATTATCGGTTTGATAATGCATAAAAAAATAACCATTTTAAAAGAGTAGCGTGTAACGTAAAGTAAGATATGATAGGGAAAGTATAAACTAGTTGGAAAAGTGGGAGAGAAAGTGTGGAGGAAGAATAAGAATGGGAAAAGAGAGGGAAGTTCAAAAGAAGAATACCCCACTACATCACGGTCCACCCATGTGCCACCCCCAGCCCCCACACTGTTAGTCAAGAACAATCAGAGAAATAGTTTGGGGAAGTCAGGAGAGTCCCGAAACA
Organism: Allobates femoralis; assembly: GCA_033576535.1. Taxonomy (NCBI): domain Eukaryota; kingdom Metazoa; phylum Chordata; class Amphibia; order Anura; family Aromobatidae; genus Allobates; species Allobates femoralis. The sequence goes on from JARQOC010000003.1 coordinate 347,142,814, forward strand.
TAATCCACTCCATCCATACGGTGTTGAATTTGTCCTGAAGCCCTGCGCTCTTGTCTGCCAGCTCCTCCATCCTATATATGTCCAACATTTCTGAGCACCAGTGTGCCAATGGGGGAGATTCTGATGATTTCCAGAAGCGAGGTATGACGGAACAAGCAGCTGAGAGGCAGAAACACAGTATACCCTTCTTAATAGCCCCCACCGACCCAGGGTAGACAGACAGGAAGGCCAACTCCGGAGTCCCCTCCTCCCGTTTTCCGGTAACGAGGTTGTAATTGCAGAACACCCCCTCTCAATAACCTCTTAATTGCAGGGCTGTCCCACCATATATGAAGTGTAGTGCCAGTCTCTGTTCCGCATTGCCAGCACCTGTCTGAGACCATGGGGAAGATCGTGTGGAGCCGATCTGGGTACCTGTACCACATGTATAGTATTTTATAGCTCCGTTCCTGGGCCATACATGAATTCGCCAACTTACGTGTGAACAAGAAACTTTTCCCTCATTCTGCCCATGTGATCTCTCTGCCCAACTCCTTCTCCCAAGCCAGCTGAAATGAACGTTTGGTGGTTGCCCTCTCCCCCGCAATAATGCAATGAAGTACAGAAACTGCATGAAAGGGAGGAGAGTCCTGCATGAACAGTTTCTCCCTTGTGGAGGTGAGAACCCTAAACCCGCCGAATTGAGGTATGATCGCAATTGTATAAATTCAAACCACTGTAACGAGCTGGAAGTTGTGCGTCGCTGCAGTGACTCAGAGGAAGGCGCAGTACTATGCTGGAGAATCTGCCCTATGCAGGTATTTTCCATACTCGACCAACACAGGAACGAGAGTCTGCCCATCCTTGGTTGAAAGGCTTGGTTGTAAAAGAGAGGTGTGAGTGGGCTCAAGGACCCCGCTCATATATATTTGCCGTATCCGCAGAGTATCCTTTGTGAGGTTGCAGAAAACCCCAGTCTGACATAAGTCCGCAGGCGATAAACATGGGAGATAATACTAGGGGACCCCCACACCCTCTTGCTCTAGAGCTACCCAACGTTTAGAGTGAGCTCTATATTGCCAGTAAAGCTAATGGATTAAGAATATAGCTACAAAATATCTGTACATGTCTGGCAAACCCGTTCTCCTAACTCCATGGGATCTGTCAGAATCTTTCTATGAACCCTAGGTCTGTCACCTTTCCAGACAAATTTCCCTATAAGGGAACAAATCTTAGTAAAAAAAATGTCCCCATCTTTCCTTCTAGAGAATCTGGTACACGTATAGGAGTCGAGGAAGTATGTCCATCCGGATTACGTTTATTCTCCCCATCCATGTCAACCGTAGCGTCCGGTAGTATGTTAATGAGTCAGTAGACAGGGTAGGGGGTAATCTGATACCGGGTCGGGTTGATACTTCAATGGGGATCACGGCTTGTCGGTTCCCGGTTCCGTGCCCTGGACCGTCACCTCAGTGGCAGGGGATGGGGTTGATGATGATGATGATGGGGAATTGTAACGTGACGCCACCTGTGGTACCTGGTAACATGGACACCAGCGCTGTGGCCGGCCGCAGAGGTGATGGAAGTACATCTTAGAGTAGTACAGCTCCCCACAGGCGGAGCTTTACCTCAGGGCAGCGGAGTGGATGAGGGGACTAATAGTTGTCCTCACCTCTTGGATGCTGTGGGAGCCCTCCGGGCAGCGAAGAAAAGGAGCACTGACACCAGATCAGCTCAAGAAGGTTTTTACTTGCACCAGGTGGAAATCGGTACACGGTACAGTCTGGTTTAACGGGGTTGTAGCCACAGATCTTGAGGAATCCCTGCACAGTCTGTCGGTGTAACTTTCCAATAGCTTTACAAGTCTATGTCCCACTTTAGCTCTCCTGTTAACCACACTAAAGAGCCCTTTCGCCGGTCCCCGGGCCTGTTACTGATAGGTACTGTCGGTTCCTTACCGGTACGGACAGGAGTACCCCGAGTTAATCCTCCCACCACTGGAATTCAGTCCTTTCCCTAAAAGTGTCCTGGCCCAGTTTGGGACAGAGGTAGGGATTTAGTCCAGTGGTGCTGTGGCTCCCTTATGTCGGACTCACAGCTTTCCGGTTTGCAATCGGGATAAACTAACTGATGGCCTTGGCTCCGATGTGCCGGTGACGACCCGGACTCTCCAGCCGGCTCCAACCGGTCCTAGATTGTCCCCTTGGGAGGCTGGGCCATCCCTCTCCAAAGAGGTGCCCTCCTGTCACGGACGCAGTCTCCTCACGTCCGTCCTTGCTGCCTTCCTGCCACCGTCCTCCTGCTGACTGACTGTCACCTGTCTCCTGTTCTACTCTAGGCTTCACCCCCAGGCACCTACTGAATATGTGATCCCCTGTCCTAAGGTGGCCTATTGTATGGGTGCTTGTAACAGACTCTGTAAGAACCCCCATATCCCTGGCTACGGAGGCACTACACCTTCTATTTGGGGTGCAGGACCTCCCTGTGGCGCCTTGCCATAGGGGCACCACATTAGCTGTGTTTCTATTGCAAAAAGAGAGGCTGGTAATTAAGTGAATGTAACTTCGCCAGATCCAAAGGCACCAGCACACCCAGATATTTAATAGCTTCTCTTTTCTATTTAAAGGGGACTCTGTGGCAACAAAAATGGAAAATAAAGGGGTAAAATTAGTGACTTCTATGTTTGTACCAGGGTTTGTTAAATGCGAGGGAATCTGAGGGGAAAATGACTGGTTGGGACACCACAATGGATTATTACTTTTCAAAAAGGGTAAACTATATAAACCAAGAAAAAAGATCATGCAGAGACTTAATGCACACCCATAATAAAAAAAATAAATTTTATTAGTATCAAAAACAGGCGAAACAACACATATATTAAAACCAGGTAGGTCCCAGCATGCCAGCTGCATGTAATAATCAATGTGCCATCCAATTGGCGCATAGGTGCTTAGTAGGCCTGGGGAATTTACACAACAATGTCTATAGCAGAACAATGATTCAGTAACCTTCAATTGGGTGGTTAAAAATTGAATGGTAATCAAACTATGCAATAGTTTGCAAATCCCATCCCAACCATGGAAAACCTCACAGTATCATGGATCATACCAATTTGGATGCTGCAACCTGAGTGTCTGAGGACCCCACGTGTTCCGCTGCACAAGGCAGCTTCCTCAGGGGAATCTTGTGTAGCATGTGTCAGTTCAGCCTTATGTTTACATATGAATTTGATCTCCTGTAGGTCATAATTGCTAAGGTAATGCTGTGTGCGGTCACCCTGGTGATGCTGTGTGCGGTCACCCTGGTGATGCTGTGTGCGGTCACCCTGGTGATGCTGTGTGCGGTCACCCTGGTGATGCTGTGTGCGGTCACCTTGGTGATGCTGTGTGCGACCGGGTCATTCCATGTCAAGTGAACCAATGATTATTACCTCTATATTTTTAATTCTTTTGAGATTTTGTTATTTGATAATAGCATGTCAGACAATGCAAAATGTGAAGAGAAAAATTTTTTAAAACATTTATTTTTTTTTTAAAATGATTTTCAAAGTTCGGAAAAAGTGCGAATTTCGCTGTTGCCTGCCTTTACGTTTCTCCTCATAACTAAGGCTAGGAATAAGATAGAGAGACAAAATAAACACCATTCTACTCAGAACTATACAGGCTTTCACCAGATATGTCACAAGAGGATCTTTGTTAATGTTTTACCCATGTGATCGCAAGCGCAAAACTTTAAAACGCATTTCCGAAAAATCGGCGCGCTTTAAATATTTCAAAAACTGCCCATGTGTCTGCTTTGCTCTTAGCCACATCTGTACCAAATTTCAAGTTGGGATCGCAATGGGATCATATTTTAAAATATTTTACTATTAATAGCGTCAATGGGTCATTCCATATCAAGTGATCTGAATATGAATATTTTTTTTTACCTGACGTCTTTAGATTTTTTTTATTTTTTTTCCTTTATGAAGTACTACTTTAGTTAATTACAAATTAAAAGTTTAGAATTTTTTTCTTCATCAGTTAATTTTTTACAGATTTTTAAAGTTTAAAAAAAGTGTGAATTTTGGCCTGGTATGACTTTACATTTTTTTATCTTGGGCTAGAAATAAGATAGAGAAACAAAATAAACACCATTCTACTCAGAACTGTCCAGGCTTTCACCAGATATGTCACAAGAGTATATTTGTTAATTTTAATTTTTTACCCAAGCGAATGCAAACGCAACATTTTGAAACTCATTTCCGAAAAAAACGTTTTAATAAAAATTTTCCAAAACTGCCCATGTGTCTTTTATACTCTTAGCCACATCTGTACCAAATTTCAAGCTGGGATCGTGATGGGATCATATTTTAAAATATTTAACTATTATAGTGTCAATTCAAAAATCTTGAATTCAGATCTGTTCAACCTGTGGTCTAAAAGCGTGGGGTCTATATTTATCAAATCCATTATTTTTAGACATTACTGTATTATTTTGATATGTTACAGCTTAGAAGCAGGAGAGGACATATAGGAAAAAGCTTTGTTAGGGCTCAACCTGAGAAAGCACAGGGATAGACACAGTGAATGCAGAGCAGATGATAGGCCAGCAGCTCTGTCAATCATGTTAAGTGTCTACCCACTGCATTCAGGAAGTAAGACAGCTCGTTCAGACCTTTCATGTCCTGACATGTCTGGACATCTTCACTCCTGAACAAACAATAGTCTGTACAAAGCCATCAAGGCTGTGTACTAAAATATGGGTGAGTAAATATATTAATAGTTTAATGCTTTTATTATTAAGGGCCAATACACACAGTGCTATTTTAGGGATCATCATTCAGAAAAACAGCCCCATTGATTTCTATGGGGTTCACCACATGCAGTGTTTTTGGAAGCACTCAAGAGTGAGTAAATCACTGCTTGAACTACTTTTTAATTGCTGCAATAAATGCAGCATTTATCATTTATTTAAAAAAAGCTGCCATTTTTTTCACTAGCGATTAAAAAAACTAGCGCATATGTGGTAAAAACTTGGTAGAAAAACAAGCTGCCAAAACTGCAGCGTGTATCTGCAGACAGAAAAAACTGTGCGCGCTAGCCCTAAAACTCACTTTATAGTAATACAGTTCTATCTCAAGTGTACTGTAAATCTTTATTTTTATTACCTATCTTCCTTGCTTAATATTAACTGTATTTTTCCCACACAGCAATGGCTGCTACTTCTCAAGAAACAGCATTTTATCATAGACACTGTTGCAATCCTTTTGAAAAAATATGAATATGATTGGCCTGGTGGCTGGCTACTGTACTCTCCAAAGATTGTGAAAATGAAGAAGTAGAATTGACTTTATTGCATCCTTCTGGTCCAGGGCCATCCTTTGTGTATCCAAGAAAGCCAGACATTTTAAAAGTGCACAAAAATCAGATATTAACTCAGGCAGAGCCTAACACCGTGACAGGCCGGACATACTCTTTGACACACAAGGAAATGGCGATTGCTAGTAAGCTTTTATGGACAAGATTACATTTCACCCACTAGAAGGGACAAATTGATAAAATGCCACTTTAAAAACATACTATTAATTGTTTGATTAGTTCATAATTTATAGAACGATGATTTAACTACTGTACTATTCTTATGAAACACTTCATAAATCACATGTTTAGTGATAGAATAGAAAACAAATTTATATGTATAAATAGGGGTTAACATTTTTGGTTCTTTTAATCTTGTTTAATCAAACTTGAGGATATGATCACCTTTCTTCTTTTGGTTTGTTCAATATATTCAAGTTGAAAATGCTGAGCATTGTGTTCTGATGATTAAGATATATTTATCCTGGCACTTATGGGTTTTTTTTTTTGTGTTTCTTTTTTGTTGCATATAAATGTTTTATTCAATAAGTTGTGATAACTCATACAACCATAAAATAAAAAATACATAAATTTGACAGGTCCCAAGTTGAATCTCTGCACAAATATAACCAAGAACACAATCAGTCATTTTTTCACAATTGCCCGTCAATAGTTTGAATTTAATATAAAGAAACATAGTCTTGTAACATATCAAATGAAAGCTGTTACCGTTCTGAGTAAAATGATGCCTCTCCCACTTCATTATCTTATTTCTAGCCTGAGATAAAAAAAAATGTAAAGTCATACCAGGCCAAAATTCACCCTTTTTTAAACTTTAAAAATCTGTAAAAAATTAACTGATGAAGAAAAAAATTCTAAACTTTTAATTTGTAATTAACTAAAGTAGTACTTCATAAAGAAAAAGAATTAAAAAAATCTAAAGACGTCAGGTAAAAAAAAATATTCATATTTAGATCACTTGATATAGAATGACCCATTGACGCTATTAATATTAAAATATTTTAAAATATGATCCCATCGCGATCCCAACTTGAAATTTGGTACAGATGTGGCTTAGAGCAAAGCAGACACATGGGCAGTTTTTGAAATATTTAAAGCGCGCCGATTTTTTGGAAATGCGTTTTAAAGTTTTGCGCTTGCGATCACATGGGTACAATATTAACAAAGATCTTCTTGTGACATATCTGGTGAAAGCCTGCACAGTTCTGAGTAGATTGGTGTTTATTTTGTTTCTCTATCTTATTTCTAGCCCGAGATATGATAGAAAATGTAAAGCCATACCAGGCCAAAATTCGCACTTTTTTAAAACTTTAAAAATCTGTAAAAAATTAACTGATAAAGAAAAAAATTCAAAACTTTTTTTTTGTAATTAACTAAAGTTGTTCTTCATATAGAAAAAAAATTAAAAAAATCTGAGGACGTCAGGGAAAAAAAATATTCATTTTTGGATCACTTGACATGGAATGACCCGACCATGCATCGATAATGACGTTGCCCGGTCGCCATAGTGATGGATGCCGCTGACCGTAAGGCCGGAAATTACATAATGCACGTGTTTCCGGCGGAACTCCGTCAGCACAGGCACAGTCACTGTTAGAACGGTTGCCAGGGAGACAACCCGTACATGGAAAGAACAGAGTATGATCAAATAATAATTATACCATATACCTGGTACAATTGTAGCGATAAATAATGCAACAAGGGTGTGAAAAGCACAATACTAAACTTCATAGTACATGGAGACATATTTAAAAAATATAATAATAAACATCTTGGAGCAATAGAGAAGAGGAAAAACAAAAAAAAACATTCCTACTAGTAGAAAAAAAAAGAGATACCTAGATACATCAATGAGGTAGATCGATAGATCTATGGATGCTGTAAAGAAGGGGTAGTAAAAGTATAGTTTGAATTGCATGTTCTATACATGATTTTCCAATGTGCCAGTTAAGGACACAGAGTAACGCCTTAGAAGTATCAAAAACATGCAGGATTTTATTAAAGGGAGATAACTTAATGTCCCGAAGTCTGAGCCTTTAATAGGAAGTGTTGTAGGTAATAACCGGAGGACTGATCCAGCAATGACAGGACTATGAATGACAAGTCATCAGTGCTTAGACATGACGTCCGGGTAAAGAACCCCTAGCATCAGGCTACAGTCATCCAATACAGAACGGCAATGAGGGGCAAACCAGCTCAGAGGAAAAGGAGATTTTCCAATCCAAGTCGGTGCGCCCCCCCTCTTCCCCCCACCACCCCAATATATCGACTAGTGGGACTTTAGCCCTAAGACCCGTGTTAAGTCTCCCAGCAGATCAAGATGTTACTGGTCCAAACCTCATGTATTTAAGAAGGATCCAGTGAGAGAACCCCTTCAATTCAATCCCACAAGTCCAATAAATATGGGCGATGGGGGGCCAACCAGCCCAGAGGAACAATAGTTTTCCAATCCAAGCTGGCACGCCCCACTCCGCACCACATGTCACTTGTTGGAAATTCAGTTCAGGCAACACATGCTGTCTCTCCCATCTGGCCAATGTGCCTCAATGGTCCCACGTTATACATGTGTACATAAATATGTCGATAAAGGTATGGCGCATGCCCATGATACATCCCTAGTAATATAAAGTCATGGTTACATATACTATATCTGAAAAAATTGTCTTTATTAATAAAGTAGTAGCATAGTAAAATATAATTTAGTCACAAATACAAAAGTTCAAGAATAGTTTGAGAATAAATATGAAAAATACAATTCCCTAGGACTAGAAAGAAAAGCATTCCTGAGGTTAACAGAACCAACCGCCAAGGAGTTTATAAACCATTCTAGAGGCTCCTAGGAAGCCGCGAATTAAAGTTTAAATGGAAGGGACCCCGCAGGGATATGATTGAACCCCATCTATACCTCTGATATTAGGTCAATGGACCGGTGGAGGCCCCCTGGTTGCAGCATCAGGACGTAATAAACCCACAGTCCACTGTACTAAGTCAAAGATGATAAATGTCCCAATTTGAACAAAATCAAATATAAACAACTTAAGATCCACTAAAATGTTCAAGAAGATAGGCGCTCCGTATGAGGGCATCCATGTTGCACGGACGTCAACCCGAGAAGATAGTTTGAATCCGAGTCCCTATTGTAATCATTGTACACGAAAGATAGTAAACAGAATAAAAAGTCAAGGTCAGATTGAACGATAGATAGGACCCATCCATGAAGTTCATCCATCTTATTATGTGATTGTTGGGCCATAAGATGTCAATCCTTGTCCTCTAGTCATACACTCTGATGTGGTCTCCGTGGTTAATGAATCCGTGAAATTCCAGTCCAGTGTAAATCCTATAAGAGATGAAAAGGTTAAGGTGTAGCTCGTGTAATCATTTATTCAGGATACAAATCCCGCATCAATTATCCCAAAAATCCGGTGAAGGTTAATTCTTCATTTAGCCCATAGGGAGTGGTGGAGCGCAATGGTAAAGATCCATCTCGCCTCCGTTTGCAGGAGCCATTTATGGGCAGACCCCCCTACGTCCATTACTAAGGTATTTCTTGAGGCCCAAGACTCTAAGACCATTAGTGTTGCCACGGTGTACAGCAAAGAAATGGGCTGCCACTGATGTGAGGGGTTTACCTTTGGCTACTGATCCTGCTGCTAAATTGATTATGGACGTGTGATGATGAATCCTGTACCACAATTCCTGGGACATTTGTCCCACGTAGACCATATTACATGGGCATATATAACATCTCTTGATTTACAATTGATATACGTTCTCAGTCTATGTTCCGTATTGGCCAACGGATTACGGAACGTATCCTGGACTGGTTGCATGAAACCGCATATGTTGCAGTTTCCACGTGGGAAAAAAACCACGTAAATGGATACCACGGCCCAAAGGAGCCGTTATTTCAGTGAAATGACTACGGGTCACAATATCGCCGATGTTACAGGCCGTTCTTGCTGTAATTTGTGGTCTTGTGTTTATTAGGCACCTAGTCTGATTGTCCTGTAGCAAAAGATCCCAATGATTACTCAGGATTCTGCTTACCTCACTCCATCGGTTGTTGTAATCAGTGATGAATCTCACTGTTGATTCCTGATTCCGTGGTCGTAACAGAGAAGCTTGAGTTTTCTTGTTTGCTCTCTGAAAGGCCGAGGAGATGACTTGTTTAGGATATCCCTGTGATCTGAGTCATTCAGTTAGACCTTTGGCATGATGTCGGGATCTTTTGCCCGTTGTACACATACGTCGTATGTGGAGGAATTGTCCGAACGGAAGTCCACGTCCACGTATGTTTTGGGTGGAAGCTTTGGAATTGGAGGAGATCGTTGGTAGCCGTGGGTTTACAAAATAATTCGGTATAGAAAGTGAGACCTGCAAATCCAAGAATGTAGCCATATTAGTTGAGACACTATAGGTCAGATGGATATTCAGATGATTATTGTTTAGGTTCTCAATGAATGCAATTAAATCAGCCTGTGGTCCTGTCCAAAGGAAACACACATCTATATATATCTAAACCAATTTAACACATGATCTTTAAATGCCCGCATTGGATAAACAATTTCTGTCTCCCACCATCCAAGAAAAATGTTGTCGAAGGCAGGTGCGCAACACGCCCCCATCGCCACGCCAGATACTTGTTTATAGAATGAACGATTAAACAAAAATTAATTGCGCTGTAACACAAATCGTAATAAATCGACCAGAAACGAGTCGTGCATACGATCCGAGCTTACTATTTGATCAAAAAAATGTGTGACTGCTGTTATCCCATCCTCGTGGCCAATGTTCGAATATAGGGACTCAACATCACAAGTCACAATACATACATCGGTCGGCAGTTGAAGATCCTTGGTACATTGAATAAAGTGTGATGTATCCCGTATATATGAAGCTTGAGATGTCGCCATGGGCTGCAAGAAATAATCAAGATAGGTACAGGCTTTCTCACAAAGACAATTAATGGAGGAAACAATGGGGCATCCTGGAGGTCTTATCATGTTCTTGTGAACTTTTGGCAACATATAAAATATTGCTATAGTAGGACTAATCAGCCACATGAACTTCCTCTCATTCAGTGTAATGATGCCATGTTCATAGGCTGTCATTAAGAGTCGCCTTAATTTTTTGGTAAACACATCAGTAGGTTCTGAGGGTATTTTCTGATAAAATTGCAGATTCCCTAGTTGTCGCCGTGCCTCCTCCAGGGTAAACTATAAAATATATACTATAAATATAACTTTTAATAGATGAAATATAAAATTGGAATGATATGTCGTAAAAACAAACACAAATACAGAAAGGAGGAGAGGGGAACGAGATTTTCCCTGTGCTCTCCCTTTTTCAAAACCCGGCCTAACAGCGGCGAATTTTGTGCACCCTAAAAATGTGTTCAATGATGGTGCCCCCTTTCCTCGACGGCTAATCCTATGTATCCCTCTCTCTAAGAAGGTTGGTAAGAGGGATAAGGCAGCCATCCAAAAAAAAATATGCCCTCACTTAGGGGGACTGCTCCTAAAATATGAAAATTGCACAGTGAGACTTTAGCGTCTGTTCCTTTATGCTCAGAATGCAGGAATAGTCAAAAAATAATAAGTTAGTTCAAATACTCTTCTACTCAAATCAATATGTATCAGTTATATGCAAGCACCCTATGAGGGAGAAAGAATACTCGACCATCTCACACATTGTCACAATGCAAGAAACTAGGGATTCAACACCAATTACTCAAGTGACAAGTTATCATTTTCTTTGTAAGTGACCAATACAAGAAAAGGCAGGTTACTTAGAATGATACAATTCTCAATGATATACTTGTCATGTTTCACTCTGCTTCATTCTACATGTTTCCCCCTCTCCGGGTTCATCACGAGTGAGTCTCAGTATACAAGGTAGATCAATGCTAGCCCATGTGGCACCACGGGGATGTACCATGCTCCCTTCCTCCCAATGGATGTCTGCGCCATGTGGCCAATGTTGCCGCTACCTTTAAATAGATTACACCCCATCAAAGTGCTGGAAGTGTAATGCTGGAGTGCGGGTTCACTCCCTGCCGTCCCGCGCATGTGCTCTTCCCCCTATATGTTCAATTACATTCGGTGGAACTAGGATTCCAGTGCACCTTTTTCAGGAACCCCCCCCCTTTCCTTGGGTAGAGCTCCTACTCAAATTTGTTCCGCCAAATCGGAAGTACCATACCTCCGCTGTTTTTCTATGTGTAATAGGCACACATAGTGAAGTATCATACATCACAATGTTCCGTGGCCCCACCTAAGGACATGGTCTGTGAATACATTTACATAAGTCGTCAATGGGCTAAGGCTGGGTAAACTGATAGTGACAAAAAAAAAAAATCAGTTACACTATTAGTTCTGAAGGGGATCTTACCGGGTAGTGCTTGTCTAATATACATAAGGGCAGTCATATAATTCTCAAGATCCCTTTATCAATGATGTCAGCAAAAATCTATTTCTTGCACAGTCTCGGATGATATTTATAGCAATAACATCAAAAAGTGCAGGATTTGATATATCAATCATATAAGTGGTTTGTGCTAGTAAAGATGTGTACAGTCTTATGATGAGGAATAATATATGATCCTATTTCGTATTAATAGGGATTACTCAGTCAGGTCTTCAAATCAATCGACACATCCATTAAAACCAGTTACAGAAGCAGGCCCGGGAGAACTAGGAAGCATCTCGTACAATAGGGTTCTCCTGAACAGATATGTGGTCATGAGTTATTCACAGGGAGAATGTAAATGTAAATTCAAACCATCTGGTACAGTCGACTCCATCCTATACATCCATTCGGTGTCCTTGTCCCAATTGTGCGCAACCCCCCCCCCCCCAACCACCGTTTTTTTCAATCACCTCTAGGATCTTGAAGGAAAAGCTCCTCATGTCCCCCCATGGGCTTCTCCCACATGACAAGACATCGATGTGTCCTTGGCATTCCTTATGCCGTCCAAATGGGCACCGATTCCCCTCATTGGCTATATATGAGCGGTATACTCTCTCCAAACCTTTAACCTATAGTGATGGTAATCTACCCCCGTGTATGTCCCTGAAATGTGGTGATAAACCTGACATTCCAGTCCGCGGTGATTTGAATTAGAATCTCAGGGTAGATAAATGTTCCACTAATCTTTTTTTAAAGTACGAATCGTACAATCTACATAATGTTTCTTGCCCGCCCTCTCGTTGCCATATAGACAACATGCATGGTGTTGCAATTAATGTATGAACGAATGGGGATTTTTTATTTATGTTCTGAAAAACGTTCCCAAATCCATGTAACCACATAGATTGCATTTTTTGTTGCCACATTTGTATGATCTGTTACAAATTAACCATACCGTTTTTTTCGGGGACTCACTAGTAAATATACTGGGAGAAATCATACTACCTATAGTCTCTTGGGGGGTCGCTATACCTTTATTCCTGAGCGCCATTAAAGTAGAAGCTGAGGAATAGGGCCCCCTTAACTGGCGCTGTTGACAAACGTATCGGTGGTTGCTAAGACCCAAGGGGTTAAAATTTGAAACAAGGGACGACTTGCTTATCCTTTATAAATTTGTAGCTACAAGGACGGACATCTCCTGTGGGATCCACACCTGGTTCATTGTAATGACTGTGAGCTTGGCCACATTGGGTGTGGACAGGTGGTTGCGCTTGTCTGTGATCTCACCCCCTGTGGTGATACACTCACGGTCTGGCAGTACACTTGCTGCAGGGGCGGCCAGATACATTCATAGTAACATAAGTAATGGAAAGTTATGTGGTATTTACCAAAGCGGGGTGATATAAAGGCCTGGGTGTGATTGACACAAGGGGCAATAATACTGGGAATCACTGCTTCTACCATGCTTAGTACAAACCCGTAGAGAGTAATTCATGGATGATAAAATAGTGTTTATTTATCCATAAATATTAAAATTACACCTAGAGAATTAAAAATCCTGCTGACAAAGTGCAGAGACATCAGATCAGAGGAAAAGGCCACAGGAATTCAATCTTACTCAGTATATATATATAATATATATATATATATATATATAGATTCGTATATTGGTGCAGCACAGCTCCCCTAGGTGCTCAGCAGTCACAGCTCCTCTCCTCCTTGCTGTATAAGTATACAAAATAAAGGACTGCAGCACTCTTCTTTGTGAAACAACCGCCTTTATTCGGCCATCAGGTGGGTGGTGACAACGTTTCGGGATCCTGAAGAGAAAGGGACAGGATCCCGAAATGTTGTCACCACCCACCTGATGGATGAATAAAGGCGGTTGTTTCACAAAGAAGAGTGCTGCAGTCCTTTATTTTTATATATATATATATATATATATATATATATATATATATTAATATGAATATGTATGTGTGTATAATAAATATATATATCACACACATATCCACCTTTATAAGTCTCAATTATCCTAATGCACAACATGCACTTGTGTATATATACAGAAAGCTAGCATATATACCAGTGTTACCCCAGACCTTGGCCACAGCTACTGCCTATACTATCAGCTTAAGGTGCATATAGCTGACCAACAAAGGTACAGGTGTATAGCAGTATAATGGTAGAAGAGTAGTCTAGCATATATTTTCCTTCTTTGTGCCAGTGCGCATGCGAGTGGTAGCGGGTCCGGCGGATCTCTGTCACCGCGGCAATGTCCTGGTCCCCATGCGCAGGCGCTGTCTCCATGACAACGTCCTCTCATGTGTTCCACGAGCCACGGTCCAGACTTCCGAGATTCCAGTGACCGTGCCGCACGCATGCGCCGAGTAATGGTGCGATTATAAATGGGCATTTCTGGGATTAGGTACACTTCCCCTTACACACAACCCCCCCCCCCCTAATGGGTAATAACTATTGTCTGATTACACATTTATATGGATGCTCCCCCATCCCTCAGACCACGGTGCCTGAAGACTTACTGAAACGTGCGGCGAGGCGGTGGGGACATCTAGGACAGGATCCACTGGCATTAGTGTACGTGTAAGTGCCATTCCTATGTACTCACTATATAATGATTTGTTAGGCCGCTGCTACGTTACATTGGCTAGTTTTCTATAATTAGACTGCTATACACCTGTACCTTTGTTGATTGGTTATATGCACTGTAAGCTAATAGTATAGGCAATAGCTGTGGCCGGGGTCTGGGCTAACACTGGTATATATGCCAGCTTACTGTATATATACAAGTGCATGTTATGCAGTACAATAAGAATTGAGACTTATAAGGTGAATATATATATATATATATATATATAATACTGAATGAGATTGATCTCCTGTGGCCTTTTCCTCTGTGCTCTGTTCTGATGTCCCTGCACTCTTTGTCAGCTGTTTTTTTTTTCATAATTATTTTTATGTGTAATTTTAATATTTAGGATAAATTAACACTATTTTAATGTGTAAATTACTCTCTACTTTCTTGCGAGAATATTGAATTGAGTTTGTATGTAACTATTTACTATGAGAAAGATCAATATTTAGTACAAACCATCTTTTCTGGGGACGATTTTGGGGGCAGTAGCAGGGACGGGGTGAATAAAACGTCGCTCTAAGTCTCCAGACATCCTCAGACTAGAAGACGCCTCCTGTGGCCTCGAGTCACATAGGAAACACTTGACAATCTCCTCCTGGAACTGGAGAGAAGTTGGTGCTCCTCTTGACTTCTTACACAGGATAAAGCTGTTGTAGGTACAAATGAGCAATCTACTTCATCCAGTTTGTTTTTCTACCAGGCCCTGGTCTTTCACTGCACCAGATATGGTGGAAGAGCCCGGTCTGACAGGTCAATGCCTCCCATGAATGTATCATAGTCTGTTACACAGACTGGTGTCTGCTTGTTCCTGGTGGAGCCCCTGTCTCAGTGGTGTATTCAAGAGTTTGCAAGGATAGATGACATATTCCCTATTTATATCTCAACACTAAAGTAAAATACTCTAAAATAACTTTTTATTCAATAACTTCATTAAAAAAACAAAAAACAGTATTATGAGAACAACGAGGACACGAACAACACCCTCTCCCAACCCCCACAGAAAACACAGTTATATACGGTGAGATTGCCCACCAGTCTTAGTCCCAGTGGTGTCCACATGCAGCGTAGTCTTTTTGGTTATTCTACTTCACTGTAAGAAGTTGGTCACTTAAAGTGAGCATGACACCTCCTTCTCCAAACGTCTGGACACCCAACTGTGAAGGAAACCGTACTTGTTTTTCTCTAGTATTTGCATTGAGAGATTTATATAGTAGGATACTTGTATAATATTTAAAAGTGTACATGTGTTACACTTTTTTTTTTTTTTATTTTATCAACTGGTTTTTATTAGTTATAAGCAAGCATTACAAACATAATCCGGGAAGATACCCCGAACAGATATTACAATAGAAATCAAAACAAAGAGGGAGGGCCTCTCAGGGTGGGTGGACAGCAGGCTCCAGGTTTTGGTGGAGGGCATAGTGGGACGCATAAATGATACCAAGCATTTACTACAAGGCATTAACAAAATGGTATGGAAACCGGGGTACAGGTGGGTGACTTGCGATGTCACTGCACTGTACTCGAGTATACCCCATGATAGAGCAATTTGGGCCTTGCAACTTATCCTAAGGGACACGCACATATTTACTGATGACACAAAACAATTTCTATTGATGTCAGTTGAATTTTTGCTTAAAAGCAATTTTTTTAAATTTGATGGTAATTTTTATTTACAAATATGCAGGTGTCCCATGGGAGCTGGCTTCTCACCTTCTCTTGCCATCCTTTATATGACCTTGTGGGAAAAAAGTTTTGTATATGATTTGAATTGCCCATTTTTGGATAACATGATCTGGTACGGGAGATACATAGACGACCTGGTTCTTATTTTGGCTGGGTCGTCTGATGTATCTCCCGACCCTATCCCTTACAGGCTGTTGGATTTTTTTCAACAGCAATGAGTTTAACCTAAAATTTACGATGTAAATATACGACAATGTGGCACCTTTTTTGGATGTATTGCTAATGGGGGACGTGACCACGAGTAAAATTGAGACGAAACTATACAGGAAACCCATAGCAGGGAACTCTATACTCAGGGCAGATAGCTGTCATCCCCAACATGTGAGACATAATTTGCCACTTGGGGAACTTATTAGGGCCAGGAGGAACTGTTCCAGGGACAGGGATTATGGCAAAGAGAATCTGTCATCAAGGATCGCCTTAGATTGAGGGGATACAGCCAGGGTGTTTTGAGAGATACCAGCATGAGGGCTAAATTAAGGAGCAGGGACAGTTTACTATCGGAGGACCGCCATAACAGGAGAAACAAGAATTGTGATAATTTACCCACCTTTTCCACTTCCTATAGTGTGGACTATTCAGATATAGTCACTGTCATGAAGAGGAATATCCCCATCTTATATCCAGACCCTACCCTGAGAACCATCCTGTCTAAGGGATGGCGTCCTGTTGCCAAAAGGGCAGGCAGCATAGGCAGTTTTTTGTCACCAAGCCTTTTTAAAATTGACACTAGTGCCCCAATATGGCTCAAATACAATGGTACTTTCAAATGTGGGGGGGCCAGATGTAACCTGTGCAACTATATCGATAGATCTATGTTTTCAAAATAATGTCACCGGTCAGAAATTTACCATAAAGAGCTATGTGAACTGCAATACCACACATGTGGTTTACTTAGCCACATGTGTGGATTGCAATAAGTCATACGTGGGTTGCACCACTAGAGCATTAAAGGTGAGAATTGCAGAACATGTCTCTGGTGCAACCTCAACATCCCTCCGGCAGGGTATATCGGGTCTTTCTAGACATTTTCGGGATATCCATGGGGTGCCATGTCATCATTAAGAATACAGGGCATCGAAAGGGTGTGGAAACCCATTCGGGGGTGGGGGGGACTGGGAGTACAAACTACATGACAGGGAAAAGATGTGGATTTTGCGACTTAATGTCCGCTATCCACAGGGCATGAACTTGAAAAGCGCCTGATGTACTTTTATTAATTTTGGTTAAACTTGGAGTTTTTGAACCTTGCTTTACATTGATTGCTGATCGACATGTTTCTTTGATCATATATTCGGTGTCCTCCATAATTCCTTGGTGGGGGGTCCTCGATGTGTTCTTGGATATTACCCTATATGCCCCTGTTGGTTTTTTTTTTGTTTTTTTTTATATATTTTTACATTAATGTCTACCTTTACGTCATAGCTTTCCATTTCATTCTCCATATGTGGTGTTTGTCCAGGTGGAGTTATACTACAACCATTTAGTTAGATTATATCTCCCAATGGGGAGAGAGGTAATTCAATTTACCATTTATATTTGGCCATTCTATGGTATGGAAGCTCAGATAAGTTTTTGAAAGGACACTTTCTTCCGGTTTACACCTCTCGTCTTTCTAAATAGGTGTCATAGTGGGTACATTTTAGGTGCACGGAGCAAGGTTATTTATATATATAATTTTTTTTTTTTTTTGTTTAGTATCACACAATCTTTATACTACTTACTAACTACCCTCTCATTTTCCTTCTCTGCTTATTGTTGTTGCTTTTTTTCATTTTTAAGCAATATTATGTACATTAAGTGGGATTGTACCCCCCGATGGGGAGAGAGGTTTTCAATTTATTGTTAATAGTTGGGCATTTGTTTTGCAAATTTCACATGGAAACATGGGAAGGTTTCTTCTATTTGGTCTTTGCTCTACGTCTTGCCGGGTGGGTGTTATTATAAATACGTTTCTCGGTGCTCGGAATTATGCCATATATTTACATATCTTCCTCTAGAAATCTATAGGGAGTTTAAATAATAAGAATGATTACAATTTACAATGTATGTTTACATGTACATATGAGTATGGTGGTTCCTATAACGATGTACTGTAATTATCAGGGGTAAGATATGCATATTTATGCAAAAAAATTATTATATATTTTTTTTTTTTCTCGGTCTCCTAACATTTGAACTATATGAACTGTGGGAGGTTCTTATTCTATCTAACCTGAAGGGGTTAATCTGACACATGTTGGCTATTAAGGCCTTGAATGTTGCAGCAAAGTTTTTTTATTTGTCTATAAATGTATTGGTTTTATATTTGTATATACGCCGATGAGTAAGGACCTTGTCCGAAACGCGTCGGCGGGATGTAAGTGTTTTTAAATATGTTCTAATAAAGTTGCTGTCAGTATGGTCCAGTGGCCCTGGAAAACACCTTTATTTTTTCTGAACTGATTGGTGGAGCCAGCCACTGTTCCAGGTGCCTGGGAATCCGATGAGTGTTGAGGTGAACAGCTTCCTATTCCCTACCCCCATCAGCTGTGAAATGGGGAGGTCCATCATGAACAGACATTGAACAACAAAGGTCATTAGCAGTAATAATAAAAACAATCGGTAGATTGATAATTTTGACAACAAACAGAATACAAGAATGCAAAGAGTTCTACAAACCCCTGCATAGGCGCACAAATCAGTCGGAGTCGGGACCATATAGGGAAGACAACCAGGGGTCCCACCATTCTAATCTCCTGGTTTTAATGGCAAGATTATGAACCAAGATGGTTTCATGCTGCAAATGTAGTCTAATCTCTGACATAAATTCCGCTTTGGAAGGTGTGGTGGGAAGATTACAGTGTCTAGACAAGCACAGTGTAGCTGCTATTAGGATATTGGTCACAATAGGGCGATCCATCCTGGGGACATCCTCCAGGCCAAGGCCCAGCAGCCACGTGTTACTCTTGATACCCAGGATGTCAATTGTCTGGGGGCAGTTTTGTGGATTTGGCAGTTCCTATCTTTATATATTAGAAAGGTGCAGGTGTACCCTGTTGTGCTCTCGCACATTTTATATAACTTGACAGTGTTTCTAGCACTTTGAAAGAATGAATTAAGACACCCTTGAAATTTACAAACAACTGGCCCACCTGAACATCCCCTTAAAATATGGAGCAAGGGCCGCTTAGTGTAACCCTTTAAAATGTTTGAGCGAGGGTCACCTGTTTACCCTCCCTAAAGTGTAGAGTGAAGGCCGCAAGCTGCGGTATCTCTGGCAGAGAGAGATTTCATCCATGGGATGCTGGTATAGAATGTATCAACATACAGGTGATAACCCTTATCCAGCAAAATGTATGAACCGAATGGTTAGATTAAGATACAGCGGCCCAAGGCAAACACTGAGCCAGTTTTATGTTTTACACTGACAAGGCATCAGGGATTGGGAGTTAATGCAAAAAAAATCTTCCACCCACTCCTCCTCAATTCAGATGCGTGTATATGCACACACATTTGAACAGTGGGATGCTGGTATAAAATTGATAAAAATACAGGCGATTCGAATGGGATACAGCAGTCACAGGCAAACATGGAGCTGGTTTTATGTTTTACACTGAAAGATTACTCAAACGACATCAGGGAAAGGGAGTTAATGCAACAAACATTTCGCCCACTCTTCACCAATTCAGAAATATGTATAGGCACACACAGAACGGGACCAGAGTGCTGTGCCAAGGACGCGTTTACATGTAAAGGTCCCTTTACACGCCACCACAGTGCCTTGCAACAGGTATCAACCGTACGCGCACAGTTTTGACGGTTGATACCGATCGCCGATGCCGCATGTACACGACGGCATTGCGTTGTCAACTGAAAGTATCATGGTGCCCCGGAAGTTCCGACAAAACGGACCGATGCCGCATGTACACGACGGCATTGCGTTGTCAACTGAAAGTATCATGGTGCCCCGGAAGTTCCGACAAAACGGATAACTTCCTGTTGAATACCTTCGCTGCTTCACACGCTGCTATCCACAAAGGAATATGGGCGTACCTGTGCAGCAGCTACAACACATAGGTGTGCCACACTCCGTCACGCCGCGCCCAAACTACAACCATTGGCCAACACAATAGCATCCTGATTGGCCAGCCTGCACAGGAAGGCTGGCTAATACATGACGCCATTGCAATTGTGTAGTGTGAATGGTCAGCTCTTTAAATATGGCGCTCTGTGAAGGGACAGCCAATGGTTACACTGTAGCCCCCACCAATCTTCGCTGATGGGGTGCGGTATCCATGAGGCTGTGTCACGCCCTAGGGAAATCACTAGGCGCCGCTGATTCCATCCTTGTCCTCCATTTACACGCCACTACTATGACAATTGTGCCTTTGTGTTGCCTTGGATTTTTGAACACGGCTCGAAAACAGGTACCCGAAGGAACTGTGAGAAACCTGATCACTTTCCCAATTTACATGCTGCCATTTCGTAGCAATTTCAACGCAACAGCCACAAAAATCCCCAATGCCAGGCAGTTGCTACCACGCAGTGGTGGCGTGTAACGGTACCTTTACAGAATCCGCAGGAACAATCTTACCTGACACAGAATAACTCCAGCACCAGAACGTCTACACACTTAAAGGACAATGGAAACAGATACATTTAAAACATAGCAAGACTCTGGGATGGTACTATAAATTACAAACCTAATTCAGCTACTTTACCCCCAACACATATAAACACCTACTCATTTATAGACATACTGTATAAACCAACGCATATATACCCTCAACTCATACTTGTATATATACTAAGTGGTAAGGGCTCCTTAGTGTGACCTTTTAAAAGTTTTGAGCGAGTGTCATGAGTTTACCCTGGTAAAATTTAGAGTGAAGGCCGCAAGCTGCGGTAGCTCTGGCAGAAAAGGATTTGAATAGTGGGATGCTGGTATAACATTATTCTACATATAATGGCCACTTTACACGCGGCTACATTTCTAGCTTATCCACAGGTAACTTACTGGCTGCAGTGAAATCATGGAGACATTATTCCATTTGTACACAGCTACAAGATAGAACCATGTCTCCATGATTTCACTTCAGCCAGTAAGTTACCTGGGGATAAGCTAGAAATGTAGCCGCGTGTAAAGTGGCCATAAGTGATGACCCTTATGGCGCACCAAATCCCACAGTTTTCCCACTCACCCCCAGAGCCAGTGGGGGCATTCAGGGGTTGGATCTGGGTGTCTTTTCCTTCATAAACTCTAAACCTATGAGTGTTCTCTGAGGTTGTCTTGCAAAGTTTATAAAGTTTAATGCCTTACCTGGCCCTCTGACTAGGCAGGTACTACAAGAATTTCAGCCCCCTTTGAAGTGGATAAGGGACTCTTTGATGGGAATTTATCTTTTGGGAACGTACACTAGAGCAAATTTGTTGCTGAAGTGATCAATGTCCAGACAAACTTTGAAAAGTCTGTCAAAATTTGGGACATCTCGGGGAGGACATTCTATATTGTCACTGAAATTAAAAAATTTGTGATTGGCTTCAAACGTTTGCGGGTCATAACCATGCGGAATATTGGGAGTGTTATATATGAACTTTCCAGTAGTTCATCATGGTCAAAGGGTTGTCGTTCTTTCTTCAATAAGAAGTTGTGGAGTACAACACAGGCTTTTAGTACTTCATCCACAGTCTGTTTTTAAATTAACGGGTGTTCCCAAAACTCGACAGTTAGCAGTTAATCCAAAGACACACTCCACAGTTCTTCTGGCCCTATTGAGTCTATAATTGAATGTGTATTTTGTTGCACTCAATCCCCGACTAGAGTTTGGCTTCAACAGGCTATTACACATTTGGAAAGCTTCATCAAATAAAGCCATAGGCAATGGGTGGTCCTTCAGTGTCAAAAAGTGGTCTTGGGAGGGATGACAAAAGTCATTGCCATAAACCCAATGTCTCGTGCTTGAAAGAGTGAGCACATGTAAGTCATTAAAGCGTCCTTGGCTACAAAACGGTACTCTGCATCTGCTAAAGCCATCAAAACAATGGAGAACTGCTTCATATAATTGAAATATTCAGATCCCGTTTCTCCAGGTTTCAGAATCTGAATCTGAACATGAAACCTGAAAAAATGCAGTAAAACCATTTACAAACCTATATGTCACCATGAGACGCTCTGTGTACTGCCGTATCTTCTCTGATTATATATCCTCGGACACGTTCCACCAACTCATCGAAGTTATCAACAGTCATTAGCCCATAATCGTGAAACTTTTCCTCGTCTCAGAGTAGCTTCAGAGTCAATGTGGACAAAACTCAGTGTCTCTCTTTGAGAAGTTAAAGGGTGTAACCAGGATCAATGCAGCAGACGGTCTTCTCCATGCCTTATTACAGGCAACTGCTACCAAATAAGAGGCATCCACATACTGACAGAACGCTTCATGTGACATAGCCAATTTACTGCTTTAGGTGAAGAAAAATGGATCTGGGTATTGGAGTCCAGCACTCTATATACACAGTTTACATAAGACAAACCAATCGGGGGCGTTTAACATAAATAATTTCCATGGATCCTTGTGAAAACGCACACAACCAGATGCAACTGGATGGTCATTCATTGGTATTATGCCGGATCAGTGAAAATACCGGTGCGGGAGCATCCATTTTGAATCCGATTTTTTTTTCTTCAAATCTTGGGGTATCCATGGGGATGCAGGTTTTTCCAGCATTACTCTGGGTTCCAAGGAATGAATGTGTGAAACCATCCTTAGACCTTTCAACAACTCTTCAATGAGCGGTTTATCACTTGAAGATATCAGTTTAAGCACTGACTGTTGCCTCTTCAGCGATGCAGTGCTGCTGTACCTCCAGGTAGGGAACTGTTGGGAAGTGTAATTCAGATGACGATGGAAGAGGGGGTGCAGGAACTGGTGTCGGAGGAAGGGGAAACCTTAAACAAACTTGGCCTCACAATGCTAGACATCGGTAGGACATGTGGTGTCTCAGGGTCTGACTCTGTCCCAGTCTCCACCAGGTTCACCCAGTGTGCCGACAGGGAAATGTAGCGTCCCTCTCCTTAAGCACTTGTCTAAATGTATGTGGTTAATTGAACCTTTCTAGGAACTGTATTGGTCAGGGCATGGGTGATGCTGGACACGCGCTTGGGTAAGGAAGGGGCCGCCTGTTTACCCTCTTAAAATATACAGCAAGGTCCACCTGATTACCCTCTTCAAATATATAAACTGAGATCCGCCTGTTTAGGCTCTAAAAATTTTGAGTTGGGGTCGCCTGTTTAACCCCCTTAAGATTTGACGATTTCTTGCTTGCATGAATATTTTCCCAAATTTATTAACTATCGCCAGGTGATTGAGATCCAGTGAGCAGAGGACCACCTGCAGGACAAGCACAAATCATAAGACACCACAGTCAAATACGTTGTCTGAGGGAGGATCTGTCCTCTTAAGTGAGATGGTGGCCATGACGGTCTGTGCATATCTATAATCACAGTGTATGCAGGACATGGAGATGGTGGCCACGACCATCAATTCACATAATTAACCTTGCTGGCAGAGTAATTGGCTGTGGAGTCTATGTTTCCTGATGATCAAATTCATGAAGGGTCCCGAATAAATCTTTAAAGTCCAGATTGTGAACCTCCTTGAAAGATGCACTGTCGTCTGGAGAGTAGCTGTAGGTGAGGTGGCCGTCCATGGTGGTGGCATCTCCTCTGCCCCGGGCTGCCGTCCTCTCACCTGTAATGTACAGGACGCTGCTCCGATTTCTGTAGCGTTAACTGATGGTGCGTTGGTCTGGGCCGGTGGACACTTTCTGCATGGTCATCGAGGTGTTAACAGACATCTTGTTTTGCCATATTTGATGTGCAGTGTTACAGGCATGATGTCATAGTAGAGAACTATGTATGACATCACAGCCAGGACCAAACTGGCAGATCTTGTTGGGTGACTACACCGCTTTTATGGGTGTAGTACCCCTTTTGTGGCACCTACATAGTGGGGTGCCACATTTACACTAACCTGTCAAAGGAAAGTTATTTTTTCTCATTTCATCTTCTGTTAACAGACATCTTGTTTTGCCATATTTGATGTGCAATGTTAAAGGCATGATGTCATAGTAGAGAACTATGTATGACATCACAGCCTGGGACCAAACTGGCAGATCTTGTGGGGTGACTACACCGCCAGATCTTGTTGGGTGACTACACTGCTTTTATGGGTGTAGTACCCCTTTTGTGGCACCTACATAGTGGGGGTGCCACATTTACACTGACCTGTCAAAGGAAAGTTATTACTTCTTATTTCATCCTTTGTTAACAGACATCTTGTTTTGCCATATTTGATGTGCAGTGTTACAGGCATGATGTCATAGTAGAGAACTATGTATGACATCACAGCCGGGGTTTTGCCATATTTGATGTGCAGTGTTACAGGCATGATGTCATAGTAGAGAACAATGTATGACATCACAGCCGGGACCAAACTGGCACCAGTGTACTCAGAAGAATACATCCCCCATTCACTCAAAAAAACACCCCCAGTGCACTCAAAACCCCCCTGTGCACTCATAAAACACCTCCAAGTGCACTCAAACACGCCCCCAGTGCGCTCAGAACTAACCTTCAGTGCACTCAGACTAACACACCCCAGTGAGCTCAGAACAAACCTTCAGTGCACTCAGATGAACACGCCCCCAGTGCACTCAGAACACATCCCCAGTGCACTCAGAAAACACCCCCAAGTGCACTCAGAACACCCCCCCAGTGCACTCAGACGAACACGTCCCCAGTGCACTCTGAACAAACCTTCAGTGCACGTTGTGGTGCAGCGGTTGACTGCCCCACAACGTAGACAAGCATGCACCAAGTGCACTCAGAAGAACACAGCCCCAGTGCACTCAGAAGAACACGCCCCAAGTGCACTCACAAGATATTATTTTTCTTGGGGACGAGCGCCTACACAGCCATACCACTGCTACATATAAAAATGTGCTGCCAGGTTCCCTTTAAACAAATACCATTTTATCCCTAAAACTATCCCCAAAGTGAAACTTCACTTTTACCTATTAAAATAAATAATTAAATAAATAAAATAATAGCTTACAAGACCAGTCGGCCAATACACACATTGTAAGCATCACTTTCTAATTGCTAACTAAATGCTAAACTCAATTTCAGTAAAGCAGATAGATTAAAAAAAAAAGAGAAACTAAACTTTGACAGCAACCGCTGCATAAACTTCTTATTTCTGCTTATGCCTCCAATGCACTCTGAAGAGCACCCCCCTGTGCACTCAGAAAACACCCACCAGTGCACTCAGAACTACCCCCAGCGTGGTCAGAATAACACACTTCTAGCGCACTCAGAAGAAAATGCTTCCAGTGCACTCAGAACACACTCAGTGCACTCAGAACATGTCACCGATGTACTCAGAAGAACATGCCCCAGTGCACTTAGAACACATCTCCAGTGCACTTAGAAGCACACGCCCACAGTGAACTCAGGACACGCCCACAGTGAACTCAGGACACGCCCACAGTCAACTCAGGACACGCCCACAGTGAACTCAGGACACGCCCACAGTGAACTCAGGACACACCCACAGTGCACATAGAAGAACATGCCCCAGATGTACTTAGATGAACATGCATCCAGTGCACACAGAAGAACATGCCTCCAGTGCCCACAGAAAAACATGCCTCCAGTGCCCACAGAAGAACATGCCTCCAGTGCACTTAGAAGCACACGCCCACAGTGAACTCAGGACACGCCCACAGTGAACTCAGAACCCAGGAACAGGACATGCCCACAGTGCACACAGAAAAACATGCCCCAGATGTACTCAGATAAACATGCCTCCAGTGCACACAGAAGTACATGCCCCAGTGCACTTAGAAGCACACGCCCACAGTGCACTTAGAAGCACACGCCCACGATGTGAACTCAGGACACACCCACAGTAAACTCAGGACACGCCCACAGTGAACTCAGGACACGCCCACAGTGCACACAGAAGAACATGCCCCAGATGTACTCAGATGAACATGCCCCAGTGCACTGAGAACACACCTCCAGTGCACTTAGAAGCACACACCCACAGTGATCTCAGGACACGCCCACAGTGAACTCAGGACACGCCCACAGTGAACTCAGGACACGCCCACAGTGCACATAGAAGAACATGCCCCCAATGTACTCAGATGAACATGCCTCCAGTGCACACAGAAGAACATGCCTCCAGTGCACACAGAAGAACATGCCTCCAGTGCACTCAGAACACACCCAGTGCACTCAGAACATGCCCCCCATTGTACTCTGAAGAACATGCCCCCGATGTACTCAGAAGAACATGCCTCCAGTGCACACAGAACACACCCAGCGCACACCCAGCGCACTCAGAACATGCCCCCCATTGTACTCTGAAGAACATGCCCCCGATGTACTCAGAAGAACATGCCTCCAGTGCACACAGATGAAGATGCCTCCAGTGCACTCAGAACACACCCAGTGCACTCAGAACACACCCAGTGCACTCAGAACATACCCAGTGCACTCAGAACATGTCCCCTATTGTACTCTGAAGAACATTCCCCCAATGCACTCAGAAGAACATGCCTCCAGTGCACACAGAAGAACATGCGCCTCCAGTGCATTTATAAAAACATGCCTCCAGCGCACTCAAAAGAACACACCCCAGTGCTCCCAGAAGATATTATTTTTATTGGGGGCTGAGCGCCTACACAGCTGTACCAATGCTACATATAAAAATGTGCTGTCTGGTTCCTTTTAAGCAAATCCCATTTTATCCCTATAATTATCCCCAAAGTGGAACTTCACTTTTACTAAATAAAATAAATAAATGAATGAATGAAATAATAGCTTACACAACCAGTTGGCCACTCTGCACACATCACTTTCTAATTCCACCACAGCCTCTGCCCCCTGCTCTGATGGTGCTTTGTTTGAGTATCCCGGTATGCACAGAGAAGATGAAAATATAATAAGAAAGCAGTTAGTGTAGAGAGGGAAGGATAGGAATGTATAAAAGCAATGATAATAGAAAATTGCTTGGATTTTAGCATTAAATAGATAGGGAGATAGGAGAAAAATGACTTTGCATTTGGACAACCCCATTAAGAATTAAAATGATTGTCCAATCTAAACTGAGAGACTGCATACTTATCAATCCTCCCAGCGCCCACACAGTTACCGCTTTCTAAGCCAGGACAGGCTGTATGTGGTACGCATGTTCCCGGCAACAACACGACTAGTGGGCATTCAAGTGTATAGAGTGGGCATGTCCAACTAGAGGACAGTCTAGTGGGCGCAGCCTTGATCCAGACACTTGTATAGAGCGAGGCCGTGTCCACTAGTCGGGGGATCTGGCCGGGATCATGTATACCCCATAATTGCAGTCCATTCCGGTTTAGAAATCGTGAATCCTCGATGCGCACAGTGCAGGCGCTGGTAGGATTGATCAGTTTGCAGTCACATTATCAGTTTAGATCAGACAAAAGCAGTCATTTTCCTATTAAAGCCCTATCTATTTGATGCCAAAATCTAATGCTGGGATACTCAAACAAAGCACCATCAGAGCAGGAGGCAGAGGCTGCAGTCACTCCTACAGCCTCTGCCCCCTCCTTGAAACAAAGTGTCATCAGAGATGATAGTTTCAAGAGCTTGTGCTCTGGGATAGTTGATAAGTCTGCAGTCACATAGAGTTTACACCGGACAACCCCTTTAATGGTAACAAAAAAAATCTCAATCTTGTAAATAGACATAAAGCGATTTTGAACCAATAGTCTCCTTTGACTTAAAGGGATTGTTAGGTGAAAACAAGTATTTACCTATTAATTGGTCAGAAAGCTAGCACTCGCACCGGTTTGCAGAAGATGGATTTTTTTTCATCCTAGTGAGGAGTAAGCAGATGGAGGTAGTCAATAGGACCTAATTCCATTTAATCTTTGGGGGGGATGATCTTAACCCAGCCATTAACTACATAAAAGGCAGCATGCAGTGGCTTCATAATCTAGAAACACTCCGACACCACGCATGGCTACATCGCCAGATTCAATCTGTATACACTGTGAGCCATGGCAGACTTCGATGTGGTTACGACTCCAGATCAAGCACCAGGACTTCTCGTTGTATCCTAGAGAGGACTTTAAACCGGATCTGAAAGGACTTTAAACCGGATCTCTCTATGGTGGAATAGACAACGCAGATGGCTTTCACTCCAATCCTGCTTGTTTCCACTTCCGAAAAGTGTCTTCCAGAATCGAAAGACTGGACGCTAAGGACCTGACTAGATGTAAACTGTTCGGGCGTGGTTTGTCGGTGAAGGTTTTCCGTGGTGTATGATACAGTTCTGAGGTCATCTGAGAGACTGAGATATTTACTGGTGGTTTCTGCAGTGAGCAGTAAATTTACCTTGTACTTTGAATATGCCAACGTACTCTCCAGAAAACGCGGCAGGGAGCTGGAAACACCTCTTATGTATTTCTCTAATAGTAAGGAAATCAGTAGTGTGTCAATGAAATGGCCGGCAGTAGCTGGTTTGTTGCCCGTGTCGGGTTCTGCCACAGAAATGTTACTTCTTGTTGGGGCCATTGTGCTGGAAGAAGCCTGAACATGGCCAATGTCCAGGGACAACTCGATTACTCTCTTATCTATAGATAACATTTCGCCAGATATTCATTTGGAGACCTCTCTAAAGTGTGTCCCGACTTCATTCACCACATTGACGTGCGCTTCTACAATGCGCTTACGGAATTCGTTGTACATGGCATCTAAGTCTTTTACCATCTTCTCCTTGTTTTTGAGAATGCCGTTCAAGACATCCTCCATTTCCTTACAAGACTCCTCCTCTGCTTTTAAGCCCTGAAGAATACTTTTCAGACCCTCTTTTTCCTTCTCAATGACTATTTCCAGGAATCCAACCTTGTGGCATTTGCGTTCCAACATGCAGCAGGACGGACAGATGCAAGCTTGGTCGGTTACGCAGTAATACTTGAAGACTTCGTTGTGAATGAGGCATTTTTTGCTCCTTATCGAAGTGGTGGGGTCAACTAAAATGTGTTCTTTGTTCTTGCTGTGGAGCTCCAGATGCTTGTCGCAGAAGGAAGCTTCGCAGATCAGACAAGTCTTGATGGCAGTGGAAGGGAAGATAATACAGTAGGTACACGGCACGTCCACTGGGCTGTCACTCTTCACGGATTTATAATACTCCGCTATATTCAACAGGTCGAAGTTGACCCGAGATAAAACATTGGGTGAATAGATTCTCCTGCATTTGGGACAAGAATTATTTTCAACTATCGGCTCCTCAATCAGCCTTTCAGTGCAGCCGTGGCAGAAGTTATGTCCGCAGTTTAACATGACAGGGTTGGTGTAAATGTCCAAACAGATGGAGCACGTCAGCTCGTACTCCATTGTGCTGGCCGCCATCGCTTCACACGTCTTCCTTTCACTGGTCCAAGTGCAAACCGCAGGTTTTGGTATCGCTTCAGACGAGATGTAAAGGTACCTTTACACGCCGCTACGGAAGGTTAGAAACCACCGGGTGTCTCACGTGCACGAGCACGTTTCAATGGTTTCTAACGGTACCTGATACCGCGTTTACACGCCGCTACAAGGTGCTCCACAGTAGGTTTTTTCTATCCCTGGAAGCACCGACGGGTGCCGCAGGTTACCTTCTGTAAAGCACCTTCCCTAATTTACACGCCGCTACCACAAGGGAATATAGGCGCACCTGGGGCAGCAGGGACAACACATAGGCGTGCCAGAGTTGTGGATTACAAGACGCTCGTACGGTGATTGGACAATGCAATAGCATCATGATTGGCCAGCCAGCGCAGGAAGGCTGGCTAATACATGATGCTATTGCAATTGTGTAGTGTGACTGGTCAGCTCCTTAAATATGCCGCCCTATGCAGGGACAACCAATCGTAACGCAGGATCTTCCACCAATGATCGCTGAAGGGGGGCGGTATCCCGGAGGCTGTGTCACGCCCCAGGGAGTTCACTAGGAGACGAAAATACCTTCCTGTTCCTCGATTACACGCAGCTACCATAGGGTTTAAACCTACCTGTTTTTGAGCACGGCTGAAAGACAGGTGTCGACAGTGACCGGTGGCAACAACCTGAATTACACGCCGCTACCTCGCGGTATTTTGACGGTACAAGATACAATTGTCTCCGACACCCGGTGGTTTCTAACCTTCCATAGCGGCGTGTAAACGTACCTTAACAACTAGAAATGATGAGAAATAAGAGATCTAACCAAGGATCTCATAAAATTCCTTAAGGCACAAATCCAGCAGTTTATTTCAGCACTGGGGTGACGCTTTAAACCTATGTCTTGTACTTTCCCTGCGGTGTTTTCTTTCCTTTTTGGCGCAGCTTTTATCACGCGGTGCCATCTTGTGTCCGTAACTTCTGACTGGCTGGAAGTCGAAAGTTATGTCACAAGCGCTCAATGCAATTCTATGAGACCAGAACAAGGTTAGGACAAGGCCCAAATGAGGCCAGAAGTAGGGCAGGAAGAGGCCAGAACAAGGCCAGAAAGAGTCCAGAAAGAGGCCAGTAAAAGGCCATAGAGAGGCTCTCATAGAGTTGAATTGATTTGTGACCACCGTGCACTCTATGAAACAGTGGAGCAGGTGAGTATAAGTCAAGGGGTAGAGGACTTAGATGTAAACATCAGTCATCATGAGGGAGAGTTTAGATCAGTGGTTCTCAACCTTTCTAATGCCGTGACCCCGCAATACAGTTCCTCATGTTGCGGTGACCCCAACCCAAAAAATAATTTTGGTGGCTACTTTAAAACTGTAATTTTGCTAGTTATGATTCGGAATGTAAATATCTGATATGCATTATGTATTCTCATTGCTACAAATCAAACATAATAAATAATCACAAAAACAATTATATGTTGAGAAATATTTATTACGTATTTCAATAAATAACATTTCTCCATGGCATAGCATGGGTTTAAATATAACAACAATTTTAAATAACATTTCACCATGGCATAGCATGGGTTTAAATATAACAGTAAACAACAGTGCAATATTTTGCTACAGTATGCTGCCAAATTCAGTGAGATCGTTGTGGTTGCTTCTTGCTTACCAATTCAGAAATTCTTGGGGCAGTCTTTGCAAGGGCACAGCGAAGATCATTTTCCACAACAAGTCTACTTCGGTATTTAGACTTGATTACCAGCAATCTGGAAAACCCTGTTTCGCAAAGATATGTTGTTGGAAAAGGAAGAAGAAGGCGCAGCACAGTCTCAGACAGAATAGGATATAACTGTAAACTCTTAATCCAGAATTTTGTCAGTGGCATTGTAGAGAAATCTGTTCTCGCTGCATCATTGTTAATTAGGTCGATGAACTCTTCTTGCGCTGTCTCCGGAACATCTTCAACTTTCACTGTGAATGGACTTCTGGCAAGTGCAAATGGGGTGTCAGGTAGATTAGGAAAGTATGATGAAATTTCCTCTGAAAGCATGTGCAAATGTTCTTTCACAGAAGTTATCATCATAATTTTGTTGTCTGGCTCAATGTCATGTTCACAAAGAAGGCAGATAATGTAGGAAACATGTAAAAAAATTTTTTATCCAATTTATCTTTCCAAAGCTGAAGTTTCATTTGGAATGATCTCATTTTTTCAGACAAATCGAGGCACATTGCGTTTGGTCCTTGCAGTGATAAATTTAAGTCATTCAAGATGACAATGATGTCCACAAGTAAGCTATTTTCTGCAGCTCAGTTTTATCGCTAAACAGTGCTTCGAATTGCGGTCTTGCTTTCTGATTAAAACGTTTTCAGTTCCTCACGAAGCTCAAAGACACGTTTTAAAACTTTTCCTCTTGACAACCATCTGACTTCAGTGTGAAATAACAGAGCATTGTTTGGCGCATCTAGATCGTTGCACAGTTGGCAAAACAGCCGACTGTTTAAGGCGCTCGACTTAACAAAATTGACACATGTTATGACGCTTTTCATTACTTCTTGTAAATCTTGCGGCAGTGTCTTAGTCGCTAATATTTGGCGATGTATGTGCAGTGTGTTCCGATTGCTTTTGGCGATTCATTTTGTACCAAACGCTGAAATCCTGAGCGACATCCTAGCATAGCAGGAGCACTCAACTGTGCATACACCGCAAACCTTTTCCCAGGAGATGTTATGCGCTTTTAGAAAAGAACCAACTGCATCAAAAACATCATGTGCAGTTGTTGTTGTTTCAAGCGGTTTGCAAAAAAGAAACTTATCTATAAAGTCGCCATCATTATTATACCTTGCGTAAACCAACAACTGTGCACAGTTTGCCACGTCTGTAGATTCGTCAAGCTGGATACTGAATATTGGTAGTGGTGCAGATTTAATTTCCTGGATCACCTGATCAAGAATATCAGCAGACATGTCCTCTATTCTTCTGCGGACAGTGTCATTAGATAAGGAAATTGCATTCAATTTCTGAACATATTCATTTCCAATTATCACTCGAACTATGTCTTTTGCAGCTGGCAACAGTAAATCCTCACCAATGGTGTGAGGTTTCATAGCTCTGGCAATTCTGAGTGCCACCAAATATGACGCTTCAACAGCTGCTACATTGTGTTTATGGTACTGGCCACCAGTGTCAAATCTAGATTTCTTGAGTCCATCAGCTTTGCTTCTAAAATAGCTGATATCCTTGCTAGCAAAGAGTGGATGCTTGCTATCAATATGCCGTTTTAGTTTGTTCGGCTTCATAGATTCAGCTGAGAGAACTTCACAACAAATAACACATTGTGGTTTCTCAATTCCTGCTGTAATTATGGAGGTAAAACCATACTGCAAGAAATCCTCAGTGTATTTTCTTTTCTTAATATTCTTTTCTACACGATTCATTGTCATGAGACGGTTTGCTAAAAAAAAAATAAAAGATGGTCGCGTCTAAAGAGCTTGTTAAAGTTTCCTATTATTTACTATTCCCTGTGTTGTTTTCTATTACACACCTGTTACTATGACCAGGGGGCCGTATTCACATGCTTAAAGCGCACCTGTCACCCCCCTGGACCCTATGAAGCTGCTGCCATTACCTTGTGGGTGCAGTGAATAGCATCCTAATACATCTTTTCTTATCTTCTTCATCCTCAGGAATGCTCAGAAATTCATCTTTATAATCTTCTTGACAGCTCCACAATCCATAACATCGCATTACGTGTGTCCGGCGCCGGACACACGTAATGCGATGTTATGGATTGTGGAGCGTCCCTCCCCCCCCCTTAATTAGACATCCTTCCTTATTACAGGGATAATTCTCCATTTGTCATTTCTTTTAGGTTTCCTATAGCTGGGTCAGCAAGCTACATCCCTCAGCTCCTGGGCACATTTCTCATAGAAAGCCTCCCTCCAGAGTCCAGATTCATCCAGTTCCCCCCTAGCCCACAGTCAGTGCATAAAAGTATAAAACAGGACATTCTGCTTTAAATGACCAGTTATTGAGCCACAAAAATAACTGGTAGATTCCCAATGTCTGGGAGTCTTACTTGTTCCTCCGGAGAGGATGGGGGAGGTGTCTGTCCAGGGGCACACTGTAACACAGTGATGGCGGCGGATCACTGCTGGGTACCGAACGGCTCCTTTATGGCGTGCTCTCCCGCAGCCCTTCAAGCCGATTACCGATGCCGGCATACGCGTTCTTCCTGCGTCCCTGGATTCCGTTGCCAGATACGTGCCACAGATTCCGGGTCTGTCCTGGCTGCACCAAACAAGAAGGGGGGACGTCGGAAGTTGGTATCTCCCTAGATCCGATGCGCGATCGATTCATTTTCCTGCAGGGATCCCAAAGCTATGCCGGGAGTAAAGCTAGCAGTCCAGGCATACAGGGGAAGGTGGATGGGGAGGTGAGAGAGGTGGCGACCCCTGTGTTTTGGTCGTTCGACCCCCCTCGGGGTCGCGACCACCAGGTTGAGAACCGCTGTATTAGACCATCCATATTGTTATAGCTTTAAATCTGAATATCACAAATTTTTTCCATTGGTTAGCAAGAAAGTTTACTAGTTGACCTTTGCGCCATCTTTAAACTTAATGATGTATCCAATCTTTCTATTAAAAATTATCTACAAAGATGATGTTGCTTGAGGATGACTTAACTTTTTCCAACGTCCGCTCTATATCTTCTTCAGGCTCAGTTCTCCTTTTCAGATCTACTTTTGGTTGGGTCTATGTGAGTCTCCTTTTCAGAAAGTTGTACCTCTCCACAAAATAAGGAGTAGATGAAGCCACTTTTTGGATGATTTTAAAGACTCCTCAGACAGTGGGTGTTAAAGGTACATCCTCCTCCTCTTCGAAGATGTAACGGTATGATTCTGAACTCGATGGTGCAATCTTTCTACTAAAAAATGATCTACAATGAAGATTGTGCTTGATGATGGCTTCATTGTTCCCAACATCAGCTCTATATCTTCTTCAGGCTCAGTTACTCCTCTTCAGATCTTTTCTTGGTGGAGTTTCTGTGAGTCTCCTTGTGGAAAAGTTGTACCTCTACACAAAATTAGGGGTAGATGACCCGCTTTTGCTGTAGATTACAACAAACAAAAAAAAAAAAAAAAACACTCTCATGTATTGACTGCTTTGCAGTCCTGGAGTGCTGCTGCTGTGTCATATATATTCTAACTGTCTCTCTAAGGAGTTACTTGTGCACAAAGGACTATCCATCACAAAATAATCTAAATCTGACAATCTGACTATTTCACACTAGATATAATACGCTAATCAGCCCCGATCCTCAGTAGATGGAAATTGAAGATATATGGTAGGTGACAGCTTGAAGTAGGTATATAGCTGTTTGACTCTACATCTATCTTATACGTCTTAGTACAAATTTGGTTGTTTTTGTTGACGTAGATTTGTAGATGCAGGAAATTGATTTACTCTTTATCTATGGTTGCTGTAAATTCTAATTTATACTGTACGAGGGATGGTTTTGGTCCACTCCAAATGAATAAAATGTCATCTATAAATAGAGGCCAGATGATAAAGCCTTCTCTCAGGTTACCCTGTGGGTGGATATTCTCTTCCCACTACCCCATGTACAAGTTAGCATAACCTCGCGCAAAACATGTTCCCATCGCTGTACCCCATTCATGTTTATGAGAAAAAAGATCGATTGCGCCAATGTGAGGGCCTGTATAATAAGGGGCTTATTAATTGGGATATAACGATGTCCACTCACCTGGACCAGTTGTGCCACAGCCCCCGCCCAACTAGAGTGTATGCTGTCAGGTGAAGGACAGACAGACCTACTTCGGAGCACAGGCAGCGAGCCCAGTATGTGAGCCCTGTTTCTCCGGTGGTGATCCTAGGACCTGATTATGTGATATGACTGGGCGTCTCCAGCTGACGTCACGGCAGGTCCTGTTGCTGGTTTCAGCTCTGAGCAGCTCCACACCGCTCTCCTCGAAGGGGAGAAGTAACAGTTAAAATCAAAAGGATTTGTGCGGTGATTAGTGGAGCGCTGGAGCAGGATAAAAGGCCTGAGATTCATAAAGATGTATAACTTACATTCATGAAAAATCAATTGTTGCTCTCAACCGCCACTACATGTTTCAATAGCCATTAATTAATCAATATCTCATCTAGATGTCCTACCCAGATTTACCAGATAATCAAAAAGTCTCGAAAGACACAGGGGTGGATGTAGAAAATTCACAACTTTTATTTAGGATACTTGATAAACAAGTTCAATCCAAACATTATTTAACAAATAAAAAAGTAAGGAAGACATATGAATATCGGCAAGAAGCCACTGGATATTTTACAATGGGTCATTCCATGTCAAGTGAACCAATGATTATTACCTCTATATTTTTAATTCTTTTGAGATTTTGTTATTTGATAATAGCATGTCAGACAATGCAAAATGTGAAGAGAAAAATTTAAAAAAAATTTATTTATTTTTTTAAATGATTTTCAAAGTTCGAAAAAAGTGCGAATTTCGCTGTTGCCTGCCTTTACGTTTCTCCTCATAACTAAGGCTAGGAATAAGATAGAGAGACAAAATAAACACCATTCTACTCAGAATTGTACAGGCTTTCACCAGATATGTCACAAGAGGATCTTTGTTAATATTTTACCCATGTGATCGCAAGCGCAAAACTTTAAAAAGCATTTCCGAAAAATCGGCGCGCTTTAAATATTTCAAAAACTGCCCATGTGTCTGCTTTGCTCTTAGCCACATCTGTACCAAATTTCAAGTTGGGATCGCGATGGGATCATATTTTAAAATATTTTACTATTAATAGCGTCAGTGGGTCATTCCACATCAAGTGATCTAAATATGAATATTTTTTTTTACCTGACATCTTTAGATTTTTTTTTTCCTTTATGAAGTACTACTTTAGTTAATTACAAATTAAAAGTTTAGAATTTTTTTCTTCATCAGTTAATTTTTTACAGATTTTTAAAATGTAAAAAAAGTGTGAATTTTGGCCTGGTATGACTTTACATTATTTTATCTTGGGCTAGAAATAAGATAGAGAAACAAAATAAACACCATTCTACTCAGAACTGTCCAGGCTTTCACCAGATATGTCACAAGAGTATATTTGTTAATTTTAATTTTTTACCCATGCTAACGCAAACGCAACATTTTGAAACGCATTTCCGAAAAAACGTTTTAATAAAAATTTTCCAAAACTGCCCATGTGTCTTTATGCTCTTAGCCACATCTGTACCAAATTTCAAGTTGGGATCGTGATGGGATCATATTTTAAAATATTTAACTATTATAGTGTCAATTCAAAAATCTTGAATTCAGATCTGTTCAACCTGTGGTCTAAAAGCGTGGGGTCTATATTTATCAAATCCATTATTTTTAGACATTACTGTATTATTTTGATATGTTACAGCTTAGAAGCAGGAGAGGACATATAGGAAAAAGCTTTGTTAGGGCTCAACCTGAGAAAGCACAAGGATAGACAGTGAATGCAGAGCAGATGATAGGCCAGCAGCTCTGTCAATCATGTTAAGTGTCTACCCACTGCATTCAGGAAGTAAGACAGCTCGTTCAGACCTTTCATGTCCTGACATGTCTGGACATCTTCACTCCTGAACAAACAAGTGTCTGTACAAAGCCATCAAGGCTGTGTACTAAAATATGGGTGAGTAAATATATTAATAGTTTAATGCTTTTATTATTAAGGGCCAATACACACAGTGCTATTCTTAGGGATCATCATTCAGAAAAACAGCCCTATTGATTTCTATGGGGTTCACCACATGCAGTGTTTTTGGAAACACTCAAGAGTGAGTAAATCACTGCTTGAACTACTTTTTAATCGCTGCAATAAACGCAGCATTTATCATTTATATAAAAAAAGCTGCCTTTTTTTTCACTAGCGGTTAAAAAAACTAACGCATATGTGGAAAAAACTTGGTAGGAAAACAAGCTGCCAAAACTGCAGCGTGTATCTGCAGACAGAAAAAACTGTGCGCGCTAGCCCTAAAACTCACTTTATAGTAATACAGTTCTATCTCAAGTGTACTGTAAATCTTTATTTTTATTACCTATCTTCCTTACTTAATATTAACTGTATTTTTCCCACACAGCAATGGCTGCTACTTCTCAAGAAACAGTATTTTATCATAGACACTGTTGCAATCCTTTTGAAAAAATATGAATATGATTGGCGCTGGTGGCGGCTACTGTACTCTCCAAAGATTGTGAAAATGAAGAAGTAGAATTGACTTTATTGCATCCTTCTGGTCCAGCGCCATCCTTTGTGTATCCAAGAAAGCCAGACATTTTAAAAGTGCACAAAAATCAGATATTAACTTAGGCGGAGCCTAACACCGTGACAGGCCGGACATACTCTTTGACACACAAGGAAATGGCGATTGCTAGTAAGCGTTTATGGACAAGATTACATTTCACCCACTAGAAGGGACAAATTGATAAAATGCCACTTTAAAAACATACTATTAATTGTTTGATTAGTTCAAAATTTATAGAACGATGATTTAACTACTGTACTATTCTTATGAAACACTTCATAAATCACATGTTTAGTGATAGAATAGAAAACAAATTTATATGTATAAATAGGGGTTAACATTTTTGGTTCTTTTAATCTTGTTTAATCAAACTTGAGGATGTGATCACCTTTCTTCTTTTGGTTTGTTCAATACATTCAAGTTGAAAATGCTGAGTGTTGTGTTCTGATGATTAAGATGTAATTATCCTGGCACTTATGGGATTTGTTTTTTTGTGTTTCTTTTTTGTTGCATATAAATGTTTTATTCAATAAGTTGTAATAACTCATACAACCATAAAATAAAAAATATATAAATTTGACAGGTCCCAAGTTGAATCTCTGCACAAATATAACCAAGAACACAATCAGTCATTTTTTCACAATTGCCCGTCAATAGTTTGAATTTGATATAAAGAAACATAGTCTTGTAACATATCAAATGAAAGCTGTTACCGTTCTGAGTAAAATGATGCCTCTCCCACTTCATTATCTTATTTCTAGCCTGAGATAAAAAAATGTAAATTCATTCCAGGCCAAAATTCACCCTTTTTTTAAACTTAAAAAATCTGTAAAAAATTAACTGATGAAGAAAAAAATTCTAAACTTTTAATTTGTAATTAACTAAAGTTGTACTTCATAAAGAAAAAGAATAAAAAAAATCTAAAGACGTCAGGTAAAAAAAAATATTCATATTTAGATCACTTGATATAGAATGACCCATTGACGCTATTAATATTAAAATATTTTAAAATATGATCCCATCAAGATCCCAACTTCAAATTTGGTACAGATGTGGCTAAGAGCAAAGCAGACACATGGGCAGTTTTTGAAATATTTAAATCGCGCCGATTTTTCGGAAATGCGTTTTAAGGTTTTGCGCTTGCGATCACATGGGTAAAATATTAACAAAGATCCTCTTGTGACATATCTGGTGAAAGCCTGTACAGTTCTGAGTAGATTGGTGTTTATTTTGTTTCTCTATCTTATTTCTAGCCCGAGATATGATAGAAAATGTAAAGCCATACCAGGCCAAAATTCACACTTTTTAAAACTTTAAAAATCTGTAAAAAATTAACTGATAAAGAAACAAATTCAAAACTTTTTTTTTGTAATTAACTAAAGTTGTTCTTCATATAGAAAAAAATTTTTAAAAAATCTGAGGACGTCAGGGAAAAAAAATATTTATTTTTGGATCACTTGACATGGAATGACCCCAATGGCAAAATTGAAGCAGTATCCGGTGGTACAGTTATTGGGGAGGCCAGGTGACTATACGGTAGGCATGTAAAAAATTGGAAAATCTTAATTGATATCTGTGATGAACTTATTAGTCAAATGTATCATATACAATGGAGGTAGGATTAATTTAATATAGAGGGCAATTATATGTCACAATACACTATATGTAGAGATTCTCTTCACAACAGAAGGTCTGCTTTAGTGATTGACTGACAAAAGCCTTACTTTCCAAGACACACTCACCATTTATCATGTAAAGAGACTAATAGACACCAATTCAAGCAGTGTGTCAACAAAAGCGGACCTAAAAACAGTTTTTAGTCAGTGAGACTATATAAGGTACAAAAGTAGTAGGTGTATAGTGTAACACTAAACCACCACCACTATGACCAAATCACAGTCCCAACCTGAATAGTCGCTCACAGAAAAAGACCATGGTGTGGACAGTGAAGTGAAGCATCCAGGAGAGTCAAGAGTTGATTCAAACACATTTTGCACGATATCAGTTAAAGGACAACAGTTACATACCTCAGTGGATGTTAATAGGAGTCACGTTCTGGCCTACCCCAGACCCCTACGCGTTTCGTCGTAGGACTTCCTCAGGGGGTGGTGTACCAAGTGGGGACCTATCTCGGGGTTTTTTATAGTGTATAGGAGTGATTGGGGATCAAAAGAAGCTGTGCGCTGCCTCATCCACCGCCATTATTGGCGCCAGGATCATGTGACGACTCCCGATCATGTGACCAACCCCACTTCCGGTCTTTGGAACGCAAAACCGGAAGTAGCGTCATTCTAGACGCCTTTCCGGATTGCATCCATGTGACCGGAAGGGGGCGTGTCCGAGAAGCCCCACATCACCATGGCACTCACAGAGGGGAGGAGGGAGGACAATAATAACGACTGAATAGCAGAATCATCTCACCTCATCCGTGGCTACACCTCATCTCAGCCGTGGCTGCACTCATCTATCTCAGCCGTTGCTGCACCTCATCTCAGCCGTGGCTGCACCTCATCTCATCTCAGCCGTGGCTGCACCTCATCTCATCTCAGCCGTGGCTGCACCTCATCTCATCTCACCCGTGGCTGCACCTCGCCTCACCCGTGGCTGCACCTCGCCTCACCCGTGGCTGCACCTCGCCTCACCCGTGGCTGCACCTCGCCTCACCGTGACTACATCCCACCTGCTACATCTCACCCCTGGCTGCTTCTCGCCCCTGGCTGTTTCTTAACCCGACTGAACCCACCCCTGGCTGCATCTCACCCTCTGCTACACCTCAACCCTAGTTGCAGCCTTCCCCTGGTTCCATCCCTTCCCTAGCCTGCATCTTATCCCTGAACTGCATCTCCTTAGATCCTCCCCTGACTGCACCCCATCAACTGACCCTACCTCAACCACGACCACTCACCCATCACCGGGAACTCGCCCTTGCCGCACCTGATCCCCGGCTACCTCGGACCTCACCCACCTCTCCTCCCCTCCTCACCCCACCATGTTTCCGCTTCTTCTCACCTTCACTCCCATCCTCCTCCACTTCCTACTACCCCCACCCATCCCCCCACTGGGCAAAGAAATCCTACTCTCATCCTCCATCCTTCCTACCCACCTCACCCAATGCTCTGAACTATTCCCCCACTTTCAACCCACCATCTCTAGACGTACACGCCCACCACGCAAGCTCTCCTGCTCCCACCTCCTAACCCTCTCCCTGCTCCTCCTACTCTCCGGTGACATTTCCCCTAATCCTGGCCCACCCCACCATACCACCTCACTCTCCTCCACCCCACTCCATCGACCCATCACCAACCCTCGCAACCCCCTTAACCTCCGTCCCATTCCCCCTATCCCTGCTTCCCCTATCCCCCTACCTGGCGCACTCTGGAATGCCCGCTCGGCCCGTAACAAACTCACACTCATCCACGACCTCTTCATCTCCAGAAAACTCTCCTTCCTCGGCATCACGGAGACCTGGATTACCCCCTCTGACACAACCTCCCCGGCTGCCCTCTCCTACGGGGGATTCACTCTCTCCCACACTCCCTGCCCCACCAACACCCGCGGCGGAGGCGTTGGCCTACTTCTGACCAGCGACTGCTCCTTCTCCCCTCTTACCCCACCCCCCCTCCCCTCCTTTGAGGCACATTCCGTCCGCATCTACTCCCCCTGCAACCTCCAACTAGCTGTTGTCTACCGCCCCCCTGGACCCCCCTCTACCTTCTTTGACCACTTCACAACCTGGCTCCTCCACCTCCTCTCCTCCGACATCCCTACCATCATCATGGGCGATTTCAACATCCCCATCGACACCCCCAAAGCCGCTGCCTCCAGACTCCTATCCCTCACCTCCTCTTTCGGCCTCTCCCAATGGATCTCCTCCGCCACGCACACTGGTGGCCACACACTTGACCTAGTCTTCACCCGCCTCTGCTCCCTCTCCGACCTTGCACACTCAACCCTCACCCACTCTGACCACGACTTACTGACCTTCTCGTCCCTCGTCCCCCCTACCACGCACCCCCCCACCCGCACACTCCCCCACCCCCGCAGAAACCTTAAGCTCATAGACTTCCATTCACTCTCAGAATCCCTCCTCCCCCTCTCTGACTTGGCCTCTTCTCACGACGCTGACTCTGCCGCCTCCCTCTACAACTCCACTCTCACCACAGCCCTTGACCAGGCTGCTCCGCTCACATTTAACACAACACGACTACAACGACAACCATGGCTCACGACTCTCACCAAAAAACTCCGACGGATGACTAGGGCAGCCGAGCGGAAATGGAAGAAGTCCCACTCCGCAGAACACTTTGCCCTATACAAGCGTTCCCTCACTACCTTCAAGACTGCCCTTGACTCCGCAAAACAAGCCTACTTCTTCTCCATAATTACCGCCCTGTCTCACAACCCCAAACAACTCTTTAAAACCTTCAACTCCTTACTTCGCCCCCCTGCACCTCCTCCCTCACCTCTCATCTCCGCTGACGACTTCGCCTCCTTCTTCAAA
The DNA here is from genome assembly GCA_033576535.1 of Allobates femoralis. NCBI lineage: Eukaryota > Metazoa > Chordata > Amphibia > Anura > Aromobatidae > Allobates > Allobates femoralis. The sequence continues at coordinate 347,185,223 of JARQOC010000003.1, forward strand.
GACAAAATTGACAAACTGAGACAAAGCTTTGACCCACACTCCCCTCGCCCCATCCCACCTCCAGCCCATCCCCCCCCACCCAAATGCAGCTTCACCCCCATGACCGAGGACCACCTCTCCTCCCTTCTATCACGATCGCACCTCACCACCTGCGCCCTTGACCCACTCCCCTCCCACCTCATCCCTAACCTTACAACAGTCCTCATCCCTGCCCTGACACACCTCTTCAACATATCACTCACATCCGGCACATTCCCCTCACTTTTCAAGCACGCCCTAATCACGCCCATCCTAAAAAAACCATCCCTCGACCCCACAACAGTCTCCAACTATCGCCCCATATCTCTTCTCCCGTTTGCCTCAAAACTTCTTGAACAACACGTCCACTCCGAACTGTCCTCCCACCTCTCTACCTATGCTCTCTTTGATCGCCTTCAATCCGGCTTCCGTCCGCACCACTCCACCGAAACAGCCCTAACCAAAGTCACTAATGACCTTCTGATCGCCAAGAGCAAACGACACTACTCCGTCCTCATCCTTCTCGACCTCTCTGCCGCCTTTGACACTGTTGACCACTCCCTCTTACTCCAAATCCTTGAATCTCTTGGCATTACTGACCTTGCCCTCTCCTGGATCTCCTCCTACCTGACGGGCAGGACCTTCAGCGTCACCCACTCCCACACCACCTCCTCGCCCCACCCCCTTTCCGTAGGTGTCCCCCAAGGTTCGGTCCTGGGACCACTACTCTTCTCTATTTACACCCTCGGCCTAGGCAACCTCATCGAGTCACATGGCCTCCAATACCACCTCTACGCCGACGACACCCAGCTCTACCTGTCTGGCCCCGACATCTCCTCTCTTCTATCCAAAATTCCTCACTGTCTATCCGCCATTGCATCCTTCTTTTCCACCCGCTTCCTCAAACTCAACATGGACAAGACAGAATTCATCGTCTTTCCCCCTCACAACCCTCCCCCCTCCCTGACCTATCCATCACCGTCAACGACTGCACCCTCTCACCTGTCCCCCACGCCAAATGTCTCGGGGTAACCCTCGACTCCTCCCTCTCCTTCAAGCCCCATATCCAAGCCCTCGCCACCACCTGCCGACTCCAACTAAAAAACATTGCCCGCATCCGCTCCTTCCTTGACCACAACACAGCTAAGACACTTGTCCATGCCCTCATTATCTCCCGCCTGGACTACTGCAACCTCCTATTCACTGGCCTCCCTGCCTCCTTGTCACGGGTGGCACGGATGACAGGGTAGAGGCCACGCGCAGACGGTCCCAGCGTTTGGCCAATCAGCCATAAGGTTTGAGGACGGTCCGTCTTTCAGGGGCATTTACCTTCTGTGTAGATAAAGAGAAGGTATGATAAGATCTCCCTATCATGGGGAGACGGCTGGGAAGGTCTTGTGCTCGGTCTGGTTTCTACACCAGTATTCTGGGTCTCTAGGACCCAGCAGGTTCTTCCCACCTTTATAAGGAGTTTCATTGCCCTCCCTCGGTGCAGGTGATATTTCCTTGTGCACTCATTATCCTTGCTCCAGCAGAAGCTGAGGTTGTGGAGGTTGCTGTGCTCTGCTGCAAGATAAGTGTTTTCTTTCCCCATTGTCTGTTTTTTCCTTGTGTTTGTCTTTAGTTGTTAGTGGAGGGGTCTAGTGAACCTCTCCATCTGATCCTTAGATAAGGTAGTGCTAGGATCAGAGAGGGACGAGGTTCGTGGTCGGCGACAGTTGAGGAATCTGTATAGGGACGTTAGGGCAGACAGGGTCAGCCCCAGTAAGACTAGGGGTCACCCCCTCCCTCTTGTGCCCATAGCTTTAGGGACTCCTTATTCCCCCCCCCCGTCGTGGTCCTACGCTGAGTGCCTCTCCCGCTCCCAGCGTGACATTATCACCTGCCAATACTGTAACTGAAGGACAGGGGAGGAACCGATTTTTCTTCCTTTCCTTATGGATCCTGTGTCTGCTTTGGCCCAGCAGCTGCAGTCCCTGTCTTTGGAGGTTGCGGACCTTCGGTCGGCTTTACAGGGCCCGCAACCGCAAAATGGTGTCTTGGGGAATCAAGCATTGGGTCAGGCCAGACCTGAACCTAAGGTTGCCCTCCCTGACAGGTTTTCAGGAGGTAGAGATAAGTTTACTGTGTTCAAAGAGGCCTGTAAATTATATTTTAGGCTTAGGCCTTATTCCACTGGTGATGAGCAGCAGCGTGTAGGAATTATTATGTCGCTACTGCAGGGAGATCCCCAGTCCTGGGCTTTCTCTCTGCCACAGGACTCTACTTGTCTCCGCTCTGTGGATGAATTTTTTGACGCCCTGGGCCTCATATATGATGACCCTGACCGTGTCTCTTTGGCTGAATCCAGGTTACGCCATCTCCGCCAGGGGACTCGGTCGGCGGAATCATATTGTTCTGAGTTCCGCAGGTGGGCTACGGACACGAAGTGGAACGATCCGGCGCTCCGGAGTCACTTTTGTCAGGGTCTTTCAGAGAGGCTGAAGGATGCTCTGGCGGTTTATGAGACCCCTCCGTCCCTGGAGGCGGCTATGTCGTTAGCTATTCGTATGGGTAGACGCCTCCAGGAGCGGAGGGGTAGACCTCCTGTTACTGGGAGCCATTCTCGTGGTGATTCCTGGTTACCGGGAGGTCACGCGGAGGGTGAGTCGTTCCTCCCGAGTGTGGAGGAACCTGTGCAGCTAGGAGGAGCGGCGGCCTCGAGGTTCTCCTCCGGTACCTCCCGGGGCAAGGGGAAGGGGGTCTGTTTTTTCTGTGGGAAAGGGGACCATTTTATTGGGGCCTGTCCCTACACCCCTAAACGGACTGGGGGGCCTGGACCTTCTGTGACTATGGGGGGTGTGGAGGTGGTCGAGCGGGAGGTGTGTGTATCCTCCATTTGTACTTCCCGTTTCCTCCTAAGGGCGGAGGTGGCGCTGGAGGGCACAACGGAGGGTATTTCTGTGTTTGTGGATAGTGGTGCGGGGGTCAGCATGGTGGATGCTCATTTTGTAGACGCTCATGGGCTTAACTGCTGTTTATTGTCTCGCCCCATCCGTATCTATGCCATCGACTCAGCACCTCTTGCTCAAGGTAGTCTCACACATATCGTACATGACATTAAGTTGACGGTTGGATCCCAACATCAGAGACGATATCTTGCTATGTTCTAGACGGTCTCCCCGCTCCCATTGTCCTGGGCTTGCCATGGTTGATTAAACATAATCCCGTAGTGGATTGGCAGTCCCGGGACATTGTGGAATGGAGTGATTTTTGTTCTGAGAATTGTTTGGTTACCTCGTTTTCGGTGGTGTCTGCGGTATCTCTGCCCCCGTTCCTATCGGAGTATGAGGATGTGTTCTCAGAGAAGGGGTGCCAAGACCTGCCCCCCCATCGGGCATATGATTGCCCAATCAACCTCGTTCCCGGAGTTAAACTGCCCAAAGCTAGGATGTTTACTATATCGGGTCCGGAAAGACAGGCGATGAAGGATTTCATTTCCGAGAGTCTGCAGACGGGTCACATCAGGCCCTCAACCTCGCCGGTTGCGGCTGGTTTCTTTTTTGTTAAGAAAAAAGATGGGGGCCTCCGTCCTTGCTTGGATTTCCGGGAGTTGAATCGGATTACTGTCCGTGATCCGTACCCCCTCCCTCTGATTCCTGATTTATTCAGTCAGGTAGTGGGTGCTAAATGGTTCTCCAAGTTGGATTTGAGGGGGGCCTACAACCTGATTAGGGTCAGAGAGGGGGATGAATGGAAGACGGCATTTAATACCCGGACGGCCATTTTGAAAGTCTCGTAATGCCGTTCGGGCTCACTAATGCCCCTGCGGTTTTCCAACACTTTGTCAATGACATATTCCATCATTTGGTGGGTAGATTTGTGGTTGTTTACTTAGATGATATCTTGATCTATTCCCCCGATTTGGAGACGCATCAGTCCCATGTCAAGCAGGTGTTACAGGTCTTACGGGACAATAAGCTGTATGCTAAACTCGAGAAATGTGTCTTCGCCGTTCAGGAGGTACGGTTTTTGGGGTACCTCCTGTCGCCGTTGGGTTTTCGGATGGATCCGGAAAAAGTCCGGGCGGTGCTGGACTGGGAACAACCGGACAATCTACGGACATTGCAACGTTTTTTGGGGTTTACCAACTTTTACCGTAAATTTATTAGGAACTATTCGGTGCTGGTGACGCCTCTTACGGACATGACTAGGAAGGGGACAGATTTTTCCGAGTGGTCGGAGTCTGCTCGCCGGGCTTTCTCCTCCCTAAAGCGTTGTTTTGTTTCCGCACCTATTCTCCGTCAGCCCGATCTTTCTCAGCCCTTCGTGGTGGAGGTGGATGCGTCGGAGGTGGGGGTGGGGGCTGTATTGTCGCAAGGCCCTTCGCCTGGGAGATGGGTGCCCTGCGCGTTCTTCTCCAAGAAGTTGTCGTCGGCCGAGAGGAATTATGATGTTGGTAATAGGGAGCTGTTGGCTATTAAATTGGCTTTTGAGGAATGGCGTCACTGGCTGGAGGGGGCTGTCCATCCCATCACGGTTATTACCGACCACAAGAACCTGTCTTACCTTGAGTCCGCCAAGCGTCTCAATCCCCGGCAGGCTCGGTGGTCCTTGTTTTTCACGAGATTTAATTTTACCGTCACTTACCGTCCGGGGGTTGAGAACGTGAAGGCTGATGCGTTGTCGCGTAGTTTCCCGGGTGGTAGTGCTCATGAAAGTCCCGTTCCCATCTTACAGGAGGGGGTGGTTGTTTCTGCTCTTTGCCCTGATCTGGAGAGGGGAGGTGTTGAAGGTCCAGGGGGGCGCCCCTGCCTCCTGTCCTTCTGGGAGACTTTTTGTGCCATCATCTTTGCGTCTCAGGGTGCTGTCAGAGCATCACGACTCCGTATTGGCAGGGCATCCCGGCAGTAGGGCCACCTTCGATCTTTTATCTCGCCGCTTTTGGTGGCCGGGGTTGAGGAAGGACGTAGCGGAATTCGTATCTGCCTGTAGTGTGTGTGCACGGGCTAAGGTTCCGCATACCCGTCCGGCTGGTTCTCTCTTGCCATTGTCTATTCCTGAGAGGCCATGGACGCATGTGTCAATGGATTTTATCACCGATCTCCCGGCGTGCGGCAGGCAAGACGGTAGTGCTGGTAGTGGTTGATAGATTCAGTAAGATGGTTCGCTTTGTGGCACTGCCCGCACTTCCTAATGCTCGGACACTGGCACAGGTGTTTGTAGGTGAGATTGTGAAGCTTCATGGAGTTCCCTCCGAGGTGGTTTCTGATCGTGGTACTCAGTTTGTCTCCAAGTTTTGGAAGGCTTTTTGTGCACGTTTAGGAATTGCTTTGTCCTTCTCTTCTGCTTTTCATCCTCAGTCTAATGGGCAGACCGAACGTATGAATCAGAATTTGGAGACTTATCTGAGGTGTTTTGTCTCTGACAATCAGGAGACTTGGGCGAGTTATCTGCCCTTGGCCGAATTTGCCCTTAATAATCGTCTTCAGGAGTCCACTGGCAAGTCACCGTTCTTCGGTGCATATGGGTTTCATCCTCAGTTTGGTACTTTTAGTGGTACTAGTCCTTCCGGAGTTCCTGAGGAGGACCGATTTACCTCATCCCTCTCCTCGGTTTGGCGGGGGTACAGAGTAGCTTGAAGCTCTTAGGCGACAGGTACAAACGTATGGCTGACAGGAAGCGTGCGCCAGGTCCGGACCTGTGTGTGAATGACTACGTGTGGTTGTCTACCAAGAATGTGAAGTTGAAGGTGCCCTCTTGGAAGTTGGGGCCCAGGTTTATTGGCCCTTATCAGATAACCGCCGTTATCAATCCCGTGGCGTTTCGTCTTGCGTTACCTCCCGCTCTTAAAATCCACAATGTATTTCATAGGTCGCTCCTCAAACCGTATGTGCCGTCGTCTAACCCGTCTTCTTTGCCCCCGGAGCCCATCTGCGTGGCGGGGAATTTGGAATTTGAGATCTCAAAGGTGGTTGATTCTCGCAGGTTGCGCCGTTCTCTTCAGTATTTGGTGCACTGGAGGGGATACGGTCCTGAGGAGCGGATGTGGGTGCCGGCGTCGGAAGTCTCCGCCGCTAGGCTGGTCCGCGCTTTTCACCGTTCCCATCCGGATAAGCCTGGTCCTGAGTGTCCGGGGGCCACTCGTGGACAGGGGGGTACTGTCACGGGTGGCACGGATGACAGGGTAGAGGCCACGCGCAGACGGTCCCAGCGTTTGGCCAATCAGCCATAAGGTTTGAGGACGGTCCGTCTTTCAGGGGCATTTACCTTCTGTGTAGATAAAGAGAAGGTATGATAAGATCTCCCTATCATGGGGAGACGGCTGGGAAGGTCTTGTGCTCGGTCTGGTTTCTACACCAGTATTCTGGGTCTCTAGGACCCAGCAGGTTCTTCCCACCTTTATAAGGAGTTTCATTGCCCTCCCTCGGTGCGGTGATATTTCCTTGTGCACTCATTATCCTTGCTCCAGCAGAAGCTGAGGTTGTGGAGGTTGCTGTGCTCTGCTGCAAGATAAGTGTTTTCTTTCCCCATTGTCTGTTTTTTCCTTGTGTTTGTCTTTAGTTGTTAGTGGAGGGGTCTAGTGAACCTCTCCATCTGATCCTTAGATAAGGTAGTGCTAGGATCAGAGAGGGACGAGGTTCGTGGTCGGCGACAGTTGAGGAAACTGTATAGGGACGTTAGGGCAGACAGGGTCAGCCCCAGTAAGACTAGGGGTCACCCCCTCCCTCTTGTGCCCATAGCTTTAGGGACTCCTTATTCCCCCCCCCCGTCGTGGTCCTACGCTGAGTGCCTCTCCCGCTCGCAGCGTGACACTCCTCCCTCGCACCTCTCCACACCATCCTCAACTCTGCTGCCCGGCTCATCCACCTATCTTCCCGCTACTCCCCCGCCTCCCCTCTCCGCCAAGCCCTCCACTGGCTCCCCATCCCCCAGCGATCTCGCTTCAAAACCCTAACCTTGACATACAAGGCCATACACAACCTGTCCCCTCCCTACATCCTTTGGAAGTGCACTGAGATACAGGCTGATTTGCTGCTAAGGGAAAAAAAGAAAAAAAAACCTCTTTATATCTGATTCTCTAGCGAGTGTGACCGCGAGCTTTGTGTGACAGAGCAAGTGCGACAGAAGTAAGTGTGTGACTTGTGATTCAGTGACTTTGGATTAAGGGAGTTTGGAAGGGAGGACTTACTGAATTGCTGGTTGTATTTTATTAATACTTTGCATTTCTTTTTACTTATCATTTCTGTCTGGTGCAATCCCCATTAGGAAATGAGCTCCATGATTGGCAATGCCATCCAGTGTACATCTTGCCACATGTATGCATTCCTTGACCAGCCGGCCAAGGGTGCATACTGCTGTGTGAGATGTGAGTACGTTGTGCATTTGGAAGCCCAGATACTGGATCTAAATGAACGACTGACAACGCTGAGATCCATAGACAATATGGAAAGGAGTCTGCTGCTCACTGAACAGCTGCTCAATGGGATAGATGTGGGGGAGGATGGTACTATGGAGCCTCAGGACCATGAGGTAGCTAGCTGGGTGACAGTTAGAAGGCGGGGTAGAGGGAAGGGTGCCAGGGAGGCTAGCCCTGATCTGGCACACCCCAATAAATTTGCTATGTTGGCAGATGAGGGGGGTGTGAGTTCAGGTACAGCACTGCTGCAGCAGGGCATGACCTCTGAAAGCCAGAGGAGTGTCTGCTCCAGTAAGGGGGAAAACAGGAGAGTAGGGCAGGCCAGACAGGTGCTGGTAGTGGGGGACTCAATTATTAGGGGAATAGATAGGGCAATCTGTCACAAAGACAGGGATCGTCGAACAGTGTGCTGCCTACCTGGCGCTCGAGTCTGGCACATCGCTGATCGGGTTGACAGATTACTGGGAGGGGCTGGTGAGGACCCAGCGGTCATGGTGCACATTGGCACAAATGACAAAGTTAGAGGTAGGTGGAAGGTCCTTAAAGATGATTTCAGGGAATTAGGCTGCAAGCTTAAGGCAAGGACCTCCAAGGTAGTATTCTCTGAAATACTGCCTGTACCACGTGCCACACCAGAGAGGCAACGGGAGATTAGGGAGATAAATAAGTGGCTCAGGAATTGGTGTAGGAAGGAGGGGTTTGGGTTCCTGGAGAACTGGGCCGACTTCTCTGTTGGCTACAGGTTCTATGCTAGGGACGGCTGCACCTCAATGGGGAGGGTGTGCAGCTGTGCTGGGGGAGAAAATGGCTAGAAGGTTGGAGGAGTGTTTAAACTAGGGATTGGGGGGGAGGGTATTCATTGTATAGGAGGGGAAGATAGTGTAAACAGTAACCTGGGCACAAGTAATAAAAGTGGGGGTGGCATGGGGGGTGGGGTTAGAACAGTCAATCTAGTAGGAAGGAATAGAGGTAAAGAGAGATGCATAAAGTGCATGTTCACTAATGCCAGAAGCCTCACCAACAAAATGGAGGAATTAGAATTGATTTTGTTGGAAAATAATTATGACATGGTGGGGATTTCGGAGACTTGGCTGGATGAGAGTCATGACTGGGCTGTTAATTTACAGGGCTATTGTCTGTTCAGAAATGACCGTACAAATAGGCGAGGAGGAGGTGTATGTTTATACGTAAAATCATCCTTAAAACCCATCCTGCGTGATAATATAGGTGAATCTAATGGAAATGTAGAGTCTCTGTGGGTGGAGATAAGGGGAGGGGGAAAAAATAATAAATTACTGATAGGGGTTTGTTATAAGTCCCCAACAATAATGGAAGTGGAGGAGAATATCCTCATAAAGCAAATAGATGAAGCAGCGACTCAAGGAGAAGTCATTATTATGGGGGACTTCAACTACCCTGAAATACATTGGGGATCAGAAACCTGCAGTTCTAGCAAAGGTAATAAGTTTTTGAAAACTATAAGAGACAATTACCTTTCACAACTGGTTCAGGACCCAACAAGAAGGGGGGCACTGCTGGACCTAATATTAACCAACAGGCCAGACCGCATATCAAATATACGGGTTGGAGGTCACTTGGGTAATAGTGATCATAACTTAATAAGCTTTCAAGTATCCTTTACTAAAACGTGTAGTAGAGGGGCCACAAGGACACTAAACTTCAGGAAGGCAAATTTCCAACGGTTGAGAGATGATCTTAGTGCAATAAACTGGGACGATGTCCTGAGACATAAAAGTACACAACACAAATGGGAGATGTTTATTAGCATCCTGAATAGGACCTGTGCACAATATATACCCTATGGGAATAAGCATGCTAGAAATAGGAGGAAACCACTATGGCTAAATAAAGCTGTAAGAAGTGCAATATGTGACAAAAAGAAAGCATTTAGGGAATTAAAGCAAGTAGGTAGTGATGAAGCATTAAATAAATACAGAAAATTAAATAACATTTGTAAAAAGCAAATCAAGGCAGCAAAGATTGAGACAGAGAGACTCATTGCCAGAGAAAGTAAAAAGAATCCCAAAATATTTTTTAACTACATAAATAGTAAGAAACTAAAAAATGATGGTGTTGGCCCCTTTAAAAATAGTCTGGGTGAAATGGTGGATGAGGATGAGGAAAAAGCAAATATGCTAAATGACTTTTTTTCAACAGTATTTACACAAGAAAATCCCATGACAGACAATATGATCAGTGATAACAAAAATTCTCAATTAAACGTCACCTGCTTAACCCAAGAGGAAGTACGGTATCGTCTAAAAATCACTAAAATTGACAAATCCCCGGGCCCAGATGGGATACACCCCAGAGTGCTGCAGGAATTAAGTACTGTCATAGATAGACCATTATTTTTAATATTTAAAGATTCCATAATATCAGGGTCTGTACCACAGGACTGGCGTATAGCAAATGTGGTGCCAATATTCAAAAAGGGGACAAAAACTGAACTTGGAAATTATAGGCCAGTAAGCTTAACCTCTACTGTGGGTAAAATCCTAGAGGGTTTTCTAAGAGATGCTATACTGGAGTATTTGAACAAAAATAACCTCATGACCCATTATCAACATGGTTTTACGAGGGACCGTTCCTGTCAAACTAATCTAATAAGCTTCTATGAAGAAGTAAGTTCTGGACTGGACCAAGGAAATGCAGTGGATGTGGTGTATATGGACTTTTCAAAAGCTTTTGATACGGTGCCACACAAAAGTTGATACATAAAATGAGGGCAATGGGGATAGGGGAAAATATGTGTAAGTGGGTTAAGAACTGGCTTAGTGATAGGAAACAAAGGGTGGTTATTAATGGAACACACTCAGAATGGGTCACAGTTAACAGTGGGGTACCACAGGGGTCAGTGTTGGGCCCGCTCCTATTTAATATATTTATTAATGACCTTGTAGGGGGCATACAGAGTAGAATCTCAATATTTGCAGATGACACTAAACTCTGCAGGGTAATCAATACAGAGGAGGACAATTTTATATTACAGGAGGATTTATGTAAACTAGAAGCTTGGGCTGCTAAATGGCAAATGAGCTTTAATGGGGATAAATGTAAAGTCATGCACTTGGGCAGAGGAAACAAAGGGTATAATTATGTGCTTAATTATAAAACACTGGGCAAAACTATCACTGAAAAAGACCTGGGTGTATGGGTAGATGACAAACTCACATTTAGTGGCCAGTGTCAGGCAGCTGCTGCAAAGGCAAATAAAATAATGGGATGTATTAAAAGAGGCATAGATGCTCATGAGGAGAACATAATTTTACCTCTATACAAGTCACTAGTGCGACCACACTTAGAATACTGTGTACAATTCTGGTCTCCGGTGTATAAGAAAGACATAGCTGAACTAGAGCGGGTCCAGAGAAGAGCGACAAAAGTTATTAGAGGACTAAGGGGTCTGCAATACCAAGACAGGTTATTAAACTTGGGGTTATTTAGCTTGGAAAAACGAAGGCTTAGGGGTGATCTTATAATAATGTACAAATATATGAGGGGGCAGTACAGAGACCTTTCTAATGATCTCTTTACTCTTAGGCCTGAGACTGGGACAAGGGGGCATCCTCTACGTCTGGAGGGAAGAAGGTTTAATCATAATCACAGACGCGGATTCTTTACTGTAAGAGCAGTGAGACTATGGAACTCTCTGCCACATGATGTTGTAATGAGTGAGTCACTACTAACATTTAAGAGGGGCCTGGATGCCTTTCTTGAAAACTATAATATTACCAGTTATACATACTAGATTCTTTGATAAAGCGTTGATCCAGGGAATTAGTCTGATTGCCGTATCTGGAGTCAGGAAGGAATTTTTTCCCCCAATGTGGAGATTAGTGTTGCCACATGGGGTTTTTTTTTGCCTTCCTCTGGATCAACATGTTAGGCTATGGGTTGAACTAGATGGACTTAAAGTCTTCCTTCAACCTTAAAAACTATGTTACTATGTTACTATGTTACATCTCCAACCTGGTCTCCCGCTACCTCCCTTCGCGCAATCTGCGCTCCTCCCAAGAACTCCTCCTCTCAACCCCCCGCATCTCCACCTCCCACAACCGCACACAAGACTTCTCTCGTGCTTCTACCAGACTCTGGAACTCCCTCCCCCATCAGATCAGACACTCACCGACCCTGGGAACCTTCAAGAAAAACCTGAAGACCCACCTCTTCCTACAAGCCTACAACACACACTGAGACCCTACAAACTGCACCATCTCACCTCTCCCCCTCCTACTGTCTCCCTCCCCACCCCCTTTAGACTGTGAGCCCTCGTGGACAGGATCCCCGACCCTGCTGTACCCGTATGACTAATTGTGATATGTCATCGTTTGTCGTCGTTTGCGGTCGTCCTCGACCACCTGTTTCTGTCTACCCTCCAAATTGTAAAGCGCCATGTATCCTAATGGCGCTATATAAATACCTATTAATAATAATAATATGTTGCTAAGCAACAAGAAAATCGCTGAATACAGTGCCTGTAATGTTATTAACCCCAAAATACTAAAGGGCGAAACAAATCTTCAACTTGTTCAAACGTAAGCCCGGAAACAGATCCATTTGCCAAAAAATAAGTGAAAGATCTCAAAATATCTCAACAAAAAAATACTTTTATAAAAAAAAAATTTCTTTTTACTGTGTGATACTTGTAAAATATAAAAAAAACTACGGTGTATAAATCTGCTATCGCTGTAATTGCTCTGACCTATGAATAAAGCCTTCTTATTTAAAGTGCAGTGTGACCCACGCAATAATAATAATAATAATAAATCTTTTTTGATCTACTTAAAGGAAGTTATATTTTGACTGTCTTTGTATCACATTTTGACTACACCCATTCAGGTCATAATTATTTTTATGTATCATTATCACTATTATTTTCACCGTATATTGCATTTTCACATCAAGAAAAGTCTTATCATCATAACGATCCAGGAATAAATCATAAAAAAAAGTTATCCAAGACCAATTCCATAATTTAACAGATAAAAGTACTTACAGATGTTAGTCTTTTCTTCAATCGTGGGGTTTCCACATTCTGTTTTTCCTTTGGTGAGCACTTGTATTTCCCCACTCAGTGCAGGAGTTATTTTGGGAAAAGGTGTGAAGGATCCTCTATCAAGCACTGAATGAGGTGTGCTCGCATCCTGGTCTTGTCATAGTTGAATGTACTGTTTGTACTCAATAGTTCGAAAGCATTGGCAATTGCGTAAATGCCGCAATCATGCTGATTAGGCTGTCTCCCAACATCTAAAAAGGTTACCACCTTC